>RSEF01000001.1:140216981-140240043 GCA_003993805.1 Himantopus leucocephalus
TTTTCACATTTTTTGATTCTTAAGACTTTCCTGAAACAGGATTAGCCGTAACGCAGTATCCCAAGCATGATCATTCATACCTACAGCAGAGTTCGGACAAAACTGTGAATAAAATTTCTGAAGACAATATATGATTGACATAATAATCTCACCTAAAATAACACTACAGGTATGTACTGTATGGGAGAAAACAGTCTTATCTTGACAGATAAACCATTTGAGATGAAGCGTCTGTGATGCAGAGCAGCCACATAAAATAATAACAACAGAACAGAGCTCAATAAAATATTGATTTGGGGACTTCTGTTCTCCAGCAGTTTAGGAGACTGTGCCCAGCCTTTTCTACACTGCCACCTCAGGACAGCTGCTTCTGCAGCTGGCCAGGACACTAGAGGAGCATACTGCAGCACGGGAGCGGGAATGAACAGCTACAGCCAGGAAGAACTTCACCAAAGCCCCTGCTTGGTGGCATTACAGTTCAGGAGATGAACACTACTCATCTTACAGGACTAACCAACTGGTTCGTTCACAAGGTCTCATTGTAGTAAAATTAGGTGAGGCAAAACCAGCAATTACACACAACTGGATATAGAAGAAATCATAAAGAAGCCAGCATTTACCATATTGTCCTGTTGGCAGAGTACTAACTGATTTCAGCATATAAACCAGTGTGGCATTAAAAGTTTTAAAATCTTATCCATCGTATGGCCTGACTTTAGTGTCATGAATGAACTTTACACTTCTTGATACTAAATTTCTACAGCTCATTCTTTCATCAAACGCTATAGCACAATTGCATTTTATTTCTTCAGTTCTCCTCTGCAGCATCACGTCTTCGGTTTGCGTTGAGTGCACGTGTGAAATAACCAGAGCAGCACAATAATGCAGTGTAGTTGAAAAAACACCCCATCTTTAAAAATGGAATCATGCCAATCTTCTCCATGAAAGAATTTAAGAGGGATACTATAAAGATCCACTAGAAGGAGCTAGCACTATGTCTTATTTCAAAACAGTACAGTCATTTACAGGTATCATTGGTTTAGGGGGCAAATAATCTCTTTGCTGTTGAGAAAAATTAATTTTATATTTGTATCTGATACTTTATTTTAAATTGCATAATCAAATACAGAAAGTGTACAGTAGTCACTGACATGTTACATACCTGTAATAAGAAAGTCAACTTTCTATTTTGGTATAGCGTTTTTCCCCTTTTGAAAAATGCATTTTATTACAAATATTGTAAATAATGTTGTAACTAGCAGTCATATATTATGTGTTGCAAAAAAGGAACAGTTCACCAGATGATGACAAACTAGTTACCCTAAAGCAGCCACTCTCATGATAATCTTTATGGAGTTAAATTTCTATTCTGTGAAAATCTAGAGCAGATTCACTCCTCCAATTAAAATCTCTCTCCTCTCTACTGACAGAGGTATACAGCCCTTTCTCATAACCTGACTAAACAGAGTTTTATGTTGCCAAAAAATATCACTAAATCTGTCCATAAACACGCTAACAAGAGGAGATTTGATGGTAGAACTACATTGAATATAAACTTTGCTTCTGAATAGTGTACCTTCCTTGTTTTCTCATTACTATAAAGTATATATAACACACTGATAATTTCTGAAAGACTAACCAATTGCAAAAAAGACCACCTAAATTGTACTACTGGTTTAGTGTGACAACAGCAAATACAAAAGTAGGGAAGCAAAATATATACACCTATTCTTTACATGCTAGTCAGATAAATTGACTTCTTGTCATGCACACTTACTGGTCTGTAGCTGCTTTTCTCTGGTCTGCATGTCAGCAAGTATTTGTTTGAAATGGCTGGTAAAAGCAGCAAGGTCACCCTCCAGAAACAGTGGCCCTTGTTCTTTCTCTTTGAGCGCTTGACTTTGAGCCTTTAGCCGTTCAATTTGAGGCTGAAGGGTTGACATTCGGATGATTTCATCCTGCATTTTTGAACAAAAAACTGTCAAGATGAAGTTGTCCAACCAATGAAATCACTAGTGCCATGAAATCACTACTGTTTCAATGCACATTACACAACTGTTTTGCTTCCAACTACATCAGTCAAAATAAGAACAAACTCAACATTTTTAATAATTTCTCACAAATCAATACCTCTGCTCCAATACGCTGTTCTTACCATTGTTTAAAGTCCCCTTCACATGTCATTATCATGTTAGCAGTGGAATGCTCAAAGAAAATGAGATAGATTGTATATTAAAATTCCATGACCAAGGAGCCTGCTTTTCATGTGGAGCTGGGAAAAGAAAAACTCCACATCCCATAATCCTGGACTCATCTCTGTCAGATTATATACAGGCTAAATAGCATGAAATAGAAAAGGAGAGGTGAAGATGCACAGTGATTTCTAGCAGCCCCACAGTAACACATTACAAGTTGGGGCTGTACTATTATACCTTCAGGAGACCTTGTACACAGCGTGGAACTTGCAACTGCTAAGTAAAAAGAAATTAGGAAAGTAAGCCAAATATACAGTTCATAGTAGAGCTACTGTAAGAGAAGCTTTCTGCAAGAAAAGAGAGAACCCCTGTAAGCACAATGCCGACTTGGAAATGCCTGAAAACAGAAGTAATAGCATAGATCTAAATTTGGATTTCAACCACTGTTTTCAGTTTGAGAGCTGTTGGAGCCAGAGATTGCATAAAGTCAAACCTCTACAAGTATGTCATGCAGTTTATAATTCATTCCTGTCAAACAACATTAGCTTGTAAGTGATCTCCACCCACAGAGTTGCCTACAGGAAGAGATAAGCCAATTTCTATGATGGTGCAGCACACAAATGAAAACGTTTAGGGAGAAGAGTAAGCAAACTGGTGTGAACGTTTTTGTACAACTGTTGTAATTCTGCCATGTGATGACAGAATAATATTACTCTATACTCCACACAACCCCATACTGCATCAAAATGCAGGGTATGTAACAAGTGGTCTGCAATGGCAGAATTTTGGACTTGACCATGAAGACAGTTTTCTGGCCCAGATCCTTATGACACAGGTGATGAGCAACAGTTTCTTAATGAAGACGCAAAGACACAGATTCTTACAGGAAAAATATAGGAAAAAGAGTTTAGGGGCATAGTTCCCCAGCTTTAGCTATCGAAGTATCTTAATCACTTAATATTTGGGGCAGAGTTTTAAATACCCATATGCTAGGTTCTATTGCCTCTTTGCTTCTTTACCAGTCTTTCTTTGAATATTTTCAACAATTACCTTGGAAAGATAAGGAGTCCATTTTCCACTTTTATATTGAAATAGTATAGGTCATAATCTGGCCCCTTGTTGGAACACCTATGAAGTACAATATCATAAAAAACTTGGAGTAGAATCTCTAACCTTGCATTTTTCCAACTGAGTTTTTACTGTAGCAGGATCTGTTGCTGGTGTGGATTGTGCTTTCAGCCAGTTTTCTGCAATAATTGCTGTCTGCTCCAGTTGCTGCAGCTGGGAGTAGAAGTCAATGATGTTATTTTGGTACTCCAGCCATGCCAGTCTTTCACTCAGCAACTGACAGAACTCAATCCAGCGACTCTTCAGCTGCTCTGAGGCTTGTCTAATGTTGTCAGCATTCAGACCCTCTAGAAAGAAAACAAGCGAAGTTCAACACTTAAAGAGAAGTAAGTCACAAAGAAAAGAAAAAAAGAGTAAAATAATTTAACAATTCAATTTCTCTATTTGAGAGCTCATAAATCCAGTTAATGATTTATCATCAAATAACAGTTCTGAACATACAGATGTTACACATTAGTGGAGAAAGCATTTAAAAAATATTTTAAGTTGCTGCCAGGGTACTTTTGTTGCTATGGGAATCAATTATAAACTGCATTAACGTACAAGAATGGGAATAGAGCAGAAAGTAGAGATACAATACATATAGCTAATTAAAACTGCTGTAAGAAATAAGAAAATGCTTGACAGCTGGATTTTGAAAACTATGTCTGGACCGTAATTAGATTTTAATGTACGAGAATTGGGTTTTTTTCATAAAAAGACCAATTTAAATGAATGGGAACTACATACCGCAGTTACTTTGATGTTTCTGATAAACCAACCTTTAAATTTTGCATTACATGTTATTTTAGAAATATCATAAGCACTGAGAAATAAATATATGATCAGATCAAACCTCCATCAAGGCCAGTCCTGTGTGTCCAACAGTGACCAGCAGTAGACATTAAGCAAAGATTGAGAGCTGAGAAAAAATAGATGCCACTTCTCTGTGATTATTTTCAGATACGGTTTGGTTTCTTTATATCGTTTGCCTATTTCTGTCTATTGTTCAATAATCACGCTGAAATTAAAGTTCATAAAAGAAAACTGACTAGTTATTAGAGACAATGCAATTATTTAGAAGCATTTAAAGGTAAAAGAGCTCTATGTACTCTATGAAGAAATTAAGGCAATACATACAAGAGATAAGGAAAGGGGTCTTATAATAACATCATTTATAATTGTTCTGAAACTTGAACTCAGGTAGAGTTCCAAATAATATTAACATAAGCATCTCATTTATTTTTCAGAGGTAGTTTAAATGCAATCCCTAACCTTTTTTATTGGCATGACATGTAATGATACACATAGCAATAGGACTGATATTGATTTCAAAACTAATAAACTTCTCAATCCACTGAGTAATGCTATGTGATTAAGAAAATTTTTAATAACATCATCACTTAGTCATAGACTAGTTAAAAACACAGCTTCTGTTTCACTGGTTATCAAAATAATGAAATTTAGGGTGTTTAAAAGCAAATGAGACAAAAGCCTTCGATGCTATTCTTCCATGATTTTCGATACGCTGTCAATATGGTTGATCTTGTTTGCAACCTGTACTCCCAATCTGCAGGAAAATTTATTTATCAGGGATAAAAAATAGTAAAGTTCATGTGCAATTTTTGAAGGTAGGACATAGGAAGTGGAGTCCTAATTGCAGCTAAATGCCTTAAATAAAAAGAGTACTGGAAATTTATTATAATAAAATTTTCTAAGGAATGACTATAATGCATGCGATATGGTAGACCTAAATGATAATCTGGGATCATGTCTGTCGTAGTTCTCTGGCCAATCCCATTCTGGATTCAGCTCAGGGCTATTCCATTCAGAGTCACTTGGAAACAAACTGTGCAGTACCTGATAGTGGTTCATTGGACATGCTCTGTTTATAGGATGTTGCCCTTGCCAAGCAAATTGTACAGGATTTCAAAAAGTACAAGCAAAAATGCAGAAAGATAGGAAGCCCAGTACTACTGGGAGATAATGGCAACTGTGGTGGTTGGAGTGACTATACGTACACATCATACCCTGGAAACTGGGTGGCAGAGTTTAAAGGCTGAGCAAGGGTATAAAATGAGCTTTAAAATATAAAGACGTAAACAGTATTTTGACACGTCTTAATAAAATCTAATAGTGATCTGTTTTTTCATGTGCGTGTGTTTCCATCTGGAGATGTGGTATGCAGAACTACATTTTCTTAAAGTGTCATGTTTAATGAACATACAGTAATACGTGAAGAGGCAGCATAAACCTGAACAGCACAGCATGTCTGAATAACATCAATCAAAGATGACCAGGCACATAGATACTGAGTCTTGCCAACAGCAAGAACAAACACATATATAGAAGATGAGCCTTTAACTATGCTATATTTCAAGAATGGCTTTGGTCCTGTTGCAACTTTGGTTATAAAAATGCTGTATACTCATAACAGACAACAGATATCTTTGCCGCTCTGTTCTCTGAACCTGGAAGACACTGCCTGCGAGTTTGGCAGAGTTGCTATAAAAAGATCACTTTTATTTATTCCTCCTTTCCTCTCTTTTCAGCAGTCAGAGCCTCCAAAGTACCCTTAGGCAAGATTATGATTACCAGGGGAAGTACAGTCATGGATTCTCCTTACATAATAATACTTTTCACTGTAATATTTTCTTCAAGGATTTAGAGAGGACTGTATTTCAGATGAAAATCTATATTCATCAGATCCTCTTTTCTTCTTTTCACTCATATGTCCCTTTTAATATAACATTTAAATACGTGAAAATACCCAATATTATTCAACTTTCTTTAATACTTTTATTTGTTATCTAAACTTTGAGTCTAAATGTCTTTCCAGAAGTGCACAGATGAACAAAGAAATGCTTTTGCTCTTTGTGTAACTGAGGCGGACAGTACAAGATCGGAGTATACAGAGCCATGTTTGGTAAACGACTGCAGAGGTGCACCTCCGTTAGGCAACACACTATTTTACTGAAAGGAAAACCCATCTGAAAGTCTCCATAGGATGCATTTTTAAAATTCTTGATTCACAGTCCACTCAGGTAACTCAAAGTTGTCTATCAGATGTCAGTATGTCATTTCCAGATGGATGCAAGAAAAAGCCATTCCTTGCACTTGAAATAATTTCGGAAAATTTGTCAAAATTTTTCTTATTTTGAAGAAAGCTAGTCCTCCATCAAATTGAAAATGACAAATTATTAACTATTTGAGTAGTTGATGCAATGAGGGCATAAGTTTCATGGTTTTATTTGCCCATTAAATTGGTGAAAATCAAGAATTTGAAACTTACTTCCATGGTATGTACTGATTTCTTCATTATCTTTAGCAACCACCAGCTTTCATTCATGATGTTAATATCAATCCCCTTACTCTGCTTCACTCAAGGCAGCAAGATATACCAAAAGTTGACAAGCAGGCAAAGAAACAATATAAAAGCCATTCTCTGGTAAAACAATATTATTTTAGGAATAATGGTTCATGATCTTTTCATGTTTCATATTCTAAAAGCTTCTGATATAATCAGTGAATAAATACACTGCACCCAGAGGAAACAGATCATTATCTGAAGTGAATCCATTAATTTTATTTCCTTGTGTACTGCACATAACAAATTGTGTCTGAATAGTTTTAATTGCGCAGCACCTTACATGCAAGTACTTTGGAATTGCCACTTAATATGAAGTATATCTTATTAAGTGCATTTATCATCTATGGTTCTATGATACAATAATGTAATATTATCCATGTTTTTATAGCTTTTGACTCATAAGTGGATGTGAAATGGTAACTCACAAGATAATGTATTTCTTCCACCGAACAGCAGCACTTAACAATTACATGATTTATCACAACAAATTCACTTGTATTCACTTTAATGCTGCCTACCAAAATTCTGAGCATTCATTTTGATGCCCTATATATTTTACTCTAAACTGCTATAATAGTCAAGTGTCGGCTCAAAGTGCTAAACTGCTTCACTCATGCACCGACAGATTTGTTACTCTATTTTAGAATACAATTTAGAAAAGAAAAGCAGACTAGAATTGTTTCCTGGAAACACTCGTAAACAGAAGATGTAAGTTTTCTTTAAAAGCATGTGCAAGGGGAGGCAGAGCACAGCCCACGTAGAATATGGGTGGATGGGTAAAGAATCATCCAGCAAAAGCATCAATGATTTCCCCTGTGAGGGGAAAAGTGCTTCGAATGGCAATATTCAGACACACTGCTTATGAACACAAGAATAGCTGCACTGTGTGTCATGGCAGGTCTTTCTAGTGCAAAATACTTTTGCTAACAATGGCTGAAAGCATTTACGTAAGGCAAGAATAAATGTGCCCTGTATAAATGCACTTCCTCAGAATATTTTCTTCTGTGCTAAGGAACAAATAAATGAAACTAAATAAACCACTCCAATTCTCTCCAGAATTTGAATCCTATTTTTTACTTATTTCCCCTCCTATCACAGTAAAAATAAAAGCAAGAAAATAAATATAAATGATACAACAATTACACTCAGCACCATTCTGAAGTTTCTCTTATAATCCACCAGTTCTTCATCTTTTTATGCTCTTCTGTAACATTCAGATGTTGTTTAAGAGCAAAGGGGAAGCACATCTTACATATAAGTAAAGGCAAGAATTTAGTGATAGCGTAATTGGAATCTTAAGTGTAATCATTATTAGTCCAGATATAACTGATACACAATAAGTAAAAAATAACAGTGCAGTTACAGTTGTCATTGTTTGACTTCACAACTGATCTATGCCTTAAATCTCTTTGCCTTGTGTAGTCTTTTAATTACAGATGTCACTGCATGACAATCGTCAATTGCACCACTGACTAGTTTCCCTAAAGAAAGTACCACGCAGAATATAGATGGGAACATCATCATTTGTGATCCGTAGATTGTGGTAGTTAAGAAGGTTTTTCATTCAAGATAACATAGTACATCTATCCTCCACTAGATGTTAAACTGCTTGTCTCCCACAAATCCATAACAGCACATCAATTCCAGTTCCTTCCCATGTTATGGAAAAGAGTTCCAGCATTAGAAGAGGAAGGTTCTGCAGGCATAGTCTGCTCTGTTGAACCTTATTTTGGAGGTTCAGCAAAACTTTCCTATGCTATATCCTTTCCTCTTGTTCTTAGTGAATCCAGAAATCAACCAAAAAAAAAAATAGCGAGAGAGATGAAGAAGGTATGTCCCAAATTCATTTCCACAAGCCACACAAGGACTAAAGTAACTTGGTTGAATTACTGTGGAAAATATAAAGCTGCAAAAGTTTACTACAGTTTGAGATGTAGGTTTAAAATGGAGTTACATTTTTTACATAACTTTTAGTTCAATATCAATTTAAAGATAAGCCCATTAATTGCAATTGCATCAGATCATAATGATTCGGAAGAAAAGACAAATAGAAAATTTGTTGTATTTAAAAGGACAAACACTGAACACAGCAGCTAACTTCCTCTATGCTCAAACTGTAATTTTGAACACCTAGCAAGATATTCCATTTGTGAATTCTTTGTTAAAATCATATTACAGTTCTCCTCAACTACTGTTAATTATTTAATTCTACTTTCTACCACTCCCACCTGGTGGTGATTACTGAATTATTTAACCATTTCATACACTATTCTTCAAACTGCCTTTGCAGCAGAGGAGTAGCTGAAAGTCCCATAAACCTTTTCGGCTTCAAGTCCAGCAGAACAGTTTCTTTTTTCAAAGGAATCTTTTCTTCCCTAAAACCATGTCTAAAAAAGGACCTTCATTCTTATGGGCAACTAACTTGTCGTCCTTGCTAGAATGTTCTTGCTACCAAGTCTACCACGACATATGGCATGATACAGAGCTCAGAGCAGTTGACAGGAAACTAAGCCACGCTGGTTTAGCTAGTCTACCCTGTGCTTTCACCCCAACTGGAAGACGTGCTTCCTAAAAAAAGGCGTGGAGATATTGGAAATATTTATATGCATATCTGGCCACAGTCAAGATCACAGTATCTATAGACCATGAATAAGCATGGACCCATGGACTGAAGGAGAAAAAAAGAGAACCTTGAGTTAAAACCACACAAGAATAATTAAGATGGAATGTTAACCTACTTTGACACTAGACGTGGTAGGTAGCAAAGTACCAGAAAACTAACATATAATGTGCTAGTGAGTTCTGCAACTAAAACCAACATTAGTACTATATAGTCCAAAGAAATTAAAGCTGGAGTTCTTGAGATGCAAGTCTGCATTTGGCCAAAGGAAGAGTGGGGCACTGCTAAATGTGCCATAGACAGATTCCACCCAAAATAACAACCTTGATGTGGCAGCACACAAACTTCAAATACTGCCTTAAAAGTCCTGAACAACCAGTTCTCTCAGGCAGAAAACATGTTCAAAAAAAAATTGTTAGAATTTTTTATACGGTCAGCCATGGAAAACTGCCCAAATTGTACCCAAAGAGGGTGCAAATGTTATCAGATTCCCTTCAGTCTTTTCACTGAGCCTGGGAAGGGAACACTTGCAACAGTTTTTACAGTAATTAAATATGCTCCACACATTAAATATGGTCCCTTTTAAAATATCTCACCTTCATACTTAAGCAAGATAATCTTAGGATTACACCAAATTTGTTTCACTTGGCCAGTTAGTACCTCAAACTCAAAGCATTTAATTTTTAGCAATTAAATTCTTGGTTCTTCATTATAACAGTGTAATATAAAATACATGTTCTGAAGCTTAATGCATTCAAAATCTGTATTTCTGGTAATCATATCAGTATGACAGATGTTGGCTCATATTTAATATTTTATTGCAAAGTTAGACAACCTTTAACATCAAGGATAATAGCATGACTTCCAATTTTACTTCCATCTACCTTTCTCTGTTTTTTGTTTTTCCCTTAAAAAATCTAAAAGTTCAAAAGAATGACATAACAGAGTATTTTTTTAAGTAATAAAAATAAAAAACTTACAACTAATTTTCTTTTTTGAGGTGTATAAGCTTTGACATTTATTATCTTTGAAACACTGAATACCAAAAATCTCTTCCAAAACCCCCCAAAATCTTGTATTTTCTATAATACAGAACATTACAGAAAAATGTATATTACAAAACGTACATTGTATGTCAGAAAGCACTTTTTTCAAACTGTTTAGAGTAATGCCTTCCAAGCTTTCTAACTCAGATCAGTTAATGTACCTTCAAAAGCTTAGCACACTCAGAAAATAAGATTACAACTTAAGTCTTTGTGCAGAACAGATTGTTAATATACAGTTCATTACTGTGATCACGTTTTACACACATTTCTTTTCATGGTACTAAAGTGGTAAATTTTTTTTCTCTTTTCTAATTAACAGATTCACCATTCAGGAACAATAAAAGAAATATAAGGTAATATTACTTTACTGTTCCATTTAGACAGTATTTGCTAATATAATTCTCGTGATAAATATGAACCTGTGCATTTATCAAATCCCTAAGAAGATTATCTAAATCAACTCCCATGTAATTACCATTCACCATCTGTTCCACCAGGGCCTCAGCTGATCTGCTGGCATCTTGCAGTTTTCTGTACTTCTCAGGCTTTTCTCGCTGGATGGCCTGCAGCATGACAGGAAAGGTGAGTGTTTCAACAGAGGGATTTTGAAGAAGTAGGTAATTAATCTCAAGGATGTCTCCTGATTTCTCGAGACCATTTAACCCGTCATATTGCCCTGCCAGCCTCCTGATTTGCAATGAAAGCAGCAAGTACCAGATACCATCAGGAAGGGAGTCACTCATAAAGTCAAATACATAAACTGAGAATCGGAACACGACAGAGTTGACAAACAGAAGACATACAAATTAAGAGCTATTCAAAGCCCAATATTTCAGAATAAAAATATATGTTCAACAGAAATCCCTTGTGGAAGAACAGATTTGCTCATTTCTGTTGATAACAGCAAGAACTGAGCACGCTAACCAAATCGCAGGGTTTCATGACACACTACAGTACTGAACCCATATACCATTTGATTGCTTACTTTATCCTTTTGATAGCAACCCCCCCTGTAAAATGCATATTAAAGTAGATGTCTAACATATATATGAACATATATAGCAGACAACCATATATGAGCTACTAAGTAAGAATGAGAATTAACTGCAGAATTAACACAGACTTCTAGTTATCTATTGCATCTAATACTCTCAATTCACCTTCCGTACTCAAAAAATTCTCACCCACGTTCAGGCTAGCTGGTAATGGCTGGTAAAGGTTAGCTGCCAAAGTTTCAGGATATAGTAGGAATCTAAGTTTCCCATTTCTTTTTGGGTTGGTAGCAATACAGAAAGTAAAATGATTTTAGATCTGACAGCCCCTCTATGCTGTCTCATAATTAGCATCGTGAAGTCATTCCACTGATTTTAAACTAATTTAATTGTACAATGTAGGTGTAATTTAGCAGCTCTAAATCAGAAGCCAAAAAAAGCAGCATAGGGCCAGAGCCATTTCTGATACCAAAAATAAAACAGGCTATATACCTCCCAGAAATCCTGACTAACACAGTCTCCCATAAATCAGTCCTTCACTTTTGCACACATACAAAAGGATATGCCACTGCAAATCCTGTATGACGTGTATGGGAAGATAACACACAACCCTGGGTACGGCTTCTCAGTCTGGCTGACCCCACTAGGCTTCCTAATCACCTCGTTTATTTCCACAGCAAAGGTATATTCTGTGTGATTTCACTCTTTGGGTGAAAAAGTTTCTTACAGCTGCAAAGAAACCTCAAGTAGGTTTCTTAGGTGTCTAAGAGTGCATTTAGTAGAATAATCTTATACACTTACATTTGAAAATGTTATTTTTCAAATAGATTGCTATGCTTAGGAGGAAGTAATATAAACACCTTTGAATAAACTCTCTTAAAATAACTTTTAAAGTGTGATGCTTTAAACATCTTCAGTCTAATAGCCAGCGGCTCCCTGGAAGACCTTCCTAGGTGAGGAGACACTCAGAACTTT
This sequence comes from Himantopus leucocephalus, assembly GCA_003993805.1. Taxonomy (NCBI): domain Eukaryota; kingdom Metazoa; phylum Chordata; class Aves; order Charadriiformes; family Recurvirostridae; genus Himantopus; species Himantopus leucocephalus. The sequence continues at coordinate 140,229,287 of RSEF01000001.1, forward strand.
AAAGAGAGATTTTCAGTTAAATTCACACATCTCCACAGCCTACTTACAACTGCCATTCATTTGTGTATATAGAAATGATTAAACAGCAGCCTTCCTAGCAATATGCCAAAGCTTCTATCAAACACTTTCAATAATACAATTTTGTATAAATAAAATATATAAAGAAAGGATATTTAGAAAAGAATTAAGGATGGAAATATTTTGGATTTTATAAACAACTTTAATATATACCTAAATTATCCTTCAAAGATTACTAAGTTTAATCCCAATGACTTAAAGATGACTGTATTAATTATTTATAGTTTTTGTAGGTCAATAAAATCTTCTACCATTCCACTGCACAATTTAAACATTTTCCAAATTTAAAAAAAAGTCTATTAATTCTCTGCAAAGTTCCAAAATTTCTTATAGAATCTTAATTAATACTACTCTGTCTATAATGTCAGGTATAATTAGCATGATTGTATACTACAGAGAACTCAAACGAATCATAAAAACACTAAAATATCCTAAAAAAAAATTGACTGTCTGCAACACCAGATGTGTAATTATCATGAGTACAACTGTAGTGAGCACAAATGAATCATAAAAAACCCTAAAGTATACTATTTTGAAATATAAAAATGATATGACATCAAAGCCTGTGGCAGTGAACCCTTCAGTGTCCAGAAATACCCTGTGTCCAGAAAAATGTGGATAAATGTCGATCTCTCTCCTGAAAGATTAAAATTTCCAGGTCCTGATAGAAAATATAATCACTACATGCAAAGCCCTTAGAAATAAACCTGAAAATCTGGCACATACCAAACTTTCTGTCAATTACTTTTCTCCATTCCTTTTTGTGTAATTAGTATATATTATAAAGATGATGGTCTAACACTGGTTCCAGGAAGACATACGCTTACACACAGAAAGCACAATGCTAGCCAAAGGAGAAAAGACTGTCCTCTTGGTCCTCGTACAAAGACAAATTACCTGATCTGGGCAGAAAGGAAGGAATTCACTCTAGTTACTTCATAGTACTAATTCCACAGTCCTGCCATTACTCTGTACACACTGCCATTGTTTGCCAAACCTGCAAACTCTGTCTTGGATTTTTACACACCTCAGAAAAAGGATTACCATAAGCACATACAAAGTGTCTAGAAACAAAGGGAGTAGGAATCCTGTAACCCCTCTTATTTATCTCTTTGGCTCTGTTTTGTTCATTTTGTCCTTTACTAAAAGGGATAAGACTCTAGATTCAGGTTCATTAGTGACACAAGTAGTCTGGGATAAGTTTGAAGAGGCGTGTGAAGTTTTCAAACTCCCAGATTCTGTACATTGTAATCGACACTTTTTGTTTGATTAAGAGTTGTGGAAGTATTTTGAAGTGACTTTGTAGCTGCCAAGTATGTAACTTTCCCTTTTTCTACTCTTTTTGGTTTTTATAAAAGATTTTTCAGAAAAAAATACACCAATATTAGAAAAAAGTTACCTTTACAGGTTTTCATCCAGTCGGGGATTAATTCTCTTCTGGGCTATTTTGTAACTGGCACTGCAAATGTATAGTAGCCTAGTTTTAACTGATGGAACAAAACTAAAAATTCATCTTTAGCTAAATGCCAGCTGAAGGTGAAGAGGCTATTTTCACAACGCTGAGCGTTTTATTTGACACCGAGATTTTAGTTGGCAGTTAATGACTTCATAACCTAGAAAACACTGACGGTCCATGGAATTTGGATGTTATTCATATCAAATCAACATCCTAATCTGAGAGCTCTGCGAAAGAATGCATGGTAGCAGTACTCCCTGACCTCCTGTGACTCTGACCAATGACCCCCAAGGGCAGGAGATGGCAACATTATCATCACTGGTTCTGACAGTGATTCAGCTTTCAAATATCCAGGCCCAACAAAGCATGTATGAAAAAGGTCACTAAAACAAAACGAATAAACAAGAATGGGGGTTTTGAGACTGCCGAAGAACAAATTTAATTGTTTAGGATATCTGACATTTTCCCTTACAGCTGTTCCTTATATGTTTACATTTGATTCTGAATTTCTAGGTGCTTCTTCTTGGCTAACCAAAACTCCGTTCAAGGAGCTTTATTCCCAGTTTATCGATGTCTAGACTCAAATCTGACTTACTATTAAGCAGAACTTTCCATCTAGCAAGTTTTAACTTTTTGCACCCAAACCTTCATAGATTTGAACTTGCAATATTGAAAGCTCATTTTGGCTTATGAAAAACAAAAAAGGCCTGAGTCCCTGTTAGGTCTGTTTTTAGTTAAATATACATAATAACTGGAAAAGAGTAACAGTGTGATGCAAAGTAATGATGTTTGCAGCATTAGTGTTTTGATATGTTCATTATTTAGGAATAGCATGGTTGTAAACTTCTATACTTATGGCACCCATTCTCTCTGGCCAGGTAAGGCAAACACCTTTCTTTTGTAGCAGGGAAGGGCTATAAATATTTTTGCTTCTCCCCAGACATAGGAATGGACTTTTTGTGCCTGTCTAATATATTCAATCTACGTAATACATCTGCCAAAGGCTAATTTCCTGCCAGTTTCTGAAGAGCAGCTGGCTTAGCAAACACACTCGGTGCATTTCATACAGCCTGCTCTTGGCTCCGTCTCCCCCAGGCCTCCTCTCAGCTGGGATGGGAGCAGGCTACTGAACTTGATGAATCATCAATGATGGCAAAAGAGCTCTCCTTGTGGCTGTCGTTTCTGAAGTCTGCGTCCCTCCATCATACGACAGATGCACTTCCACTATATCATATGGAAGTGACCCCTCATCCAAGAAAAATGAAGAGTAAGAGCAAGCTGCCACAACAAGAAAAAAAGTCATCCAACTAGTAACCTGTCCTCAAAAGAATAGCAGAAAAGAAAGTCATTAAGAAAAGGCTCTAGGACTCAGCACCTACTGTGGCATCAATAAATGGTAGGTCTGACAAGCACAGGTGTTCTGTGTTACACCAGTATATATATTGTCATAGAGGGAAAAAATAAATAATGGTCAGTAAGGGCCAAATGGGACTGCTGTATGATGCACATATAAGTACAACTGAAGTATGACTAAGTCAGTACAATATGTCAATACAACACAATCTTTTTCAATTATCACTAACATATGTTTTCCTTTTTGACATTTCATCTCTTTTATACATCATCTACAACTTTACTAGAGATTATAATATATGAAACCCCATACTATCTTATTTTCCACTGATTTGATACTCCTTTGGAGGGAATTAGAAAAAGTGTTAACAAGCAACAATGAAACTGCTCAAATCAATGAACTGGAGAGTACTTCCTGACTCCTAGTTTTACAGATGGAGACACAGCCCAGACCAGGAAAAGTCAGGTCAGAAAAGCTTTAAAACCTGGCATTTTAAAAGCCTGGGTTTATTTTCTTTCTTGAAAAGCGTGTACAAAGACTTCCATTAACTGAAAACCATTCAACACAGAATCCATGCAGTACTTGTCAAGTGCCATCTTTTAGAGTTCTCTCTATCAAATTAATACATGTAATCAGAATATTTTCTCCTTTAAAACATCTAGAAACTTTTACATGTAATGTAATTTTCTCAATAAAATGCTCATTTTAAAAGCAGTGATACTCTATGAAATCAAAACCAGTCTTGGTCTTTAAAAGAATTTTCAATGTTAATAAAGGATATGTGTTCATTTGTCTTACTTCTGCTTCGAGTTACTGGTTTGTCTCAGACCCCTCTTGATACAAAGCAGATCCTTTTTCTGCACTACTTTTCAATAAAGAAGCTGGAAAATGGTTTCTCAACCGTCCAGTTATTCAATTTCCAAGGAGGTCAAAGAAACGTCTGAAATACCTCCTGCTATCTGCAGTGTCTTGAATTCAAACTTACAATGCCCATGCACTGGTCAAATTCCACACTTCTTTTCCCTCCCTCCCTCCTCCTCCAGTACTATGTATGTTTTCACCAACCTAAATGAGATCTGAACAAATGCGGTAGGTGGTGGCCTCCCAGCCCCAATGTTCTTCCTCAGCATCAACAAAGGCAAGGCAAGAGCAGCTGGGACAAGAGGAGGGTCTGTGGTTCACCTGCCTCCACCCCTTTACTTGCAGCGATCACCACCTCCTCGGAAGCAAAGAAAAGAAAGAAGGAGGAAGGTGAACCACGGCTCCTGGCTCCTTTAATGCTTTTATAAAGTCTTAGAAACTGACAATATGAGGTGGAACATCATATTGGTTAGGGAAACCTGACAGTGCAGGTACTCAGCGTAATATGTAGGTCAAGATGAGCTAATTTGCCATCCTTGAAATTGTTATGTTCCTCAAAATGGGAATGTATGAAGGGGAGACAGGAGCATTTTCTTTGTATTATTATTCCTCTCTGTTTCTTTCTTAGAATGAAGATTGAAGCACTCAGAAAATTAACTGTAAATCTATTTATGTATTACATGACTCCATTGCCCCGGTATTGAAGCATTTGAACCCATCAAATCTTCTCTGTATATTTGATCCATTTTGCGTATTATTTTTATATATATATTTTTATGTATATTTCATGTAACATGAAGTGGTGCCATGGACTAAATTCAGGAGATTACATTCTAATGGATACTTACTAGCAGTAATATTAACACAACATTAACAATTACTTTAAAACTATTGCAAGAAAAATATGATTTAACATGAAATTTTAAAATGTATATTTACAGTCACAAAATTCAGTGTTCCTCAATCTTGTCATAGCTGATTTATGATGGACAAGCATACAGTGAGAAAAAAACAGCAGGAAAACTAACTTCAATACAGTAACTTTGTTCCATCTGTTTGTGTTCTAGGAGTATGTATCACCATATATTTTAATGAAGTTTCATGATATACTATATTATAAGAGCTAATTATAAAATTAACTACCCTTTCTCTTACTCAGAAAAGACAGGATTTTTTGCATCTATCTACAAAAATTAAATCTGGAAGAAATTATGTAATATTTATGTTTTCAAGGGTGAAATTCAGAGTGTGTGAAACACATACACAAACACAGCTACTCCTTAAGCAGTGCAGAATCATTCATTTTGCCAAAAGTAGAAAAAAACCATTTTTGGTTCAAGCGTGGTACTACAGTAGAGTAAAAAAATTAATTAAGTAAAAAAATATGTAGATACCAGTGATTTTCTTATATATTTTACAGCACTGTCAAAAGAATTAGATACAGATTTTCTTTAGGATACACTAAAACATGACGCTTTTCATATCCTTCAATTTATGCCCATGTAATGTCAAATTAAGCTGTTATTATAGAGTAATGGTGCATATTTAAGTAATATATAGGCGTTGATTCAACTTTACCAAAGACTTTCACGAATCTAGAATACTTTAATTAAATATGAGTATGTATGAATATATAAAAAAAGATCTCTGTATTCAGACAGCCTGTGTATCAATTTTGGTGCCAAAATCTGAACTTTACAGAAATAGTGAGCACTTCTAAATTTCTCTTACATCCCTCTCTTACATATGGACAATCAATGCTTGTCAGTCTACATTTGAACTCATTTAAACTTGGACTTTGAAAGCACTTTGACAAGCTAATACACACTAACAGACATATATACGAGTACTTTCTCCTACATTGACTCTTTCTCTGAGATCTGAGAGATTGCCTTCCTTTCGATATATCGCAAACTCGGGACTCTGAAGTACTGCTTCTGAGCGGGTCATCCAGCTATGGAGCTCTGTTGTATCTGAGTCAAACCTAAGAGACAGAGAAGTGCAATAAGACATTTCATTTCCACGGAGTTTCTGAAAATAGCATTGACAGTAAACATGTTTAACTGGTTGTCTAAACAAGTGAATAAGCAGCAATTTCTCTCAGCAAAAGACAGTTTTAAACCCTCCCATATTTCATTAGATAGCTCATAAAACTATTCACTCTAAAATTTGTAAACATAGAAATACTTTTTCATTTTTTAAGACCGTGATTTGACAGCTGAACAGATGCAACAATTTTCACAATAAGGATTCTAATTTTACAAGCTGATATTTTTGGAAGACATGAAAGAAGTGGCTCTCACAGTGAAGAAAGTGTACCACGAGTCCTGTTGGCTCAGCTGAGGACGTAAGGCCTATCTGGCTCACCAAATGCAATTTTCGTACCTGTAAGATTTCTGTCCCAGCTTGAGCTGACGATATGATGGAGGATATTCAAGCAGAAAATTTGACCATTAGACAAGAGTCTCTTCAAATGGACTTAAATTGTCATAGAATGTAATTACTAATCAACAGTAGATTATAATTTTCCTACAGCTAAAACTTTAGAAATGCAAATTAAGATTTGCAACTCTCTGCATACACTTTTTAACTAGTTTTTACCGTACAGCCTTTTTTCTTACAGTCTGGATTCTCTCATCATCTCCTTTAAAACTGATGTTAATTTTTGTTACTTATTCAGAAGGTAGCAGTTCAAAATGAAGGTTGCCATATGCAGATATTTAAATTGCTGATGTGTAGAAAAATCAAACTGTGACTCAGTATCTAATGTAGTTTTTAAAACAAGAGGTTTGAGACAATTTTTTTCTCAGTTGTGCTAAACTGCATTCTTAATTGCATTTCTTTATTGCACTACCTATATTTATATCTAGTTTAAAACTGGTTTTCCTTTTGCAGCAATACAATGAAAGAAATACAACAGAAAGACATAGAAAAAAAGAATCACCTGTATCTTTCAGTTTGCTTTGTAAATATAGGTTGTATCATTTACATGCAATTGAAAATCTACTGAAAACAAGAACTTAAGTGACAACTACATCTTTGGAGAAATTAATTCTTTTATAACAATATACTCCATATATATAAGAACTAAAATACAAGGATGTAATGTAAAATCAGGTGCTACAGAAATCTACATATACAGGAATGAAAACAGAATACAAGTAAGTGTTCCATGTTTGATCTAGTATTTATGCCTCCCTTTTTGTCTTTCTCCACTGTTATCTTTGTGACTCCATTTAACAACATGGTGTGAAAGACCGAGTAATAAATAATGAAAGCAGAAGAAAGAAGAATCACACACTGTCTTAATCCCAGCCAATATTCTATATTCAAATTATAAACGCTTAGGAATAATGTTGATAAAGCAATTCTCAGTAGTACTATTTGAATGCTCATTAAAAGAGAAAAAATATGATTGTGAAGTAATGAAAGGTGCAGAAATCTTCATTTTATAAAGAATTGTAAATTCAGAGGTGGAAGACAAAAGAAAATTCCCAGATGGTTCAGGGAATCTCTGTGCTGGTACCAGATTCTAATCGCTGAAATTGAACTGCACTGCCAGTTAAGAGCTTCCTACCTCAGCTTTATTTCTGATCCTCTGTGACATTAAATCAATTGTAATTCTTGAAACATAATGTTATCCTCTGTTCTGCATATAATAACTGCATATTTAATAAATGTTCTCATGAAATTTTAAGACTAGGAGACAGCAAAACTATAAAATCCAGTATTCCCACATAAAGCTGGAATACTGTGTATTTAACAAGTTGCAAGCATGAACTCCATATCTAATCCCACTGATTTCAGCAGGAGAATGATGAAAGCATGTTTTTGCAACTATGATTTAGGACTCTTCAATACATCTTAAAGTAGAGAACACCCAATTTTAAAGCTAATGGACTGGATTACAACATAAAAACTAACAAATTCATAGATTTTCCTAATATAAACCTGTATATAAATTCTCTATATTCAAGATGATTCCCACACCTCTGCCCAATATAAGAACGAACAGTGATGTGAAGTTCTACCAAAGTAGTCTCTAGGACAACGTAGAGTTCCTGAAGTCCACAGTAAGGAATACATTAGGTTAGTTAAATCAGAGAAGCTGCCTAAGGACTGTTACGTCACCTGAGAATTGCTGAGCTACAGTGAAGCCCCCAAATCCAGTGTATACTTTTTTCAAAAAGACAGAGTAGTAACACTGTACTGCCCTCTGTTTCTGTATCTGCTTCGGGGCTTGTCAGCAACATAGGCAAAATGAGAAATGAGGGAACCTGTTTTAACAGTCAAAAAAAGATTTGGTCAGCCTATAGGTTCTCAACCATATGGGACTGCCACCCTTTCCACCTTTGGTTCTTCAAACTCAGTGACCATTGTACAAACCAGTCTCCCAAAATCAGCAGCCCAGGTTAAGGAAAGTGCTGCCATTCCCTGCTGCCAACATACACTCCACTCCCTGCGCTCCTCGTGGTCAGCAACTATATAGGCAAAGTACACAAGAAAATAATGACCACTTCTTTCTCCTTGCTTAAATCTACAGCTAAAGCTGGCTTTCTCCCTGAGGTCACCTATTGTGGCAACTGGGATGTTTTATAGCACTGGCAGAAAGCAGCAGTAAACTGGAGAAGACCACAGAACATTAGACATCTGATAACAATGAAGACGAGTTTACCAGTCCCTCAGTACAAAACTCCCTCGACCGCAGGCAAAATTGTACTACTTCTGGTGCTTGCAGCTAAGTAGGAGCATAGAGACCAGCTTTCTGAAGAATACCCTGGTATTAGCCTGGCATAGGATGGAAATGGACAGAGCAAAATGTTTACCAGTGACCATTTCTTCATTTCTAAAACAAAAGGACTAAGCCCCTGCCTCTGCAACATCCCCCCTCAAAGAGGAATGGGAGAATTTGCGACAGTTTTGATAGTACAACAAAATAATCAGAAACGCCCATGGCCCAGAATCATGGCCCAGAGATTCATCACATGATGGTAAGTATTAGCCACAGCAGGCAGCGTCTTGACAGAGCTGATCTCAGATAACAGATTGCTCTGTCACTTGCAGTTTCTTCTGGAGATAAATATAACTCCACAAACAAAGCCTCCTGCCCCAAAAAGGGCTATAAAGAGGGGACAGGAAAGGATTAAAAGATATGGAAGTTAATTCTAAGCGGCTTTTTGCAGCGCATAAATATCCTTAACATAAAGACATTTTTCAATTACCTTGGGAAAAAAAAAATTTTGCTCTTATGTTCAGCATGTATAAAAACAGGAAATACAGGTAGAATACGGCATTTAGTCATTCCACTATGACTGGACATTTCCTTTCTGAACACAGCTGCAGTTCCAAACTATGTTACCTCTAGACTGATATCAAAGGATCAATATAGTCTTTAAATCTCCTAAGTACAACAATACTTTTGACATAAAAAAGGTAATGCAGTATTACCTTTCTGACCCAATTCTGAGTGCATGTAGAATTTGTTAAAATAAATCCATGGAAGACAATAAAATCAAATCACTTGAGACGATTACTCTAAATAATTACCTTACTTTAACGTGCACGTTAGCTTGCTCCCCACCTAAAAATTCAATCTGCAGCAGACGATTTTTTTGTTATGCATCACTCATGGTTTAGTTTTCCAATTAGTCTTTCCTTCTGCTATTCCACAAGAGAGATACTATCTTTTACTGCTCTCACTGCCCTCTCTTGACAGGTCAGCACATGTCAGATGAGTTTAAATACAGTCTCTTTTTACACCACAGCATGTTTGAAAAAACATCTTCACATTTAATCCATGCCATTTAAATTCTCATGCAAGTCCCCCACAAACTGATTTTCTAGATCATACTAAGCCATATGCCTACTTCATATTCCCACTCAAAACTCTCTTGCTGAGATCACCACATATACTTGTTCAAAAATGATTCCTTGTTCTAGCTTTCCCTTCTTTTTCCATATTAAATACATGATAAACCTTTAAGGCATTTCACAACTTAGTTGCATTTTGGTTTTGCTCTTTCTGCGCACGGAATTTCTAACGCAAATACCCAGCAGAGTCTGATACTCAAGTCCTACCACAAGACCCCTATCTAATCAAATACCTTCTGCAAAGCACTAAGTAACAGCAAGTGTTAATTTTTTTATATTCCACAATTAAAAACAATGCAATTTTTATTAATAATCGAAGAGCTGACTGACTGTAATCCTTCCATCTGCGCAATATACCTTATAGAGGTCTACTGTGGTTCTTACAGCCAACATCATCTAGCAAAAGACAATGGTATATTTTAAACACATAATTTTGCCTTTTTTTACACACTGCCATGGTAGGATGATGACAGTGAAGTAATGTCCATGCACTGACCTTCCACATATTTATACAAACAACTCGAATGTTGTACAAGGTCACATAAGAACACAAGTCACGAAGTACCCTGCTGTCTTGTGGCCACCACGATGTATAATCTTTTCTCTAAATTGAATGAATTTAATCTTGAAACTGCTACAATGTTACTGCTACCGTGACTAGATAGTGGTTTCAGGACTTCATTCTTTCAACAGATAGAAACTGCCTCGCAATTTCCTTTGCTCATTTGTTTTTTCCTTCTCTCTGTGAACAAAACCACAACGGGCATGTCACCACTGTGTATCTTGGGCAGACTAAGACCATTTGCCTACATATTGAGCTGGCAGGGAATGATACAACTCAGATCCAAGAACCACAAACTGAATTATTGCATTTCCATGGCTGGACTGAAATGCCCAGCTCACCAGCAGTGCTCCTCAGCTTGTAGCTCTTCGTTGCCTAGAACATGTCAAAGAACAACTTTCAGTATACAATGCCCACAGGCAGAATTATTCTGTGATGAACTAATTCCCTGCTGTTTATCTTCCTCCTCTATATTTGTAGCTGATGAGCCATTAGTTGATAAATAGTCTTGTTCTTATCTTCTAATTCAACAGCTTATTTGTCCTAACAAATATTTTTCCCTTCCTATTTTTTTT
>RSEF01000001.1:140240143-140250529 GCA_003993805.1 Himantopus leucocephalus
ATTTTTTAGATGGTGAATTCTTTTACATCTAGTCTGCTCCCTCCATTAGATCTGCTACTATGAATAGGTTCTTCAATATAAATTGTGTTAGCTGCTGTTTCTTAGTGACATGTCAATTTAATTGTTGATATTAACTCTATCTAAAATTAGTAATTATCATGTTTCAAACCCCATCTGAATGGAAAGAGTACTGATTACAAAGACTGTGAATCTTTCTTTTCCTGAGCTGTATTTTAGATTACAATTTTGGGTAATATGGCTACAGGAAAGTATATGTAGACTAAATTCTGTTGTCTAAATATTTGTTTAATTATCCCTTTCATGTCTTGGGGATTAGATTGCAATCCTCAGCTGCACAGAGAGTTCAAAATGTGGCCATGGTTAGCACAGATTAGGGTGTAGAGAATGAATGCTTAAGGTATGAAAAACAATGGAGTAAACCAGTAGAGGCATTAAAAAATAAATGCAGGTGAGAACTGGAGCTATGGATGACTCTAGGATCTGTGAAGAACCTACTTCACAGAGAGGTTTGCATGTATAGATCTCAAAAGTTTCAAGATCCCTTGGCAGTTTACTGCAGTAGAGGTGTGAAGACTGATGATTTCTCCTTTTCCATTAGCATCCATGTGTTTGAGCTGTACGGCATCTTGCAGAGCACAGTGGTTGCACACAGGAGTTTCCAGGTTCCCAGCTGCAGGGTCCTTTCCTTGAGGCACACTCAGCACTGCTCCTGGGGCTCCCAAAGCTTCCCCATTCCCTGGGAGGCTACTGCCATATAACCAGAGCCTGCCGAGATCTGAGGAAGATCAGAAATTTATGTTTCTTTAATGCTGCCAAAACCAAACTTATTTTCTTTGAGTTTTCTTTTCTTTTCATCATGGTTTGGGGTCAAATATTGTTTTTCTAGAAAACAGATTTTTCCCAGCGAGTTTTAATATGCAATATATGACAAAGTACAACAAAACTTTAAAGAAACATTGTTTGAAATGTTGATATAGTTGTTAACATTAGTGCAGTTTTAAGGTTATTAATGTCACACAGCTGTTAGCTTTTTGATTTATGTCACCACCTGAGGCATGCTGTGATGTCTGGAGTTGCTCCACCTGTCATGTTATATTGCTTTGTGAAGTGCAATGTGTCCATTCCACTATGTCAGTTCTGCCAGCAGTTTTCACACAACAGCATGGAAGTATAGGACTTTGTATGAAATACCCGTACCCATTTTCAGTTCTTTGTGATGCTCTCTGTAGGATTTTTCTTCAAAGTTTGTTGGGTTTGGATATTGGGTTTTTTTTCCCCCTGTATGAAGTACTGTTCTTCCTGCTGTTACTTTATTTAACAGATCCTAAAAGGAGATCTAGAAATGAAAAGACAAATGATGGGTAAACTGAAGTCACTCAGCCAAGACCTCCTTGTAGCTGTGAAAAATAAAGCAGTGGCTCAAAAGCTGGAAAGTCGTCTCGAAAACTTTGCTCAGCGCTGGGATAGCCTTGTGCAGAAGGTGGAGAGCGATTCTAAACAGGTTTGTTAAAACCATCATTTTGTCAGTTGGCGACAGTCAAATGCCAGTCAAATGCTTGAAGTAGTTTTGGTGCTGTTTGTCATATTGTTTTAAATTCTTTCCCAGCATGATTGCTTAAGACATATTTTATTTTTAGGACAGCATAATACAAATATAATATAACTTTCCAGAATTTTATTAATCTCTTTAGTTTTTGTTCTCTTTTTATATTGTTGATGACTTTCTTGGGTTCTTAACTATATTTTCAGGGATGGTACAATCCATAATGAAAATACTCTTTCCAGTTAATTTATTTTTAACCTATAGTAGTTGTTCACTTCAAATGCACTGTTTGTATGGCTGTCTCTGTGGAATAGCACTTAGTCTGAAATTAGTGTAGGAACTGTTTGCTAGTTAAAGAGAAATTATTTTTATTTCTTTTCAACAGTGAAAGTTTATACTAGATTACTGGTTTACTTCTGCTTACGTTATGCTGATTTACAGATTAAAAAGAGAGGCCGTAAGAAGAGAAGTTTATTGGAAAAATAAAGAAATCAATCCATACCTGTAACCAAAATGTCAATGAACAAAGAATATAATCCACTATTATTTTGCCCAGCTCCTTTATGTTAACTGCAATATATTAAAAAAGAAATTGAGGTTTTAAAGTTTCACATTTTTTAAACAAAGTAACAAAAATCAGTACTTTAGTGTAGTACCAAAACCATATCCATATATTTTTCCTAGCCATCTGTCAGCATTTCTTTCTTATTGGATTTAAACTCAAATCAGCTCATTTTTTTCCATTCCATTATCTCATTAATTTTGAGTTATTTTTGTGGTATCATTGTATGACTGGTGAAATGGAAATGGACATTAAGACTTAATGATAAGACAGAGCAGAATGTTACTGCATGGACCTCTGTCCTGTCCCCAGAGGGCCTCTCATAGTTCTGGTCAGTTTAATTCAAGTGCCTTGAGCGTGCTACACGTTTTTTGTTGCTCCATGCTAATGCTTCTACCAACTTATGTCTGGGTAATTAAATGAAAGCTGCTCTACTTCCGTAGTGATCTGAATGCCTCTCAATAACCTTGCTTGCAACTCATACCTTACTTTTAATTTGCTCTGTGATACAGTTTCTTGTGTAGCTGAAGTTGGAAAAATCAGTTTGGGAGAACAGAAGAGAAGAAAATGGGGAAAGGGTACAATTTCACTTAGTAACAGAAGGCAAAACCAGTTTGTGCTACACAGCATTTGTAACAGTTGAAAATTTGATTTAATTCTCGTATATTTGCTGTAGGAAACCTGTTGTTTCAATGTTGAGGAAAATCCAGACATGTGTTTTTAATTTGGACGCATGATTTGAAGAAGTTAGTAAGTCACTCCAAAGTGCTCAAGAATTATTTAGATTGTTGACCGGTCCTAAAAGACTAGTTTTGAAAATGGAACCGAAATTACAGAAAAGATAGCCTCCTCATTAAGTGAGCAATCCTGAGGCTGTACATCCATACATCATAGAGCAGCACAGGTGGGAGATGCTTTAGATTCCCAAAACAGTGTAACTGTCTTACTATAGCGGCACACTTCAGTTGATAACAAAATAAGAAATTAAATGAAAGAGACAACCTCAACCTTAGATCAAAGCTGATTCTCCAAGTAGACATAGGAAGCAGTTGTACATCCCAAAGGAAAAGTGCAGAAAGTAGAATGTGATTCACACATNGTCCTCACACATTTAGCTGAATTCATTGCTGCTGAATTTAAGTATCTAATCTGAACTCATGGCTGAAGTTTCTGCTACAATGAGTGGATGGCAAGGGTGAGAAAGAGAGAGAGAGANTTCACACATTTAGCTGAATTCATTGCTGCTGAATGTAAGTATCTAATCTGAACTCATGGCTGAAGTTTGTGCTACAATGAGTGGATGGCAAGGGTGAGAAAGAGAGAGAGAGACTTCTGAAAAGCAGTTTGTCCTTATCATGAAAATGTCAACTTTCCTTCATTGACCACACAGTGGAAGCAAGGACAAGGACAACTTGCTAGACTAGATGCATAGCTTTTTGAAACTCTATACGCACCTTTGGTGCGTTCGTTATGCTTCACTAAATTGTACTGAAAACCTTCTCAAACTAAAGAAAACACCATTCCTCATCTGAACTTCCCCTCTCACGTACATACATTTCATCAAAGAACAGATGACAGCTCCAAAAGTGAGTGTTAAGGAAAATTATGAGTTTATCAGGTGGAGGGCACTTCCAAAGGCAGTAATAAATGATGGCATTAAAGGTAGGCTGCCATATAAAAGAGAAATAAAATGACATAAAACTACTGAAGTGCTATACACACATTGTACATACGTTTGCCTGTAGAGGATGAAAAGGAAGATTTAAATTTGTCCACTCTGAAAAGAGATGAGTTTTTACATGTTTCTAAGACGAGCTTGCTGATGTGAAACTCCAGGCAAGCATTGTATTTTGAAAGCCTTTTAATGTGTTGTCTTGTGAGTCACCTTAGCACTTTTCATATAATTTTCTAGTGCGTTAAAGGCCTAGTCTGTATTGCCCCTTCTCAGATTCCTATTTGTTTTTCAGGAACTTAGAGGGATGAGGAAACTATACTGTCATTATTTGGACCATATTTGAATAATACATGAAACAAACTACTTCAATAATTAAATTTAAAAGGTGGGGTGTTTTGTTCTTTTTCCAGGGAAGTGAATAAAAGCTACTTCCTTTTTTGTACATCCTTATATTTTTAAGGATTTTCCTTTACCCGCTACAGTTTGTGCACTCTTTAAATGTGAACCAACTTCATCTTGCAGAGTTACATTGCAGTATAATCTTCAGTACCTTTTAGTCTTACCCAGTCTCTAATTAGACTGATTGTGAACTTCAAATTCACATCTCCGGTCTCCATTTGAATTTTATAGTATTTAACCTCCACTTCTATTGATTAAGCTTGAAAAATACTTCTTTACTGTTTTGACATGTAAATCATTACCCCCCCAAAGCATTGTGACTTGACTGCTCTGTGCATATGGTAATTGCACTGCCTGCTTTTGAAGCTCAGTTCCCAATCACCAGTTGAAACTGTTACTCCTGTGTAATTAGTAGTACGCTACAGATGATTCCTACAGCATCCTAGCTGTGGTTTATTCTGTTTTACACCTTCTTCACTGTAAACTGTACCCTGATATTGATTGGCAAATGGAAACATGACAAGATACGACCTCGGGTGTCAGAAACATAGTCCTATCATTGATTTTTGGATAAAACTGAGTATGATAAGAATTTTGTGAGAAGTGGAAAGAAAGGCAGTACCCAAAACTGCATATAAGGAGCAAGCAAATATTTGGAGTGTTCTTAGCTACAGAGTCAACGCAGAGAAAGATGACTTCGGGTATTATCCTCAAATTTCATAGACCCCTAGACCTCAGAAGCTTTAATTTGCTTCTCCTTTCTGCCCCAAAAGAAAATTAATCAAAAATAAATTTGAAAAGAACGCTGTATAAAGTTTTAATAAAAATATATGGAAATGTTTCCTTATTTATTGTCATAATTTCTGTAATTGAAAATATCGAAGTCAATACATCTTGTTGAGAGAACTAAAACAAGAGTATTAATACGTAATATTTTAGGGATTAGAAAGTCAACTGGGTGTTTTTCTCTTCCAAAATTTTATGTAGTTCATACCTTAGCTAAGTACCTACAGTTCACAAGCGTTTACTCCAATTGATATAATTAATCCAGAGATTAAAAAAACCTTCTACTTTGAATGTTAATTTTATAGTCTTCTGAGTAGTCCAGATTCTGCTCTAAAGCTTAGACAGGTGGTCGTTTCTAGAGGGAGAAGCGTAGCTTTGAGCTGACTGCTTTAAGAAAGATTGCCAAATACACAGTGGTAATGGACTTCCCTACTCATCGCTTCCACCATCAGACCACATAAAGAACAAGAAGACTTTTTGGTTTTGAAGGCCATGTGAAAGATTCGTCAGTGTTGGGAGGAACTTGGATTTTTCCAAGTTTTTTTTAGCTTTGCTGGTGTTGCCTGCTGAGAAAAGGCAGGTTGCTAACCATATCCACCTTTCCTTGTCACTCTATTTTTTCTATATAAGAAAGTATTATGGGTAAGGAGTTATAGTTAATTAGCTGGTATGCCTCTTCTCCGTTGTTTATAGAAACACCAATGTCTCAATACCTAAGGTAACTCAGTACTCTTACTGAGTTGCTGATGCAAGAACTAATAGATTATTTATGTATGTCTGTATAGTTTCATGGCATTTTAGACACTAGCATTCCTGTCTCTGTATTGGAAGGCCTTTCTATTTCTTGCATGTTGACAATAAGCAAAGAAGCAGGGCTCTTCTGGTGCACAGCTTTTCTTGCTCCTGGTATAACTTCTTCCTTTTTTTTTCCGTTTCACTGCCCCTAAACAGTGAGGTGATCATTGGAGCTGTAACTAAAGAATTTTGACAAATGACCCATCATCTGACAGAACAAAAAATAGAAATGACCCATTTCTCATAAGTTAAGGGACCTAAGAACAGCTGCATGTATTTAAGTGGGAAGTTTGTAGTCTGGTGTTCTATGGAAATAAATATAAATGGGGACTATACGTACAGCCAGTATCTTTCAAGCAAATATGAGCAGAAAATATTTCTCATCATTCCTTTTTTTTAAAGCAGCTGAACTATATGAAGGGTTTTTTTCATATTACTGGGAAAAGTTAAATGCATTACATGGGTAGTGTTTACAGTGTTACATATTATGTGTATTAGTATCTGTTATGACCCCTTAACATTAGTTTTTAATTATGGAATAAAACTGATGCAAATTAATTTTGCCTTCTAATGCTTGTTTTCTAATTTAAGATTTCCTGACAGAAAGCTAACTGCCCTTTTCTGCAAGGAGGTTGTGATGAATTACATTCTAGTTTGAAAATTCTTATAATTGGTAAAAATAAAAATTGGTAATTTAGTGCTGTTACCATGCCTTTATCACTTCTCAAGGTGTAAATCTTCAGAATGGAGGCAGAGTAACATACAGCAATAGTAGTATTTTATATATTTGCTGTAATTCAATTCCCCCATAAAATTGACCATTCATTTCTTTTCTTCATTCAGCATGATTTAGAGGCAGCCGTAAGTTCATTCTGTTTAGGATCTTTTCTGATCTTGATATTGACTTCTGCAGATATCTTATTCACACAGCGTGAGGCAGATAAAACAATTTGGTTTGACTTGCATATAGTGTTATTTTTTTCTGAAGGTCAGCCTATGAGCAGACAGGAGCAGTTTCTCATTATATTCTATTGCTACTCCAAGCAGTCTTTACTGAAGTCTTTCGAACAGTGTGTGACCTCTGTTTTAATACTTTTGACAGATTTCGCAGGCTGTCACTACCACTCAGACATCCCTAACGCAGACAACTGTAATGGAAACTGTAACTATGGTGACCACAAGAGAACAAATCCTGGTTAAGCATGCTAAAGAGGAACTCCCACCACCTCCACCCCACAAAAAGAGGCAACTCCTTGTGGATTCAGAAATTAGGAAGAGGTGAGAATCATGAAGAGACGGAGAGAGAATGCTGATACAGTGGATGAGAATGCAAAAATAGTCATTTGACTGCAATAGCTTGCTGTATAATTTTTTGAGATTAAAATTATATTTATGTTCCCTGTTAAGGTACCAATTGCATATTATCTTTCTTTACTCAGGATGAGTTGTGGATTTTTTTGTGCTTCTAGTCTAACTATTTTGCAGTATAGAATGTTAATCATTATGTCAATACCATTGTGTTAATAATTATAGTCAGTATGTGTGGCATTGTGGGGGTCCCACTTAACTATAGTCTTGAAATTTGAAGGACAAGAAGCATTCCATTAGTTCTCTGCTTTTTACATTCTTTAAAAAGAATTATTTAATAGTTAGCATACTAGTAGTGCAGATATTGCCTGGTTTCTGAAGTTCAAGTTGTGTTCTTTCTGACTTGTGTATCAGCAGTAGAAATAACAGTTCTGCAGAGGCAGAGTTAGTATTTGGTGAAATGTGGAGTATCATTATTTTCAGAATTTTTACTGTGTAACTCCAAGTACAAGTGACGAGGGATTTTAGACTAATACTGAACACTTATGAAAGTCACTGGAAAAATTTCTGATGAGTTTAAGTAGAATTGGCTCAAGCACTAAATTTCTGAATAAGGTGCGAAGAAGCTAGACTTCAAACACTCATCATAATGTTTGTTTTGGAAATTTTTTTTTGATATTCAGATAAACATGTGAATTCCAAGGTAACAGATTCAAGGGCTGAAAGAAATGTGAAACTGCATTCAGTGTCTCATTTCTATAAAAAATATCTTTGTTTAGTTCAGTTTGTTTTCAATGATAAGTTATTGTCTTGTAAAGTAGTCTTCAACTTATTAAGAATGAGATACACCAAGAATAGGAGAAATCTGACTTTTTTAATTGAAGGAGTATGTCATTGAAAAAATAGATACTCGGAGACACATTTTTTTTATACATAGGCATCTAAAGTGGGATTTTCCTACAGAAAGCGCTTAGACTAAATAAGTAACTTCATTAGCTAAATTTGAGTGAACTGAATCTAATCTCCAGTATCATTTGGAATCTGGTTTGTTCGGCTTTTTTTTGCGTATGCTAGGCTACCATTAAATAATAGTGAGAGTTATATTTTGCTAATATGTTCCCAAGCACTCAAAATAATGCATAGCGATGACTATCACCAGACCCACAATTCTTGAATTTGTTCAAGGAATTGTTAGATGGAAATGTTTTTACTTAAAAGACGTAATAAGACAGCATTAGTACTCTTGTTAATGTTTCAGAAGTGATGTGCAAAGATCTCAAAAAGGATCGAGGCCCTGTTGACTTATATGCAAGAGTAAACCTATGTTAATGCATGGTCCCTGCCTTGAAAATATTGGCATTCTTAATTTTGACATTGAAAAATTAAGACTGGAAATGCCCCCTAAATTATAACCTGTTCCAATAATTGGTATTTTTAAACTTTTCACTTTCTTTTTTTCCAAACTAAATGTTTTAGGAATGACCTTACTTCACATAAATATATGGAAGTGAAATGCGAGTCTACTGTTCTAAAGAAGAGCATTACCTTCATTAAAACTAAATGAAGTAGGGTGATTTTTTTAAACCTGTATTTTACAATCCTTCAAGAAAGTTGTTGCTATAAATAGCTATGCATTATTTAAAATTGGAGACCAATTTGCAGCAGAAGTTCCTTTCTCAGCTGCTAAGTATGTAATTGTCATGGTTTAACCCCAGCCAGCAACGAAGCACCACCCAGCTGCTCGCTCATTCCCTGGTGGCATGGGGAGAGAATCGGAAGAGTAAAAGTGAAAAAACTCATGGGTTGAGATAAAGACAGTTTAATAGGTAAAGCAAAAGCCGCGCACACAAGCAAAGCAAGACAAGGAATTCATTCCCTGCTTCCCATTGGCAGGAGGGTGTTCAGCCATCTTCAGGAAAGCAGGGCTCCATCAAGTGTAATGGTTGCTTGGAAAGACAAATGCCATTACTCCCAACATCCTCCCCCTTCCTTCTTCTTCCCCAAGCTTTATTGAGCATGATGTCATACGGTATGGAATAGCCCTTTGGCCAGTTGGGGTCAGCTGTCCTGGCTGCATGCCCTCCCAACTTCAGTGCACCCCCAGCCTGCTTGCTGGCAGCGTGGTGTGAGGAGCAGAAAAGGCCTTGACCCTGTGTAAGCGCTGATCAGCTTTAACTAAAGCATTCCTGTGTTATCAAGACTGTTTTCAGCACAAATCCAAAACATAGCCCCATACTAGATACTGTGAAAAAAATTAACTCTGTTCCAGCCAAAACCAGCACAGTAATATTAGTCTATGTTTTCCTTCTTGCTCATATTCTTTTGGTTTGCCTTAATACTGAAAGTAAAATTAGCAGAGTACAGCAGACTCCAGACTTCTAAGTCATCATGCAAGGAAACTACCAGAGGGCAGGATTTAACTGGATTATAGGAATTGGTTACATTTCAGAAATACCTCATTTTATACAAACTGAGAATTGTAATTTCTTTGTGTTTTAGCTGTCATCTGTCTAAACCGTTGCAACTAGGAAGGATATATAAAAATTTGATAGATCCTTGTACAGAAAATAGGATATTTTATCAAATTGGAGACTATGATTGCTTGCAGCTGTGTTATTGGCAGATCTGCTACCAAATTTACAGAGTGTTATTTTTTTTTACCATTGCATACTAGGTTTTAAGGGAGGTTGATTTATGTTTTATGCTATCTGAAAGATATTCATTCACCATCTAAGTTCTGTTTAACTTTCGTATAAGACTCAAGATAAGAACCTTGGAACAATTGGTAGTTCTCAGTCTTTGTCTAGGACGACTTTAAATAATTGAGTAAGTTATGGTTTCTTATATATACTTAAAATCAGAGTCCTTTTCCTTGCTGCACAGGTCAGATTTTTATTTTGATCTAGTAGGAAAGAAAGCTGAATTCTACCTGGAAGAAGGGAGTTCATTGTTTAATACACTTTAACATGGTCTAACTATCTGGAATTGCTTTGTGTGCAGGAGTTACTAGACTTGTTTTAACAGTGCAATCATACCATCATAGGAAGACTAATTCAGTATGACTATTCACTGAATACCTGTGAGTGGACCTACAATATGGTAATGTGCAAAGTGAACGATATTAGAAATGTCCACAGCTGTGCAGCAGGATGAATGATCGTTATATTATCTGAAGGCAACTTTTTTCCATTTAGATATTTTTTGGCATTTCTAACTGAACAGCCAAAGCCAGACTGTGTACCTTTCCTCTCTAGAAAGTCCAAGCAGGTGTTCTGGAGTGGGAGGACCAGTCAATAA
>RSEF01000001.1:140257506-140267540 GCA_003993805.1 Himantopus leucocephalus
GGAAAATCTTCCTCTCTCCAGACCTTCCCCCTTGCCTCCAGGGAGACGGTGACTTTTATTTCCTGATTAGTGGGTATCTGGTAGATGGCATCCCAGAACAAAACCAGAGTTAGCAATGCTCTGCAAGTGCAGGAGTGGAGGGCACTTTGGAAATGGGAGTCTTGCACATAGTGCGAAAGACTTGAGAAGTCAGGGAACTGATGAAACCAGAAAGTTGAGTCATTTTCTAATCCTCAGATGGATTCAATTTCCCCTGAGCTAAAGGGCTGTTCTTTATAATCCAAGTGCCTGTTTTTACTGTGAAATTCACTGGTGACAATCATTTGTATACAGGAGCTTGTTGAAACAGGAATTTACTGACGGTAGTCTCAAGACTGGAGCACGCTCTGTTCAAATCATTTAAATTGAAGTTTCTAACAAGTTCTCCTAAGCTTGTAGAGATAGCAAATTTTCAGTGTAAGGTGGATATAGATGTTGATGAATGGGGATAGCAACAACAGGAACTCATAAAACTCCACAGTTCCTTTAATTCCTATCTATCAGATAACAACGTATGTGACTCTGACATAAACTACTTCAAAGTGAATAAAAATACCTACTTAGGGTGTCCAAGTACCCAAAGACAAATCCACCCCTGATATTTGAACAGTTAGGAAGCTTCTCATTCTACCTTTGCATTTAATTTGAAGTACTGGAAAATTCCTAACACTAAAAATTTTCCATAATTTCTGACACTTTCATAAAAAAGAAAAAGGCTCAGCCTTCCAGAGAAAGTACAAATACCTAACCGCAGCTTAGACTTTTTTAGAAAGTTAATGAAACTATAAAATCTATTAATTATAAATTGAATAATAATAATATTGAATAAGTTCAATTAAAAGCACATTTTTGCTTAATTATAAGATTTCTAATATAGTATTCTGCTTAGACAGCTCAATAGTCCTCAGATTTTTATTGAAAAACAGCTTTCTCCCTTTATAAAATTACAAAGAATAGATATGTGCAACAGCAGACAAAATACATAAAATACCGCTGTAAAGACCAACAGTTCTTTACTGAAATGTTTGACCATTACTCCAAAATATATTGACTGTGCCAGATTTCTTACCAGAACTGTGTACCTTGCTAATGACATAAAATCTTCTAGAGTTCATCTCTATTTCAGTCCACTCAGAAAATTTCCTGTACTATCAAGATATTAACCTCACATACCACTGAACTAAGTAGCATGCTGGCAAGAATGTTGTGTGCTTTCTCTGTTCTCAGTGATGGGTGCCATTCCCAATACACATTACTGAATGATTATTTTTTTTTTGTTATAGGACCCAGCAGGGAAACTGAAATGTTAGTCACAAGAACTCAAGACCAATATTTTCAGACATCATTGACAAAAATGTAGAATAAAAGAAATCAGATGTATGGAAGTTACAAGTCAAAGGGGGATAAATAACATGAAATAAATAGAGTGAAAAGTAGCTACTAATGAACAGATAGAGAAAGTCAAAAGGATAAAGGTAAAGAGAAGAGGGAGACAGGATGACAACAATCCAAACCTATCATTTTTGCTGAAGTCTGTTTAATTTGGAATGGTCTTTGCCTTTTATATCTTCTAACTTCTGGGTTTCTTCCGTCAATTTCTACACTGTTTCTGAGATATCCAGGGTCATGTGAGACTAAGAAAAGTTATGGCGCGTGTTGGTTTTTGTTTTTTTGATTGCCTATTTAATAATTAAGCAATAACTTTGGTATTAAAATTCCATTGTTTTAACCCTTGTTACAGAAGGTAGCTTTGCTCTATGCAATATATAATAAAATTATCTGAAACTTTCACACAATACGTGAAAGGAAAATATCTTGTTCTTTGACTTATGAATGAGACAAGCTATACATGAATAGAATTTTAATTGAAATTAAAATAAAAATATTTTCTTTCCACCTTATTAACTAGATTTTCGTTTATACAGAGAATAGATTTGAAAAGTAATACACATAAATAATGATGACTAACTTATCCCACCAAAAATGAAGAACTAGTATATTTCTGCATGTCTTCATTCAGAATATTCAAATACAAGCTAAATACCCATTTTTCTCAATAATAGAAAGAAACGTCATAAAGAGATTGCATAAATAAAAGGATTGCATTTTATGTTAGTATTCAAATACAAAATGCAGAGAAATAGGAATGAAGTTATTCAAGTTGTAGTAATGTATTCAAAATCTTTCACGTTTCTTTCTCTAATTACCATTTCATAACTACCTGCTGTCTTCTTTGAAAAAGAAAATTTAATGTCAGAATATGTGCTTAGCTAGCAAACCCACATACTGAAATACATTGTCTCCTCACAGGGCAAGCACAGATAGCACAAAGAGCAGCTGCAGGCATAGAATTTGTATTCTTCTTCAGTAACACTCCTTAATCAGAATGCAGAAAAATCAGCTTTAACACAGAAGTGGATTATGCAGTCTTTTGCAGCTTTTGACCTCTTTTTTTAAAAAAAACCCAACCTGTAAAACCTGGTTTCAGTTTGAATTGGGTTTTTTGGCCTTCTAGAACCTGGACTATCACTGACATTGGCCATCAAGCATCAAATGTTAAAATCTCTCAAGATACTATAGAATGAACTGCTTTGAACCCGTGATGTAGAAACATTAACAGGTTATCACAGTAAATCTCCGTGATCTCACAAATCATCTCAGTTCTCCATACTTTTCTGTGTCTCTCTATCATCAAGACCATGTGTCATGGATACATATATAAATATATTTTAAAATTTAAATTAATATGAAGTCAATTTAATCCAGCAAATGAAACAAAGCTATTACACAAATTATACAGTCTCCCTCTTTTTAATTCTTAATTATTCCAGTTAAAGAATTACCCTCATGGAATGCGGAAAAAAATTGGCTAAATTCTCTCTTACACTCCATTTATTAGTTTGTTATTTTTCATTAATCAAATACATTACTAAAAAGTATTTTCTACAGTTAGAAACTAGAGTCTACTTTATAGTGCTTTACAGTTACATTTTCAGTGCCCCAGTAGTCCTAACAAGATTATGCAGCCTAATTATGTCTACTGCATCATTGCTACTACAGCATGCAAGGAAAAAAATGCACCATGTAAAGAAGAAAACACAGGTATCAAAAAATCTGATATATTCTTATTGTAATGAAAGGATGTTACAGTTGCATCGCATATTGTATTATGTTGAAAGGAAGTAATCAATTTTTTAATACCGGGACGAAAGTCAGAGTTGTGAACTCTATAAAAGCTTGTTAATTGTACAAAAAAATGCCAATACTAAACCAAGATTCCGTGTAACTTTCCTATGTTCTAATGTCAGGAGTAGAGCTTTTAAAATGTCAAAAATTCAAGCTGTTTTTTATGCGTTTGGAAGCACACCATAGCGTACCTTGTGCTCTTCTACTTGACGCTTTAGGTCCTCTAGATCTGGACCTAAGGGCTCTGAATCGATTTTCTTTGTCCTTTCCTCTGTTTTTGTCAGCCAGTCAGCTAACTGGGCTAGCTGCTGATTCTGCAGATCCATTAGCATTTTATGTAAACTATAAAACAAAGAAATAATAATTTCAATTTATACATGAAAGAAAACAACAGGCAGAAATATATGCCCTGCATACTCTTAACTGATTTTCATGAGCTACATTTCAAGCCATAATAAAAAAAATATACTTTCAAACAGGTAAACGAAAATTTGTTGGAACAGTTTTGGATTAGGCAAACCCTTTTGAAACTTTTTTTTTTTTTAACCTGAGTACTGCATATAATATACTGTCTGCTAAAGTTTTGGCCTCCAGTTGCATTTCTATTAGAGCTGTTTGGAAGTTCAAAATTTCTGCTGTCTAGTTTCTTAAAGCTTGTCTACTACAGGTACTTTGAACAGTGCTCAGACAGCTGTGCTTACCAGGCTCCCTCAAATTTGGCGTAATAAACAGAAGAGAAGAGATTATTAAATTTTCAGTTATTCAAGGGAGAATGCTCTGGAGAATTAAACAGGAAATACTTCCATTTGGCCTAAACAAAGTCTTTTGATAGCTCCGAAATAATCTGTCCAGAAATCCGTTACAAATCCTTCACTTACACTTGCCATCATTAGACATTCACTGAACTTTCCTAAACAAAATCTTCATCTTACCAAAAGTATTTTTAAAATAATGTGCAAACTATTGTGGAGCAATGGAATTACAAGTAGTTATTTGCATTATCCATCTTTCACATAATGTACAATTTTTAACTTTACTTAGATTTGACACACCAAAGTCACTGTCCACAGTCATGCTGAACTTGGTGAAACTATTGTATGTTACAGTGTGTTACTTACATCTCAAGCACAACTCGTACAGCAAAAAGTTAGTTAACTACTTTCAGAGCTCAGCTTGGTGATTTGAAAATCTGAGCTGAACTTTCAGACTGGAGAAAACTGCTGTGTAGGAGAGGCGGCACGGTCCTACTCCACTTGTTTCTCAGTTGGCTTCTTGAAAATGTAGCCCAAATTAGAAAACTATTGTAAATTTTGTCTCTCTGTGTCACAGCAGCACCTAGAATTGCCCAACTTCACACCGACATTTCCCCCCACAAGGATATTTTAAACAAACAAAACATAAGTACATTTTCTCCCACAGCACCTGCAGAACTGCAGACTGGCAGAAGCGCGATGTAAGCACACTGCTCCAGAGGAGTGCAAGATGCCTTGTCCATGATCAGGTTGGCAACCTCTGCAACGTTCGCCCAAAACCAAACATGCAGCTTTCTGTCGCAATTTCAGGTATGCTCAAGCAAAGCAAGTACTTCTGAGCTTGTCCAAACAATTTTGGATTTTCTGAAGACAGTTTGAACAAACCCAAAAGTGTATCGTTTCGAAAATCCATGTCTAAATATGTCCAAAGTAAGCATCATTCCCTATTTTCCCAGACACATCTTACAGTTTTCAAAGTAATAACCAAAGAATATTGCATTGAACATGTAGATAATTACTTTTTGGTAGGTATTTAAATTCTTCTGAAGGACCAGGATTTAATATCTGTCAATGTCATGCAGCTGAAACATGCAAAATCGCATATCTCATTTGTAGCCTGTTCATATTTTAAGGTGTATGTCTGAAACTTCAGCACTTCTGTTGTTGGTTGTTATTTATTTTATTTCCTACATTTTTTGGAAAAAAAAAAAAAATCCTTCCAGTTTTGAATCTTTCTCAAAATAAGCATTTGGTCTCTGATGAAATATTTATATAATTACTATTTGCTATTTACATAGTTAAAAATAAGTACTGTATACACAGTATTAACTCATATTGTAAAAAGAAATCGTGACGTTTCCAGTGCTATTTGATGTTTGCTTTGTATGTATCTCAGCTAACTCATACTCCATTCTTAGACACTATTCCTCAGTTTATAAACAATCCTTGGGATCACCTATAAATTTAGGAATGCAAAATACGCTGAATCCTGTGTATGTACTGTCACATTTTATAGTCGAGGGCAGAGCTGCCATTTAGAAGGACCTAGACAGGCTGGAGGGACAGGCCAAGAGGAACCTTACGACATTCAACAAGGACAAATGTGAAGTCCAGCACCTGGGAGGAAGAACCCCTGGAATGATATAGGCTCGGGACTGACTGGCTGATGGAATTCCAGCAGTAAATCTAACTGAACCTCCATCACTCTGCTATTGTCTTTCTGTCCCTGAAATGGCCTTTGCTTTAAAAAGAACAGGACAAATAATAAATTTTGTATTGGTAAATGTTTGTTGAATAAGAATCCTTTTTTTTNCCTTTTTTTTTTTTTTTTTATTGAACAGAAGTTTAACTACATAACACAAACACATAGACTTCAAATAGCCAAAAAATAAAAGGCAACAAGAATGGATGAGATATTTTCAAACAGGGGTGCAAAAGGAATTACTCAAAAATTCCTAAGACTTGGGTATTGCAATCATAAAAACTTAGCTGTTACAAAAAGAAGCTGTTTGTATTTTTTTCCCCCGAGGGCAGCCAACAACACTAATCATTTATCTCAGGATTATCACTTGCATCTGGATAGATCAAAAAAACCCCAAAATTGGCTGAGGACTTCTGAAACAGAAATAATCAAGTGGTATTAATAAACATAGGAAGACAAGCCAAAACAGAGTTTCTTGAAACAGGAGTGGTAATGGAAAGAAAATGTGAAAGGCAGCCTGGGAAACAAAGAAAGAGTGCAAGTGGTGATCAAAAAGAATTCTGAGGAGTACATGGACATGAAGCATATCTGCTAGTGCAGAGCAGCAGATACAGAAAAGGGGAGAAACTGAAGGTAAACACCAAGATGAGCTAACTTTATGGAAACAAGGACTTGCAAACAAATTCAGAAAAATTAAAAGTTTGCTCTGAAATAAGGTTTTAGTTACACCTGTTTCTTGAATGGTACCTTGCTGGCCCCAGATGGCACTGAGATAGCATCAGGTGTTACACATGGAGGTCTGTGAAGCTGTGCTACTTTCTAGAAACAGCAATCTTTTTTAAAGACTTCAGCTTGTAGCTCTTGGAAGGAAAGGACCAAAGAAAACAAACCACAGGAACAACTATAAGCAGGAACTGAAACTTCAACAGAATTTGAGACACTGAAGAAAAAACAATGGTTCCAAGAAATGAGAAGGGCTCCATTAATCCAAATCTCTAAATAGTATATATCAAACAGTAGTGTTTTTCTGTATTATCCCTCTCAAGATTGTTTTTCTAAGAACACAGTCTCATGGATCTTCATGATGTACTATGATTTCAGTGGGTTTTTTTCTGGAAATCGTGTGTTAATTATTGATCAAAATGACCAGAAGACACATGTGGTTTCTTTTCCACTCTAATCTCTCTCTTTCTTTACAGACAGAGTACAGGAAGCTGATACCCTGCCTTATTATAATCCGTGGTTCACAAGGGATTAGCTATCTCAGATCTAACTCAGTCCTTCACTTTCAAGTGTGTATTTTATTGGTATCCTTGATGTTCTAAACTAAGGTATTATAAATATTAAATACAATGCTTCATCCTAGAGATAATTTTTTAGCAATACATGAAATAAATGGTATAGAAAACCTGCCAAAGTAAGGAGAATTTGATTTAAGAAAACCGAGATATGATGAAATAAATATTTATTATACAGAATATTGATATTATTCTGAAGCAAGGAGCATAAACTTGAAAATGAAATAAACACAGAGAATAATTTAATCACAGATGATTCTTAAGCAAAAGAATGTTTCTTGTTTCTTCCCATTATCCAGGTACTTTCTGTTTTTCAAATTACTTTTATAAACATCTGATAGAGAGTACTTATTTATATACCTCAGGAGATTATAATAATCTTTGTTTATGGTATGGCCCTCACAAGTTTCAAATACAAAATACTTATCCATTTAATTGAATGTGTTTTAATAGTTGTGGAATTCGCCATAAAGTGGTAATTGCATTAAGTTTTCCTCTCCAGTGGTTCATTTATCACCCTGAGATGCTTTTCTACAGAGAATCGTATTTGGGGAAGGGTAGAAGGAAGAAATGAAAAAATGGGCTGTTTTTCTTCAGCACGCTAATATATCACTTGCTAGAAGAGCAAAATACTTTCAATACACAGTGAATACACGGGAAATCCAATTTGACTTGCTTTTACACAACAGCGTTGCTGCGTTCCAAACTTCTTCTGATATTCTGACCTCCTAAATCACTTTCCATAAGACCTTTTCACTTTTATAGTACCCTTTATCAGTATATCTTTCTCCTCCCTTTGTTGATTGCTTACTTTTGTTTCCCCTGTGCTGTGAAGCTTAAACCTCTTTTTACACTTCATATTACCATTACAACAGAGGAGACAGCCTTGCTGTTCTCATCTTCACAAAAAACATCTCTTTGGATAAAGGCGTCACTGTTGCCTTAAAGACTACACTACAGCAATGTGCTCAGAAGATTATGCTTTAAACTGAAGTAGAAGATAGATCCTGAGATTTTAATTTGTGTATAATAACCCAGAAATATATTACATTGTAATGTGAAAGCTGTTCATAACCCTCCAGCTGGTGCTTGAAACATAGGGGTTTGACCCAATAGGTCAAAATTAGACATGTCAAAGTAGATCGCTCCCAAGAAATTTTCTCTTGCTCTAACCCAATTTCCTTGAATTTATCACAGAATTTTTTGTATAAGGAATTAAATAGTAGCACAACATCCTCTATGAAGCCCTTACGACTTTGTGTCTTGCACTGATTTCATATTACCTGAACATATATTGAACTACCTGAATATGTACTTACTATGTATTGGAAGCATTTCACTCTCCTAGCAAGCAATACATTAGCATGCTGAAGAAAAACAGCCTGGTTTTTTTTCATTTCTTCTTCCTGCCCTTCCCCAAACAGGATTCTCTATAGTAGCTTCAGAAGATAGTAGACCATTCAATTCCCTGAGCAATGACTGCTGCATCTCAGTTTAACAAGTTTAACAAGTGGTGTTAAAGGACATTTCAGTAGACACAGTACCACTGATAGAGGCGAGTTTGCTACTTGCACGTGTTGATTTAAATGAAAATAAATACGGCAGATAAAAACTGCCTACAGTAAAGTATCGTAGAGTCTTCTCTCCAAGAAAATAATAAAGCTGGAGGAAGTGAGGTTGAAACATCCGAAACCCATCAACAAGTTTATAGACTGTCAAAGAAAGATAGACTAAGGAAAACAACCTCAATACTCAGTAGTAAGCTGAAAACAAAACAAACATTTGGAATTAATAAGAACATATTGCAAAAAAAAAAGAGCAATGTTATGCAATTGTTGAAAATCATGGTTTGCCCTTTAATATTGTGGGCAATTCTCATCCTCTCCACTCCAAAAAGATAAGGTATAACTGGAAAAAGCTCAAAGAAGAGCAAGATCGATAACCAAATATATATATATATATTATGGATAGAACAAGGACAGATATACACTGTTGACCCTCACTTATAACATAGTAACTAGAACGAAACATTTAAACTACCAGCAGCAAACAAAGAAAAAAAAGTAATTCCTCAAAAAAGTAGAACTTATACTAGAGAGATCTATGGAATTGACTGCCAAAGGATGCCACGGATGCTTACAGGTCCAAGGGGATATTGAATAAATAGATGGATGGAAAAAAAAAATCAATAGCAGTTTACCAAATACTCAAAACTGCTTCCATCTCAGGAAGTCATCTCAGCTGAAAACAACTCGAGGTCAGGAGAATTCTACAGAGAACTTCATAACGTAAGACATGCAGTATTAGGTCAGAGCAATGATCCATACAGCCCAATACTTGGTCTCCAGAGCAATAGGCCCATGCAGCCTAATATTTGATGTCCACCAATGGCAAAAGGCAATGAGAAGATGCTGCATCAAGAGATCATGTATCTTCCCTAAAGCTTATCTTTTCTTGTTCTGTTACAGTCAGGATGCTGGGCTAGACCACTGGCCTGACTGCTAGAGATATTCAACTTTTATTATAATCATATTCGCAAAAGAAGTCACTCTTCAGCTGTACCTGAAGGAACAGACAGAAGATTTCTCAGTACATGTACATCTGGCTTTGCTGAGAGAAAAATTAAGAACTCAGCAAAAAGATTTTACCGAAGTCTACCTAGTTCAAAGTCCCTAAAAAGCCATCAGGGATAGCAGATTCAGGTTGTTTGCCACTGCACTTATTTAGTTTTACTGTAGAGAACAGCTATATTGTTCAGTAATACTGCTTGGCTATAAACAAGCTCTTAATTACATTCAATTAATTTCAAAATTTCCACTGGATTTGGCTTAGTATGATAGTTGGTAATCTTCACCATTGGTCCCCTTTACAGAAAGGCCAGTAGGTGTACAAAATTCCTCATGATGGAGACAGACTCAGTCACATGAGTTTGAAACAGAGGTATTATATCAGACAAGGATTAAAAGTACCCACATAAAATGAAAAAAGAGTGAGACTGAGTAAAAAATGTGAAAGATCAGGTAAGTAACAGACATTTTCTTAAGGTAAGGAAGGCAA
>RSEF01000001.1:140267550-140277861 GCA_003993805.1 Himantopus leucocephalus
TTGATAACCAAGAACAATAGTGGTAGCTCTAGTGAGTACCATACGGTGGACAATATTACTCCCCTCATTAAGCAAAACACTATGCTGGTTTGCTGATGTGTTGAGTTGCTGATGTATTTATGATGGTAATTATGGTAAGGCTTCTTAGACACTGCTGGGAAGCTGCAGCATGTGACCTTTTTTTATTTTTTTTTAATCAAGCTGTAATTCCCCTAGCCAAGACAGGATTTAGAAAAGTTCCAAGAGGATGTTGTTCTGTTGCATTTGTGAATTTTTTAATAAAGACACCTTTTTGAGCTGTCAAGGACAATGTTATAAAAATGCTTTATATGTAGAAATTCTAAAGAATAAGAAATTATTTTCAGATTTTCTACTAGCAAGATTTGGTTGAAGTTACTGCAGCTGGTTGGTTGCTGTTTGTTATGCTCTACTCTACAATAGAGGGTTGTTATTTTTGGCTAAAGATGGTAGAATAGATGTTAGTCTGCCTTTTTTCCTTTAGCTATAAAATATATAATGGAAGTATAACATCATTGTGTAATGGAATTAAAACTTAGAATTACAACAAACTTTTTAACAGATTACAGTAGGGGAAGGTTTCCAATAATAGAGAACAAAGCCTCGTATGAAACCGATAGCGTTCCTTGCTTTATGCTCAACTACTTCAGATAGCTGCAAAAATACAATGTGGTTTCTTTACATCATTCTGTTTCATTTTGTTTTTTCTAGTTGTATTGGCTGAGACGAAGTTTGAAAGGTTAGAATAGTTATAAAGGATGCCCAGCTTCTTAAGGTTGACAATGTCTAATTCTAGCCAGAGGTACCTGTGTAAGGGGAGGCTCAACCCACACACCTGTGCTTTTAATAAATCACAAGAATACTTCCCTTACTAAATAGAAAAATGAGATTTTACAAGATGAAGTAGAAATTTAAAAAAAATCTGAACAACTGTTCCCGCTTCCACTGTGTCTGTGCAGGCTGCTTCTTGCTTCTGCACTTTATTTTGGTCAGTTCTGCAGCTTTCTGTGCTTCAGCAAGTGGAACCAAATATTCTTTTGATCCTGGGCAGTTTCTCTTTTGCTCAGCTCTGAGGCTTGCCTCGTCTGGCTCCAAGGTCTGTGATATTACTCTAGCACATGCCACACTGACCTGTCTAGGGAACTTTCTGTCTGCGAGCAGGCTCAGTGGTGCGCCAGCCAGAAGTAATGTCCCTTCATTGCTTCATCATCAAGGAATTACCTTATTGGTAGCATTGCTGGGAACAGACTCTAGGCTTCTTGACCTGTGATATACTTTCAGTACCCGCTTACCATTTACTACTGGAGAGTTCTGTGAAGAGTCATTAGTTAACACTGAAAATTTATCCTAGGGTGAAAATTCCATCTTTCTTTATGTGAAGAGTACTCGTATTTATGTGTTATGTAGAGACCAATTGACCTCACAGTCTACTCCGTGATGTGACAGCACCTGAAATATACGTCCCCTTAGAATGTGCCTTGTTCTTGGATCAGGAAAGGGAAGGGTTGAAGAATGGTTGGTAGACTAGGCATTTCAACAGGAAGAAGTCATAATTTTGTTGTAGGTGTATGGTGAAAGTAATTCCATTCAGTCACAGTCAGTTGATTTAACACATCCGCGTCAAGTCATATTACTGTTTGGAGCTATGATTCTTAATTGCTTGAATGGGAAGTGCCTTCCTTAGAAAGGAAAGTATTGTGTGTCTTGTCATCAGTAATACATCAAAGAGCAATACATTTTATAGTCAGAACAAAAAAACTCGACATAATTAAAACCCTTAAATAAACATAGACTGAAAAATTTCCCCAGAGAGTTAATAAAACCAGTATGTTTTCATAAGCTTTGTGGAAAAAAGGGTCAAGCAGAAATTAACCAAAACCTGCTTTGATATCCTTTTCCAAGTACAAGTTCGTTGAAGAAAGCATGCTAAGTAGAGTATCTTATTGTGAACCACTGACTTACTTGACCATGTACGTAACATGAAACAGTTTTTAAATTGTTAGAAAATTCAGTCATTCCAGGTAGCTGGCAGCCTTGGTTGCTGTCTCTTAAACTGTTAATACTATCTTACCTGTCCCTGCAGTTCCCAGTCTTAGTCTTTTTCCTAACCCAGTTGGTTCTAGTTTTTTCACTTGTTTTCTGTTGACTTCTGCCAACTTCTACACTCCAGATCCCAAGATGCAAAATTTTCCTTTAATGCCAGTAAAGTCTTTATTTGTCTTTTTCAGTCTTTATTTGTACCAGCTGCACCTGACAGAGTAGTTAGAGATTAATTTTCCTTTGCCCTTTCCTTTCAATAGTTCCAGCATTTTCTTTCCTTTGCAATGTACTTTCATTCATCCTGCCTGGTTCTGGCTTTTTCCCTCTCAACATGCACATTGCCTAAGCTCTATTGACTTTGAATGAACTAATAATCTACTGCATCTCAAAACTGCAGTTGCAAGGACAGGCCAATTCACCCAGGTGGAAACATCTGCAGTAAAAGTGGAACCACTGAGAAAATCAAGTACTGAAAATATAGGCTGTCTCAACTGAAGAAGCAAAACTTGCAGTTTTTCAGATTTATAATAAGGCCAAACCGGGGCACATTTTTGTGTGAATGGGAGAAAAAAAAATAACCCACAACATCTTCCTGACCCAAGATTTTTTAATTCACAAAGGCAGTTTTGAAATCCTTATTAAAATGAAAATGCCAACCTTAATTAGAACAAGGAAATAGTTAACATTATAATAACAAAAAGTCTGACCAGTGTATCTTCTTAGTTTAATTACCAGAACTGGCTGAACTATTCTGCCTGATGTTACCTGTTAAAAAAACCCCCTTGATTATTGCAAAGAACATTTTAGCATTTAACATTTTAACAGTTATAATTTGGCAATTTTAAAAGCACATAAAATATGATTTTTTAATGAGAAACTTGGAGGAACTGACAGAATAAGCAGTGGTATCAGTCTCACCTGGTAGGACTGGCATGGTTAGAGGGTGAATAAAGTGTGCTACATTCTGAGGCTGTAATCCTGCAAAGGGAGTTTTCAAAATGAGAAAACTGCTCTGTGCTTACATTTCCCTTAACTAAAAAAATGTTTCTTTAAAATTTTGTGTGTCTGAGTTTTAAATTTCTAAATGTCTAGAGACAAATTCTGCATCTTTTATAGTGAGACAGGCAGTTTCTGAAGGAAGAAAATACATAATGTAAATAAGACTGTTGGAATGAACCCTAAATCTTTACTGCAAAACTACTTTCTAAAACTGCCCAGCTGATTTCTAAAACTCAAAAGCAGTCTTTATGAACTGAGTGCCATTACATGACACATGCAGAACACCTAGGTGATCAGGCCCAGTCAGCATGGGTTCATGAAAGGCAGGTCCTGCTTGACAAAACTGATTTTCTTCTATGACAAGGTGACCCACTTAGTGGATGAGGGAAAGACTGTGGATGTTGTCTCCCTGGACTTTAGTAGAGTTTTACACCGTTTCCCACAGCATTCTCTGGAGAAACTGGCTGCTCGTGGCTTGGACAGGCATACTCTTTGCAGGGTAAAAAACTGGCTAGATGTCCAGGCCCAAAGATTTGTGGTGAATGGAGTTAAATCCAGTTCGTGGCTGGTCACAAGTGGTGCTCCCCAGGGCTCAGTACTGGGGCCAGTCCTGTTTAATATCTTCATCAACAACCTGGACAAGGGGATTGAGTGAGCCCTCAGTAAGTTTGCTGATGACACCAAGTTGCGCAGGAGTGTTGGTCTGCTTGAGGGTAGGATGGCTCTTTGGAGGGATCTGGACATGCTGGATCAATGGGCCGAGGCCAATGATATGAGGTTCAACAAGGCCAAGTGACAGATCCTGCACTTGGGCCACAACAACCCCATGCAGTGCCACAGGCTTGGGGAGGAGTGGCTGGAAAGCTGCCCGGCAGAAAAGGACGTTGGGGGTATTGGTCAACAGGTGGCTGAATATGAGCCAGCACTGTGCCCAGGTGGCCAAGAAGGCTGTATCAAGAATAGTGTGGCCAGAAGGACTAGGGAAGTGATCGTCCCCCTGTACTTGGCACTGATGAGGCCAGACCTCTAATACTGTGTTCAGTTTTGGGCCCCTCGCTACGAGAAAGACATTGAGGTGCTGGACCATGTCCAGCGAAGGGGTAGTAAAGCTGGTGAGGGGTCTGGAGCACAAGTCTTATGAGAAATGGCTGAGGGAACTGGGGTTGTTTAGCCTGGAGAAAAGGAGGCTGAGGGGAGACCTTATTTCCCTGTAGAGCTACCTGTACAGGTTGTAGCGAGGTGGGAGTCGGTCTCTTCTCCCAAGTAAAAAGCAGTGGGACAAGAGGAAACAGCCTCAGGTTGTGCCAGGGGACATTTAGGATGGATATTAGGAAAAACTTCTTCACCAGAAGGGTTATCGAACATTGGAACAGGCTGCCCAGGGAAGTGGTGGAATCACCATCCCTGGAAGTATTTAAAAGATGGGTAGACATGGTGCTTAGGGACACAGTTTAGTGGTGGTTTTGGCAGTGTTAGGTTGATGGTTGGACTTGATGATCATAAAGGTCCCTTTTAACCTAGATGATTCTGTGAACTCATAGAAGCATTCTTGGAGAATTTACTAACATGTGTCCAATCCTTCTCCTCCCTTTAGTGACATAATGCAATAGTAGGTGAGGAACATTTTCTTCCCTCGCTTTTTTATTCTGAAGGAGCTGCAAGCTCGTGGTTTAGACTCTGTGAATTAATTCATAGAGCTGCCAGACATATTCTAGAGGACAACATATGGGTCCAGAGAATTTTTTTCATTCTAGGTCAGTCCATAATAACAACCAGGACTGTTCTCCATGCAAAAATGTCTGGCCATTTTTCAAAATACTCTGTGAGCTGACTGGCTGATTCCTAGCTAGATGTGATGCAGTCTTCATCAAACATCTGAATTTTTCATGTCATCTTTCCCCTTAACATTTGTGTCATCATGCATGCATTGTTATTCAGTAGATTATTCTCTGTAAATGTTTTGCTTTGACAGCTTCCAATCAACTTTGTTTTGCATAATCATTAAATACTTTATTAAGAATAGGTTTTGATTCAAGAGTGAAAATGCATGCATATTTAAGCAGCTTTTTTCCCGAGTGTAGCCTTCTTAGTAATAAATGGCTAGAACAACTTAACTTCAGTGTGTCCTAATTGTTTTTCGATCTCTTAAAAATTACGGTTAAAAATAGCCATCTCAACTTAGATGCCTCTGTTAATAACTGTATGTCTTTGTTCTCAATTTAGTATATGCAATACCTTACAATTCTGTTTTGTTCTCAGTATTTTAGGAATTCTGAAAAGATTTCATGTAAATTCAGAAGTAAGGATGCTCACAGGAGATGTTGTTTTTATGTTGTTTGGTTGTTGTTTGTTGTTTTATTGGGGTTTTTTAAATGGATTTGCCAACCATTATAATTTCTAAAATTCAGGGTTTTCATTGCTGTTTTTTATGTGGATTATTTCAGTGTGGATTATTCTTTGTGCTGTAGAATCTGTATACTTAAATTTTGTTTGTATCGTGGGATGAATAATCCTTATGTAGATGAATATTACTTTGAGACACTCGTGTTTGGTTTTGGTTTTTAATACAAAATATGTGGCATAGGCATTAGGTCAGTAGTTGCCCACTTCCAATGTGATTATTTAACTTAGTGTTTGATGTTCCATTTACAGCTGATCCAAAAGTTTGAACTTCTGCTGATTTGAGTAGTGATTTTTCATTCCATATGCAGAACGAGCAAGGATGTACAGTTATCTTTCAGAGAGCTAACAGCACTGATGGAAGTAGCAAAGCTACAGTTTAACAGTGGATTTTAAAAT
Source organism: Himantopus leucocephalus (assembly GCA_003993805.1). Classification (NCBI taxonomy): domain Eukaryota; kingdom Metazoa; phylum Chordata; class Aves; order Charadriiformes; family Recurvirostridae; genus Himantopus; species Himantopus leucocephalus. The sequence goes on from RSEF01000001.1 coordinate 140,273,407, forward strand.
ATATGTAATTTGTCAAGTAAAAACCCACTGTTGACTCTGAGGCACGTTTTTTATGCTTGTAGACTTTTTACAATGTGAATATTCTCTGCTTATGTAGATTCAGATCAAGGTGGCCATTGCTCTACTCTGGCTTGTTAACAGAGAATGTGCTTAAAGATGCAGAAGGAAATTTAGCACAGTTTTGAAAGTATGTAACTGTGGCTTGATTTTATCAATGAAATCAGTGAGAATCATTTGTTTCAATTCATATGGCAATCCCAGGGGGTCCCTGCATATGTCCTTGTCAAACCTGAACACAAATACTCTGCATGCTTAACATGCTTTAGAATACCAAGTTGCTAGTACTATTTCAGCTTCTGCTGATTGTTCTCTGCATTTTAATTTTTCTTTTCCCCAAAGTGCATGGGTAAAGAGAAGGCATAATGATCTATTGAGTTTATTAAGCCTCAGCAGTTGAGAACTATTCACTTGTGCTATCCATAAATGAATATTTTATTTAAAACCAAAAAAACCCCTATTTATATTTCAAACACAAGGGATATCTGTTCCTCTGCTTTGTCACCTCATGACTGATCACAGTTCTCTGTTGGCAGTGATGCTGTAAGATTTGAAGGAAGGTGGAAAAGTTGTTGTTTCCTCCCTCTACCAAATATAAGGATCACTGACACTGTTCTGTGAAGTCCTTTGGTTATGCTTCCTCTAGTGCTTTTCTGATTTCCTTCTGTCAGAAGATGGCCATTTTTTGAATGAGAACATACTTTGGAATTCCTGCCAAGTAAATATTTTGGTTTTCATTTTTGTTAGAGTGTTTGCTTGTCTTCACATTTCTTCAAGAGTTACTACAATGGTGCAGAAGTTAGTTTGCATCATTTTGCCATTGAAGGTCATGAGTCCAAGATTTTTTCAATGCAATTCTGTATAATATTTGTGATAGCATGAGAAAGCAGTGAAAATGCTGGTCAACCTGACTAGGGAAAATTATACTGAGCAGTTGTTCCTCAGAAAAAGGGTTGTTAGTGGGTGCTTTGTTAAACATTTGTCAAACACAAGACAATATTTTATATCGGATCTAGAGAAAGGAGGATTTTCAGATAGAGATTTTTCAAACAGATAGCTGCCAGACACCATCACAGATCTCTGCAAACACGATAACCCTCGTCTCACTCAGCTGTTACAGCATCTTTTTTTCCCCCCAGTGTGTCAGATGTGAGTACATTCTGTGTAGTATTGTTGTAGAAAGGAAAAAATCATTACATATGCAAAAACAGTGATAAAGTTGTCCCTTTCCACAGTAGACTGTATACTGCAAAAAACTATCTTGCTGCAGAAATGTGATGTGGTTGGGTGTAATTTTTTACTACATTGTGTGCTGCTTAAAATCTGGAGTTGCACACAATTCAAATATTAGTTTGTGCAGCAGGAGTATATGTTGAACATTTTCTGTGCCTCATTGTTTATATTCCTGTAAGGTAGTATTTTCTTTAAACCAAAAAAATAAACCTGGGTTCATCAGATTTTCAAGCCATTTTCTGATGCAGATTTCTTTACTGAACAGTTTTTCACTCATGTCGCAATGAAGTTATGAGTAGTGTTTTAATTGGCCTAACACACACGACAGAGATTCACGTAAGTTGTACGTGATTATTAGATCTATACAATTACGAATGAATTTGTTGTGAAGATGAAGACTGAAGATTTCATTTTAAGTGATCATATTACATTCATTACACTTCCTGCTTTCTAGTGATAAACTTTGACTTTCTGTCCTAAACTACGGTGAAATGCTTTAGAGGCTGCTTTGAGTGGTTTATTGGAACAACTATGTCAGTAGAGGCAATTTCTGCTAACTATAAAAACATTAAGTGTCTTGGTATCGTTTTTTATAAAAGCGTAAGTATATTTTCATGTAAATAGTTTGGTTTTGTACTACCTTCTGAGTAGCAGAACTAAACTTCTTCAGAACTTTTTTAAAAATTTATGGAATGTCATCTTCTGTAGCAAACCCGTATTTCTCGCTTCTGTTTTTTTCTAGTCTTCTACTGTTATACTAATCCCTAAATACTTGTGGTTGATTTCTCTTGACTTTCAGCAGTAGAGCATAAGTCTGAATTTTGTGCTTGTAAGAGCCACCTGGCTTCTAAAGTATAAATATAAAGGTGGCCTTTGTGGGAAAGAGAAATCAACAGTAATGCACTTTTCTTTGTTTTTAAGAAGTGACGATTTGGCATGAGATTTCTGAGTTTTTTAACTTTCTAGAATGTTTTGAACAAATGGATGTCTATGGATTGCTCAAGCCTAGTATTGCATGTAGCATAAAGGGTTGTTTTTCTTTCTTACATTCTGTTTTCCATAGATTCTCTGCAATGTCAGCATGCAACTTACTGCTTTTTTGGTGATAGAATTTTACTAGCTGCTGTGGGAAATAAATTTCTCCCTCATTTTCAAGTGAAAACACTTAAATAAGAAACAGCAAACTAGAAATGAAAAATCAGACTGTTTATTGAAAAACGATTATAACAGCACTCTGCTGTTATAATTTAAATGTCACTATTCAGAATAGTTGCTAGAAATTTTGAATTCTACTGTAAAATATATAATTTAATCTGAGATTTTTTTACTTCCCTTAATCTTATCTGATCTTGGTCAATTAACTGATTTTATACTAGTAAATACTTCCACACATTAGCCATCTGATGTGGTTTTTTTGTTTTATAAAAAGCTGGGTTTTTATATGAGGCAATGGCATTCTATTTATTCCTTTGTAGAATTCTCTGAGCAGACGCTATTTGCATTACTTTAAAATTTTGGGTTTGATCAGTTTTTAGAAACTGTTGAAGAAAAGACATTTACCACCATGCGGCTGGGATCTGAAATGGAACTTGAAAATTACCAAACTGCTTTAGAAGAAGTACTCACATGGCTTCTCTCTGCTGAAGATGCATTACAAGCACAAGGAGATATATCCAATGATGTAGAAGTTGTTAAAGAACAATTTCACACCCATGAGGTATATGTTTATACCAGTCTTTCAGTGGGCATTTATTGGCTTGTAACCCATAATAAGGTCAAAAATACAAACCAGAGATATTTCTAGTTTATTTTATTCCTTTAACTTGTTCTTAATTTTGATTTGGAGAATTTAAAGGTAATACTGAAGACTGTGCCCTATGCAAAAAGTGAAAGTGTTTATTTCTGGCTTTTGTTATGAGGTTTGGGGAGGGATTGAAAAAATAAAAAAGCAAAGCTAAAAATCAGGTTTGGAAGGTGGTGAAGCTATTTCTCCAAAGTCTGCTCTTTCCATGGACTTAATCAAGCATAAACCTGGATTTTATTTTTATTGTCAGGGTTTTATGATGGAATTAACAGCTCACCAAGGACGTGTTGGCAATGTCTTGCAAGTTGGAAGTCAACTTCTAACAATTGGAAAACTTTCAGATGATGAAGAGAATGAAATCCAAGAACAAATGAATCTGCTTAATTCTCGATGGGAACGTCTCAGGGTAGCAAGTATGGAAAAACAAAGCAAGTAAGTAATATGTGAGGTAAAATAATATATATGGAGTTTGACTGAAACAATCATGGATTTGACTAACAGTTGGGATTTTCTTTCACTTCCCTCTGAACAAAACTCGATCTCAGATCTTTTTTAACCTGAAATCTGATGTGTAGTGACTTTTAAGCTTGCATGTTGTTTTGAGAACTGGTAGCTGCACAAATCAGCAGCTATCAACAACTTGGGCACTAATAAAATTTTAACCAAAACTTATATAACCTACCTCACTTTTTTCTGAGTGTTTAAATAAGTATCACACAATATTTAGCTGCAAAGGAAATAAACTTTCCTGAGATACAAAAGGAAAAGGGAAACAAATCTTTAAGACCTGTAAAACTTGATTGCACAAAAATAGTAAGTGGGAGCTTTGCTTTCCAGGAAGTATTGTCATAGTTTTATCTGAGGACAAATCACATTATTCAAAAAAGCTTAAAGTAGAAATACAATTAAAAGTAGAAAAATAATCTATTAATTAGTCACATTAGTCTTTGACGCATTTTTAAGATTTCTATGTCTTATTTTGAAATGTTTATTTACATAGTGCTAACTAGTTTAAGAAACTCCATAAAAGTAAGAGCTTGTCATTGTGCCACGGTGGAGTAATTTGTTTTGCAGGATACAGAGTGGTTAAACCAGAAAATTTATTGAAGGTGGTTTTTGTGTGAGTTGCTGTTATGGTTTGAAGAAGCCACAACAATTTATTGTCTTTTAGACACTTATTCTATCACCTGATGACTCCTCTGCATCCAGGAAGGGGAATCTGAAAAAACAAGGAAATACTGCATTATAAACAGATTTAATAGAATAATACTAAATAATTAACATTAGTAGTATTAAAGAACCAATATTTATCCCTATGCCAATATAAAATATGCAAGGATTATACTCAGCCAATTCTATCA
>RSEF01000001.1:140278861-140297505 GCA_003993805.1 Himantopus leucocephalus
TCTCAAAACCACTACCTTTTGGTGAAGCTACGAAAAGTTCTGTTATTATAAACAGTTATATGAACTTGAAGCAGAAGAGTGACAGTCTTCTGTTTTCCCTGGGAAAACTGCTAGGGTACGTGCTTTTCTGAAGCATCTTGTTATATGGCTGCATGCTTGTTTGCTTAGTAAGAGAAATAAAAAAAGATAATCACAAGCTACAGAGGTAGAGAACAAATAAGAACCAGAAATTGATAAGGTATATAAAATCTCCAATAATAACATAGTGAAAAGTGTAAACTTTATAGCTGCTACAAAAATTTTGCACTCACTTTATGACAGGTTAATCTAGGTGAAAGACAGTGACAGTTTTAAAGAAGTGGATGGAAAAGGTAAAATGTATACATAAAGGTTGATTTTAATTTTTTTGTTTTAAAATTCATCACTGTATGTACTGTGAGGGACTACTTCACAAGAGCCTATAGACGAGAAGGGGCAAACATTCTGGGTGCTCTAGAGGCTCTACCAGTGGGTACTTTGCTTCTTTTAACTAAACCTGTCAGGGAAATATAATACAAATTATTGAATGACATTGTCATAGTATATATCAGGTCATTGCTTTAACACATTTTGTTTATTATACAGCTACAGAATCACTAATATTGGTAACTGAAAATGGAAACTGCATGCAACTAGCTGAGCTTAAAAATTGAAGTAAAAAAAAATGAAATTAAGTACACAAAGGTAATTTAAATAGCATTAAATTTTCAATCCTTTATTTACAAGCATGTTAACATATTTCCAGTTGGGCTTACTTAGAAGAGTAATCTGCAACCTGTGAGCCACGTACGCAATGGCTCCAGGCATTGCTGATTATGGGCCAGCAAAAACAGCTATGAAAGCCTGCTGTACCTTAGAGTTTGTTTTTCAAATCTTGCAATTACTATGAACTTCCATAGAATTTGTAGGTGCAAATTTTTAAATCACACAACTAGTTCTTAAAAAGGTGAGGACGCTCTGGGCAACTTTAATTAACTTTAATTAAATTTAATTAATTTAATTAAATTTAATAAACAAATGTGATCAACTGGACTTCTGTTGCTGAAGTTGTTCACAGAATATATCTCACGAAAGATAGCTGTGCTATAAGAGAGCTGTTGGCAAAAAAAGAAAATATCACTAATAAATGTCTAGAAAAATAGCTAGAAGTCAAATCTAATTATTTATATTAATTAATACAACTCACATTCCAAAACTAAAATCCACTAAATTCAACAAATAGTGACGTTACTGGTTTTTTTGTCCTCAGAAGATGAAAGAAATGAAAGTTATTGCTGAATTTCAGCATACAAGTCACGTTAAAATAAAGTAAGTGGTTTAGGATACATGTATGCAATGAACTGATACACCTTTGAAAATGCATAATTTTCATGCCAGAGTACTACTTTCCATGAAAGTCTGCTCCCTCAGACCAAAATTCAAATTACCAAACACAGTCACAGTACACGAGAAGCAAAAAGTACTACAGTATAAAGACCACAAGATAAAATCGCCTGCAACCACAAAATTTTAATGTGCTTTCTTTGCAGAATTGCAACCATATAAATCTTAATTGTCCTGTATTATGCACTGCATTTAGCTTTATTTTCTGAGTTTTAACCACAAAGGGATCTAATTAAGAAGCACATTTTGTAAAATTTAATCCAAGCCATAACCTCATATACATCACAGCCATAATCTATACTGTTTTCTAACGTAAGAAAATGAAGTCAGCTTATTTTAATTACTACAGCCAGCCACCAATCCTGCTATTATTTTGGACTGCTAAGCCATGATAGTTCTCATCAGGATCTTCATTAAAGACCATCTAGTCTTCACAGTAAGAATATTTAACTCCAAAACTCTTTTTATATATTCATACAGTACAATATCAAAATGCCTTCAAAAGCATCAATAGCAAGAGCAATTAACTATAAAGAGATACATCTGAAATATGACTCTCTTTCTTTCGAGAAATAAAAACTCTGGGACAAGAGCCAATTAGTGGACATACTAATTAGTTTCTGTGAAGTTGAGGTTGAGGTCCTGGAGATTTCAGAGTATTCAATATTACGTGCTAGTATAGTTGGAAGGCATTATTAAAAAAGGTGGCTTCGCAAAGTCATCTAAAAACGTCAATAGTCAAATTTGCTTGAATAGGCTGAATACCCTATTCCTTGCTCTTATGTGGTTTATCCTTATTATGCTTGAAATATTCCTAAATATATTTTAGCTTCTATTAAAGAAGCTCTCCTTCTTCAACAGAATCCACTTCAAAGACTATCTTTTCAATTTAAAATTAAATCCTAAAAAAAAGCTGTTGCAGAAGAGGTTCAAGTGATTTAATGTTTTTTCAAATTCTGTAGCGTGACTACCTCGCTTGTAGCTACATGCTCTGAATAATAAATTAAAGCTGAAAATCAGACAAAATGATAAGTAACCATCTCACAATAGGGTTTTTTCCTCTTTTGAATTCACCTCAGGTTTATAAATTGGGTAATAATACAGAAAATACTACAAATATTTTGAATAGATAATAACAGCAGGAACTACCAAGAAGTATTTCTGGACATACTGAAAACTATGTAAAAGGCTTTGCTAAATGTTTACAAAGACAAGCAACTGGATGGAAGAAGAGGATAAAAATCCACTGAGGATTGTTAAACACAAAGACACCATCGCCAGCTCAGGCAATTTCTGAGGCACAAATCAGTGGAGGGTGAGAATACATAGATGTTTCAATACTTTTAATCAGTCTTACCTCTTTTCCTGTTCCTATGTATCCTTTATAGGTCACTGCTGGGAACAGGATACGATGCTGGAAGAAAAACCCTTTACTCTGACTAAATTAAACTGTTCTGTTATCACATAGACCTTCTACAGAAGGTCTGAAATTTATCTGGAGGCGTACGAAAGCAGAAATTAGTGTATTCACATGCTCCATACCTTAACATTAATTTGGCTATTTGTAAGAAATCCCGCAAAATTCCATGATGTGGGAAACAGAAGAACGAAAGATGTCTAGATTACCACCAGTTATTCTTAAGCTATTTATTGACTGCCTTTCCCTCCCACATTTCACAATTATACTGTCAATTTGCCTTTTTCCCCCCTCTCAGAATAAAGGAAAATGTGAAGTAGGAAATTGAAATAAACAAAAGACATTATATTCAACAAAAAGTATTGCATCTTTTTGGAATTGAAAAAGAATATTGTGACTGTCACTCCATTTAGGAACTGTGGAATAAAACATTGCATTGTGAATTCACAAACAAAGCCTACTATTTTAGGGTAATAGAAGCACCTTAGGAAGCCTTCAAATAATCTGTTTCGTAGGTGAATTTTTTTTGCAGCTATATATATTTCACATGCTACTTTGAAATTTTTGGCATGAAAAATGCTTCTGACCTACAAAAGAAATATTAACCCATGATCGCTATTTCAGGTATAACATGTTTCTAATTTAAATATATATGTAGCATATATAAGAAATTAATAGAATCCTATTTTTTATTCTCTTGCAGATACAAACTATATCCCATTGTTATTTTGAGATGAAGAAACAAAAGCATACTAGAACACCTACATAAAAATATATTCTATTAATTCTGTTCTATATTAAAAATATTATTCTCTCATACATTTATATTTGCAGTTCCTATTAAATTATACCTCAGTTAACTGGTTAGAATATAAGACGTGTTTATTAATCAAAAATATAACTGCAGTAACGTCATTTGTGGTGATGTGACCCGAATTTACCTTCAGGTTCTGTTAAGAGGGAATTTGCTTAATTAAAATCACTACTCAGATATAATTACTAATGAGGTGGGCTTGAAAGCATACTTCAAGAACAGCGAGTTACAGCATTCTAAATTCTCATTATAGAGACAACGTACAACTGATGTGTAGCTTGTGTAGCTTATGTAGCTGCTAAATTTTTTAACAGACACTAATAATTCAAAAACTGTCTGTTTAAAAAATATATTATAAATTTACTGTTTTGTAGCCATATTCTTCTCTATATTTGCTCTTTTTTCCTCAACACTTCCTTTTAATCTTCCACTTTTCCCCTTTCCAGTTAAGATCTAGCAAAAAGCAATTTCTTAGTTCTGGAATTACAGACCTGTTGAAGTTTTTTTTTTTTTTTTTAGCTACNCTACATTCTCCTAGAACTAAATTAACTATTTTAGTTCTTTAAATGAGTATCAGAATGTTGAAACAGAATCCATACATATTTTATGAGATACTTTTGCCTAACATCCTTCATGTGGCAGAAAAGAATTACAGGTGTATTACAGGTGAAATTTTGCCAAGCAATATTATACTTCCCCATATCACATAGAAATGTACCCATATTTAATAAAATGTCATAACACATGGCTATAAACTGTAGGTATTAAATCTCATATCCATTGCAGTAGCCACTGTACGTGTTCACAGAATGAGAACAAAGCCAGAAAAAAGGCTGAACAGTGAAAAAAGAAGTTAAAATTGGAAAATTAGGAGGCTGAACATGAATGAGTTGTTAAAACTTAGTTTAAAAGCCACCAATGCAGCAGAGAATGATGTTGAGACTGAATTTAAAAGAGAGAGGAGAGCTAGGAAAAGACTAGAGGTAGCAAAACATGGCATGGCATAACAGAGAAAGCATTTACTTGGTGACACAGAGAAGATACAACAGCATTGTGATTAAGAACGTGAGTAGGAATAAATGAGGTCAGAGAAATAATGAAGCTAATTTTTAAGCTCACAGATATTGGAATGAAACTGAATGTGTTCTGAAAAGGAATGGCTAATTATAAGTAGATTAGAGAACATTTTTAAAAAGGTAATCATATTGAAAAAATGCATAATGACATAAAGGGTCTGGAGTAACACACAACATATATTATGCAGTGGAATTAATTTCTTATTCCTCACAGTAATTGCAAATATAATTCAGCTGGGAAAACCTATGCAACCACGTAGTCATTTATTGCTATCACACCTCAATACCTTTTAGAATGGACAAAATGTTGTAGAATCTCTATTGCTTGATCCTACTGTCAAATTCAAACTTGGCAAGTTACTCCTAGTAAACTAATACTGTGTACAGGAACATTGCACTTCCCCTAATGGTTTCTACAAATAGCACACATTTCCACTAGCTTATTTTCTGTGCATATAACTAATATCAGCCTCTTTTTTTATGAAATGCTGGTAGTGAAAAATATATAAAATTGAAAAATTCATATTTTCTGTTTAAAAAAGCAAATCAAACTGTTTTATAGGATTGGATATTCTTAGCTTAAAGCCTTCACCCTAAGACTAAGACAAATAATCAGTTCAACATTTGCAAATTGCACTCTCAACTGCAAAAAAAAATAGATTTCTGAAATTATCATATATATTTCTGCCTATTGATATGTAGACTGGCATGTCTCTTAAATCACTTTTGCTTTAAGAGACGAGGTTCTTTTCTATTAAAAAAGTTATGTTCTACTTCTGCTTTCAAATTTTTATAGCAGTGAAATGAGAATATATTTTAAGTGGAATTAAAAGACGCGCACCTCTTACTTCAGATAATCAAAACTAAATAGTTCCTGTTGATATGATGGACCACTACCAAAACATCTTTGTACAATTTACAAGGAAACTGAGTTGCATACAGTAAAACCACCAAAAATTCTTCAAATATTTCAGACAGCAACACTGTTCTGTCTAGCTAATCAAGGTAGATGGACCACTAGTCCTGTATGAAAGAGCCCAAAGCTCACACATTACATTAGTTTATTCCTAAAAGTTAATTGCAACAGGTCATCAACAGCCTACCATTGGAGTCAAAGGAAATAAAATGAAGAGGATAAATTAAATGCAACAAAAATACAAAACCTGCAAACACTTCAAAGNACCAAAGCTCACACATTACATTAGTTTATTCCTAAAAATTAATTGCAACAGGTCATCAACAGACTACCATTGGAGTCAAAGGAAATAAAATGAAGAGGACAAATTAAATGCAACAAAAATACAAAACCTGCAAACACTTCAAAGTGTAGCCCTTCTACTTAAGAGTGTCTTTAACTCTAGCACATTTCTGCTCTGAAATTGCAAAAAGTATTTTGTCATTCAGTTCACTGGGACTACTTGAGGTATAAACTCTAANGTGTAGCCCTTCTACTTAAGAGTCTCTTTAACTCTAGCACATTTCTGCTCTGAAATTGCAAAAAGTATTTTGTCATTCAGTTCACTGGGACTACTTGAGGTATAAACTCTAACACACTTTAAACAACCAAAGCATTTTTTAAAACAGTGTATAACCAGGAACTGTTTGCATCTGGAATAGCAAAGAATCCACTTAAATATGAAAAGAAGCTAGTCATTGATAGCCTTCTCAGTATAAGCCTTCATGAATCAATCAAGAAGTTGCATAAAGAGAACAGTAGCAATGAAAACTTGAACTGTTCAAGAAGCATACATGTTTATGCATTTGTGATACATGTAACTTTTTTCTAGAGAAAAACTAAAATCATCACCTGCTTAAGTAATGACTACTGGATGGCTATCAAATGATAAGAATTGCTTCCGGAGTGGGCTGATCAATTACTACTGACCCAAGGGAAAGGCAGCAACTCAGATCCCCAAAGCACAAAAGACACCCAGAAAAGCAACGGGAAGTCTCTTTCTGAGTTCCGGCAATGTACTATCAGTCTAGACCTATCTCCCAGTCCAGACCTATCTCCCAGTCCCTTTCCCAGCCTCAAGAAAGAATAATTTACATAGTGGAATGCTGCTAACTTCATTGAATGATCACCTTAGGCAAAAGTTACATTGAAGACTAAAAACAAACAAACAAAAAAACAGAATCCACGTTTTAAATTCAGCAGGTTTCATGCAAAGAGAGTCAACATAGTCAGTCTATAATGAAGATGCTATTATACAAGAGGGAAAAAACCCAGCTCTTTTCCTCAGATGATGTAAAAAGTCAAAACTAATAATGAAAATGTTGCTTTCTCCTTAGATGTATAACACCTCAACAATGAAGTTCACTTGTTAAGTGTATGGAATGTTAAGTCTACGAAACGAATAGCCAACAGGCTATACTGAATAGAATAACATCTCAGCACAAACTATGTAGAAGCACAGGATGCACACAGGAAACGTCACCTCAGCTATTAATCTCATAACAGACAGTCAATTCTTGTTCCGTCTCATCCTCCCCTTTTCCCCTTGAGTCCCTAAGTCTTTGACTTGCATCTGAAGCTGCTGCCCTTTGTATGTGATGTCCCTGACACAATCAGGGTATTCATAATTTATTTTATTCTTTAATGGAAGGAACATATTTATAGCTTCTTATCTTCGTGCTCTCTCCCCCTTCTCCCTTTCCTGTTTTAGGTGGTTTGTTTCTGGCAGAAAATAGAATTATTTTTGGAATTCCTTTGTTAATACTCCAGAAGCAAAGAATCAGAACACAAAATGAAGATAAATCAATATTAGATTCGTCTATTTGTGCAAAAAGATAAAACTGAAATTGAGATGTTTTCACCACTGAACAAAGCACAAGAAAAATATTTCAAACTATCAGACAGAAGACTATCTCAAAAAGAAAGGTAGAAAAACTTATTTTATTTATTTCTAGACTGAAGAAATATCAACCCTAATATGTAAAAAAATGGCAACTCAGAACCTGACACAAACAATGCACTGGACCAACTGTACATAAGTAAATTGCCATTTAGTTCAAATGAATATGAAAATGCAGTTTTGACAGAAGCAGCTTATATTGTTCGGTTAGCCAGGATACTAAGTACCAAAGAAAGAAATAAATGTGAAAGATCATAGTAGAAGTAAAGAAGACAGAAAAATGTAAGCCTGGAAGATGGTCTATATAATATCATACAAGAAACTTGAGCATTTTATTTTCACCTCTCTATACTTTCTGTGGTTTAGAATTCCTTTAAACATAGGTGCCAACTCCATTTACACTAATGGGAGCTTTGCTTTAAAGTTAAAACATTCTCTTGAACCACGACACATAAAACATGATCTTTATTCTTACGTCTTATTCATGCTTGGGAGGTAAAAGTACTTTATTTAAATATATTTTCCAAATGACTTGCAAAAACACTTTGCAGAACTCATTCTATAAGAGAGTGCTACTCTTTTATATTAATAACCTTGACCTTTGAATACCATAAGCAAAATTCCATTTTCTACCCTTTTAAAAAAGTATATTTGTTTTATAAAGTTTGATGCCTCACTACATCATTCACACCTTACTTAAACCACTGTTTCTGCTCTAATGACATAACTATCAGGCAACTAAAATTTCCTTTTGCATTTTTAAGAATGTTTTACTCCATCAAAATAAATGTATTATTTCTTTGCTACAGCTAAACTAAGTTCTAATAAAAGAAATGCTTTCTGTAGGAAGAGTGTGAAAAAATTCCAAACGCCACACTGTTCCATAAAATTTTTATATTTTTGAAGTTCTCATTTTTGCTGTGTTTTATTGTGCTTTCGGGACTGGAATTTCTGGAGAAGGCTTGAACATCTAAAAAAGTGTCAGTTTCCCCCGCCCCCAAAATATCGTTCTTTTAAAAGGTATTATCTCTTCCTACTTCTTCCCTTAGCTCACTGATCACTTCAGGCCAACACACCCATAATAATGATACTGCTTAGAATACTTTGAAATCTCAGGAAAATCTAAAGCAAAATTCCTTAATACTATTATATATACAGAGACAAGTGCCTTTGCTGTTTGGAATGAACGTGGATAAATCTATGAATATCTTCCTTTGCACACGTGTAACTGAAGTCTGTGCATGCACATCAAAACCACGAAGTACATGTTGCAGTATCTTAGAGGGAGAACCTTTTACACAATTATTACAATACACAGTTTCTATTGCATCAAAATCACGGGGTGGGGGAAGGGAAGAAACCAGCACTTTGCTGATCAGGAGCGATAAGCAATCTGGCCTTTGCAAAGGTCACTACTTCAGGTACACATGCAGACCTGCCTGCCCTACAAATGTGAACTAACAAACAATCCATGGCATTTCCTATAGACCCTGAAAAGGTACAACTCTAATGCTACGGTTACAAATACGGGGCGGGGAGGGAAATGGTTATTCACTCTCACAGTGCAATGATTTGGGCAAATGGACAATCTGGAACATTTATTCCGTATATGAGTGGGCACTTAACTCTGTTCATTCACTTCTCAAAAGCCGTCTTTTGCATTTTAAACACAGAACCATTTACTGTGCATCAAAACTATTTTAGATCTTACCATGAAGAGTATTATATGCACCTGAGGGCACAAAGGTTTTATCCACGGAAATCTTACCATTTTCTAATAGAGTAAAACATGAAGCTAATTAATTCCTCAAAATTAGAGCTATGCTTGGGCACAGGCACTTCAAGGGCACAATGCACATCCTATACATATTTTCTGAAGCTATCTTATTTAAAAACACTATTCAGTTTTATTTTAGCTAAATAAAATTCAGCCATGTGATGGTGTAACACAGGATAGGAAAACTAGTTAAATTATACAAAAGTAATGCAATTAACACTCACCAGAAGTAGTTCTAATTAGAAAATGCAATCCTTAGTCTTTTCATCGTATTCACATATATTTAACCAACACTTCTGGTAATCCTCTGAAAGCTATTATGTGTTAAAATAAATATCTCCTCTGAAATTCTGTAGAAAATCAGGCAGAGAAAGCTGAGATGAAGCTACAGGGGTCAAGGAAGCTTCTCTCGGTGATGAGGGCCAGCAAAGCCATTTAGAAAGAGGGGGCTCTGGAGCAAGCTTTCTCTCCAATTCGTGAGCACGTGAATAAAATGTGCTGCTGCTGCCACATCAACATTGCAGTGTTTCTTTGGGTTTGTTTTGTTTTGCTTTGTTTTTTTCCTGGTGTTATTGATAACTCCCAGCTTGAGGCATGAAAATATGAAAACTAACATATGAAGTAGACAATCCTATCTTTGCTGTCTTTTTTATTTTACTAATGTTAAATCTAGATAAATTAATCTGTACGAAAATTTTTAATAAACTAAGTTTTAAAATAAAGTAATGCTATCTGAAATCATGAAACAAAACTTTATCATACTATTGAGAAGTATACTCTGATATACAGAGACTAGTAACAATGTAATAATAATGCCATTTAGAATGATGCTATAATTTTATCTCTGGACAAATACTTTAAATTGCTTTCATGTGGTAAAGTCTCCTTTTGATTTGAGAGCTTTTCCAAGAAGTATGAGTTTTGTCTTTATTTTTTTGCATTTCAAAGGTTTAACTAGGTATAATGTGAGAGTGCAAAGTGTGAACCCATCTTTTAAATCAAGTGAAATAACAAAGGTGAATACTCAAGTAAATGCAGTAGTTCTGTATATGGAGCTGAAATCTATCCTCAGTACATCTTTCGAAATCACTGAATGCATAAGCTAAGTATTAAAATGTCTGACAGCCTCCCTGTCATTTGACTATTTGTATTTAAATAGAACCCTTCATTCCCACAAAAGATTGATATGGCAACAGTCTAAGGGGAAATGGTAGTCTCATATTTGACAAAATTATATTTAGAAAAGACAGAAGAAAAAAAAGTAGAAATTAAGAAAGGTAGTACTATTGCAATGTTTTGTTTTTTTTCTTAATCAGCCTTAAAATTTTGAAATTCCAATGCCCAGGAACCAAAGTGAGGAAATGAACAGGCATCTTGCATCTCAGCCCACTCAAGAGGTCCTGTAACTGTGTATAATGAAAAGGAACAAGCAAATCACAGTGATTAAGGATCACGCACAGAGGCAGATAGCCTTGATTTAGATACTTCCATGAGTTTCCTACATGAGAAGAGTTAGACAATAGCACACCATCAACTTATTGCATGAATACCTAAGATAGCAGACAAACAGGCAAGTGCTTGCTTTCTCAGTCTTAGAGTAAATTCTATTTCCTTATTTGCATAAAGTGAAAGATATTTCTTAAGGGTTTGAAATGGGGATGCATAATGACTTCTGGAGTTGTACGAATCCTCAAGTTCCTTCAATTTCAGTACTGAGATTAGGAAAAAATGAACACCAGCCTATCTAGCAGTAAGGATATTCATTAGCATTGTGCCCTACATTTCATCTAGCCATTCTCTTGCATCAAATCCACTGCCGATATAAGCAATTCTGCATTATTGCTTAAACTCTAGAGGCCAGGAGGGGGCCTCGATTACTTAACATATTATAGATACTAAAAAAACAATCAAATGTTTACAGTAAATGAGTATGTGCCACCATTTGCTGTAGCTACATTCGTTTTTGACATATCACACACATACACTTAATAACGTTCAAGAGAGTCGGTGGCACAAAATAGCTTATACGAACATTTTTAAGTGTTATGTATCATTTTTATCTTATTTTATGCCTTGAAAATTAAGCTATTTAAAACCCATAGAAAATGGGATTTCTTTTCAAAACGAGAGGCAAAAATACTTAAAATTGCAAAATTGTTTCAGTGAAAATTTTTGGTTTTAGAAGTGAATGCTTTCACTCACATTCATGTAGTGAAAATCTGCTAAATTGACAATAGCAGATATTCACTACACATTAGAACTTGTGTAACAGATTTTTTTTTTTTAAAGCAAGCCATTGTTCTGTCACAATTAAACTTCAAAATTAAGAATATTTTGGTAAGTGTGCTTATCAAAAAAATACAGATGAAACTTAAAATAACACTGAAGCTGGTTAAAAGTAGCTAACGACCTATAAGAAAAAAATACAAAGTGTGTTATTGAAAATACGCACAGTTCAGAAATACTTTCATTAATAATTTAATCAGGTAATGACCTGTATAACTTTTTCATGTTTCTAACAGTTGAAAAAAACCCCAAACCTTAAAAGTAATTCCAATCAAATTCACCTATTAAAAATTTTTTTCGTCCTTTGATATAGCCAACCACATATAGGTAAATTCATGGGATTATTAGATTATCAATTTATTCAGATGTATTAGATTAAATCTGAATATATAGGAGATAAAGATACATTTTATCTAGTATTTTTTACTTTCTGAATAACACATTACCCTTTTTTATTAGTCAGCAAGGAACGGTCTAATAATTCACATGGGACACACCATGTGGCATTTCTAGCATTCCTATGTTTAAACAAGCTGTACAGCTATTTTAAGTAAGAAATCATAGTTGAAAAAGTCTTGCATAAAAAATAAAAAAAAATCTCTCATGATTTTTAAGGTCAATTAAAAGGGGAACTTAAAAAGAGATGGAAAAGTCAGTAAGAAAGCGGGTTTTTAAGTCATATTCTAAAGAAGTGTTATTACCTGTTGGCGGTAAAAACACAGCTTAATGCAAACAGGTATGCAAACAGGCACGTGTACAGGCAGCAGATGACTGTGCACGCGTGTGTGGAGTGGGGGCTGCTGAATGTCTGAAATTGCACTTTTGAGCTCTCTGAGGCAGATTCCCACTACTCATGAGCTGCAACTAATAGGGCTGGTCGCAAAATTTGAGAACAACAGCAGCATGTTCTGAATCCTCTCATTAATGAAGAGGCATGAGACAGAAGCACCAATTAGGAGGCTGTTCATGAGCTGTGCTTCTGCACATAGACTGTTTAGACTGGGAAAACTGAGGGCTTAGTTTATGAAAAGACGACCTGCTGATGAAAAGAAGCATCCCAAAAAGAAGAATTGGTGTCAGGGAAGAAAATGGGGTTTGGAAATAAGGTGGAGAAGATGCTGAGTAGAAGACAGATCCTGGAAGTGGGAGTAGATTCTGTAGGTCAGAGAATCATAGAATGTCTCAAGCTAGAAGGGACCCATAAGGCTTATAGAGTCCATCACCCTTCTCCTTACAGGACTAACTAAAACTATATCATATGACTAAGAGCATCATCCAGACACTTCTTGAACTCTGACAGGATTGGTGATGTGCCCACTTCCTTGGAGAGCCTGTTTCAGTGACCAACCACCAGTGAAGAACCTTTTCCTAACGTCCAATCTGAACTTCCCCTGATGCAGCTTCGTACCATTTCCTCATGTCCTATTGCTGGTCATCAGAGAGATATGTGGAGACAAGTAGTGGGGGATGCCTGGGGATCTTGGCTGGTGATGCCCAACATCTGTAACTGCAAGCAGTAGCACAGCATAAATTGACACAACTTTCTGCCTAACCTTCCTGGACTAGCAGCAACCTCTCTGCTGGGGAGGGAAGTTGAGACCTTGTGAGCTTAGCTTTGGGTGGAACGAAGAGAGTGAGCATGTGAGATAACCAAGTAGAGTAAAAGCTCCAGTATCACTGGGTATTTAGATACCAGGATCCAGATCCACAATGGGTTATCACTAACTGTATCTCACCCATGAGAGTACTAACATTTTTTGACAGCAAAAACACTTGAAAAGAGTTTACAATAAACATCCAAACCAAAGAAATGACAAAAATGAGTTAGAACCGCTGCTGGAGCCTATACATGAAGCAGTGACTGGAAACTGAACTGTCACCTTGACAACCCTTCAGGCTTGGAGAAGAAGCCATCAATTTTCCAGACTGTTATTGAAAATATAAAATATATAAACATGCTTGAAACTGTTTGCTTTATCATTTTGTTCCTAGCAGACACAGCATTCAGGTGAGCTCCCTAAGAAATCCAGAAGATTTGCTCTTAGCTTCACTTTTCCATCTCTGCATCTCCTTGTTCTGACCACTGGTGATGGATTTTGCTGTTTTATTATGGTTAGTCTGAATATTAGGGATCTTACTTAGCTCTACAGAAACAGTTTCTAGCTTTCTGAATGGAGAAGGTTTCTATTTAAGAGAACACCTAGGCTAACAGCTGGCACAGTGGTTATACTTGCTGCCCAAATAATATCCATCAAGATCTTGTGCTTAAATGTGCAGATAATTTGGCAAGCATTTTCTGAAGTTTACCAAGTTTTACTTTAAATTACCCCATAAAACCAATATGAACAGTCAATGCTGACATTGGGGTAATTTCTGTACTGTCTTACCTTAGAAATATTACCATGAAGTTGAAAATAAATTCTATCTGGTTGTACTTTAAACTATAGGAATTCTCTTCTGATATCTCTACAAAGGACACTTTACCACAAGGTAAACAGGACAGTATTTGGATCCCAGCATTTAAGTGAAAGAAAGGTCTGTTTTAGTTCAAAAGAAAGCAATATGGCAATTCTGTGATGCTGTGTCACAAAAGCCTGTGCCATAGATGAACCTCAAAGGGTCCCATAACAGAGGTCTCACAGCAATTTAAAGAAGTTAACTTGCTGGCAAAAGACCAAGAGTGTGGCAAATTAAGGGCCTAGAAAACAAGAAATCTCAAGGGCAAGGCTGCCAGAAGGATTGTGTGCTGTGTGAGTAAATGCAGCTTAATTTTATAATGAGTTTGTAGTGACCTTCCAAGATAGTTACTATAGTTATGACCTGATGGAGCAAGTTCAGAACAGTAACTGGGTAGAATCCATATCATAAAACAGACAACACGACAAAAGATGCGTTACAATATTTCTGTAAAACAGGAGTAATGAATGGAGGGTTAGGAATTTCCCATGAACTAATGACTGGGTTGAGGCCTGAGGTGAAGCTTCCAATTCTTAAGTCCCAAATCAAATCATTAAGTGCTGGGGAATACTGTCCCCATTAGCCACTACTGCATCCCAAATTATTTTAATTCAAATCTACTGAAGCTTGTCAGTTTAAATGCTATGAGTAATCCTGCACACAAATTCTGTATTTCATATAACGTAGAATAAAGAAAATGTAATTCCTGTCAAAAGAACAAAAATCTACAATGATATTGATGCAGCAATGACTTAATTTTGCATAATAGATAATTTAAGGCAGCCAGACTCACATTTGGCCTTTTAGACAGGCTTGCCAAAAGCTTATTGACAAAAGAACCAGACTCAAAACATACACAGATTTTCTTCATCCCATTTTTTTCAATGCTTACATTTTCAGCACTGTTTTTCCAATATATATATAAAAGCTTATTTTGTAGGTACTCCAGTGTTTTACAATTTTTGTTTTGTTTTGTTTTTCTTCACTTGATCCCTTTTAAGACAGTATATTTTATGTCTTGTGGAGCTCAGGTAGCAAGTACAAAATGAAGGCAGTGAGATAAGAGTTTTGCCTGGCATCAACATCAGAAACTGCTCTGATAACACATTTTTGGAAAGAATTAGAAAGTAAAACTATCATTCTTCTTGGTCAGGTGTTCAATGAGATGAAGCAATATTACAAAAACAAAGGCTTTCATAAATATAAAACAGAAGCGAAAGGGTAATTTTAAACAAGGACTTTGAAACATCTCAGAAAATTAACCAGAGGATCCCTTTTTTCTAAGTGAAGCTAGACAGACTGTATCATTACAGGGACTGCATACAAGACTAAATACAGAGCTGCAAAGTCAAGCAAGCCTTCCGTAATTGCTGAGCAGTAACTGCTATCTGAAACCTGTCAACATAAATATATTCTCTTGAGTCTTTCTTAATGTTAATATAGGGAATTCAAGGATTTAAGTTTGAGAAGTGGATTCCTGTCCTAAGATCCACATTAATTTATGAACACTTTCTAAGTAAACAAGGTAAAGGAGGAAAACTTTTCCTGAGAGGTAGCGGAAGAAATGCTGCTCGTGTTAGCAACAGCATTTAAAAAGCTTAACTGCTTCAACTAGAAGTGGTCAAGCACAGACCAAACAACAAGAAGGCACCAAGTGAAATAGCAGAACAATGATTTTCTTTGAATGTGAGATATGTCACGGTTAAGCAAGGCAAGACTTGTCTGGCCAAAATTTGTGCAACAAGAATACTAGGCCTTGCAAGTATACTACTGAGTGACAAACAGAATAAGAATTCAGAAAGGAAGGGTGAATGTAAAGACACACAGGTTGTGAAGGTATTTGGAAGTGTGAAGATGGGGAAAGTGAAGTGAAATGTGACAAAGAGCAGACAAAGGTAGAAGATAGAAGGGAAAGGACTTCGACAGATGATTGTGTAAGAAGAAATGTTATTCCACCTTGGCAACGGGGTGCTCAGAGAATCATTGCTCATTGTATTTTTACAATTTCCGACAACTGACCTATGCAATAAACGTATGGCACATATGGTCGAATTTGCAGGATAACATTCAAAAATCTTTGGAAAGACATCTTATCTCATTTATTTTTCTTCTGAGTTCCACTTGTCTCATGCTTGGACTACAAAATCTATTGGACCATTCTTCCAAATGCAGAATTTCAAAAAATATCACCCAATTAAACACTATGACATTTAAGATCAATCGTAGCAGCTAAAACCTCTAGACAGAAGCAGGTGAAAGAGTTTTTTGTTGATAGTTCTTAGGTATCTTCATTGATTATCTTGGAGAAATTATAATATTCAAGTCCTGCAAGATTTGAAAGTTTGTAGAGATCTGAAAAGAAAAAAATGACTCATACATTTCAACAGAAGACCAACATAGCGAAAATCTTGCTTCTTAATGATAGCACCTAAGATACCATTGAAATTGGCAGACGACAGTAAACTAAATCTACTGAAATTTTTCTGTGATAACTACATGGAAATGAGACACAGCTTCCTAAACTTTATAAAATCCAATTAAAAAAAAAATTGACTTCATCTTGATTTCTTTAATGCAGTCCCCTAGAGAAGTAGATTTTACTTAAAATCCTACAGGCAGCTTCAATACCAATACTAGTATCCAAAAATCATAATACAGCTCGCAAAAAATTGGAAGGCTATTAAAAACTGAAAAGGAAATAGTATTTATTTGATTTAGTTAAAATAGATGGGATTATTAAGGTATACCAGCTTCAGATATCTAGAGAAAAAAATATCAATCACTATTTTACCAGGATTATAAATTTGTTTTAATAGTCAGATGATGATTGTTCTTCAAGAAATACATGGCTAGAGGCAAAAAAACCCAAACATTACCACTGATTAAGAATTGCATATGTTGAACTAGCATATTAATTGGTACTATTTGCAATTCAAGTTTATCTTGATTATAATGAGACTGTGTCTGGTGATTTTCACTTAGGATTTTTAAGTGAATGCTTTTCCTTTGTTAGTATTTGTTGTGGATCGAGCACAGTAGGGCCCAATTCCGGTTAGGTATTCATATTCTGCCAAATCGGCAGAATTATAATATTATAGTAGTAGTTATTGCATAAGTGTAATAGACAAAGCTTCCAAATTCAGGAACATGAGATCTGAAAACTGGAATGAAAGGGGAGGAATGAATAATAGATAGATATTTTTGTACTACATTTTAATAACGATATTTTGTAGAACTGATTTTAATTATATCAGCTTGTATGTTATGCTTGGTTGTGGGGGTGTGGACAAAACCCACAACTGATCACAGTAAAAGTAGCTCAAGAAAAAAAAGCTATGCCATGACTCTTCATTCTTCTTAATTATCAGTGTAGTATCTAGGTAGAACAAATCAATTATATCAGTTTTAAACACCTTGTTTAAAAGCTGTATTAATCATAACTGCAACACATTCGATGTTAGTATAGTGTAACAGAGTTCATGCTTATGTGCACAGGATTTCTTTCCTGGAGTATTTAAAGGAAGTCATTATTCAGTAAAATACCTGTCACTTGAAGAATAGATCGGAAAACAGAGTGTTGAATTAAAGTGTAATTTTGCAATAAATTTTTAGAGGTTAGACAAAATCAAGTCTCCACAAGAGAGCTGTAGTGCCAAATACATGCAGAACTCTTTTCCCCAAAGTAATGAAAGTATGTTGCATTACACAACATGACCTTTAGCTCTCATACTTGTCAAAAGTCAAAATCTGACTACCGAAATGCTCATTATAAGGATTGCTTGAAACAAGTTTTATTGAACTACTGCAGCTATTTGAAAGTCATAAAAAACAAACACAAAACCCTAACCTGAAGGTTGGCATGGTGCCATTTTTTGATAAAATGACCAGCTGTTATCATCTACTAATCCAGGTAATGTAAAAAAATATTGAATTTCATGTTTCTTTTCTCTTCTGTCCAACTACAATAACCTCCTGAAAAAAATCATCACTTACTATTTTAATAGATAGGCGGGTTAGGAAAAGCAACAGAAAACCAATGGTTCTTGTTTTTCTATAATCAAACCTGAGACAGAAATATAATAATTAGATGCCAAATACAGCTTATGTTTGGCTTGTTCTTCTAATACTCTTTTAAGGCAACATACATAGTATTTTCAAAATGACATAAAAAAGGAAGCAGTTTATAATTCTAAAACAGCAGTGTTTGAATCATAGACTAGTTTGGGTTGGAAGGGACCTTTAAAGGTCGCCGAGTCCAACCCCTCTGCAATAAGCAGGGACATCTTCAACTAGATCAGGTTGCTCAGAGCCCTGTCCAACCTGACCTTCAATATTTCCAGGGATGGGGCATCTACCACCTCTCTAGGCAATCCGTTCCAGTGTCTCATCACCCTCATTCTAAAATTTCTTCCTTATATCTAGTCTGAATTTACCCTCCTTTAGTTTAAATTATTTTCCCTTGTCCTATCACAACAGACCGTGCTAAAATGTTTGTCTCCATTTTTCTTAGAAGCCTCCTTTAAGTACTGAAAGGCCACAA
>RSEF01000001.1:140297515-140312295 GCA_003993805.1 Himantopus leucocephalus
AATATGGACCCCTGAGGGAGACCACTTGTCACTGATCTCCATCTGGACATTGGGCCGTTGAGCAGTACCCTCTCGACGTGACTACCCAACCAATTCCTCATCCACCAATCCATCCACCCATCAAATCCATCTCTCCAATTTAGAAAGAAGGATGTTGTGGGAGACCATGACAAAGGCCTTAGAGCAATCCAGATAGATGACTTCCCGTGTCCACTGATGTATTCCGTATTCCCTCCATCATAGAAGGCCACGAGGTTGGTCATGCAGGACTTGCCCTTGGTGAAGCCATGCTGGCTGTCTCAAATCACCTCCCTGTTCTCCATGTGCCTTACCAGAGCTTCTATGAGGATCTGTTCCATGATCTTTCCAGGCACAGAGGTGAGGCTGACAGGTTGGTAGTTCCCAGGGTCCTCTTTTGTACCCTTTTTAAAAATAGGAGCAATGTTTCCCTTTTTCCAGTCACTGGAGACTTAACCTGACTGCCATTACTTTTCAAATATCATGATGCTATTTATCCCTAGAAATCAGCATAACACCTATTGCCAGCCATGCTGAAATACACAGTAAAAAGTAACCACTCAACAGATGCTAAAAAAAACTGGAAAAAGTAGGTCATCAAGATCAGGTACAAGCAAAATGCACAAACTCTTTCACTCCAAGCACAAGCTTAATAAAACAATTTTTAGAACAAACAACAATATTGACAGACCTGTGGAGGAACCTGCCTCCTTTTTTGGTCAGGGGATGTAACATACACAGCTTGTGTATATGCGTAACTTTTGAATCGTGGTTTAGGAGAAGGTGAAGGTCCCTGGGGTACACTGACTGTGATCTACAAAGAAGAAATTAGAGGTGGAAAGAACAGACATATGGATAGGAGCATGGGTTATAGAAGTAAAGTAATGATTGTAAGAGTAAGTGAAGAAAAAGAAGTAGGAAGTTCATCACCAGTTACATTTTGCAAGGACAGTGTTCGTATTCAGCAGTCAAAATTGGGATGGTATTAAGGAAAGCTCTTATTTAATCTGACACCCTTTTCAGAAGCAACAAACTGTCAGAACTCAATACCAGCAGAATACCAATGTAAATTGAAGGTTCTTTATAATTTACAAGCAAAGGCTCAAAAAACAAGTGATCTTGTAGTTAATCCTGAATAAACAAAGCCAGTACTCATCTGCTCGGTACTCTAAAGAGACTGAGCATCCCAAAAGCAAGATACAGATTAAATTCAGACAAGTACACTAGGCCTAAAATCCACTAAACACTTTAGCGGAGACTGATGATTTCAGTCAAAAACATAACTGATATAGCAAGCATAAATTAATTCCAAGTATTACATGACCTTTTTGAGAGGCCAACCGTTAGCTGAGAACAGATGGTTTTAAAATACAAGTCAGCGTAAATAAAATGCTAAAAAATTAAAAATGTATCACGAATATGGAGAAATGTCAACTGCTATTCTCTAAAAAAGGTAAAAAAGTTTCTACATGTCTTTGTTTAAATGTAAAACCTCCCCCAGTTTCTGTGTTCTTCCTTGTGGTGCCCTTCCACAACCAAAACACCCAGTCCTGCAAAAGAGAAGTGCAAAACACTTATTTTATGAATAGTTACTTTTAAAGCAGCCTGGTGCAAGGTGAGAAATAGTATGAAAGTACAGTTCATGCAGACAAGTGCATTTGACTTGCCTGTGGTGAACAGACTTTGTCCTTTATGTCTCTGGGTTTTTGCCTTCTAACATGAAACTTATGGGGTAGGTAAGGGAAACAACCACTTCAGAGCAGCAAGATGAAAGCAGAAAAGTGAAACGACTCACTTCTTGTGAAAAATGCTGTTGATGATGTACTTGTATGTGCTCTTCTCTAGTGACCCTTGAGTGTCGTGGCAACATCTCCACCTCCCTGATGGCTTCCATGGTGACTTGCTGGGGCAGAACTTGGAAGAGGGAAGTCACGTACATTAAGATGGACTTCTTATCTGGACAGGCAGTTGCAACGTCTGGAATATAAATTAACATGCATCATTTCGTTTTCCACATTAGACATGAGAAATAGCCAATCAACTACACGGAAAGTCAATAGACTAATGAGCAATCTATTGTCCACGTGAGCTCTCTAGAGACTAATTACAGCCTTACAATCAGTTCCAAAATCACAGACTAAACTTGCATACCAATGAGAAGAAGCCAAAGTTTATAAAGC
The DNA here is from genome assembly GCA_003993805.1 of Himantopus leucocephalus. Classification (NCBI taxonomy): domain Eukaryota; kingdom Metazoa; phylum Chordata; class Aves; order Charadriiformes; family Recurvirostridae; genus Himantopus; species Himantopus leucocephalus. The sequence goes on from RSEF01000001.1 coordinate 140,299,714, forward strand.
TAACTTATTTCATCCAACATGAATTTTCCGTCTGTATTTCTTTAGTCAAAATGCACATAGTATACAATTTGACACTGATTTTCATTAGGCAAGACTAAACATAGGAAAAAGTGTATCTTCTTGTGCTGTATAAATACTGCAGTTAAAAAAAATAAGGACAAGCTCATTTTAAAAGTTGTGCCTTGTACATTCTCTTCACATCATTTAATCATTAGAAGCGACAATGATGTAAGAAAGAATATATTTACAGGTTTTGCTAGTGAATGGGTTCATACAAAACAACTACTGATGACAACCTCTAATATAGCTACATAGCTATTATATTCTACTTAGTCTTATATTCTTCATGAAGTCTAAGGAACATGATATTCACAGACAATAAAATACATAGTAGAACAACTCCTTAAAAAGAAGCCCTGTAAAAATCTCTGTGGACTTTAGCAGTAAGTATAAGAAACTTTGCAGGAATACAAAGACAATTTCAGGTTTTAGGCACACAGCCACAACATACGTCAGCAGAAGTGGTTTATCTGACTCAACATTTCAAGTCAATAACAATTTGTAAAAATGTAAGGCATGTGGCAGATCTTTGAAGTAGTCACTTTGTTATTTGGCATTGATGTTTACCTCCCACACTCAGACTAGTGAATCAAGATTTAAAATACTGCTGTACAAGAAATTTATCATTAATTTGGGAAGTGTTTTAACATGAGCGCTGGCAGAAATCCAAGAGCGATGAGTTTTTACTGTCCCAGATCAATCCTGGCTTAGCTAAAATTTCAGTTCAGGAAGAAGGAAAAAAGGGAAAAAGGGAAGACAGGGAAACAGAAATCAATTAATATATTCTGGCAGACTCAATAATGCTACAGGGTGGCAACTCATTCTCTCTTCCTAGAATGCAGAATGCATGAGGGAAGGCACCTTATGTTAGAAACTTCACATGTATTTGGACATCAATAAAAGACGTCCAATCAATATTTTTGGTTTTGTTTTCTGACCTATCTCCATACCTTTGCTTGATATATTATGAAAGAGAGCTGAAAGTTTAGTTCTACTTAGAATTCGCTGGAAAAATGGCACGTTCCCTCCAACATCCCCACCACCATAAGATTTATTGTCTTAGAGGCCTCAGCATACAGAATATGTTCACTAAAAAAAAAAAGACAAAAACAACATGACTTTTCCAAATCAAGTCACACTACAACCCTCGGTCTCCACAGGCTTCACTTCTGTGACAGAATTCAGTCCAGGAGGTATTTTGCTATCACCATCTTCTTCTCTTCTCATTAATATTTCAACACCATTTTGTTACAGTCAGCGTCCACTAGTAATTGACGTTTACAAGAATATCCATGACTTTACACAGCAAGAGTACACACTGAAAGAACAGACATTAGTGCCAGCTGTGATTTTTCCATTTGTTGTTCATTATTTTCCTTTTCAAAATGTTCTAGTAATCAAACAGGCAAATACCTTATCATTTATCTACACAAATATCTCACACAATAAATAAAGCAAGTACCTTGCAAACAATATACATGCCAAAAATTGTTTACCCATTCTACCTGACAAATAAAAAGTACATATGCAGCTGTCAGAATCCACTGGCAAATAGGAAAAGATTTAATTATTTAATCTGAATAAACAGCTAAACAACCATTGTTGCGAAGCCTGGAATATCAATCTGTCTCTCAAAATTCTTTTTTGCAGTCTCTTGAATTATCAGAGCAGGAATGACTTCTGTTAGCCTGTCATATGCCTTTGCCTTAATATTTTTTTCTTTTTGAATCAGAGTCTAATATATTGCCTTTACCACGCGTTCAGACTAAGGAATATTTGAAGTCCTAGCAGTTAGGCAGTGAATAAATTTCAATTTAAGCACTTACTTGCAAGAAAGTTCACTAATTCCTTGGAAATATGTCTGCTTTCATTTCTGGGGGCAAAATATCTGTCAAGCCAACCTACACATCCTAAAAACTAATCTCCAACTCTCGGAAAATATGGAAGATATTTAAGAAAATTAAGTCAACATATGTAGACTATGCCATTATTCAGATACTGGTTTTGAGAGAAAAAGTAAAAACAGACAAAGGAATTATCCAGGCATTTTTTTCCAAAAACATGGTATCTTCTCCACATTCAGCTCAGAAGCAATACTTTCTGAATATTTTCATCCATTTTCTTGACAATGACCTTCCAGGATAGGATTGAAAAGAATAAATAAGAATAAAACCAAATTAGACTACAAGTTAAAAGAGAGTTTAAAATGGGAAGCATAATAAAACTAGCACACGTTATATTATAAACATGTTCATCAATCAAGAATCTGAAAGACTTTGGAGAGCTCTGAAAACCATTCGAGCTCTTTAACAAGATACAGTTATGGGAAAGTATTGGAAAATTTTCCAGCATGAATTTTCCAGCTATTGAGAGGAATCTTCTACTGTAGAAAATTTTATACTGACAGATCAATGTTCTTCAAAAGAAAACAGTGACTTTCTGGTACTCAAACTGAAACATGTTACATGAATCATATTGTTTACAGAACTAGTTTTATGGATCTTGTGATCCATAGGCTTACTTATTATGACATGGTTTCTTTAAGCATCTTCTATAGTGAAAGAAACAAAACTCCTTTTCAGGATGCAGAACAAGACCCTGACTTTACATGCTCCCCCTGAAAAAATATCCACGCGCTCTGACCATTTAGAGCCATTAGTCTCTCCAGGGTAGGTCTCCAGACAAATTGAGAAAGTAAAGAGAAATAAGCCAAAGCATTTCTTCTACTACACAGGGTAAAAAAACCCTGTTTGATACTAAGGAGACACCGTAAGAACCAGAATTCGACCATGAATGTTAATGTGTGATAACATCCTGTTCATCTAGAGACACAGCTACTCAGTAACAAGTCCCAAAAGAGCAAGAAGAATCTGGTTTCACCACAGAACCTTAAAACCATGAAATGAACACCAATCCAACCCTATTTAAGTGCTGCTGCCTTTAAAGGGTTATTACAGGTTTAATTTGGTAAGCAATTTGCCCAATAAAAGTTCACTGCAGCCTGATTTTTCTTAGCAAATAGTCTTCATTTTCTGATAAACATAACCATGTTGAGGATGGGTGACTACGATAAACCTGAAATGTTCTGAAACCAATTCTTTTTTGTAGGATGCAGTGCCAGAAAAGTAAATAAATTTAAAAAAAAAAAGTCAAACTCTTCAAAAAGTGATTCAACAGCCAATTTTTATAAGCCTTGCAGTTCACAAGTGGTTTGTTCCTGCATCCATGTGTTCTGTCAACAAGAAATTCCCTGCCAACATTCCCAGCTTTGGTGGAAAGAAGCATTTTTAAGGGAAGAGTGAAAATGAGGATGATATAAAACATCTAAATAAACTCCATGTTAAAAAGTACTGTACAGGTCTACCAACATGAACAAAATCTAGCACTTTGTTATACAGTGTTACATTATGTATATACAGTCAACACACAGAGTGCAAATTACAAGCATTCATGCACATGTTACTTCCAATTTTCAAATACATGTTTACTTATAATACAGCCATTAATATTTTGCTTTCTCAAAGCTTTGACCAAATGACAGTTTTGACACTATTTGTGCTGATTCCACCCACTCTTTGTATCAAACTAGTAGCAAAGTAACTTTGAAAGAAGAAAGCTTAAATGCCTGCTGCATTGCCAGAAAGATTACATTACTGTACCTAAATTGCTGATGTGTTTTTTTTTTTTACATTGAGACACAAATTCTGAAACATACTTTACTTATACATTGCTGAGAAGCAAGATAAGACTTAAGCCCTAAAAATACAAGAAATCCTTTGTCCTCAAAAGAAGTAGGTAGGATTTTCAGATAATCACAAAGTAGAAAACACTAAAAGCTAACTTTTAAATCCTATACATCACCTAATACTGTTAGCTTCCATGACAACAGTAATAATAAAAAAATCTCAACATTTTAATATTACTTGCTGCTGTCCCAACATAACATTTTAAAAACCGTACTAAAAAAAACAACATAGCCCTCCCTTCCATCACACTGAAGGAGATCTTCAAAGTTGATTTGAATTTTCAGAGATTACACAGCTTTTTTTCCCCTGATAAATGGAGGCTGTTGTTTTTTCTTCTATCAAAGAAATTTTTCATTTTAAGGTTTATTAATTATGCTAACACAACACTAACAGTTATTAGAATTTCTGAAAATAATCCTACTGCTATCTCCAAATGTATGTTTAGAAAGGACTTAGATGATAAACTATCTGCAGAAGCTCTCAGATTGTTGAGATAAGACAGAATCCAGCAGATACGTAAAAAATTAGTTTCTACAATGTAAACTCAGTACAAGAGGGATTTCAATGTATGGCAACTTGCACTGTGGCACTAACATCAACTGTAGGATTGATGATGAGGGCAAAGTAAAAGTATTTAAAAATGTACGAAGAGAGCTTACATGTTTATTTTTATTTATTTATTTTACCTCTTAGCCTCAAGAACAGGGGCGAACTTTTTAAAACACATTCAAATTCCTGTGATAATCTGTCTGACAAGGCTCACCAAAACACTTTGAATAAGCTTTAATAAAATCCAAGTCATGTACTTTGATCACTTTTTGATTTGGATGAGCCTAAATCTGCAATTGAAACTACATGAAAGTGTATGAGATTGTCCTAGTAAGAACGTAACTGCTTGGTGTTAAATAGCAAGAAAAACAAGTAAGATTTCATTCCTCGATAGATGCGTTAGAGTTGGCCCAGTATGGGTAAAGAGATCTTCAACCGATTACCTCCAAAACTAAGAAAAGAAAGAAGAAAAAGTGGGAAAAATTGTAAACTTGGTAATTTGTACTCCAAATGCTATTTTCAGTCACTTACTAAAATGTCTATCTGCAGATATTAAGCTACGACAGAATCATGAGGTCTATCTTAGATTTGCTATCACTGTTAACTTCTTAATTTCCTGATTGTGAAAGCATGAGACAACGTACATTTTCTATTATTTGAACACAAAGGAACAAGAAAGATTATCAGGCAAAGAATATAAGCTGGTTTTCTTAAATGTATAAAAGCTTTTCCCTCAGCTAGCATCTGGTCCCAAAATGATATTGTTCTGCAATCCATGTTTAGATTAAGACTATACTAATGGTAATGACAATAGCAAGAACAAAAGAAGTGGTAATGGTTTACTCTATTGACGCTCACTGCTGCCAGTAAGACCTCGAAGCAATAAAAACTGCAGTCTCTCAAAGGTCAGCCAGTAGTTGCAGTGTCTGCTCTGCAATTATTGACCTTTTCTTGCTTGTTTTTTAAACTTGTAATTATTTTCTGCCCTGGTTTTGTACTCTGTTAGTAGCTTGCATGTTAAATTCAAAATGAAATAAATCTTTACAAGTAATCTCAAGGAACAGTGGTGGACTTGCAGACAGACAAAAATTGAATAATTTATGGAATACTGCATAACTGTAACTATTGAAATCTGGAAATCTAAACTCACAATTCTTTAACAAAGTGAAAGAGGAGACAACTGCTGTCCTTTTTCTAAAATAAATTCCTTAGCACACTTGCCAACTGAGGGGGAGATAATTAAGCAGAAATCTATGTGTCTACAGTCTTCTGAGAAGAACACAGTTAAGATCTAAATAGGAAGGTTGCATCATGCAATTCAGCATACTCCGTTCCGTGATGATACTAAGAATGAATTAAAGTCCTCTTAGTAGAGAGGTAAATAACTCTTTCACCCTGCAATCTTACAAAAGGACAAAGGGCAAAGACAGAGAGGGACAGAGAGAGGGACAGAGAGAACGAGACAAAGAGAAACTGAATGGCTCCACTTCTTGCCAGTGATACAGACAAACAATCAAAATATTATTTGAACAGGTCTGAGCAAAAGTCAAAATTTTTGGAAGGCTCTTTGGTGGTTTACATGAATGAGCATGGTGATCACAACCTATTGTTTTGCAGAATAAAATTCATATCTTACAAAATGAACCAATAGCAAAAGGCACAAAATACATACAGATAACTGGAGTGAGAGTGGAAACCTGGAGGACAGCCGAGTGGTGACCTATACACAGACAGTGGCACTGTTCTTTTTCTTCCTTTCTGTAGGTATGAATAACCATTCACCTAAAACTAGTATGAAACTCCCAGAAGAAAATGCCATTAATTTCTCAACAGACTTTTCTTTAAGAAAGTGAATGTTTTAAACCTCACAGTTAAGACTTACAGAATACCTTAAAAATGCTGAGCACAGCTGTCCTTTGTAGGCTGTGTTGAATAAGGTCACAACAACAGCATGAAGGAAATCTCTTCAGAAGTTTAACACATTTTGTTTCCCTTTTAGAATTACAAAGATAGGTGAGGATTTGTGGGATTAAAGTGTTGTGGGATTCAAGTGTATCCAGTACTAAAAAATTCAGTGGCAGAGAATACCTTAAATCTGTCTGAATGTCTGTTCTGATTTGCTGCATGAGTGTGAAGGAGTCTTGGACTGATATGCAAGCACTGTCCTGGTTGAGTGAACTTGACACTATCTCTGGTTTTGAAATCTGAAATATCAGACTTAATGCCTATGCTGAACAGGAAAGGTGAGCCTTATTTTTCTTCAGTTTCCTTACAATGTTAAACATTTATTCAATAACATCGCAGCCTTTGCACCATAAGCTATATCTAGCATAAGCATCTTAGCAGCAGCAACAGAATAAAATCTGGTTTGAAAAAGTGGGGGTGCATCATACGTGTTGCATACTAATATTTTTGTCAATGAGTAGGAATGAGCATGGATCTCATAAATTTGGTGAAATGACAAATAAAAGGCAATATTTAATTTTCTCACAACACTAATATACATTGCTGAAAACTGCAGTTTAGTTACTCAAACCCCTCAAATGCAAATGCAGTCAGTGGCAAGGGGGAGAGGGGGGGCAGAAAAGAAAACTAAAATACACCCTACCACCTAAGTCCTACTGAAGAGTCCTGAAAATAAAGAAAGATCAGGAGAATTATTCTGACTGATATCTAGAGTCAAGAACAGTTCACAAAATGGTACATTAGCAGGCACCCAAACATAATTTTGCTAAGAATATTTGAGATACCAGCAAGCAGGCCAATATTTGAGAAAGCAAATGGGCCAATGTTTCAAAACATTTTACATTTTCCATTTTACTTTTATAAATATTTAGCCTAGACAAGTTTTTACTTATAACATTTTTCTCCTATCAACCCCTGTTAAAGGTACCTTTCATTCAGTATGGAAACTATGGCAATGATACCCAAAGACTGAAAAAATATTTCAACTATAAAATTTCATAAAACACTCTGTAGGTATTCTTGGAAAGCTAGGCAGCATTGATTCCAGCTGAGGCCAGATTATCAGTTACTGCAGTATCAGGAAGACTTTGCCTACTGGAACTGGCTGGACATGCACACAAAGTAAAAAAATTGTGGTACAACTATTGTCTTAAGAAGTTTAGCTCCAACCATGACCTGTTTACCTGCTGCAAAGTTACATGCACAATATATGCTTTACTGATTCTGTGGTTGCAAGAACTGTGAAATATAATGGAGGAACTTGGAGAGCTAAGTCAGTATCAGCAACTTCCAAAAGCCAGCATAATCCGTGAGCAAAATACAATATCATGGGCTTAAATTAAAATGGCAAATGAAGCGGACAACTCAAAATGTATGAATTAACATTCAGCCTTGTTAATTACCTCTATTATAAATTTTGATCAGACTGATTAAGAGAATTTATTTAGTATGTAAGTTTCATTTTGCCAAAATGAAGCAATAAATTACAGTTAGGATTAAATTGTGAAATTGAGATCACAGTTTTGAAGTTATAAAGGCATTCAGAGTCAGAACTCAGTTTCAACCAATTTTTGTAAAGTATTTTGGGAAGAAATTGTAATGGCATATATTACATTACTTGTTTTATTAGCGTATCAATAAAATAAAGAAGGATTTGCTACTCTGTCTGAGGTCTAAGGAGAAGATTGTTTTCCAGCTCTGATATATTTATTTAGTAAAAGACAGGATTTCATCTTATAAACCCAATATTGCTCATACAGAAACAAAGACCAGGGGATACAAAGGGAAATAAGAATGCTGTCAGGACAGAAGAAATTCCACTGTATCTAACAAAAAGAAGCACCCCAGGACCTTCACTGCTATCTGCAGAAGTATGGGGATTCTACCTCTATAGGATATTTCTGACATCAGGGCAAGGCAACGATCACCCGAAGTTAATCTCTTCCAAAACTGACACAACAAAATAGTGCATGTAACTGCATGTACTTCATACTCTTCCCCTCTAGAACCTCATGGATGACTGGTTTTCTATGAAAGGCAAGAAAAGCAAACTAGGAAAAACAACAACAAAATGCCAATAATAGACTTATTTGGATTTAAATCAAAACTAAGCCATTCTTGTCTGTCTTGTGATTTCCAAAAAAAAAAAAAAAAAAAAAAAAAAAGAAACAAAGAAAGAGAGGCAGTTTAAGGAATATAGCTTAACTTCTATGCAGAAAAATTCCTAACTTTAGGTGGACTTCAGGTGCAAAATTGCTTATAGATGTCTTAAAAAAACCCCAAAATTTATTGTGTACAATAGTACCTTCAATGAAAATTCCTGTTTTTCCCTTATTTAGGCCAGAGTATTGTTTACAGATACAATACATACTTTTTATATTTAATGGACAATACTTTCACAGGGTATGCAAGTTTGAGTAATTAAAACTGAAAAAAATTCAACGGAACTTTAAAAATTATTACAAGAGACTAGGGAACTTTATTAAGGTTTGGTTACATATGGAATATCTAACATGAAAAAGCTTCACTGTCAGAAATTAAAAATTCAAATTGAAATTCATTTGACGCATCAGTTTTAAATTCAAAGAGCAGGTTTCTTGCTGACTCCTCTGGCTATACATCTTGGATGTTCTCACTGGATGTGTTGTTTCTGCATCTAAATGAAAACCAGTTACCTAGTTAATATTGGCTTCTATATTCATGACTTACACACTATCAAAATGAAAAATGAGTCTTTAAAAAAGGTTAACGGTAGCAGATGCAAAAAAGGCTACCTCCACTTTAAAAGTATCTCCTCTAAAAATACAAATAGATCTTGAAAGAGCTGATATCCAGGTGATTTGATTTTATATATAACTAATTATTCCTACATTAAAATGCTAAAAAAAATAGGTTAGAAGAATTTCTTCAAAATGCAGTAAGGGAAGGATTTCTAACTTTTAAGGAGTTATTTCACTAAGAATGCAGAAAATAGATTAATGTGCTGATCTTTTTCTTTAGGCTGATCATGAGGAAAACCAGTCTAAAATATGTCATGCCAATTATTTTTAAAAATGCAAGTTTTGATCAAATAGTTATTCACTGTATGCATTTTGTCCTCCGGCAAGTTATTTAAACATAACTGGTTTGTAATTTAAGAAGAAAAACCTTAAATGTAATTATATGAGGAAAAAGAACTGTTCCTGCTGGACAGTCAGAAGGCCTCAAGCCCATACTCTAGGGCATTTAATACTTTTTCGGTTGCAAACATCTGCTTATGTTTTTCACAAAATTAAGCTTCTATTCACATTTCTGGTGTGTTGTCGCCCAGATAGTCTGGGAAAATACATTTTGCAAATGTAAATTGTATCACCAGCAGATCTTGAATTAGGGCCATGCTGAGTCTATCAGACCACACACTGGGATGCTGTTCTGCTTGGGGCACAGTAAGCTCTACTCTCCTATCTTCCCTTCACTTCATGATCAAATCATTAAATACATTCAGGAGAGATACCAGTGACTATAACTCCTAGCAACAGCTTCTGTGACCGTGACACAGTAAGCTCTTTTGAGGTAGTAACCTGTTCTGAGGTGAACCGTTACGCGTTTTATTCTAATCTCTTCTCTGTCTCTACACTTTATTATTTTCTTAGTGAAAAAGTGTAATTAGTATATTTCTACCTTTGTTCTTGTACAACATTTTCTGTATGCTATCTTACTATGTGCTTTCTATCTTCAAGGTATTTAAAAAGAAAAGGAAAAAAAATGATTCTTTGAAACAATCTCTGGCAAACTAGTTAGCAAGCAGAACATCTGTCATCTGGAGAAGGTGGTGTGGGAAGGAGAAAATAGAGATACAATTGGTTCAACAGAATCTGTAAGGGTTCAGAATGGAGAGTCCTCCTTGACTATATACCAGTGAACCATATGCGAAGTGTCAAGAGTGACAGGATGCGAATGAATACTGAAGTGATAACATGAATAAATATGAGAACTTGTTTTGAGAAACCCCTAATAAATGCATTTTTATATGCGGCTAGTATTGGAGAAGTAGTGAAATAAATCAAGGGCAAAACAAGATATCTCGTAAGCAATACATACTTTAAAGACCTAGAATTCAACATTTTAGTGGCCCCTATTTAAACGGGCAGCAGAAGATGTCTTGTGTATTTTAACCAATGCAAGTCCCAGCCTAACTAATTAAGTGTAAGTGTATGTGACACTGACAAGTGTGGAGCAGCATGTAAGACCCTGAAGAGAAGTGAAAACAGTACAGCTCAATGGAAGCAAGCTGGGTTTGTGGACATCATATCTACAATACCTACTTCAAAAGTTCCCTGGAAGCTGGAATAGTTGTAAACATGCAACAATATCAGCTAGATGTGACTAGGATGCCAACTGGTATATTATTTGTGTATCAAATAAACATTAAATTATATATAGCACATTTCAAATGTACAATGCAATATATGAAAAGAAAACCATAGGTATTAAAACATTAAGACAATTAGGGTCTAAGCGCTCTTATCTAGTCAGCAGAATAGCAGCATTATAATGCTTTACTGTGTGCCTGGATAAAGGACATCCTTCTTAGTATTGTATCAGTTTCTTGACTAGAGAGTTCAACTCTCCCTGGATGATGGGAAAGACAAATTCTGAGGGAAGGGCCGACATGGGATTACTGAAATCAGTTCTGCAGTACTAGCTTGTTTATTAAACTTGTTTCTGCCTTCACTGTGAAAAGGTTTTCTAACATTTTTCTCAATTCAGAAGTATTAATTTTCTCCGTGGTCTTCTCTCTCAGAAACAAACAGATAACATGATTTCTGTATTCAGACAGCTAATTCCAGGAATGATTTATGACAATAGCAGTGTAGCAGCAACTGAGAAAGAATCACCACCTTTTCGTGGATGGCTTTATTAAATAACACTAACGGATTATCTACAGATGTTGCAGAAACCATAGGAGAGACCATCTGGACAGCCTTGTTCTGTTAGTTTTCAGCTTAAGGGTGGAAAGCGCTGAAAAGTCATGAATATGATGAATATGGACAAAAAGAAGCTCCCCAAAAGTTCTGGTTCTTCCTCCCAAATAATAAAAAAACCAACCAAAAAACAAACACCATAACAGAACTGAACTAACCTATCAAAATCACTCAAGGAATAATAGAAGTACACAAATAAGTGGGGAAAAATGATAAATGACTGCTCAAAACTGAGTAACAGCACTTCAAGAGCTATGAAGTACTCAGCGCAGAACTTACACTTCTGAACTCAGCTGTCTACAAACTCTGCCTGACCTGTTTTCTTAGTTTAATCCTAACCCTACTTGCCTCCCTGTTCCACAAATCACACTTTTTTCGAAGCTCTGGCTGTTCGTACTACTGGGGAAAAGTGGGTTTTGAGAGGTGAAAGCACATATTCTGTGGGATAAGATGGGACGAAGAAATATACTTTGACCCCAATAGTACAGTTAATATCAATATAAATAAAGCCAGTACTTCTGTCATAATTTATTAATTTTTTAACAGTGAAATCTCCATTTACCTTTGCATCCCCCAAAAAAACACCAAATGCTTTTCATACTTTAAATACATGATCCTTTAATCCATCAAAATACATTTAGGAACTCAATAAGCATTGTAGTAGTTTGTGAACATAATGAGTGGCTGCATGGCAGACTTTAAAGGCAGGTTGTTTAGTCTGCCTGGACTCAACAATGAAAGGCTATGGAATTGTAATTTACTCTTTTCAAGAGTAAATTTAGAATCTGCAAAGATCAAAGCTGATAAAACCAGGCCATAGATACTAAGGAAAGGAGAAGAAAGCTGTATTATTTGATCAGACAATGACTTGAAGTCACAAAGGTGATGTAGTCATGGAGGAATGCAAATTCTGAGCCACAGAGTTATCATTTCTAGAACTGATACAAATTTTAGGATATGCTGAATGTAAGCACCCTTCAGATTACATGGGAATGCCAGTCTAAATAAAGCACAGCTTCTTCTAAGGCCCAAATGGTGCATGTCCAGCTATGTCCAGTGAATGCAAATATAGCACATGGGATCAGATGTAGGCAGAACTAAAGCCTGTATTACATGCATGTTGTGATACTCGTAAAATTACGCCTGTCAAACTTTGTAGAATAGCTGCAACTATGGCAAATATATATGGTATTCTGTACAACAGCATCTCCTGAAAATACCTCATACTTCTGAGAAATCAAGGAGCCAGGAAGATCAGAGCCTTAAAATGCAGGACTTGCCCCCCCCCCCCCCCCCCC
>RSEF01000001.1:140312304-140327954 GCA_003993805.1 Himantopus leucocephalus
TTCCCCCCCCCCCCCCCCAATCAATTTCAAAAGATAAAATGGATTAATCTTCAAGGAATACAATATTGATTTTATTGCACAAAGCATTAAGAAGATGTGATCTGGAATTCTATGTTCTGACCAGACATGTTCAAGAATGATAAACCTGAAGTGGGATAGAAAAAAGTTATTATTTTTAAGTAGGAGACAACGTAGAGAAGAAAGAAAACCTATCGAGAATCTAGTCAAAGGATGAGAGCAGGTATGAGTGTTCTTTATAAATATACAAGGGGTAAAAACAATCAGAGCAAAAAGAATCACACTCAAGGACAATGGTAGCACAAGAACAAAACAGAACAAAATAAACCTGAAGAAATATAGTCTAAAAATGCAGAAAAGTCTGTCAGCTTCAGAAAGTGAGGTTCTGAGACAGGCAAAGAAATAGAAGCAAAGTATGCAACTGACTGTGACAGAACATGAGGAATTTAATAAAAGCATTATAATGAAAGGTTTACCTTAAATTGCAGGTAACAGGACCCAGTGCATCATCAGGTCCCTCATGTCCTGTTCCTTTCCCACCTTTTACATTATAGTTATTGCTAATTATTTTTCAGTTATACATTTTAATACAAGTTACTGCTATAGTTTCATGGTTTTCTTCCTATGAACTCTACTCCCTTGATGTTTTTTAATTATTCAGTTATGGGGAAATAAGTGGATGCAATAACCTACCAAAATAACAATAAAAATAATGTGTCATGTCTGACTATTCTTAGAAACTCTGACAACGCATTACACTAAAGATGTGACAAATCTTTTGCATATATAGCATACATATACATATTTACTAACTAACAGTACATCAACAGAGCATGTGAAAGAAAGCTGGAGATTAATTAGAGTATTCAATATAATGTAAATAGAAGTTAGGACTGCATTAGGACAACAACGAATTTTATTACATATTTATTTCATGTTACGTTAATGAAGAAAATACAAGCAACCCTAAAAATGGGTTTAGAAAGGACTATGAAGCAACACAGCAAAAATTATCTGGGTTAAATCTAAACATTAGTTGCTATATATTTTAACAGGCAGAAGAATTTGGAAATAAGGAATAGAGGCTAAGAAAACAAAAATAGAACATGTAAAAATTTAAGAAAATATATACTCCTGGAAACAGATGGTAGAACTGCTAGTTCCACAATTAGTATATTATGTCTTGCTTTTTAACATATCAGTATTAATTATCATTTCGTGAACCATCTCTTTTTAAAATGGATAAAATTGCATAAACTTTGGATTCACCAACTGAACAAATATACATATGTCCAATTTTCACCTGAATGGCTACTTAACTCACTTATCTTTCTCATAGTCAACTGCATAACTCCCCACTACTTTTTTCTTTTTTTTTTTTTTACCAGGACCTTGCAACTCATTAATAGTAATCTATGAAATCTATTGGAGCACACTGATATTCCTCCTTTCTCCTGCCTCCTCCCTCCCCCCGCCTTTAGCTTTTCCAATCCAGATTTGAAGGAACGGTAAACATTTTTTTCCCCATCCTTAGATTTTTTAAGAATGAGTTTCTAGTAGATGACAGAACTCATTGCAGACATTTTTATTCCAAAGTCAAGCTACTCAGCAGTTTTATTGTTATTTTGCCTCTTTTGAAGCAGTCTTACTTCTTTTCGTGATAGTTAATTATTAACAGTTAAAGAAGTTATGTCACACCAGGCTTTAGTTTAAGTTCTTTAAAACAAAACACATTTTTAAAATCAAAACAACTTCAACACAAAATTTTATTAGCATTTTGGGGAAAAAAAAAGTTTCTTAGAGGATGTCCTTAAAAAGTTCTGCATGTTTGGTTTTAGAATTGACTTCTCTAGGCTGAACAATGAAGCAAGCAAGCAATGCTACAGGTATAGGGCCCAAACAGAGCCACGATGATAATAAGCAACATTCACGATTAGAGTAAATGGGAGCAGAATCTGGGATTATAAACCAGAGCAGTGCAGGCCAACACTTTATTTTTTAAAGTCTTTCTTTAATTACTCAGCACTAGTGAGACTGATCTTAGTCCAAATATAAAGAAAGGATTTAGTGGTTATTAACTAAGAAAACATACATCATCTAAAAATTATGCCAAAGAGGCAGCCTTGGCAAAGAACTAAGAATGCTCTGAAGGCCTGAGATTAGGCTTTGAAACAGGGCCTACAGCATCTAATAAATACCTAAATACATGAAATACATGTCCAGTCCTACTAGGAAATTTTATTTCCTTAAGCAGAGTACAGTCTTGTAGTAAATTCCAAACAGATTGTAAAACACAGGTTACCGGTGTCTTCTCTCACTGACTTGTTTCTATTGAGTAAACCCCCCCCAAACAAACAACAAAAAGCACAACCGAAAAACCCTCCAAAACTGAAAGACACCCCAAGCAACTCTCCAAACTTTAAACTAATAATATGCAACGCTTTCTTCTTTAAAAATAATCTAGTAAACATCCCAAAATAAATATAAGATGGCCCCAATTCTGCCAAGGTAGTATTTGGTTTGGGTCCTTTTTTAACAGTATAACTCCTGAAAAATCTTTGGGCCTGGTTGTGCACCCATATTCCCCCAAGCAGGTGGGCAAGCTGGCCCAGCACTCTAAGAATTTAGCCCATCTCCACAAAAAGGCAGAAATCAAATGAAAAATGACCCTGCAGGATTCAGATAAGACAAGCATATGATACCAGTCACAGAAAAGTGGCACGTGTCATTAACCTGCAACATTAATAGTTTAGTAATACATATTCTGGGCCCTCAAGAAACATGTTTCATGAAACATGGAAGGTTCTAATGGCTTAGAAACTTCACATTTACAAGTTCGGAGCAACAGACTTGTTGGAGACTAAAGGGTTCATTTTGTTTCAAGGA
The DNA here is from genome assembly GCA_003993805.1 of Himantopus leucocephalus. Lineage (NCBI taxonomy): Eukaryota > Metazoa > Chordata > Aves > Charadriiformes > Recurvirostridae > Himantopus > Himantopus leucocephalus. The sequence continues at coordinate 140,315,209 of RSEF01000001.1, forward strand.
CGGACACCGTAGCAAGGGGGACCAAGTGCCTTCCCCACACTATTCCTCCCATTAAGCTCATACTGACCAGAGACCCCAGAATGGGAGCGGAAGGCATACTAAGATCTTAACAGCTCTGAGGCACATGTATAAGGAGTGAACTGTATTTTAAACCTGAAAACACAAAAACTTTATGCCATCTAACTGACAAAGCTATTCAGCATATGTAGTTAGGACAGCAAAAACGCTATTTCCACAAATCTGACTGAAGGCACACCAGCAGACAAGCATAATTACATATCATAGAAACACAGAATGGTTAGAGTTGGAAGAGACCTTAAAGATCATCTCGTTCTGCCCTCCCTGCCATGGGCAGGGACACCTTCTACTAGAACAGGTTGCTCAAAGCCCCATCCAACCTGGCCTTGAATGCTTCCAAGGATGGGGCCTCCACAACTTCCCTGGGCAACCTGTTCCACTGCCTCACCACCCTCACAGTAAAGAATTTCTTCCCAGTAACTAATCTAAATCTACCCTCTTTCAGTTTAAAACCATTACGCCTCATCCTGTCACTACGCTCACTGATATCCCAAAACTTTCCAGTATATCCAGACCCTTCCTTCCAGTCAGATTGCTCAGGTAAGTGAAATTACACTTAAATAATGTAGCTGTGGCATTGCAAGCAATATGTAGTAAGGGAAATCTTTTCAAACAAAGTGTTTTTATAAATGTATTTTTATTGTCTTTCTTTTATCAATGTTAATATGCCATAGACAGTGATGTTTTCTAATAAAAATGTCCTAGCCTTAGCAAGTTACCCAACAGAGAGTTATTGATTTAAGACAGAGTTTGATTTTCTAAGTATTAATTGTTTCTTTTCGTAGTGCTGCACTGGTCATTGCACTAGATATTATTCAGAAGAAAGTCAGGAATAGAACATTATAAAGAAACTTAAACATCTTGTTCACAACAGCTGATCAAGGAGCATCAAGCATCTATTCAACTGCTTAGGAAGGATTGATACCACTAGTGGGCAAGAGGGCAATAAACAGAGGCAGCCAAAAGAGTCACACCAGTTTCCAGACTTCTTCAGAAGAACGCAAGAGTAATAATAAAATAAATAAATTAGGGAATGGTAAATTCCTTCTTACATGAATAATCAGAGTATATATCCATGAACACTATTAAACATTTCATGAACAGATAACATGTACCCAAGAGTTTTAGCAGAAATGGATAATACTCCTTATAAACATTGAAATTAATTCATAATTTGGACAGCATCTGTTTTAATCCTCAACAACATTTTGACAATATCAAGCATTACATAAAATCACAGTAGCCTTCATGAAACAGATTAATCCACAGTTACTTAACAGAGAAAATTCACCATCCAGAGAAGCTTTCCAGTAAGGTTTCAGAGGAACCTATACCAAGGCAGGTGAGAGGTATATGTCACCTAAATCCAAGCCACAGCTCCAGCCAAAGTTAGGCTTAATAGAGTAAATTACTAAATAAAATTCTTTCTCCTGTAGCACGTATGAGATAGGACCATGTGAACATAATTCAGTTTGGCCACACAATCTGTGTACCTACAAAAGAACTGCAGTGACATAAACTAGAAATAAAATCAGCATCTTGCCAAGTCACATGAAGCATTAAAAACAATGAAAATAAAAAAAAATTCTATTATTATTCTTTGCAGCATATATTGACATAGCAGTCAATAATACTGATTATATTCTAACATGTTTTTGATACGGTGCATTTAAGAGGAAAAATAAAAAGTGATAAAGCACTCAGCTTTGATGTGGACAGTTTGTCCCTATCATCCAAGGAATTACCAGGAAACAAATCATGCATTAACTTCAAAGTGGATATTAGTAGGCACCTTCCTCAACTGGAAAACTAGTCAAGAAGAGATTTTTCTCTTAATCCACATCTTTAGTTCTGGATAAGAAAACTTATATACATTTCTTTGTGAGATGTAATCTGACAGGTTGATAATTTTTAAACTCTGCACACAGTTTCAAAACAGTTTTAGCCCTGTACCTTAGCTTAAAGAATGAAGCTAATGTTTCAGCAGCAGTGTTTATAATTCCCACTTTTTAAATGTTGCACAATCTTTACCCTTTTCTTTGAGAAAGCACTGGCATTTATCTCAGTTCTTACAGAGCAGATTCAGAAGCTAAACCAGAATAAAACCAATGCAAAACTAAAAAAAAAAAAAACCACAACGACAAAACAGGAAAACCCCAAACCAAAAAACAAAACAAAAAAACCACAAAAGAACCCAACCCAACACACCAAACAAAACAACCAAACAAAAAACCTCCTAAAATAAATGTTTACCAACCAGTTTAGCTCTCTGAACCATTTCACCATGGAATAATACGGAGGAACAGCATGGGAGGAAGGAATGAGATCATTACAGAGCTGACTGGCTTAAATGCTGTGAAACCTTCCTTACAGTTGCACCATCAGTTCCCAGTTTCTGAGTAAAATAGGGCTAGTGGGATTAAAACCATGAAGTTATATCTATGACTTCATTTCTGTAATACTGAGTTATAAGAAATATAGTTATTAAAAAAACCCTATCATTAAGTTCCTGGTCAAATGAAACAGAAATAAAAATAGTGGATTTTCTCTAAAATAACATTTCTTAAAAGTTACTGATATTCAGTTAAGGTTTTCTCAGCTCATCTTGTCCTCCAACACACCACAGAAGTGCCATAATAGGCTGAAGTTATTTTTTAGATATCAGACAAGATTTTATTCCTTCCTTCTGCTCTTCACCTGATTTTTCCAGTTTCATTCTGCACTATTTCTATTGCAATTCTGTGTGAATGATTGTGAATGTAATTCTTCCTGTTCCACATTCAACTATTTAAACACAGTAAGGTGTTAAAATTACTGTAAACACTTGTGGTGGCAGAAGCCAATTCTTTTAAAATGGCACCTAGTGGACCCATTTCATAATTATTCATAATGAGCGAGAATGTGACAGAACTGTTCTGAAGGGACTTCAGCACTGCAATTTTTCCATGCTCTATGAAAAAATGGTTGCGTTCAATAAATTACTCTAAGTTCTTGTTTCTTCCACTCCTGGCTTGTGATAAGGGGTATACACACCCTGAGGATTTATGTGCTGAAGCTAATTTGCCAAGTTAAATAGCCATCAAAATCAGCACTGCTCTGAGCTTAACCTGCTACAGACTTACAAAGCATTCTATAAGAATACTACTGACTGTTGAAGTAATGTGCTCTTTTTATTTTGCAATACAGCAAATTAAAATGAGGTATCTCAAAGAGAAAGACAAACCGCCTTCTGGAAAGGGGGAAAAGTAAGCCATTATACTCTGCAGTACATTAACTACTCTATTGGAGCAAGTAGCTTAATTTTTCTTTATTTCCTCGTAATCAACAAGCAAGCTTCTGGGTAAATAAATAAAGGAAGTAGTGCTATACTTGCTTGGCTATCATTCTGATCCACCATGAAGCACTACTATTCTCTGCTTTCTTGAGTCCTCACTCCCCACTGTGCAGCAGAAACATTTTCTTCTATCCAGTAAAACAATGTCAAGAAAGCCTTAGAAAAAAAACTTTCATATTCACCTACTTAGTAACTAGTATTAAAATAAATTTACTGTAAAACACACAAAAAAGTAAGCGCAGGACCGTAATGCCAGGTTAACAAGGAATTTAGTTTTATCAATGGCAAAAATGCTGCTCTAGTCTTTATTTGGCACGCATTTCTTGATGCAAAAAATAAGCCAATGCTGTATCTCCTACTATACCTCACCTAATATACCTCAGTCTTTACAAAATATTATAAAACACATTTAATATAATTTTGAAACGCAGAAGCTACCAGGGAACATGTGAAAATGTGCCAAATGAATGCCAGAAGATAAAAAATTACACGGGCTGTGACTTAAACTGAAATCTCATTCATGTTTCCCCATTCCCTTCTTAAAACAAAGAAGCTCTTTGTATTAACATGTGGCAAAGAATTGACTTTTCAGAATGTATTTATCAAAGCCTAACAGTTTTCCTGATCTAAAATTTGCGTGTTCTTTATGTCGAGTTTAGCAGAAAGTATATGTATTACTTGTTTAGAAGTATGGTTTATTTAGACTACATACTTCTGCATAACATTGCCACACAGTATGTATTGCTATACATAATACATAGAACATATACTATGCATTGTATTATATGCATGTATATTATGTGTCTATCTAAAGAAGGTGTGGTCACCCTCCAAAGGGAAAACATGTCTGTCCATATCGTTCTGGAGGAAGCAGTCTGGCTGAGGTGGAACATGCTGGAGAGAGAGAAGTTTATTCCTTCTTTAAAAGTAAATGAGAACATCAGGAGGTGTTTCTGGAGTGCATAGTGGAGTCAGGAGAGCAAGCTATGAGCTTGTATCACAAATCCAGAGAAAACAAATGGATCTCAACACAAACCTCACAAATGCTGAAAAGAGCTATTTTTCCCAAAGACTAAAGAAGGACAGTAAAGAGCTCACTGCAATCCAGAAAAGTACTAGAAATTGATGGTCAGAGAGCAAGCATGAGGAAACAACCCGTCTTGCAAGGACCCAGTTCTTTCCATTCCTTCTCACTCAGCAATATTGCTGGTTTCTATTTGACAAGTTAACTAGTTGTGTCTTCTGGTTTTGCACGGTACTGCAAAGAAAAGGTGCAAGCAGATGCATGTTAAAAACCTGGCACTCAGGGTCTTATTATGCAGCCTTTCCTCACCAAATTATTACCATAATCGGTTTGTAGACTTCAGCACAAACCAAAAAAAAAAAAGTGCCTGTTCAAAGATATCTGCCTTGAATGACAAAACACACTGGGCACAAACAAATCCCATGGACACAACACCAGTACAGTGTGGTTTCAATCAAAAAAGGAGAAGATTGCATTAACATGGAAAAGCTTCTAACATGAAAGAAATTAAATTATTCTCTAAAAAATATGTTTTTTATACTATCACATTGTTTATCATTGTTTATCCTTTCATTGATTAATTTTTCAGCCAATATAGTCCCCAAAAAGTTGATGGAAACTCAAGAGAGATGATACACCTTGCCTTTTTAGAAGAACCTTCAGATGTGGAAACCTACTGAGTCACAATGCCATTATGCCACACGAGGAACAGGTTACATCAGTCTAGAAGCCTTTGTTTGTAAAAAGTAAACTTTTTACTAAAACATCTCTGCTGCTGTAGGTCAATAGGTAAAATGCCCGTTTATCTTCAGTAAACTGGAGGTTCTTGGCATAAGAGCCTAGCAGCAATTTTTGCATTTATTAGGCTCTGCTCAAAATGCCATTATAGAGGTATGTGTTACAGCCCTCAAGGCACAGACTGCTCCATGACCTTAAGGAAATGAATTTCTCATTTAGTTTTATATTCTAATTTTAGTCCAAGGAGCCAAGTCACATATCATGGAGCTGTGTAAGCTGCTAATAAAAAATTCATAATTTAAGCCTTTCTTCCATTTCAAATGTAGACTTACATCAGTTGCAATAATCACCAACGAAAGCAGGAATGTAACTGTTAAGTGACATGCAATTGCATACATTACAATGGCACAAACCAAGATACAATTTAAGCATAAAATGCTTTGTTTTATTTTAAATAATACTGTTTAGGGCATAAATACAGATATCTACAAATACATTAAATAAGGTTTGACAACCACCCTACAAAACCTAAAGTTTTAACAATTAATAGCAGAAAAGTGACTAATTTTTTTCTTCACTTTAATCAAGACATAACTAAAGCAGGTCATCATGTTCATTTTGTTACCTCTAAAGGGCTCAGAAAAGAAACTATGGAACAGTCCCCCAGAAGGGTACAAATTATGTGCAATGCATTGGGAAACGATCCTTTTGTGTTCTGACAACATGTATGTCTGCTGGGGAAGCATTCTGTAAGTATGTCTTATATGTACAATAAGTTATTTAAGTGATATATAGTTAATGGCTGGCATTTTCCCAAACATTAATATAAATTTGTACACTGAATTACACTTAAACAATCGGTTAAGCTTTTTACTGAAAAAAATAAAATTAAATTAGTTTACTTTGTCCGGGGTGCTTTTTGGCTTGAAACAAAACAGAAACTCTGAAAACATTCCCTTAGCATTAGGACTGAGTTGTACAGAATCTGATTATTCTTTTGTTGTTGTCTTTAAACACAAAAGCTAATGCAAGGAAATCTCACCAAGAATCATATTTACAACTACATGTTGACTTGAAATTGAATGATTAAAAACAATTTCCGTGTCAAGCTGTGGGTCAGAATAATATGTCATACAGTATTTCAGCCACTGAAGCCAACTGTCTGTTTGCTTCAGTAACACAAATGTGAGGATGAATTCTGGCACTCATCAGCCGATGATAAGTTACTTCCAGACTAATACTTGTCAGTGGAGCGATAACTGATTATACAGTAAAAATGTACTGAAGAAAAGTGATGAACATTCTGTGAAGGAAATATTTAAAAATCACACCAGTCACTATAGTTCATAAAAGAGTAATTCTGCAGTTCCTGGTTTTAATTTATCACGGCAAACTATCCAATACCAATTTTATCCAACATTTCCCAGTAGAATACTTGCAATACAAAGACACAGCAAAAGCAAACATATAGGAACTTGGATATATCTAGTAGCAAATTAAGTACAGTAACCTTGATACTACTGTCAGTCTGTATTTAATAGGATGGATGCTCTTCCATGCCACTCTCCCAGTCTGTACAACTGAGAGAGATGAGGGCCTTCAGAGATCAGCCTGTAGTCATTGATTTTCCACTTACATCTGACACTTCAGAGCAAGCTAGGGTCTCTTCCAAAAAGGGCCACCTTTTCATAATACTGAATGATCATCCACCCATTGAGAACAGGATACATTTGACAGAGTGCTTCGTTTTCTTATGCCCCACACTGCAGCAGAAATGAAACACATGATCTAACAATACATTACAAGCACACGTCTAAGTAGAGCTAACAGAGCCTGTTTCCACCCTTTTTCTCATGCTGAGTACCAGGAGAGGAACAGAACGGGATAAGCAGACCTGAGACAACCTGTGAACAGCAGTTCAGCTCGAGCAGCTCTTATTACACACAATTCAGAGCTCAAGGACTCAAACTGTAGGCAAGAATGTAAAGCAACAGCCTGGTTCTCAGTGGTGCTGAGCACCTTCAGATAACAGGCAAAGCTCAGTTGTCAGGGGCCTTCCCACAATACGTACAGAGCAACTTAACTTAGGTGCTAGTTATTATTAGCTATATTTAACACTGACAGAAGAAATTTAGTAGATTAAAGGACCGGGGCTTAAAAAGTTTTAAAGAGTTTCTGAGCAAGAGGTTCAGAACAAGAACTATATGACCATGTACTGTTGCCTTGGTCGCTTTATTGTATTTGTCATTAGCATACAGAATAACATGAATTTCTATTAGCACATTACTATTTAATATGCACAGAGTCAGATACAATGTAAATCAATATCCAAGTTCACATTTAAGAAATATTCTGAAGACCCTGATTCAAAGCGATATAAAAATGAAAGCTTGATCATAGATCATCTGGCAACTTTCAAATATGAGAATTATATAATTCAAAGTTAATTTTCAAATTATTTAAACTCACATAAAGAATGAATACCGAAGACTGTTTTCAATTTTAAATGCTAAAAATTTCCAACCTGTGATACTTAATTACAAGCAATTTTAAGCTACAACTTTAATTCAAAGGATGACCTCACTGGGTCAAACACTCGACTGTTTTATTAAACCATGTATCAAACCATGCAGACTGTGATTCAGTACAGCTAAACAACAGCCCATGTTCAGAAAACTAGCAATTGGATTGCAACTAGCTCATCCATGACCAAAACTAAACTCCTCTAAAGTTTAAAATAAATCATCTTGAATTCAGAGCAGCACATTAAGCAAATCTGAAACAAAGTTGGAGGTATGGAGATATAACTGCCTATTAAAACCCAGAATGTTTTTTTCCACTTCACAGCTATCTCAGTAATGATAGGGTTTAGCTGTAAAAACAAATTGACAGAACTGGATGGGCTTCTGGAAACAAAACTTATTTTCTCCAGCCCTACTGGAAAAACGTTAACTGCACTTATCATCTGGTGAAAGGATGATAATGCTTATGTAGAGTCCTCACAGGAATTTTAGTGAGGATTAATTAATATTTTTAATGTGCTTTGAAGATTAAAGACTCCATAAGAACACAGTTCATTATTCATTTACTTTAGGAAAAGTAGAATTCTTTACAGGAAAACCAAGAAACAATAATTGTAATAATATTGCATAGTAGGAATAATATTATAAAATTATGTACTTAAATTCTATGTAATAGTTAAACTACAGCTTTTCATAAATTTCCCCATTCTGATGGTTTTAAACCAACTTCCAGTACTTTGGAGGTTTGAAAGCATCTTTCCTTAAATTTCCAGGCATAATTTACAACCTGGAACTCAGGCCTAGTCATAGGCATTTTCCAAAGCAGTGAATCCTCACTCAACTTTCTTCTCAACAGAAGGAATCATCCTTCTTGACAGAACATGTTCTTGACTTCAAAGTAAGAATACTCCCTCAATTCCAGCTGTGCTAGAAAAGTACTTATTCCCTTCAGTGAGGTTGGTAAAAATCAGAGGGTTTTTTTCAGGATTAATATGGAGAGAAGGCTAGATCAGGAAGAATGATGCTTGCAAGCTGAGAAATTTCCCCTGCCCAGCTGGTATAAGACACTTGACACAAGACTGCCATGCCAGGAACAAGATCTTCCAATCTGCCTCCACCGCCTGGTACTGTGTCTGATCTGTTTCACATTGGATAAATACTGACTGGTGGCTGTGTTCTCTGCAGGGTGTATGCCAGGTGAGAGTGAGTTTATCAACATTTGAAATGCTGTGTCCTGGCATTGGAGTTGGATTCAACTCTTCACTGCTGTTAGAAATTACTAGTGGAAGAATCATTCAGTATTCTAACACTGTAATGAATGACAGCCAGAGGATTTCCCCCACGCATCTGATTCTTAATCAGCATGCATCAGCATGAAATCTTGTAGTAATGAAGTCTGAATCCATGGGAATTTCTTAACTGTCAGCATAAGGAGGAGATCTTCCAACACATTAACTGGAGCCTGGGCTCTTTCTAATCCTGGAGGTACTGTGTTCAGCTCTATTACACTAATTTAGGACAACTACCTTATAAATTCCAGGCAAGAGAACATGTAGCATTTAACGTTTGCCATTTTAATGAAAGTGTGCTCTTTTTGTTTAACACTGTGTTCAGCCGTCCTTCTAGAGCTTTTTCTAGTCAAATCTGTGGAGTGTCTACCTTGTAACATAGACCTTAGTGGATTATCGGGAAAGTTTCAAAGAAAGAATTTGTCTATTCAGCATGAGGACAGTATATGTCAGCTATCAAAGGACTTTGCAAACACAAAAAAAACTCCTATGAAAAGTGACAGTTCAAGAACCAAGGATTTTATGCTTGAGTTTAAAGCTACTGAACTACTGGAAGAAGGATTACATAAAGTCTGTCAATCCAAGGACATTAGAGGCATGTTAGAACTCTATTATTACATCAGAAACTCCAAGTTATTTTCCAATTTATTTGGTTTAATGAATGATATTAAGGATTTTTTCCACCTCAAGTTTAGTGCTGCATAACATCATTTCTGGGTGGGGGGTCATTTGTATAAATTGAAAAGTGGTGTCAGACTAACAAGTAATACTATTGATTGTATCTGTTAGAATAGAAATAGATGAATAATATTATAAGAAGCAAAGAAAGAACACCTACGAAATAGAACTAAAACTACAGACTATTTCTCAATACTTCTGCATAAGGCAAAAAGTGAATCACTCCTTAAAGAAAATTAAAATAACATTTGTTGCAGTTACAAACTATTTATATTTTCAGTGGCTCAGGGAAAAAGGAAAAACTGTATCTACAAAGACTGCTAGAGGTAAGATAGGCGAAGACAGAGGAGGACAGGGAGCAAAAAACCAGCCTGTCCTTAGCTATCTACCATAGTTCTTATATAATTTACCTCAAAGTTTAAGAAACAAATAATTTCTGTATTTTAGGTGACTAAGTACTGTTAGACTTCTTTAAAAACATATTGGGGAAAGAAAAACCAACAAAAAAAGAACAGCTTAAAAATAATATATGAGAGGGGAAAAAACTCAAAACACTGACAGTCATTTGGCTAGCAAGCACAGGAGAGGCAAGAGAACAGTTTCATTGAGAAAGAAAGAAAAATTACTGTAGAAGAATCAGTAGCTGGGACTATAAAGGACAACTGCTAAAGAAACAAAGGAACTTAAATGTCTTCTTCCAAATCATAACTCCTGTCACGCAGGCAGCACAGTGTCCATTTATCACTTGCAAGACTGAGATTCAAGAGAAGAATCCAAAAGCAGATCAGGGTTTAATCACAAGGGAGCAAGCAGCAAACGAACAGCTTGGAAAGCACAGATGAAGGGAAGGAATGAAGACTCAAATAAAAGCAAGCCAGCAGGGCTGAAGAGCAATTACTAGAAAAAGCATCATTGAAGAGGCTGAAATCACATCCCAATGGAGAAAACAGAAAGGATAATAAATTCTGACAGGCTCAATGTAAAAAACGCAAGGAAGACTGGCCAAGAAGGAACAACTAGCAAAACACATGAAAATGAGTAATAAATCTTCCCTCAAATACATCCAGAGCAGGATTCCTCCTGGAGACTTTGCAGAATGAAAGGATCAGCACAACAGGAGCATGCAAAGACAACAAGGCAATTGCTGAGAATCTAAATGACTTATTAGAATTTGTATTCAGTCCTGAAACAGTCTGGGAGGGCACGGAGACTGACAAGCTAGAGGAACAGTCTCAAACTGAAGTACGCATAAAAAAAACCCCCATGTAACTAATTGAAAAAGGAAAACAGTTCATGAGAAACAAACATCATTTATCCAGGAATTACTAAATGAACTCAAGGGTGAACCAGTGAACCACAAACTGTTGTACGTAACATCTGCTCTAAAATCACCTCAGAATATGAGGCCTGGAAGGTGGCAGACGCAATGATAACTTCTAGAAGAACTCCTATATTTATCACTCTAACAATATGTCATAGAAGTAGTAGACACAAAATATATACAACAGACCAGTCAACATAGTAAAGGGAAGTCTTGTTTGACAAGTGGTAGAATCACAGAAGAATTTAGCTTGGAAGGACCTCTCTAGACCACCTCATCACAATCAGACTTAAGAAAGGGCTGATTTCTATCAGGTTGCTCAGTCCAGTGACTTCTGGACTTCTTCAAGAATGGAGATCCCGCAACCTCTTTAGGCACCTGTTCCAGTGTTTGACCACACTCAAAGTGGAAAAAAAAAAATATTGTTCTTTACATCAAATTTTAATTTCCCTTGTTGTAACATGTGAGGAGACTTTGAGAAGAGTGTTTGCCTTCCCAACACTCTCATTAGCTAGTTGAAGACAGCAACGCTGGCAGATGTCACTGTGAGGTCATTCTCTAACATCTTTAGAAGGTCTCCCCTGAGTTTCCTCCTCTGCTTAAGGCTAGATAAATGCATCTCTCTCAGTCCCTGCTTGTATCTTATGTGCTGAACCCCCCTGAACATCTTTGAAGCCCTTGACTGGTGTTGTTTCAGTGTATCAACGTTTTTTTTGTTGTTGGACTGGAGAACACCAAACTGGACACAGTATCCTAGAACTGGTCTTAAGTGCCAAACAGAGGGGAAGAATCACTTCCCTCAACCTGCTGGCTATGTTCTTACTAATACAGCAGAGTATGCCATTGGAGTTCATTGCTGCATTGGTGACCCGCTGACTCATGTTCAGCCAGGAGTTATCTGCAGATTTGCTGCAGTATACTTCCTCCCATCACCCAGGTCATCGCTGAAGACATTAGGACATTATCAGGCCCCCTATCTACCCCTGAGGAACACTAGCCACCTGTTGGATTTCGAACTACTGATCACAGCCCTTTGAGACCAGCAGTCTAGCGAGTTTTCTACCTACATCTCTGATTCAGCTATAAGGATCCTACGGGAAGGTGTTGCTAGAATCAAGGTAAAAAAATATTCATTTATTTCCTCTTATCCACACTACTAGCCATCTGAACAGAGAAGAATGGCCAAGCACAGTGTGCCCTACCTAAAACATGCTGGCTGCTTGCCATCACCTTCTTATTCTTCATGCATCTGGACAGAGTTTCTGGAAGAACTGGCTCCATAATATTCCTGGTGATAGAGTGGAGGGTAATTCCCTGGATCCTCTTCCTTGTCTTTCCTGAAGACAGCTGTGACATTTGCCTTTTCTCAGTCATTAGGAACTTCCCCCAAAATGCCATGACCTTTTGAAGATGTTAAGAGAGTGTCCTCACAGTGACATCTACTAGCACCCTCAACAGCCTTGGAAGTGTTTCATCCTGTCCCATGGACCTTTGCATGTTCAGTCAGTTTATAATGGTCCCTAACTTGACCTTCTACTGCAGGTAACACTTAACTCCTGCAGACTCTACCATGAAGGCAGAGAGGCTTGAGGACAAACCACACCAGTAAAACCTGAGGAGAAAGCAACATTGTCTCTCATTCTTTCCTGTAGTGTTTGCTGTGAGGTCTCCTGCCTCACTGAGCACTGGAGCCACAGTTCCCTTGGCTTTCCTTTTGCTGCTGATGTACTGCAGAAGCAAACTGTAACTCTTTAAGTGGTAA
>RSEF01000001.1:140337302-140349238 GCA_003993805.1 Himantopus leucocephalus
AAAAAAAAAAAAAAATCCCACCCACTGACACTGTACTAGGCAAAACATTTCTAAACTTTAGGGCATGATAGAAAAAAAAATTCCTTCTCATACTCCCTCGACATGAGCTGTATCAGCAAGGGCAATAAAATGAACTGAAAAACAGTCCACGTTATACAACTACTGGGTACAGACAGGGTTAATTTCACAAACTCAAATGCTGACAATTTCCTCCCCCCTCTTCTCTGTGCTACAGGTATGGTAGAGCCCATTACTGTTGAGATACAGAAGTATGCAAAGTCAAGATCAAACAAAAAAGCTATCAAATGGAAAACTGTCTGAGTCTCATTATCACTTAATAATGGTGCCAAAAACTCATGTCATCAGTGCAAATTAAGGAAAAATATGGAAAATGTGACTGGGATGGATTAAACGAGGTTTTTCATCAGGCTACACAGTAAAGTACAAGAAACCGGATAATTACTTCACCTAAAAAGGACAGCAGAAACGCCATTATATAACTTCATAGTCTATTTATTATCAGGCTAGCACAAACAAGCAAAAGACCCAGAAAAATGACAGCAGGGACAAGTTTATTAAACCAAGAATCGGGTGTTTATTGCTAGAAGGGAGCACACAGACACTTCATCTCCTACTGCTGCTGCTGCTACCACTCGCACTCAGTTGTTGTAAGGGGAAAGAAGACACAGCTCAGGTATATCCCCAGATTCAGTTTCTGAGACTGTGTTCCCTACTGTTCCTCAAAAGATCCTTCTGCTCCTATATGGCATGTGTGTCTTATCCCAAAGTAAAGATTAAAACTCAGTATACAGCCAATCACATGTAACAACTACTACGTGTCACTGACTGTAACACATTTGTTGCTGTTTGCTTGTCCTATTCTTTCTTGGTGATATTTAAAAAGTTGCTCATAAAAAGTGGGCACACAACAAGGAACGTAAGAGCCTTTAGTATACTTTCAGAAGTTTCTAAGTGAAGACTGGAATCGCCTGCCTCCACAAATGCAATACAGATAAAATTATCATGAAGTCAACTATTAAAAGATGTAACCACAGGTACTGGTAACCAGATGTTATTAAAAGACACAGACTAATCTTAACAGCTTGATCAATTGTTCAAACTTTCATATATAGCAGTTATAATTACTAATGTCATCATCATTTCATTGATTCGCTTATGCTATTTTAAATCTTTTGCTGAAATTAGCTAAAGTAAACCTATACCAACAAAGACGGCAAATATCTCCATCACTACTCATTCCCCATACAAAACAATCGCTTAGAATGAGTGAGGAATGTAGGGAGCTGAAGACTTCAAGTTTATAATTTTTAAAAGAAAAATATTCAGAGTTATGTCATTTATGAGTAAAATACTCTAAATCCAAGAGACAGAGATTAACAATGCGAGTTATTACATTGAAATCAATCAATATCTTTTCAAAAGTCAGCAACTTAGATTTACACCAGAATACCACAATAGTCATCACAAAGGTGTGAAAAAGCAGTCAAACATTTTCCTTAGTTGTACCAAGAGTAATGGTCTCAAAAATTTAAAAAAAAAAAAGAAAAAGAAAATAGCATTAAAAAATACACATTATTGTAGCAGAAATTTTCCACATGATAGCTTTGCCATTCAAATCTGAACAAAAATCCCTATTAAAGTGACCTAGGTTTGGCAGTGTTCATTGCATGGCATTTTGAGTCGAATGAGACATAACTGGAAGCTCACAAATATTAATTTTGAGCAACCAATGGAAAATAACTATATTTTCTTTGAAAGGATCACAGAGAACATTATCAAGATTTGAAACATCTTAGCTGCATAATCATAAATGTCTTACAACAAAAGGTCACTGTGAGTTATATAGGCATACTTTGGCCTAAAAAGTTCAATTTGTAAACACATTTTTCCTTTTGAATCCTGCCCATTAATCTCTAGGCCTTTATTAACTTTCTTCTAAATAACACTTTCTACCACCCATCAATACTCCCTTACACCTTCTTATTTTTTTTCCCTTCTTATCTTTCATACACTACAGTAGTGAACACCAGATAGACATACAAGCTTGCTTATGTTTCACTCACTGGCAAGATTCAATCAAAATGATCATAGAATATCTTGAGTTGGAAGGCACCCATAAGGATCATCAAGTCCAACTCTCTGCTCCTCACAGGACTACCTAAAACTAAACCATAAGAGTGTCATCCAGACACTCCTTGAACTCTGACAGGCTTGGTGCCATGACCGCTTCCCTGGGAAGCCTGTTCCGGTGACCAGCCCCCCTCTCAGTGAATAACCTTTTCCTAGCATCAAGTCCGAACTTCCCCTGATGCAACTCATTCCATTTCCTTGTGTCCTATCGCTGGTCACGAGAGAGGGGAGATCAGACCTCCCCCTCTATTGCCCCCCTTGAGGAAGATGCACACTGCGATGAGAGGGCACCCCTCAGCCTTCTTTTCTCCAAGCTGAGCAAGCCAAGTGACCTCAGGCGCTCTTCCTAAGTCTTGTCCTCGAGACCTTTCACCATCTTGGTTGCCCTCCTCTGGCCACACTCTAATAGTTTGATGTCCTTCTTATATTGAGGTGCCCAAAACTGCACACAATGCTCGAGGTGGGGTCACACCAGTGCAGTGTGGAGTGGGATAATCACCCCCTGTGACCAGCTAGCTACACTGTGCTTGATGCACCCCAGGATGCAGTTGGCCTTTTTGGCTGCCAGGGCACACTGCTGACTCTCATTCAACTTGCCATCAACCCAAAGCCCCCGATTTCTTTCCGCAGGGCTGCTCTCCAGCCTCTTGTCCCCCAGTTTGTACGTATAACCAGGATTATCCTGTCCCAGATGCAGAATCCAGCACTTGCTCTTGTTAAATTTCATACAGTTGGTGATTGCCCTGCTCTGTAGCCTATACAGATCTCTCTGGAACGTCTCTCTACCCTTGAGGGAGTCCACGGCTCCTCCTAGTTTAGTATCATTGGCAAACTTACTTACTGCACATTCAACTCCTGCATCCAGAACAGAGCTGAATCTTCCATTGCTTTTTTATGACAGAAAAGAGGAAGGAAATCTATCCCTTATGTTATATCTATCCCTTATGCACACCTTTCCAACACCAGGGGGGAAAAAAAACAAACAACAGCAAAACAAAGAACAAACAGCTAACACATTTAAAATTTTTGCTGTGGTATGGGGTCACTTTCTCACCTCTTCTGTCTGAACAGGAAAGGGAAAAGGCTGGAATAAAGCTCCTACCACATCTTACTCTTGCAGATAAGTTAGTTTGCTTTTTTTCCCCCCCAATATTATGAATGTTCTGATTGCAGAATAAATTCTGCAGACCTATTCTATGATGCATATGTAGCCTCTTTTTTGGAATTTATATCAAAACACAGTATCTTCAGGTGACACCTGATTAATCACAATCAGCTAATTCTGTTTAGAGGAAAGCTATAAGCAGGAAGACATACACCATGCTATTTTTAAGAGGAAGTTAGTAAGGTTACATAATCTGTGAAGACATTATCAAGCTTCATAGACAAGATACAAACTCAATTAATCAAAACAGGAACAAGACAATTTTATCAAACTACTTTGGGACCTGTGTATAAAATAAGAATTTCTCAAGAAGATGCAAGGACACAGAAGATACCTTTTACAGGAGATGCCTAGTGCTTTAAGATGTACGTATCATCGGTATAAATACAATTGGCTAGGCTAGGTTTTGTTAAGTTCACTTGCTTAAAAACTTAGCAAAGTGTCTGCTTTAAGATGCAGCGCTGATGTAAAAAAGCATTCCTACTAGTCAATATAAGTTAGCGAAATATCAAGAACCATCACCTCTGCACAAATCAAAATACAAAAGTCTTAAACTCATACAACATGGCTTTTACAGGAAATACTTAAACATGGTCCGTATCTTCACCACTTTGGTGACTGAAATGGAGATCAAATTCTGAAATGATGTTTTAAAAGCTTCTCATGGGACAGACTTCAAATATCAGCAACCTCAGAAACGAATGAACTTCATATATAACCTTGAAAACCAATGTCTGGCTGAATAAAAATATTTATTTTTCAAAATGTAATTGATAAGATGGATTCCATAGTCATCTGTTAAAGCTTATCAATCATCAGTAACTTTAGAACGCAAAAAAAACCACCAAACCCTTTCTTTTTTGACTACCGTATAAGGTTGCAGAANAGATTCCATAGTCATCTGTTTAAAGCTTATCAATCATCAGTAACTTTAGAACGCAAAAAAACCCCACCAAACCCTTTCTTTTTTGACTACCGTATAAGGTTGCAGAAAAGTAGGGCTTTATTGAACGGTGGTTTCCCTCCCACATAATATTTTCAAAATATCAAGACAGCAAATATTTAATCAACAAAAACAAATTTTAAAAGTGCTCACAAATTACGTGTGTTGTTTTGACAAAATTGCATACTCCCTTTTTGTTCTAATATAGTAGCTCTTAGCAGTTTTTATGACGTTAACAGCCAGAGAACAGTGTTGTTACACAATATGTTCTTAAGAGATATTTGAGTATCTAATTAGGAGAAGTGATAAATATACAAAGTAAAATTATGGAAGTAGTATCCTGGAATATTCAAACAGCATTGCTTACGTGTGTACCAGTAATTCTACTTTTCAGTCTAGGAACAGATTTATTATCATCCACCAAATTGTTATAGTTTCACAAATACATACATTTTCAAACAGGTACAGAATTTACTCTTCCTTTGGAAAAATTTGCAGTTTTTTTATTTGGGGGGGGGGGGGGGGGGNGGGAGGAGCGCACCACGATTTACAACACTGAATAGCAAATAATTACAGCAGACATTTGGAAAAGCAACAATGTTTGAATTTTTCAGTTGTTGGCTAAACAACTGCAAGTATCTTTGCCAAAACCAGAATAAAATGTCTAATCTAAAGTGAATTTTGCATACAGAAAACAACTTATTCACTAATTTATTTGAAGACGAAAGTTCAACCATTTATAACAAAGACTATGACTACATCTATTCAGTTGTGCAACCCAGTTTTCAACTGCAATCTCATTCAGAGTTTACAAGCTGCATCTCATGCTTTAGCACGTAGCAAGCCTGTTCCTCCTCCAGTGGCTCACACAAATTGAGTTCTAGAGATGAAAGATAGTGTACTAGCAAGCAATGCTGTACTGGTTTTACTGTGCATTTCTTCCACAAGTTTGACTACAAATACCCCATACGTTGCTAGTACAAGGTGAACTCTGCACACAAGACGGACACTCGGAAGGCACTCACAAAGCTTTCACCTATCAGGTGGCAAATCCCTGTTATCTTTGACTCTCAAATCTTACTTGCTGGCCCAATTGTGAGAACTGCTTGAGATGCTCCTTGTTTAATTCTACATAGGGCAAAATATCACCACCTTGAATTAAACCATCTCCTCTAGCAGTTTTTCACTCTACAAAGCAGTAAGATTACAGAGCAGAGAGCTTTATGATGTTCAACTACAGCATAAGCAGTTTTTTCATATCTTTCTCCTGGGTAAATGTAAGGGATACAAGGTTATTAGTTCCATCTTGAGACATGCCCTACTATATTTACATATTAAGAGACCCAATGATATATTTTAGACTCATTTTTACATTTTGATAAATTCTGGTTCTTCCCATCAGAAACTCACCATGAGGTGAGCCACTGAGAACAGCACAAACATATAGAAAATTGCACGTATTACTGGCTTAATAAGAAAATGCATGGAAATATAGCATATGGATCATGGTGTGGAAAGACAGTCTGTATATATGTATATATACATAAAAAGGAAATACAACAGCTGTTCAACATCACCTTGTAGTAAAGAATGTTTTAAAAACATTCTTTAAATGTTTTAAAAATGTTTTAAAAACATTCTTTGAGGGAAAATTACTTTGGCTATCAGCAATGCAAAAAGTAGGGCAGAGAATATACAGAAGTGGAGAAAATTAAAAAGATCACGTGGAAACAAGGAGCCTTTCAAACATGACTGCATAAGGAAGTAGAAAATATATTGTTAAGGTAAAATAGGCAAGTCTATTACATATAAGACTAAATGATAGTGATATGAGTCATGTCATCCTGATAAAATTTCAATATAGAGAAGACGCATAAGTCATACTTTAAAGATATGAGTATCTAGAGTTTGAATATACATTTTGAATATGTACTAAAAGGTGATTTGAACGCGTGATCTTTTCAGAAGATATAAAGGCTGCAGATGCTCTAAATATCTGAAACAGAAATCAGCTACGTATTGAGATACCGTTACTGCATTGCACTCGCATTAAAACTCTGGCCCCAAAGCTGGAAAAAAAATTGCTTTAAANGAGATATAAAAGCTGCAGATGCTCTAAATATCAAACAGAAATCAGCTACGTATTGAGATACCGTTACTTCATTGCACTCACATTAAAACTCTGGCCCCAAAGCTGGAAAAAAAATTGCTTTAAAGCATGTACATGCAGGCAGTTCTTTCAGTTTCTTTCAAGAGCACAAAGATAACATTAAAACATAAATAAACAACAGATTTTGCTTCAGTTCATGATTTATCTTGCAAAACGTTGAATTCTTATGCAAAGTCAAATTAGTTTACAACAGAATGCATGGAAAAATTGTTTTTCCACTTAGAGAAAAGAACATAATTCCTACTAACCTTCAGGATCAAGGAGTTTCTCTATGCCCAGGTGTTGCCTGGCTATGTTGAATGCATGGTCTAATCGTTGTACAGGTGACTGCTGAGAAGCAACAGTATTCCAATCAAATAGGTCTGGTCTAAAGCAAAAATGAGAGGAACAGTAAGTTTCTTCTTTTTTAACATGTAATATGATTTAATTACATATTTCTACGGCTATCCATCAGCATCAGCTACTGCTTTTTTATTTTCTTAATGAAAAAAATTGTTCAATCAGTGCTGAAACTAATGAAGCTTGGTTTCCAATGGGTTTGCATCCTATACTCATCCGTGTCCATCACCATCACATTAACCACATTTCTTATTCTTCACTAAGTCCCAACAGCCTATAACTTCACTCCCCCAAACCACCTGTTTTCACCCCATAGCGGTTGGTCTGCTCCTGTGGCTGTGGGCTTGCTCCCCTCCTCTAGTCCTGGAGAGTGCCCGGGAGAGAAGGGTCATGTGCTGCGGCCGTGCACACTGGGACTGGCCTGTGGCAGGCCAAGCAGGACAGATAACTGCTGAGGTCATTTTGGAGCCTTCCTCCTCTCCAGCCACCAGTTTTTCACTTCACCTCACTTCCTGTTTCTATGAATGTCATGGTTTCTGAGATTCCCAGCTCGCTTGTTATAGCTGATTGAAATCGGTCAACAGGTTCAAAAATTCATGACCTGGGAACATACACAGCATAGTCGCCCATAACACTTTTCTTACCAAAACCTTTAGAAGAATACACGCTTTTCAGATGAGGATAAAACCGTAGTCCAATGATAGGTTTTAGCTGACAGGAGCAAAAGCACTAGAGTAAAATTTCAATGCTCTTGCAGGAAAAGACAGAACAACGAAAACTGAATTATAGCTCAGATAAGTAATCTGAGCCCTTGTATTAGCAGTTGCACTATTTGCAATATAAATAATGTTAATACATTGTGATCTTTGGCATTTCATCTAAGAGTTATCCATTAGGAGATCAAAATTTGTTATCGAGCACTCAGGGAAAAAAAAACGTTTAATCAGCTCTTCTGTAATGAATGTGCATATAATATGTAGAAAAACAACTACACTACTTGTGACTTTGATAGTGTCCTAAATCAGAAAACATTTAAACGTATAATTTTACCTACAGATAAATCAAGTGTGTCACACAAATTAAAATGTTGCAATTAGTTATGACAGATTTACTTACATATTTATTAATTTTAGAAGTTCACTTTAAACAGTCTTCCATATTTATAATAGATAGCAGAAATGTTCACTACATCATACTGTATTAACTTCAAGAGACCAAAGGAAAAATGCCATTTATGTAATAGTAATTTCCCAGTTATCCACCTTTGCTGTCCAATTTTTTTCTGAGAGGGGATTGATTTACATAGTAACAATTAAGTTATTCTAAAGTATTTTGCTTCTCTATGCAGAGGTACTCAGACATTAAAAATAGGATTTTCTCTTTCCCACACACAGAACAACTTCAAAATATTAAATTTGTCTGGGGGCAAGATGGGGAAGGGAGAGGAAACTTAAGAGCCAGTAACCTGTTTCTACTCATGGATGCGTTAAGTCTATAATCTCGTAGCCTGGTTCGTGTACTAGAACACAAGCATTTTCAAAATACAGATTATGTCTGCACAATTTGCTCCATCCTCCTTGTACTGGGTATGACTGGGATGGAGTTAATGTTCTTCATAGCAGTCCATATGATGCTGTGTTTTGGATTTGTGGTTAAAACAGTGTTAATAACAAACCAATTGTTTGGCTGTTGCCGAATGGTGCATATACAGGATCGAGACCTGCCCTTTTTTCCCCACCTCTGACTCCCCTAAGCAAGTAGGCTGGGGGGTGGGGAGCAAGAAACTGGAAGGGGACACAGCCAGGACAGGTGACGCGAACTGGCTAAAGGGATACTCCATACTATATAACTTGCTCAGCAATAAATACTGGCATAAAAGAAGAGGGAGCTGATGGGTTTTGTCTTCCAAGGTGGCGGCTGCTTAGAGACTGGTTGGGCATCAGTCTGCTTGTGGGAGATGCTGAGTTACTGCCTTTGCGTCACTTTGTTTTTCTATTCTGCTTTCCTTCATTTATTAAATGGTCTCTATTTCGACTCAAGAGTTGCCTTGCTTTTGCTTTTCCTATTCTCTTCCCTGTGCTGGGGGAGCAGTGGGAGAAGCAAGCAAGTGGCTGTGTGGGTGCTCAGCTGCTGACTGGGGTCAACCCACCACACTCCTACACCTTACTCTACAGGTGTGTATATATATACACACATATATATTCAATTCTTTATTCTCTCCAGACTGAACACTTTTTGGCTGGCATATGGCATAGGATGCATAAGCTCATACATCAAATTTAGTAAAAAGAGAATACTGTAGTAACCACAAAGCTATCTATTGAGTTTCTTAAAACACTCTGCAAGGATGCATTACACAAATACTACAGAGACTAGGGTGTAAAAAGATTATTCAGTGACAAGAGCTTTTAGGACAAGGAAAGAAAAGAATAGTATCTGAGGGACTACCTGCCCCCCCCGCCCCAATGTTTTTGCAGGGATTTGGTTTGAAGTTCTAATCACACTTGTGCTGCTCAGAGCAACACATTATCCTCCTCACACAATCATGACTCATTTGGTGATATAAGATTTTATATAAAAGAACATGCTTTCTTCCAACCAGTCAGGACTCCACTGGGCAAGAACAAAAACATTTAAAATTACTTATTAAGGAATGACAAAAATATTGTCTTATTCCCCTTGAAAAACCTCTGTAATCATTAAGAATATCTTAGATGTTTCATTCAATTTCATCCAAGTTCTCAACTGCATAATCCAGAAGGATATTTTTCAGTTAATGTGTCCAGATAGGCCAAGACTATTTTCATCTTCTGTACAGGTAGGATTCTCAATATAAGACACTGAGAGAATGATTTTGTTTTAGTTTTTTTTTTTTTAAACTAAAAAAACCCCACCCAAACGCCCTCAAAAAACACACAAGCACTCAAACACAAAAGTTTCAATAACAAAGGTTATTGGTTGAATTTACATGCTTACTAGCCCTACAGCGTATGTGTGTGCCTGTCTAGAGCATACACAGCATCTCTCTTTTTACCCTTACTACAGATGGCATATTTTGAACCCCCTGAGATACAGCTATAAAAGAGAATTAGTAAGCTTCAGTAAGTCACTAACAGGTTTCTTATGAATTTTCTTCATATTGTACATAAAGACTACAGCACAGATTCCAATCCAACTTGAAAGTATATAGCCACCTACTGCAATTCAGATTAAAAATTCAAAAAGCTCTCCCTATTCCAACAGCAATTTAACTTTCCAGATTTTCCATTTGTTGAAAGGATACTTGAGTATACACATTTCAGTAGCACCATCACTAGAATACCAGTGTCATAATGTCAGCTTGAAGCGTCAGCTTCTCTGTGCAATGAGTCTAGATGTTTCACTGGGTATATTTACGCAGCAAAACTGCCAAGTATGAATGCAGGAGATATTATAGCCTGGAAGATTAAGAACTGCAGTATATGGCAAATAGCTCTTGAAAATCCCTGAAACAACACTGAAACAGAATTTCAAATAACAACTATTATTAGCTTTCTAGAAAGTTTTAAATACACAGTTGAGCAGGTATGAAATAGTTGAGAAAAGAAATAAAATGGAATACTGATTCTCTGCCTTCATTTGCACTCTCAGTATTGTTCAAGTTGTACAGAGGGACACAAAATTTGTTCTCATGTCTGCAGCTTGTTTCATGTCTGACAGGGAGTAAAGCCAAGCAGACATAACTAGCAGTCTTCACTCCTCTCCCTGAGCACATAAAAGCATCCACATGTTCAAAGAAGTTAGAATTAACTAGAACATGAACTCCATCTAGCTGCTCGCTGATCAGGTAAAGCACTAGTCTTGTACTAGTTTATGACAAGATCATGGAGAGTCAAGATTGAAAGGATTAAAGGCTTAAATGAAGTTTTGTATTGTAAAATCAAAATTCGTATCAAACACAAGGTAATTTTTGTACATGCAGCTCTTTACTATAACTAGCAGAAAGAAAGAAAAAAAAAAAAAGAAAGAGGAAAACAAACCAAAAATGTATTTGCAAGGAAAATACTTAGTCATAAAGTATAAAAGGGGCTTCCCCCCACCCACCCAATTACATAATTTATGGTGGAAATAGATCAGCCAAGGTAACACAATTGAATCTAGATTGTACTAAGGCCAAACAAATCCAGACATAACTTTATGCAGAAATTAAAGTCATGGATAAGACAAACCATAGTTACTACAAAAAGCAACAGGTTACCATCCAATTTAAAGCAAGCAACAAAACAAAACTCAGAGGCGGCAGACAACTATGTCCAGCAACTTCATCCCACCACAGTGCTCTGTTCCGAGTTGCAGCCCCTATCAGAGATACAGAGTTTCAAGACACAAAGTTTACTCTTATTTTTCCTGAGACACCACCTGCTAAATCTTTGTCAAAAATGGAAAGCTGATTTTCATGAGTGCAGATATCAATATTATAACTAAATAATCCCCACAAGACTTTATATGCAGTTAAGAAAAAGTAAACAGAATTTCTGGGGGTTGGTTTCTTTATTTACTAAAGAACGTGTTTATTCATTCAAGTAAGTTTTTTCCATATGAACTTGATGTTAATTCTTCTAAGATGCATATGGCTGTGAAACCTGAAGAGGTAATGAATTTTGCAACGGTGTAGATTCAAGAAAAGTGAAAGAAACAAAGCATACACTCCAGAGGGAGAATTCTGAAGGAAAGAAGTGAAACATTTTGAAAACACTTTAACATCACAGGATGTATTGTTTTCATTTCTTCGGCATTTCTGAAGTGACTCATTTCTAGAGTATCATAAGCTTTTAAATCAGCAACCTTTATAATTTACATAACTTTTGGTAAAAAGTAATTACACAAAGGTAATTCTGAACATCACAAAGAAACACAATGCAGATTTTAATAGGCCATTTTCTTAAACTGTATTAACTCAGCTGTATTAACTAAGGTTATAATGCTATTAGAATTGGGCTGTGATGAAATAATTTAGCAAAAGAGAAACTTACAGTTTTAATTCACAAAACCTTTCCATCAGTGGATGTAAAAGGGAGCCACATTTAGATCATAAAAGTTACCATCTCCTTGTCAAGAGAAAAGTTGTGGGTTTGTTGTTGTTCTAGCTTTATACAAGAAAATCTTCCATATGTCTTCAGCACTCTCAC
>RSEF01000001.1:140349338-140360923 GCA_003993805.1 Himantopus leucocephalus
GTTACTGAACAAGATTTGTCCTGTTTTACCTCAAACCAGGACACATTGCTTTCTCCGTACTCAAGAACACATCCTGCCATGCCTTATACAGTGTAGAATTTAATTAAGGCAAAATAAGTTTGGGTTGAATCTGAATATGTAGAATAATGTCTTGGGTTTGTATGTTCTTACAGTGTCTAGATGTGTGTGTAGTTTTCAGCAAAGTACATTATGTAAGGTAGTATGGAGCATAATACAGGAGTTTTTCTGTGTCACCCATCAGTTTTGTGATTTGTAATTGTAGAGGTTTAATATAAGAGATTTTTGAGTTATTACTAACTATTACTTTTAATTGGATGTTTTCACAACATGCTATAACTGGAATAATTGGAGATAGATCACTGCTTGCTTTTTGCCAGCACATTAATTGTGCCACTTATGAAACATGAGTTGGATGTTTGCTAAACAACAGAAAACAAATGAGATATTTACCCCAGGCCTTCCCTCCCCTTCCCTCACCACAAAGAAAGTTTAACACCAAATGTATGAATATAACACCAACATCTTATGATTGCTATTAATCATATAAAAATTTCTTTTTATCTCTTTAATAGGTTGATTTGGTAAATATTGGGAGCTCAGACATTGTGGATGGAAATCATAAGCTGACCCTTGGTTTGATCTGGAATATAATCCTCCACTGGCAGGTGAGTGGCATTGCTGCTTACTTTCCATGAAGTAGCTTTATTCCACTGACCTTTTTTCCATTATTATTCAGCCACAACCTAAAAATTATACGTAGACATTGCAAACAATGTCCTAAATCAGCAAGTTTTATAGCAGTCTGTTTACATATTTATCTAGGATATTAAGAAACTTAAGAAGATAAAATAGGGTTTAGAATATCAGCAGCTGCTCTTTTGAGTCTAATTGCACAGTCAGATGTTGCAAGACAATATATAATACAGTTATTGTTAAAAAAATGGATAGCATAGCCAATGTGGATATATAGCTTTCACAGTCACTTTTCTTTTTAGTACCTTAGAAAGAGTGACTTTTATGTTTTAATGGAATAATCACATTTGTTGCTATTCGCTGCTGGCCCGTCCTGCCAGTAATTATTTTTAGAACACTAAAAAGCTGCTACTCTGACAATTTATTGAAGCAAATGTGGCTCATTTAGCTTCCTTTCTCTTTAGAGAGAAAGGGGTGATTATGATATAGCTCTTGTAAAAACCAACAAGGTAGGTGAGGACACTTAAGTAAACAAATTCTGAGTAAAATAAAAATTCAAAAAGAACTAGCATCTAGATGCTTCGAGTCTGTGTGTTTATACGAATCCAGGCTACGAGTCTGTCCATTTGTGTTGGCTCTGTTCCCCAAGCCATAATCTGCAAGTATTTCATAGCATTAGAAGCAAAGATGGTAGGAAACAAAGCCTAAAGGACTTTATATTAAAAACTAAACACTCCTATCAAAAATCATGTGTGCATCATTCATTGAAGTTGGGAACATTTTTCTTCTAGTTTTACAGGATATGTTTTAGGGAAAGCAACAGAGAAAAGCTGCAAAGAGTTAAATCACTTCTTCCTCTGTATCCCATTCCAATATTCCTAGTTGAATTGTTTAACATTGTTCTAAATTACTTATTAAGAGCAGATGGAATATGAAACCTAGCTGTGCAGCTTCCACCAATAATCCTTGAATCACTGTGTTTTAATTTAATGAATTATGGACTGAGATGACTGTTCATGTTCAAATTCATATTTTGATTTGTTCATATTTTGTCCTGAATCAAAGTGTTAAAGATGTGCTTTAGTATTAGCTGTGTACTTCCTAATTTTTCTTTCACCTTTTCCCACCATTCCTCTTAAGGCATGCTTGCACACACACAGAGAAGACACACATGTTCTCTGGTATAGTCTGGTGAGGCTTTTGACAACAGGCATGTGGTATTAGAGCACTGCTTGCTTGCAGTACATAGGTGATTCGTTTTATGCTTCATCTTGAGCCTAATAATAACTGTGACAGCAGTTGTGACGGTACCCGTGACTTCAGCAGAACTACCCACGTATGAAAAGTCCAGGGATCTTATTTGCAAAGCAGTGGTTAAAGGTGTGGTACTTTCTTGTCATAGTCATAATGATTCAGTCCATGTTTAGTCTATACTTTGAGTCCTGTGTTTCACTTCGTTCTATTCACGACCTACTGAAAGGAAGTGACCTGCATGTTCTGGGCTCCTCTTTTTATTCAAAATTTTGTAAATAAATTTCTAATTTGGCTAGAATTCAATTTCAGTTTCTTTTCTAAAGAGTAGCTAAATCCTGGTTGGCAAGAGGAAACCGTTGTTATATAATAACCATGTTGCTGTTGCAAAATGATGAATAGTGAAACAATAATATGAAGCCAGATTTGTACATGGGCTTTTCTCTTTTTAAACAAAATTCAGGAGATGTTGGTGTGCTGCCTATTTCCTCAAAAGAATGGAACAGTTCAAAGTGAATTTGCTTATTTACAGCTCTGTGGAGAAAATCTATGTTCTTTTCCAGACTTTCATTCAAGTTTTGAAGTGGTTTACATGATCTAGAATATGTTCATGATTGTTCTGCCCTGTTTATAGGTTGGTAGTATCTTATATATTGACAGCACTTCCAGTGAAACAAGGCTGTAAATTTCTTAAGAAATGGTACCTGTTGGTACCATTTGCCTATCACAGATTCTTCTTGGCACTAAGCAGCTGGAAGTACAACAAGCAATTGTTGAAGACTGAATTATGGACTCGGGGCCACCAAATATCCTGCAGCCAGGACCACATTAGGACAGAACTGTACTATATATGGCAAGACTGTCTCTTACAAAAATATCAGTCTTTTTGTGTAAAAATAAAAAAAAAAAAAAGAGAGATAGTAGAACATACATGAAAGGAATAATGAGGCAGTACCAGTCCAAGTGGATATCAGCAGTCGCACTGAGGAGAAGCAGTGGTAGAGGCATTGCAGCAGACAAGATTTGACTCATTCTTGCCACTCTCATTTCTGTTCAGTAGAAATCTTGTGGCTTTCCGTATCCCCTGTGGTGACTATGTCCTTTCTTACCTAGCCTGTTTTTCAGATTATTATTAAAAGTTTCACTGAAATTGAACCATTGTTCTGAGTTGAGCACCTGCTGCCAAAGCTCTCTATGGTACTGACTCTATCAAAGTTTCGATTTCCTTGAAGCTGCTGCCCTCTTTCTCACAGTTCTGTGATCCCAGGCTCACTGCTGCATTAACATTTAAGTAAAAACAAAATAAAACAATTTATTTCTGAACTGTTACATTTGACAAAGACTATTTAAGTGGAAAAACATTCTCTGTCGCATTGTTGTTTTGTTGGGTTTTTTAAAGAGCAAAACTATTTTCATGTAGAGCATGAAGAAAAACCCTAACAAAAAATTTTTAAAAGTCACAGCCAAAATCCTGGCTTTCTTTAGAAAAAAAAGCAAAATAATAGTCATATACATAAGGCAAATATTTTAGAGCAAAGTCCATTTCAACAGTCAGTTAGCCTTAATTGGAGACCTATTAAAAGCATCAGGTCTGTTGTGTTCTTGAACTATTTTAATTAGAATTACCATTTTATTTTATTTTGAATTATAATGGTGGAAATTAAATACTAACAGTTCTCTCAATCCACCTTGAATCAACGAGCAAAGAACATCCTTTATTTCAATAGGTGTCTTGAACATCTATGCAAATGTTCTTAAAAGCGTTCTTTAAAACATGCTTTGAAAGAGTTTAGTGGATTCTAGCTATGAAAAAGTAATCTATGCAGTCAGGATACCTGAAACACAGCAATTAAAAAACACTAAGTCATTCTGTCAGGGAGCCTTAAGATCCCTATTTGATTGAGAAAAGTGAAAACATCTCTCTTTGAAAATAACTTTTTTAGATTCCCTCCTTCTTCCCTCCATCTCTTCTCGGGGCTGGCATCCTGAAGCCAAGTGATGGTCTTATAATGTGCCTGAGTGTTAGGTTTAGGTGAAACAGATGTAGTGCAAGCCTGAGACGGTGTTCCTAGTCACTTTACACGCACACAGCTATGCCTGCACAGACCCCGGGATGTGGTCCTACAGCAGGGAGATCAGAGGTCCACCGCCACCGTGGGCCAGGCCTGGGCGTGCTGCTTTTGGACGCTTCTCAGTGTGGTGACAAGAATGGCAGTGCTCCCATTCTGTTCACAGCTTTCCTTTTGGCAGTTTAACATTTCGGAAGTTATCTATGGTGGTGTCTGTGTTGCCCTTTCCCCACCGCTATTCAAAATTGAATCTTTTCTTATTGCTGTAGTCCATCCCCCAGGAAGAACAAGTATTTCTGTTCTCTGGAAGTTGGAGTTTTCCTGCACCTTAAAGCTTTGTTTCCTGCCAGGATATACTGCATTGGGAAGCAGAAGTAACAAAGAAATGAGTATCAGAGGTCAACTCATCATCTGACAGCAAGCGACAGAGCCTACTAGACACTTTGAAATGGCTGTAGTTTTTGAGCCTTGATGCTGAGGGAGCTTACTGTCCAAAAGCTCTTCAGGCTGTCGTGAACACAACTCTGTGTGCTACTCTTCCTGAAGAGTACATCTCAACTAAGAATCCTTCAAAAACTCCCTTCTAACCTCGATGTCAGCCAGCACCTTTCCGCTCAGATGCTGATCTTGCTTCAGGGCCCAGCTGTCCTGTGGGCAGCGTGGTGCTGTGCCCGCAGCAGTGCAGCATGGCGTGGCGTGGCATGGCATGGCATGGCATGGCACGGTGCTGCGTGGTGCTGCCAAGCTGCCAGATGGGGTGGGAGGGATGGCAGTGCCCCTGGGGCGCTCAGGAGGACAAGGTGGTTCCAGTTGTAGAAGTGGAGTTTTCCACAGTTTCTCACTGAATAGGAAGTGACCTCAGCCTTCAGGATGAGATCAGACCCTTTTAGTTTGTTATTTTAAATGCCTGCCATTTCCTAGGAGGTAACAAAAAGTCATAAATTTAAGTCTTCACTGCTGTGGAGAAATGCAGGAAAATGTGAGAAAATCTTTATCCATTGTCAGCTTATTAAACTGAAAAGATGAGTTTGAAGATATTTTGTATTTGATTACTCAAACATAGCAATAAATGCTAAGTTTTTGGCTTTGTCTCTTTAAATCAAAAGGAAAAATATCACCTGGATTCTTCTGAGTAATTGCCTTCCTAATGGCCCATTGGTTTACAGTTTTTGCCTGGTTTCCTCTGTTCATGCTTGTTGCTCCTTTCTCTTATGTTAATGTCAAATCACACACTTGATCTTTTCTATATGTTATGAACTTTTATATTTCTGTCTTGTGTTTCTGCATTCATTCAGGTATCCTTCTATAAGAATATGTGTTGTATTTTTCAAATGCTACAGTTTTCTTACAATATTCAGATAAATCTGCATTGCAAATACAAGCACATGATGAAAATCCAAAATGAACAATGAAACCTAGGCTTGAACAATTCTCCATTACCATAATTTCAAGGTTTTTTAGTATTTCATATTGTTTAAGATTGGTGCAAGAGATGCTAATCTCGAAACTTTTCTTCTTTTTAACACGTGGATTCATGAAAAACAATTTTTTATATTTTGATAGTAGTGGAGGGTTTCTGCCTGCAAATCCAGGTGGCAGATCTTCCAGCTTCTTGCTGGAAATTATGGAAATTACTTTGGCAGCTCTCAATAATGAAGACACTGAAAATATTAACGAGAAACACAAAATACCCACACAGATGTATGAAGCAAAACTGAAGAGTTTATTTCCTAATTTTCTTAAACTCTTTACTTTCTGTCTCCTGGTGTAGAAATGGAGGCAACTATAAAATGCTGCTATTCTTATTTGACTGAATTTTATATTCATTTTCATTGGTCCAAATAACAATCTCAGACTAAAGTCAGGAATGTGTCCCAGGAAATTTAGAGAGCATCAGTTTCTCCTCCCAACTCAGAAACTAATAATGTTTAAAGTTAACTTTATACCTAAGTCTCAAAAAGAAAATTGAAGGCACTGATACTCTTTGGGTAGTATGTATCTGAGATGTAAAAGCAAGACTTTCTTTTAGTAATTTATATCTTCATTTGTTCAAACGATTGAATTAATTGCTGTGAAACTAGCAAGCAGCTTACTAGACTGAACAATAAAATGGTATCTGTTTTTTTCTGCAGTATCAGTAATTAATTTTTTTTTATTATTCTCTGAGATTACAGCTTCTGCATGTTAACTTATGGTTTTACAATTTCAAAGTGGTCCATCCTTTATCATAAAGTAGCTTCTGCACTGAATGTTGTTTTTCAACTGATACTGGCTGCAGAGCAATTCAAGTGGAGAATTATAATGAAATTATATACTTCATAAACGAATAAGCAACAATAAGCAACTTTAGAGTTAAATTATATCTTAGGGAGTATTTTAAAAGAGCTAAAAATCTTTACAAGATACATGGAGAAAATAATGATTTAAAAGGGATTACTTTACAAGAAAATAAATTAAGGACTTCTTAATAGAAGTTTTTGGTGCTCTTTCACTGGTAAAGAAGTTGCTAAGAAATATATCATTGACTCCATTATGTCAAACTTCAGGTTAATATTTTTAGAAGCCCTCAGAATTAATGGCTTTTTGTAAAATAATAACTGTAGGACAGTGTGCTTTCTCTAATGAAAGAGGAATATTAACGAATCATTAAAAAATTTTAGAAATGAAAATACAATACAATACTCTTAATGCATGCAATGAAATTCACTTTTCATCCAAGTGCATGTATGCAAATATAGTCCGCACGTTTAAGTCAAAAACATTATCTACTGTGCACTGAGCACATTTATTTTGCCTTGGTGCTTATTTCAGCTCTCTTAATGAGAGAAGAATACTTTTCATCATTTTATCAACTTTTACTGTAAGGTATCATATTAACTAAGGATATATTTCCAAAGCAAAGAAAACTACAAGGAAAAATACTTAGTTGGAACGTACTCTGTTCCCGTAAGTGATGCAACCAAATGTGCCACCTCTGTTGATGCATGGAAAGCCTCAGGTGGCACAGGGATGAATGTACTGAATGCATCAGCAATGGTGACCCACAAGTGAATATCAGTTGTCTTTAAGCATTCAGAGTTGACTGCTGTCATTATACTGTGACACCAAGTATGTTCTGTAATTACTTAGTTTTTTCTTTAAGGCTTAAATCTAGGCGTCTGAAGGTTTTCTTGGCCAAAAAAAAAAAAAAAAAAAAGAAGAAATGCAACACTAGATAATTTTAAACACTNTTCGATCATTGATGATATTCTGGCTCTTATTGCAGGTCAAAGATGTAATGAAAAACATCATGGCTGGACTGCAGCAGACAAACAGTGAAAAGATTCTGCTGAGCTGGGTCCGCCAATCGACTCGTAATTACCCACAGGTCAACGTTATCAATTTCACCAGTAGCTGGTCTGATGGATTGGCTTTCAACGCACTCCTTCACAGTCACAGGTAGGAAAAACTAACTTTTCATTATTTCAGTGAGCTTGTAACGGACAGCTGTAACAGGGCTTGTGGATGGTGTATCTCTTATGTGGGGGTTTTAGCTGCTTCCTGCATGGGGTTTTTGGCATTATTTTAAATGGCTGCCTGTTCGCTTTGCCCTGGTGTTGTGTTTGGTGTTGGGCTGAATCCTCTTGTGGAGGGAGAGGGTCTGGCCTTTTCACAGTGCAACCGATTATGCTCAGTTCAGATCCTTTTCTGGAATTTCATTCTATATACCAAGTAGATAGTCTCAAGGAGTACAGGCTTGGAAACTTTTGAGAAGAGCAAGGAAGAGATCTGAAACTAAACCTATGAGGTTGTCCTAGAGGGAGAAGGAGATTTTCCTTTGGGGACTTAGAGGGGGAACGTCTAGTGTTTGTTGAAAGTGTCTGACAGTTGCTAGATTGAAAGTATGGATTTGCCTCAAAAACACACAGCTGGAGAAGGTAGCCTTTGTTTTCAAAACCTTTCATGTTGTTCCCCCAGCTGAATTGAGTTTTCACCCTCTCTCAGGAGTTGTCTTGTTCTAGTCTATGGTGTATAAAACTCTGCTTTAGAGATTCAGAGTTGGTTCTGTGTACTTGGCTTACGGAAGACATGCAAGCCAATCTGTTGTAAAGGTCTAGTTCTTGCCACTACTGGTTTTAAAGCAGTTCTTACTTTTCCAATGTGGTAAGTCTCTTGATCTGTCTTCTCCCACTTCTATACCTCTCTGCTAAAGGGGGCTGTCCTGCAAGGTGGTGGTCTACTCCAAATTATCAGTGAGAGTTGAGTTTTTGAACAGCTAAATGGGTATGTTCTGTTTAGTAAGTGACAACAGGGATTTATCAGATATTAGTAAAACTCAGGCCATATTTTTTTTTCTTGCATTAAAGGCTTAAAATAAAATAAGGCAAAGTACTTCTAAAAGCATAATCTGAGACAATATATGCCTTCCAACTTAGGCAGTAAAGAGCTGCAGATATTTCTTTCTGAAATTTTCACCGGCTCATGAAACTGTCTAATTAAGTCTACTGCTGTTGTAGTCTGAAGACTGATGCTGACAGCCATTTACAGCGGCTATGCCTTACACCACTATCCCAGGCACAGTGGGCATCTCTTGCTGTGAATCCCTGCCTATACCTGGGATCCTTGAATAGATCTGACTGAACTAAGGTCCAGGAACTTTCAATTACAAGTGTTCTTTGCTTGTAATGTTAGGAATGAGGCATTATCTTAAGGGAGAATTTATTATACTCTAAAAGATCTTTGTGTATGTCTTTCACCTGCATTCAGTATTTGTAATCTTAACAGCTGGCTTTCCCACAATCCTGCTGCTACTCTGCAGCTGATGTGCTTAGACCTTCTTGGTGTTGGTGCAAGTGTTTATACAGGTATTAGGAGAACTGCGTTTGGGGAGCTGAATAATAAAAGAGCTAAAATGCAGTGACAATGTTACTAGCTTTTGATAACTATTTTATTCATTGGTTATTCATTAATACGTGGTTTGGTGGGTTGTTTTCAAATGCTCCCTAAACTTACTTTTTTTGTTGTTTCCACTGATGATCATTTCTCATTTTAATTTGCTCCGTCTCTCATTTCATAAGTGGTTTCATACTGATGGACGTGAATATAAGAATGTAATTATCCTGTAGAAATCAATGAATCTCTTTCTTTCTAAAGATGTAATTCCCTACTTATAGGTGATTTGAAAAAAAAAAAAAAGCCTTGTATGGGATACTTCTCTGTCTGCATCACTTACCTTCGTGGAAGCTCTGTTACAGTGTGGGAGCTTACGCATAATTTCTGTGGACATTGATACCTTTTCATCTTCCTAAAACATTGTCTGTACACAGCCTTATTAAGTGTGAAAATGCAGGTTTTAACTCAAACACCAGTTTACTTAAGTCACACAGGAACTCTGTGATACAAAAAGGACTGAGTGATTCCTACTACTTTTGGTGGTACAGTGCTGCCTCTGTTGTATTGAATACAGGTGGGGAAGAAAAAATAGATCCACTTCAAAGGGAAAATACTATATTTCAAAAATGGCAAAAAAGAGTTATGCTGAAATTATATTGGATAACTAATTAGTGCCGTAGAATCAAAAGCTAGAACCAGTAGAACTCTATGGCATTGTAACTACCTTGATTTCATTTTCAGCAAATCAGTGCAGAAGAAGGCCAAAATGTTGGCACGGTTTTTCACCTAGACACAATATCAGACTGCCTGTTTCCTGTTTAGGGTATCTGATACTGAGATATTCAGATTGCATGCTCTACATGACCATTTAGTACAATCTGGTTTCTGAAATCAGTAATCAGAAATTCCTTTTTGTCTCTCTCTGTAAGAAGAGCTTCAGAAGTCTGAACAGAGGCTCTTACTCAGGAGCAGTCCATGGCTGAGGAAGGTAGTTGCCTGCCTAAGCCACATTGGGATGGTCTAGACAGATCTCTAAGTGTCTATATGTCATGATTTATGCACTGCTGTGTTCCGTTCAGTGCAAAGTTCACCAGTTGTGAACATTTGTTTCCTGCTCACCACAATTTAGGCACTTTATTCAGATTTTCTAAAACAGGGCTGCAAAACTTAATCTCACTTTTACTCTTCTTGTATCTGATGCCATAAATCTTGCATAGTTTTCTGCACAGTGAATCTATCTTCAATACAAGTGAAAAAGAATTACTCCATGGAAGTCTTGTATCTTGCCCAGTAGTTAATGCACTCATCTGGGAAATGGTGAGTTCAGATTCCCTGAGGCAAATCTGCAAGACTCCAAGACACACCAGTTGCCTTCTTCTGGACTTTAATCACTAAGTTATTTAGCGAAAGTCTCAGAGGAAGACCTAATGTTCTCTGAAGCCCTGAGTCAGTCATTTTAAAGATGAACCTCTGTGCTTAGTGTGTCCTTTATATTGATTTTCGATGACTTTGCACTTCATGCTCAGTATGCGGGAACGCTGAATTGCCCTTCAAGATTCAAGATGCAATCAATAAAACAGGTAAACTAAGACACTGAGTGTTCAGGAGCACCTAATTCTATCCTATAAGAATAAAAAGCCTTCTTTAGAAACATGGAGGCCTAATTTGGTCACTCTAAAATGCAGGTAGCTACTTGTTAGGTGTCAGAGTGTCTTGGCTTCGTGCCTAAAGTAGCCAGTTTCAATATACACTTGATAAAAGTTGATCAACACTGGTTTACATGAAATCTCAGAGAAACCTGGTGTCTCACACATCCTATGCTTTATTAATATTTTGTGGTTTACATGATATCTCAGAGAAACCTGGTGTCTCACACATCCTGTGCTTTATTAATATTTTGTGGTTTACATACATAGAATGACAAGCCCTCTGAAGACAAACACTTTTGAAATTAGCTCCTCTGGGTTCTCTGTTTGATTTTCTTTTTCTCCAGTTCTCCTGTTCTACTTCTTTCTCTTCTATTTCCTTGTTCTCCATAAAATTTGGTTCACATGTTCTCTTCTTTCTCCTGTCTTCCTCTGAGTTTATGTCTCTGTATTTCATTAATTCACTTTTTCCATTGTCTTTTTTCCTCCTTCTTTATTATCCCTTTTAGTACCTTTCTTTCTCCCAGCAATTTTTGTATTGAAATGGGGTCTTGAAGAAAAACAAGATTTGTTGATCTTCAGAAGAGCTGCACTTGTCTTTTTGGTTACTTAGGAAATAACCTAGTACATATATAAAATACAGTGGTGGAAAATTTATTTTTTAAAGGTTTTAAACATGTTCAGCATTCTTGAAACTTAAAGGACTTTCATGTTTTAATTGTCAAAAATAGTCTTTACTGCAAACAGTAACTTTTCCTTTCGACACTGCAGTCTGAGTTTAGCCCTTCCTTCAGGTGTATTTCAGAGGTAAGCCATAAACCTTCTGCGTTGACCCTCAGGCTGTAATTTGTGTGCACAGTCTTCGTCACATTTAGATGTTCTCAGGAAAGGAAGCAGAATTAGTCAGAAAAAAGGCTAGCCATTGTTCGAAAATCTGGTACGATAAGGAACTCATATGGTAGACCTGGTGCCAGGTGTGTGTATTTTTTGCCAACTTTAGCACTAATCCTAGACTGTCTGCAACCAAAAAAAA
>RSEF01000001.1:140367976-140383610 GCA_003993805.1 Himantopus leucocephalus
AGGGGGCCTACAAGAAGGCTGGAGATGGACTTTTTATAAGGGCATGTAGTGATAGAATGAGGGGGAATAGCTTCAAACTGGAAGAGGAAAGATTTAGAATAGATATCAGGAAAAATTTTTTCACTCTGAGGGTGGTGAGGCACTGGAACAGGTTGCCCAGGGAAGTTGTGGAAGCCCCATCCCTGGAAGTGTTCAGGGCCAGCTTGGATGGGGCTTTGAGCAGCCTGGTGTAGCAAAAGATGTCCCTGCCCATGGAAGGGGGGTTGGATCTAGATGATCTTTAAGGCCCCTTGCAACCTAAACCATTCTATGATTCTGTGATTCTACGATTCATAACTGCCTGCATGTCTGCCTGTCTTCCTTTTTGCAGTGTTTAAGCTATTCATAAAGTTTAGGTTGAAACACACCCAGGACAGCTGAAAATTCTGCTTGACAAAATAACATGGTTTTTTTTATAAAGCTTTCAGAAAGAAAATAAAGACACAGCATGGTAGCATCCCCAGAAAGACATATTAATTACAAATGTATTGCCTTAAAACAAAAGTTACCATTGATTTTTTAGGGTCTTAGAAGTATACCTTCCATTAATCAGCAACTAAAAATACCTTGAGACACTCTATTCTGCTGCCACAGATTATCATCCTTAACCTGAAGAAGGTTGCTATTTTTCTGGCAACAGGGTAATTAAGTCTTCCTTCTCAAATAAATTGAATGTCTTCACTGGATCAACATTGCAGTAAGTCTTCAGAAACAAAGGGCTCAAAGATGCATCAAATGAATTCCTTGTGTCATTGAAAAGTGTCTGTTAAGTTGTATGAAGCTTTGCAAACAATGACAAAAACAAGCATAGCTAGTCAATGGCTTGCCAAAACACATGCCTGGTCCTGATGTATTACAAAATTCTTGTTGAAAATAACCTTGTTTAAAACTCTTTTTTAGGTTGTGACCTATAGCCACCACCCTTTCCCTTCACAGGAATGAAAACATTCAGTAGAATCTTCAATGCCGTTTGTATGCATGTTGATTTGTTACTCCCCCTATATTACAAAATTATCCAAAACCTAATTTTAAAAAATACCCAAAGCACCTGCATGCTGGATTGTTGGTTCACACTTAGTTTTTATTCTTAAAAAAACACAATGATGGAAGAGATGGGGGAAACAAGAGAGAGTACAGGACAGAGGAAGGACTGCAGATACCACCTGCAAATCACAAAGCGACTTTTCATCAGTGCAGTAATAATTTCCCAAACGGTAGTTTGCCTGGCAGCAATATGAAACTAGATATAATTTTATGTTTTTAATCAATATACAAGCTATCTCTAACTTTAGTCAAGTAGATCAGCAGAGTGATTATCATCTCTCTCTTCCTTATTTGCTTATTTCAGGGAGACCAACACTTAATGGAGGGATTTGGGGGACTGGAGGCTGGGATGAAAAGGACAATGAGAAAACATGTACAGAATAAAGAAAAAGAGGGAATAACTGTAAAACTGAAATCACAAAAAAAAAAAGAAAGAAGCAGAAATTACTTTCTAGAAGTAAGACTAACAAAAGAAAAATCTAAGATAGGATTTTTTCAGAATCTTCATGACTAGAAAGACTCTAGGGCTTTAAGTATACAGCAGTTTTATGTATTATTTTAACCTACTGTCTTTGTGTTAAAGAAAGGTCAAAACAGAAACAATTTTCTTGGTTTAGCTGATATGGCTGTTGCCTGCAACTGCTGATCTTTACATAACACAAGGGGACCTGAAGGAAATCCAAGGGATTTATTTTAAAAGAAAATCACCAAAAAATGTGATACAGAGGGAAGATAAGATCCTTGTTTTATCATGGGTGAAATTAACCCTCCAACTTAAATAAGGACTGAGGAAAGCTCTGACTAGAATTCACAAAATACGTTTGTATGGAAAAAAAACCCTACACTACCATGGTCAACTACACAAGCCTTAGTCTTAGAATTACAGGATAACATACAATTAACATCTCAGGAAAACATGGGCACTTGCAGTAGAGTTGTCTCCCAGGTGTTATAAGGGAGTGAAGCATACTTAGAGTAATCCATGTAGTAACTCAACTGCACATACTTATGCACATGCATGTACATATTCTAGAATGCTGTCAGTATTAATTAGGCTGAAATAATATCTAAAGTGTGTTAGTTATTTTCCAAAGAGTTATTGTTATTGTCCAAAAAGACAAAAACACATGCAAAAGAAAGAAAAGAGAAAATGAGGAAATAGGCTGAAAATAAGTGTTGATAGATAAATGTAGTTGCAATTTTTTTTTGGTGTGAATATATTTAGAAATCTTAAAACATCAAGCTCCATCCTATTAAACTCACTGCTGTATACTTGCATTGTCCTTCCTGTGTTCTTCTATGTTAGACCTCATTCTGTCTATGTAAATTTAACAAATAAATTTTATCTAACAAGTAAGTTATTTAATCAGCTCATTCATCAGATACATGATGGAAGAAGTTAATATTGTGGGAAGTACTACATGAAAAGCCAGTATTCCATGAAAAGCTCTCTGTTCAGAGCAAAATGCAAGCCAGTAATTGTGAAAGTGATACAAAGAGAAACACCAAATAATTGGAAAATGTCTTGTCCAGAGAAGGTACAAAGACATTCATTCATGAGCGTTGCCTCCCCTATTGCCTAGTGCTCAAAAATGATGAGTCAAAGCTCCAAGAATTCTGATTAGCATAAAACTGTTAACAGGCATTATGTTTTAGAATCAGTTAGCATAGGCAAATCCTATACTAAGGCAAAACAGAGCGAAGGGAAAGGAAACAGGAAGGGGAAGGAGTTGGGAAGGGAGGGGAAAGGACAGGAGGGGAAGGGGATTAAGAACTACTCATAACTTCAATTTTCCCCCACAAGCTCAAAGGGTGGAAATGTACTCCTATTTTCTGAGATTCATAAACACTCAAAATTTCAAGAAATGAGTCCTTAATAAAAACTCCAGCAAATTACATAACAGAAGACTGTAACACAGCTATTATTTGAGGTTCCTTAACATGCATAACATGCATATTTATTTTTTTCTGGTTTATAGAAAATGTCATACGATAGATTCTCTTTCTAATTTTTTCAGAAAAATTACAAAGGGAAAAAAATTGGTTGAGGAAGAAATCTCAGACTTTTTCCTTTGAAAACAAGTATACATTTACATTACACTTTTCATTTGAGGGCAGACTAGACTGTAAGAAGATTATTACAGTAAGACCAGTTGGATACTGCTTCTTATGTATTTTACAGTATTACTGGGTTATTATTATCAGTTCATCTGGGAAATCTAGCAACCAAAACTATAAAGCAGATGGAGAGAGACAAAAAATAAATTAAAAGTGAAAAGGCACTGTAACGACAGAGAATTCAAGGTTAGGCATGACAGTAGACAGAAAAATTAAGGTTATATTAGGCATAAATAGGAAAAATCAGCTTACAATAAAACTAGTGGACACAGAAATCCTTCAGACTTCCAGGACTGATAAATAACTGAGACCTTAGCTTGGGACAAGACCTGTGCCTCCAGGAGCAGCATGAAACCCAGACCAGAAGGGAGCTGCAGTGCAGTCTAGCTATGCCCCCAGCTGTGGAGCAAAGAGCCAGAGGTGCCTTGCAGTTTGGCCGGAACCTCAGGCTGCTGATTGATTACGAAAAAAATCAAAAGACAAGATACAATCTGGAAAGGCAGAAGGACATAACCTGTAAGTCTTCACGTAACTTTTTCAAGTAATTGTCTCAAGTTCAGTTTGTGAATCTGGAAATCTTGCTGAATAGGCGTCAGTAAGAAAGAAATAAAAACTTGGTTGGCTTACAGATGTTACCCTTAGTAAGATTTTAAGAATCGGCCTTTTCTTGCTATCAAAATATTTGATGCCTCACTCTGTGAAGCAATAAAGAAAAGCCGTTGAGCTAATCTCAGTAGATCTTTTAAGTCAGTTTTAATAAAAGAGGGATTATTAATACTTGCTCGTGCTCTGCTAAATATATTAAAGGTTGAATTTCTCTCCCTGACATCCTCGTTTATGGTTTCTTCAGTTCTGCTGGGAAGTTTCATGAAAGTGACTGACATTTTCTTTCATTGATGCTGGATTACTATTACAGCAGCAAAAGATATTGTCCCAGTCATGAGAGAAGAAAGATGCACCAGGCATAGTTTAATTAGGCCATAGCTTTACTGACTCATGGGAAGCACTGAGCAATAACTGGAGCTGCACAAGCCATCCTTTCCCCCTTCATCCTTTTCTCCTGTTCGAACATGGAGGCAGCCATTCTGCTGCAGGTGAAACTCTATGCCAGCCAGGTGTAAGTCAAAGACTGCGCACGTGCTTTACTTCTCTACTGTCAGAGCTCCAAACTGCTTCCTAGCCTTTGTGGTAGACACCTTTTTTGCAGTCTAACTTCAGCTTTCAAGGAATTACGGAGAGGAGTAACTGATGAACACCAGTATTTTAAAAATTACTACTGACCAGCTGAGACGAAGGTGTAAAACCCTTCTCTAAAGATGTCACACTCTTCTCACAGGCAATGAACCAAATATTACTGTGCATTTCAACAAGCTAGCTATCACAATGCCTTGCAACAGGCCCAGAACATCCAACTCTACACTTAAAGAGGAATCTAGGGGAAGGTCTTACCAATTGTCTGAAGGCAGTTCATGTTTGTGGGACAGGACAAACACTCCCAGAGTAGGAGCTGGTTTCCTATCCAGACCCTGACGTTCATGTAATGACACCAGATCCTCCTGGCACTTCTGTTTAGTTCTTGTAAAAGCATATTTTTTGTAGAGCCTTCTAATTTACCTTTCCTTTGTTGAATTCTACCGTAAAATTTATTATGTGATAATTAAAATATTGGAAGTTTTATCATGCATAACAGAACTTCCTAAAGTTATGTTGAAATACTCCCTGTCCTTGGGATCACTGAAATTCATGAAATTGATTTTCTCTGCTCTGAAAGCAAAGCATTCTTTATTAACTAGACACATGGCATCTTAAAAGACAAAGCCAAAATAGTTCTTATCTATCCTATTTTCATATAAAATTTCCTTATGAGGTTTATTCAATACAACTTGAATGCCCTTTAATTAGATATTCTATTTATCTATTAATCCCATTTGAAAATGAGATTTTTAAATGAATCACATCACTAACCAGATTATTTTTTCCAGATTCAGTGTATCATATTTTTCATAAGAATGAAATTAGATTAAGAGCAGGTATTAACAGTAATAGCATGATAGTATTAAAAAACTGAAGATCTGTTTGGAACAACAAAATAAAACCTACTGATACAGTCTCCAATTACTGCAGGAAAAATATAGTGATATAGAATCATAGAATCATAGAATGGTTTAGGTTGGAAGGGACCTTGAAGATCATCGAGTTCCAGCACCCCTGCCATAGGCAGGGACACCTCCCACTAGACCAGGTTGCTCAACAGTACCAACGGTAGTCTTTTAATAGCATTAAAGTATATAATTTTTCAAAAAGTTATATAATCCATAATGTCAATGGCTAAAATGAAAATATATAATTTCAGTCGTTTTAATATTATATTTCAAAATTTTAACTATTCTCATCGAATAAAATATCTTATAAACAATTGATATTGCTTACTGTGTGCAGATCTTAACCATGCAAATCAAAGCATGAACAGTTTTTTAGGCAAAATTTGATGGGCGATTTCTAAGCTGACAGAGATGGTATAGCCACCTCTGGATACCCACACCTGAATGTGGTGGGTTTTAATGTAGTCAGATATCTGTTAATAAAGAAATAAACAAAAGCTTATTATTTCATGTATGATGCATATATTGCATATATAAGCATACATGTCCCCTTTAAAATCTGAAACAAGTCAGTTTGTTGCCTCCATGACAGGATCAATGGACAAGTATTTTTTTAATGAAAGGTTACCTGTATTGCAATTCCAGCACAGCTTTATCTGAGATACAGATCAGGTGAAAACACGACCAAAGAGGCTCACAGGTGATGGGAACAGATTTGAGGATTATTCCACCCTTCACTTGAACCATGAAAGCTACACGGACCACTCAGATAATTCACAGTCCTGTTACTTAGGATTTCAAAGTGTTCTGTGATAGATCTTCAGTTCTACTACCAACCTGAGCAGGAACTCAGCTTGGTAACATAACCATTCAACAGCTCAGCTTGTTCACTAAAAAAACACTTCTAAGTTTCCTGTTTTCCCATTAGCCAAAAAAAACCCAAACCCAAAGGTGGTGAGAGAACTGTCAGAGCTTAGACAAAACCTAACTGGTTTCAAAAAATATTAAGCTGATGATCACTAAATACCTCTATGCTAATTTGCCCAGTAATTATTACACAAAGTTTCCCTTTGGTAAGCAGTAGATGTACAATGTCGGCATCTACTGCTTTCCTTTTAAAAAACCCAAAGCTTACAGGGATACTCAAAATAAATCTGGCAGCTATCTTTTTTCACCAGTTTAATCTACCCAGCTAATGCCATTGAAGCATTTCTTATTTTGCAGTATATTGTTGTTCAAGGTCATTAAGGACGGGATGACTGGCAATGGAATCAAAAGAAACCTTCTGGAAGTGAACACACACTCAACAAGTTCCTACAAGGTTTGAAGAATAAGTCATGAATTCGGAGTCAAGGATAGTGGCACTTCTTTGGCAGTGCAGCTAGCTTCATGCAATCTAGTAACTGACGGCAATGAGCTTCTTTTTTGCAAGTATGCGTCTAATTATGCTTCCCACCTCTGCAAAGAAACACATAAGTAGGAAAAATACCATAAACTAACAACTAATTTTATTTATATTGTTATGTCAGATGTACTTTTCAATTAAAGATGGAATGTTAATTATATTTACATGTTTCAGAATACTTGTATTTTTATAATTTATCGTGTGTAGGTATTTTTCAGTTTATAGTGGGTAGAGTTTTATAACAGCATTTTTAAACAGTGGGAGATGAAAAGATGAAAATGGAGGGTTTTTGAAAGGAAGAGCCCACTTTCCAGTGCAGAAGTACAAACTGTACCTAGCAGATGCCACATACAACATTTCTGGCTACAGTTTTCATTTAAGGGAGCATTAGTTCCACAGCAGATTGTTTCATGAACATTTGTTATTCAAGTAATTTATTTTATTATTTATATTTATTATTATAACAACCTGGATGAGGCGATTGAGCACACCCTCAGTAAGTTTCCAGACGACACCAAGTTAGGCTGGAGTGTTGGATCTGCTTGAGGGTAGGATGGCGCTACAGAGGGATCTGGACAGGCTGGATCGATGGGCCGAGGCCAATGGTATGAGGTTCAACAAAGCCAAGTGCCGGGTCCTGCACTTGGGTCACAACAACCCCATGCAGCACTACAGGCTTGGGGAAAAGAGGCTGGAAGGCTGCCCAGCAAAAAAGGACGTTGGAAGTGTTGGTTGACAGCCGGCTGAATATGAGCCGGCAGTGAGCCCAGGTGTCCAAGAAGGCCAACAGCATCCTGGCCTGTATCAGGAATAGTGTGGCCAGCAGGACTCGGGAAGTGATCGTCCCCCTGTACTCGGCACTGGTGAGGCCACACCTCAAGTCCTGTGTTCAGTTCTGGGCCCCTCACTGCAAGAAAGGCATTGAGGTGCTGGAGCGTGTCCAGAGAAGGGCAACGAAACNGGTTGAGGGGAGACTTTATCATTCTCTACAACTACCTGAAAGGAGATTGTAGCAAGGTGGAGGTTGGTCTTTTCTCCCAAGTAACAAGCAATAAGACAAGATGAAATGGCCTCAAGTTGTGTCAGGGGAGGTTTAGGATGCAAATTAGGAAAAATTTTTTCACTGAAAGGGTTATCCAACATTGGAATAGGCTGCCCAGGGAAATGGTTGAACCACCATCCCTGGAGGTATTTAAAAGCCGTGTAGATGTGGCGCTTAGGGACATGGTTTAGTGGTGGTTTTGGCAGTGTTAGGCTGATAGTTGGACTCAACAATCTTAAAGGTCCCTTCCCACCTAGATCATTATATGATTCTATTTTTCCATATGTGGTCATTAGAAAACAGAAAAAAAGTTAGTATCTTCAGTCTTGATTAAAATCACAAGTATTAGTGGAAAATCTTGGATGCACAGAAAAAGTCTGAACTTTCTTGTCTTTTGGCTTACTGATTTCTGAATCGTAGAGAACAGTTCATCTGTGCATCTACTGTGTTTCCTCACATACGAAGATGTCCTTTCTGAGTGAGTTTGGATTCTCCCTTTATTGAGGGATATGTTTAGCAACACATTTTTTCATCCATTTAGAGCTTAAATCCTGGCTGCAAAGATAATCTGAGGGTTATAAATGATAAGCCCATTTTCAAATATTTTACTTCCTAAGCCCTTCAGGTACACAGTCTCATCTTTGAGAATAAATAAAACAGAAAAACCTCTACTACCGTCTTTTCTTGTAACAAATACTCAAGCTTCTAAATAGGTGCAACTGTAATTAAACAAGACAAAAATATAGCAATTTTCATCAATAAGAAAACAGAAAGAACAAACTCCCTAATTATGAAGTGTTGCTATTTTATCACTAA
This sequence comes from Himantopus leucocephalus, assembly GCA_003993805.1. NCBI lineage: Eukaryota > Metazoa > Chordata > Aves > Charadriiformes > Recurvirostridae > Himantopus > Himantopus leucocephalus. The sequence goes on from RSEF01000001.1 coordinate 140,376,543, forward strand.
TCCCATATAAAAAAGAGACTTAATCTAGATCAATTCTTCACTGTCCAAGATGTGAAAAATCATATGTGATACATAATTTGGACAAAATCTTTAGAACAAAGGTCAATTTGACTCTACATAATAGCTCATATAACATGGCAGCTCCATTTCTGTGTTTGCAAAGAGGTGGCACTGCATGTTGCAATTGATTTTGACTTCCCTTGGGAAGTCAGTTTTCCTGAAGCACTGAAGAACGGGCTAGTTTGTGATAAGCCACTGAGGAGGGCGGATCTTCTCAGTCCACAGTGAAGTTACGTCTCCCTTTAGGACCACAAACCATTAGTGAAATGGCTGAATTACCTGAAAACTGGCTTTGTCAGCATTGACCACATGCGGAATTCTGACCATTGAAGCTAACTTTCCTACTTCTGCAGCCTAAACTTTCAGTTTTTAATGCTTTGGACACCTTTCTAATTGTCCTGGTCTCGGCTTGGATAGAGTTAATTTTTTTTTACTAGCAGCTGATAGAGCACTATGTTTTGGATTTAGGATGAGAATAATGTTGATAACACACTGATATTTTAGTTATTGCTAAGGAGTCAAGGACTTTTTCATACTGGCTTGCCAAGAAGAAGGTAGGGGGCACCCAAGAAGCTGGGAGAGGACACAGCCAGGACAGCTGACCCCAATTGACCAAAGCGATATTCTATTCCATATGACGTCATGCTCAGTATATAAAGCTGGGGGAAGAACGAGGAAGGGGGGATGTTTGGAGCTATGGCATTTGTCTTCCCACGTAACCGTTACACGTGATGGAGCCGTGCTTTCCTGCAGATAGCTGAAGTAGTGAATGAATTTGTTTTGCTTTGCCTGTGTGCGCGGCTTTTGCTTTCCCTATTAAACTGTCCTTATCTCAACCCATGAATTTTCTCACTTTTACTCTTCTGATTGTGTTCCCCATCCCACTGGGGGGGAATGAGTGAGTGTCTGCGTGGTCCTAGCTGCCAGCCAGGGTTAAACTCCAACACTTATGTACGGAAAATGTCTACAGTTATCAGGATCAACACAACAATTTGACGTGTCTCAGAGAAAGTACCCTCCTGCATCCTAACTTGGACAACAAACTAGACCTAATTCACTGTAGCAAGTCATCCAGTTCACTCAATTTGACTTTGTCTATGGAGGAAGAATGACAGGCATTTTGGTATTTCTTGTCATATTTCTACTTCCCACTAACTCATTTTGTTTTGGCTTTCATTAAAATTTCTTGATTAAGAAACACCTGACCGCTATTTTAATTTTTAACAAAGAAGACAAAGGTATTCTGAAATGGAAGAGGAGTATCATACAGAAAAGAAATAAGTAATGAAATGTTGTGCTCAATCTTTGCCAGTGAGAAGTCATCCTCAAGAACAAACATATTTTGGCAGCCGAACCCAAACCAAACTCTTAGTGCATCTGAGGTAGCACTGCTTTCAAATGTATTTTTCCAAACATATTTTTATTGACTCAACCAAACCTTTTGTTCTGACATACAAGTGGATGACTCATCCTCCTTTCTAAACGGTCACAAACATTTAGTCAAACTCATTCCATTTTCTGGCTCATGCACATAGTCACTCCCTGTCACCTTGCTACATAGAATGGTTAAATCAAGTATATATTTGCTTTCAATATTGCCATTTAAAGCTGTAGAAATGGTAAAATCCACGCATATGCTGCTTCTGTAACGTCTGGCAACAAATGACCTGGATTCCAAAGGATTTTATCTACCTACTTGCATTTGTGAATCTGGATCCCTGTTTATAATTAATAAAAATAACAACATGAGCTGAATCTCTCTTTAAACTCAATCATTAAAAATTGACTGTAGTACAGTGAATAAGAAAGAAATAGCAAGAGATTTTGACTTGCATTTTAGTTGCATTTTTTGTGTTAAGTAATAGCTTATGAGTGGCTTCTGAAATCTGTGCATTTTTTTGTTGGATTATACCACCTATTGTGCCCATCATTTAACTACTTTTAAAAAATATATATTTTGTACTGATAACGTAGCATTTAATTCTAATCTCAATTGTTTGCTTGGCACTCTTATAAAAATAGTACAGCGAAAATAGTAGCACCCCGCCTGAAACTATACAAAGCAAACAGATGACCAGCAACCAGTCTACAAATATGTAACACCAGCCTGAAGACAGCAGAATAAAGCATCATCCAAGAGGTACCACCCATCTGAACAAACTAGAACAGATTGGTTCTCACATGTGACAAGAGGAAATAATCATTTGGACCAGATGGGGTTTGACCCATGGAAGACCATATATAAACACCAGAGGTATGCAATGGAGCTTGGGGAAAATTATTTTGGCTTCCTGCTGTGAAGTGCTGTTGAGCCCAGCCAGTTCAGTCTCAGAGACTAAAATCTGAGGCCATCAGGGCTAACAATGCAGCACGAAACTCATAGTATCATATACCTAAGGCTTGACTAGCAGAGTTGNTGCAGCCAGTTCAGTCTCAGAGACTAAAATCTGCGGCCATCAGGGCTAACAATGCAGCATGAAACTCATAGTATCATATACCTAAGGCTTGACTAGCAGAGTTGATCAGTGCTTGATTCTTACTTATAAACCTATTGATTGCCTACTAGTTGAGAACAAATAAATGCTTTCTGAAATTGTGAATTTGCCTGGTGTCTTTGTCCCTCAGTATACTCCTCTTACAGGGGTCCACAAATCCAACAATAATTGCAACACATTAGTGTCATGGATTTCCCAATGAACAGGAATAACCAGTAACAGCTGAAGGAACTCCAGAAGGCAAAAGTAAAAGAAGACAGTCTATTGGAGTACCACATAAGCACTGCAGATCTTACCATCTGTCAAAATTAGCATCAATTTCTGAAACTGAGAAAAGAACATTCCCAAAGATATCCCAGAATGCATAAATCAAGGGAGTGTAAGACAAAAGACATGGGACAATTCTATTTTTCTTTTCAAAAGTTCAGTCCAACAATTTACTGAAAGAAAAGGAATCTGTGCTTTGACATGAAGGAATCTTAGAAAAAAAAAACACAGAAGTTACATCTTTTTTTAGAGGAATTCTGGGCAACATCACCCAGTGGCACTACCCTGCCACTGCGATCTGGCTATACAACCAGTATCACCAGCGTCGATACAAACATTTTGAGTCATGGAAGTCCCCAAACCTCAATTTCCCTGGGTACACAAAGACACACCTCTGTAGCATGGGCACCCTCTTTGGCTTGCCTGGGTGAGGTTTCCAATGGCCAGACCCGAAGAGCCTGCAGGGCCACGCAGCATTTCTGCTAGGATTAATGCAAAAGGGGACATCATGCCTGACTCAGCACACTCTTCACAGAATTACTGGGCCCTCAGGAAGTAGCTATGCAAATGTCAGCACAATATATAGACCATGTACGGACACGATATATGTAATATTGAGAAAAAGCAGGTTACACAATGCATGGGTTTATACAGTTCATGAAGTTTAACCTCAACTGCTGCTATGCATGTTAATCAGATATTCAGTCTCCAATCCACGTCAGCACTAATTAGAAAGTGTTATTTACTGTAGAGTGTAGGCTTGCTCGGGCAACTGCCTGACATTGCTTATTCTTTGAATGCTGGAATTTAAACAAAAAAATGTAAAAAATGTATGAGTAATGCTGGTTTTGTTTAGTGTCACACAGTGTTAAATCAATGAGGAATATAATGAGCCTTTATGCAGAGACACTTAAAAAATAAGCAACTGTTTTGCTGGAGTTCATTACTGTTTCCCAACTTTGCTGTTACCCTCAAAGCTAGGAAACTTTTCATACAAGTTATAGAAAATTTAGCTCCTTTGCTCCTACTAAATGATTTAAGCCCAAAAGAACAACAGCCATTGTGATCTGAGGACAAATATCACCTTCAGATTTTCATTTTTCCTGGGATGGAAACAAATTTTGTGCAGATTCTGAAGTATTTACAGCAGTCTTAATAATTTTGTTGAGCTTTGTGGCACTTCCACTTTAAAGCTCTTCTACACGGGGACAGACTTTTTAATAGGGCCTGTAATGATAAGACAAGGGGTAATGGTTTTACAGTGAAAGAAGGTAGACTTATTCTAGACATAAGGAAGACATTTTTATGATGATGGTGGTGAAACACTGGAACAAGTTGCCCAGAGAAGTGGTAGATGCCCCATCCCTGGAAACATTCAAGGTTGGGTTGGATGGTGCTCTGAGCAACCTGATCTGGTTGAAGATGTCCCTGCTCATTGCAGAGGAGCTGGATCAGATGACCTTTAAAGGTCCCTTCCAACCCAAACTATTCTATGATTCTATACCACTGGAACAACCCGAACACAAGTCTCATCCTAGAGGAAGTTCTCCTACAAGAGTCCAAGATGAAACCTTCAGCAGGCTGCACAATCTGAAAATAATTTTAAATCACGCAAATACCCTTTTGTTATTCTACCAAACTGACAAATGGGAGAAATGGGGACAAAACTCACTAAGTCTTAAACATCCTCACTTCACTGAACTTTCAAGTGCTGTAGTTCTAAATAAATTTTGTGAAAACCTGAACAGAAATATTTAAAATAGACTTCATACTCAGTATTTTTCAGTTATACTCAAAACAATATAAATTTGTCTAACAACAAATAAGAATTAATGTCTAGACTACATAAAAATTATCTTAAATGCTATAATTAAGAGAAAAATGAGATGATATCAAGAATGTTTCAGCAGAAACATGATTGTTTCCTGTTTTAAAATCATATTTATGTGCTTTTAATCAGCTCAAATGAATGTACAATAAATTGAAAAGGTATCAGTAATCAAGTGTGCCTTTTAAAATTTGAGAGTTGTTTTGACTAATGGCTTGCTATTCAGTCAAAAACCTGCTCTCAATCCTATGTTTCTTGGTTCACTGATGTTTTAGAAAAGCTATGTGTCTTGAAAGCTCTAGTAAAAAGTTACTTATTTTGAGCTGACTGCAAATCATTTAAAACACGTACATTTAAATGCATGGGAACCAAACCTTTTGCAATAATCTACCTTATNTAAATGCATGGGAACCAAACCTTTTGCAATAATCTACCTTATGTTAATTAAGTCCTCCTTAACAGGACTATAACGTTTATGATCAAAGCTCACAATTTTCAAGATGGAATGTTCCGTATGTGCTGCCTCGGCTAAAGAATAATGGTGGGTATACTTCTGTCTGGATGGCTATGAAAGTACATAATGCTCCGGACTCTTAGGCTATCTTTCTCTACACAGCTAAGTATAATCTCAAGACCTCTTTAATGTCCATGTGGTTTCACATCCACACAGAAAGCATGCTAAGGCTCATTTCACTGAAAGTGGAAAGTGGATAACTTAGCACCATAAAAGAACAGAATTACTGTTCTGTAACACAGCATGTAAATCTCCTGCGATAGGTTAAGATAGTATTATAGTAAGATAGTAACTGTGTTTAAACAAGAGTCCTGGGGACTAAGGGACGTGTCAGGAATATGAAGGTCAGTTGCAGCTCCTGCAAAAGTGATCAGAAGATCCTGAGAAAAAACAAACAAGACAATTAAAAGAACTACAGTGCTGATCTTGAGGAATGTAAATTTAGTCTTGTTCAGGGATTCCTGGAGATATTCAAGACCTGAGTGGATAAAGCATTAAGCAACCGGATCAAATTCGACCCTGTATTAAGCTCCAGAGGTCCCTTCTAACTATTCCATGATTCTCTGATCTTTTTTGACAGAATTATTTTAAGTGCTGCATGCTGCTTATAACATAAATCCGGTTCCTAACTCCCACTTCGTGGGAGCACATTTCTTGGAGCAAGACAGTTAATGCATTATACAGCAAAGAAATTTTTAAATAAAAATTGTATTAAAGTTCAAGTTTCACCAAATAATTGTTACAAGCCCGGATCTCGGGGCTGAAATATTTCAGATTTATAATGACAGAAGTAAGCCAAAGGTCTTCCTACATGCTAAATGTCAGTCTGCAAATAACCTTCATAAGTTTACATGGATAAATAATTGATGTGGACATACTCAAGTAAGTTAGCAGAAGAAAACAATTATTCCAGGGCTGCTCTCAACTAGGTAATTAATAAAGTGAGGCTAAGAAGGGGGGATAAACATGCCTGAGAACTCCTAAGACAATTCTGAATATAAAGAGATGCATATGAAACTGGTTTCACATTTTATGCAAGAACTACTCTAACAACCTCAAAATACAAATCCTATTTAGTACCACAATTAGTTTTAAAACATTTTTAGTATTACTCCTCCTATACATTTACCATCAGTCTGCCTCCAAGCTACAAAAAGTGAACTAAGTTAATGAATAATTGAAACAGATTCCTATTTTGTCATAAATCAAATCACCCTTTTGTGGACTGACCACACTTTGCTCCAAATTACCTCTAATGACAGCAGAATCCCACACACAAGGAAAGGCAACTGGCAGGGACAGATGAATATATCACTCTGCCAGCTTATGGACTTCAAAGTGAGATATAAAGATTGAACCAGCAGAACAAGGAGCTGGTCAGTCACCCTCCTACAAGAGAAAAGGTAAGTAGTTCAGGGCTACAGTATTTTTAAAGATCTGTGCAGTCATAAGCGATGCCATGAGTGAACAGTGTTTAATTGAACATTGCATCACCCACTACAAGATGGGGAGGCCTGGGATGAAGCTAGCAGGTGCCAGCTGCATCTCAAGCAGAAGGAAGCGTTTCTTCACCCAGTATTTAGCAAAGCTCTGGAAGCCTTTGCCAACACAAGGCTGCAGATGCTAAAGCTGACCTGAATTTAAGGACTGATAAGCAAGCTCACAGAAGAGAAATTCACTGAAAGCCCCAAAAGCCACTGGTGCATCGGAAAGTCCCTGAGTTGCAACTGTTGGAGACTGCAAGGTTATGGGAAAAAAACAAATCGTGATACGTTTGCTCTGCTGATGTATTTTTCCTTAATTTTCTGCTTTTGGACACTGCTGGAGACAGGATACTCAGCTCAATAACCTTTTTTTTTTTTACCTGTCCTGGTTTGAGGTAAAACCGGACCAATTTTGGTCAG
>RSEF01000001.1:140383620-140415545 GCA_003993805.1 Himantopus leucocephalus
CTGACCAAAATTGGTCCGGTTTTACCTCAAACCAGGACATTACCATAGGGTTTTTCTATATTTGCAAACTAAACCTGCAGCTGTCCGTAGTTTTTAGTTATGGGGCCTGGCCTGGTTTTGGCATGATATACCTTACTTCCATGTCCTTCAAATTACCCTCTAAGACTTCACATTTAGGGACCATATGTGTTTTTTTCCATACCTGTATCTCAGGGCCCCAGCAAAATCCATCGTGAATACTGCATTCACTTTGACAAACATCTACCCTGACAGAACTTCTAACATTATCATAGTTTTCTCATTTATCAACAGCTTTTCCAAGCAAAGGAAGTTTTAAAAAAATATATCTTATTTTGAGGTTTTTAAACATCAGTTTTCAAATAGGCAACCAATTGAAATTAAAGATTCAATGCTAAATCTCCATTAACATACCATGTTATCTCATTTTTACATCCTACAGTTATTTTGCTTAATGGAGCCAAGATTTCTAAATGTATGTGATTTAAGAATGTAGTCTGTTTTTTTTTAAAAAAAAATAAAAATTATAAGCTTAGCTTACTAAACTGTGTAACAAGAAAATGATATCTTGGAATCTGAGTATTCCCAAATCTGTAATGCCAAACTCTCAGAAATTATAAATATGCACATCTGCATAATCATTTGAAAATCTTTTACTGTCCAGTAAATCACTGTGCCAAACCTCCTTCTTGACAGCAGGATCTCAAAACTTGAAGTAGCTGAAAACTATAAAAAGAGAAAACCCTAAGTTGCCTATGCAATCTCTCCCACCCTGAAATTGCCTCAAATATGGTATCTGAATATCTGTTCTGTTCAGACAGAAGGAGGCTATGAAAGAGGTTTGTTTCATTCACTGTATGAGTTCTAACAAATTAGTATTACCTATTATGAGGCTTTGAAGAATATAATTATAAATTCCAACTGTTTGTGCCAATGCCTCTTGAAGACAAACTTCCTCACAGCTACTAATTGGCAATATCAAAGTGTTTCTGAAGAAAGCAAACTCACCACTTTTACACAAAAGCACTCTCAACCTCAAGAAACCACCTACATATCACAGTGCTCATCAGTCAGTGGAAAAGAAATATATAGCCTGCCAGCATTTTAATTTCTGCAAGAAAGAGCCCACTAATATGCAACAGCCAAACAAAGAAGTGGAAGAAAAGAAGGAACCAAAGACAGTTTGAATTGTTTGGAAAATACTACAATTGAGGAAGACCTCCTCAGGGAAGTGTGATACCTTTCTGACAGATCAATCTACTAGCTCTGTAAGGAGAGTTTACTTACAGGTATGGTGCCACAACTTTATATTATAGGTGTTTAATTGGCCTTTATTAATATTAGCATTTGCTCGTATTCCTCTGACATCTAAAGACTTCAGTCAAACACTACAACCATATTTTACTTATGATCAGAACATGTGCACAAGAAGTAATGATCATTGTCCTAAAGAGCCCAAAATCTAATATCAAATAACATGCGAGTTTCCCACTGGCTTGCTTTCTTTGATGAAGACCAAGTTTTGGCTTTATGTTCCTGTCAGCATTGAGAACTCTTTTTGCAACTAAGAGGCATCCTGTGATGATGATGATGATTGCAAGCCAGATATATCAGGATTCCTATCTCAGGAACTGTAGGAAATCAGGATGTTTTCTCTTGGATAGGAACTCACTCCAGTTTTAAGTCACAAGCTTGTACAAAATATCTGTATATGAGTCACTTTTTAAGTCAACCTGTAGCAATACCTTTACAGTATTTCATTCAGATCTGAAGAGAACAATACAGTCTCACTGATGTTCCTCTCATGCTTTCTATAGAAACTCACATAACATGCACAAGTTTCAACCCTGCAAAATATGTTACACTTGTTTAACCATGCAATTTCCTATAGGGGAAAAGCTGTAGCTGCCTTTAGAATCAGACACCCTAATGAATGTTATTTTCCTGCTTGGTAGGCAAAATAATGTCAAGTTTTTATACTAGTTTTGGTAGTAAAGTCTTATCATAAGCTTCCATTTTGTCTCTACATTGCTTCTGTCTAAAGTGCTCTCTGATATATTCTGCACCCCACAGCTCCTTCATCATGCCCTAACAGTGTAATAGAAATCGAGTTCACTGCACAGACATATTAGATGTGGTTCGCTTTCCTCCTTTTTTGTTTCAGCATTTTGTTTTATGAGTCTTTTGTTTGTTTTTTTTGACTGAAAAGTGGGTCCATACTATTTTTATGGGATACAAATGATTAATATAGATACAGGCTACAAACTGACATGGTATTTTTGGTCTGAATTTTTTGTTTTCCAAATGTTTGGTAACTTCTTAGTAATGCTGCTAAGAGAGGACAGTATTGTCCCATTCGTCAGTTTACTAAGAGTAGATTCAAAAAAGCAATGACGAATTAAATAAAAATTCAAAATGCCCAAGAATTCCACAGATGTTGCTTTACCTTAAATTCACATTTTATTGGTTAGACATTAAAATGCAGATAATACCTGTTTATGTCTTATACTACAGCATTAAGACCCACCAGGGTGTATTTTGGCAGAATGTAAGTCTACACCTCAGATGCACTGAAAGCCTCCTTGGGTCATCAGCATCTGCAGTGTGCATTAAAGGACTACTAAAACACATCCCAGAAAGTCCTAATAGCATTAAAATATATCTACTTACAGAGAAAGTAGGTTAAACACACACAAAACCACACTCCTATAACAAGAGCCAATTCTCATATCACTTGAAACTGGCATACTATCTTTTCCGGAAAAAATTCATTTTATAAATGGAAAGTGAAACCTATCCTTCTCCCTATGCAGCACTCTTCTGAAGATAACAAATTCACTCTCACAATTTTTACTTCAAGATCATGATGGCCATATAACCTTAATCTGTAAATTATATACCAAAATCTTTATATGGCCGGGCATCTCAATATAATTTCTATGTACCTAATAGAGCTGAGAGTCTAAAAGCTGTGTGTATGGTTCCCCAGCAGAGGACTATGAGGATAAAATGGGAATGTTGCTGAGTTGTAGAGTTGAATCACCTGCTGGGGATTCAAATGATTCAAAAGCCCCCCACTGATGTCCTCTTCCACCAGATACCTGCCATAGCCTGGTCCCTGGAGCCAGACTTTAGCTCTTTAGCTGCCTAAGCACTTTGGCAGCTCAAACTCATAACCTGGCAGCCCTGTTTTAGACAGCAGAATACAGAATGAAAAAATAATAATAATAAAAAAAACAACAGTGGATCTGCAGATAAAAGAAAAACATTCTGGGGTTACCATGAAAAATGGGAAGGGAAGGAGCTGTATGTAAATAAACGAATTGGTTGCATGATGTAGCATTTTAAAATCCTTGGAAATTAAGTCTTGCAAGGGCTTTTAAAATGAAAAGAGTGTTTCTGAATCGTTTCCTTCTGATATTTGTTGAAATTTTTGAGGAAAAAAAAAAATCATGCTCTGAATAGTGTTTCTTCCTCTCTTCTCATTCATTACAGCAGTTTATGAAGCAAATACCTATTATATGTATACTCTGCTTCCCAGTAATTAAAAATGCTTTAAAATTCCTTCTGTGCAAAACCTGGAGGTAACTAGACTTTTAAATTCAGGCCTTAAAACACTGAGCAAACTGAAATGATGAATATTTTTGCCTAGGTGAGGGGAAGGCATTTTGCTTATTGTCTGGCTGAACCAAATACTGCTCATGATGGTGATAAAGTTTCTTAGAAAAATATCTTAAGAATATCCCTCAGCCCTCTCCTATACACTGCAGTTGTTGTCAGATTGGCCTGTTTCAAACATCCTAACCTAAAAAACTAACTGAACAGCAAACACCTACCCAGACAATATGTAGGCTTGTCTTATTTTTTTAAGAGACAGTAAAATGATAAAAGTCAGTTGATGAAGAAATGATACAGAACACAACAGCCTGTTCTTTGTAAGTACAAGATGGTGGTGGTGTTGATAAATGGTACAGAGTCTGCAGCAGGTACAGAGTATTTGTGTTAGTCTGAAGGACATCTTTTTTTTTTGTTAACTTGCACAGTTGTCATCCCCTCCCCCAGTAGAAAAGTTCCAATAACAACAAAATTTCTGAGAATGGAAAGAAAAATAGTTCTGGCTGGTTATTCAGCACATCATGGCCTAGTGAACAAACCTGAGATTTGAGAAGAGAAGGCTTCAGGAAACGCATTCTTTGGGCCTATAATATTTCACTGAAAATACTACAGTGTGGTTTACACACATACACGAGGTAGTTGTTTGACTGTATTTTTTTCCCATATACAACATTAAATCCACTCACTTGAAACCCACCATGACACTACCAGGCAAACTTCACATATTTCAAAGGCTAAGTCAGTCAGTATAATACAGCTGTAGATCAATCATCCCCTAATTATGATGCAATCTAGAGTGCAAAAATTTTAGCTGAAGTATGGTGAAAATCTTTATATTGAAGTCTTTTGTTTCCTAGGTTTAAATCTGGCCTTCTGTGTTGGATCTCTTTTTATAGGGAAGTAGGAGAAGCCATTTGACGGTTTTAAGCTTAGTCTTAATACAAATTCATGTGCCTCTGAGGTATTCAGATTGGACTGTGTCAGTGCTTAATATTTAAAGGTTCTTAATGAAGCAAAGACTCTGGAAACTGCTTTTGCAAAACTATGTAGCCTGGATACAAGGACTCAGCTTCATTAATTCCAATGTTAGAGTTCTTTCATATTTTAATGGGCAAATCTCAATGGAAACATTTCCAAAAGAATGGAATCACAAGGATTTATTTTAATAAGACACATCATTGATATTGGTAGAGGTCATAGATAATCAGCGAGCAAGTACACCACTGACACTATTTTCAGGGATTGCAGTAATGGTGTAACTCAAAAAACTCTGCTGGAAACACATTGGAGCCTTAGGCAAAATCTTTACTGAAGGCACCGTGATACTGAAAATGGGTTCAGGATAAAAAGATTTAGTTGAAGACTTCTGGGAAGCCCATGGAAGATCTGTCAGCAAAAGGACAGATCTTGCCCTGCTTCATGACACAGATGTGAATCCCCTTCCCCTAAAAGATCCCAGGCAATTTCATTTGACCGTGTTGGAGAAGTCCATGAAAAGAAAATGTGTGTGCTTCAGCCAAGAATCTTTTTTAAAGGATGTTCAGGAAGACTCATGAAAATACAAATGAGACTGGAATCACCATTATCTCCCCGTAGCACTGGAAGTTAGGCACAGGAGTCATGAGTTCTGGTTGGCATCTCAAAACTGCAGTAGATTCTCCAGGCTGCTCTGAGCAAGGATGACTGTTGATATATAACACTTGCAAAGAAGAATTTTCTTTCTTTTCTTTTTGGTACATGAATCATTTAAGCACATATTCAAATACTGTGCATTACTGAGGATGAAGAAAACTGAACCATCCATCTAGCAATTAGTAAAGTTTAGATTTTTTCCCTATGATTTTGTCTCTTTTTTACCACAGAAAGGCTAGTTCCAAATGCTCAACTTAATGTTGCCATGATAGTAACCAAATTCCTTATCCTTATACATGCACTCCAATTATCAACTGAACAAGCTAGTTAGTCTTATTAAATTATATCGTATTGCATAAGATGAGAAATCCTCTTTCTCTATATATATGCCTATGCAATGGACAATTCACTAGAGTGATGAACCCTCTGACCCAGACAACTAGAAAAAAACTACTTTTCTGGTAATAATCTTCCCTACCTTAGAGCACTGAAAGTCCCAAGTTGTAAGAATTACCAATTAGTCTTAAATGGCTATTTGGTGAACACATGGAAAAAAATCTCTGTACTATCTTTTCTGGAGGTTTATAGCCAAGTTAGCTTTTAGTGGACACCACCACTCCATATAGAATCAATACTCTCCACTTCCTCACTACTTTGCACCAGTTTCAGTCAAGCAGATGACATTCTAAGTACTGCCTCTTCATTTTAAAGAGACTTTAATAACATGATATTAAAATACCCCAAACTAAACTGATGTTTCCACAATTTAACAAATGCATCTAAACCAATATTTTCAAAAATTGGAAGAGTAAATTGATCCTGCAGTAATATTCTACCTGCCAAGTTTCCACCCACAGCAATTGAAATGTCTGGATTATAATTAAAGCTCTCTGGAAAAAAATAATAATGACAGAATATCATCTAGTAGAAGAGCTACCATTATGTCAGTTTTCTCAAATGCTAAGCTACCAAAAGCACCTTAGTGATGACTCCTGCCTTGGCAATAAATAATACAAAACAGACAACTCTGTGTCTATATATGTAAAATTTATAGTATATATATTACTATAGTATTTATTGTTATATATTATTGTATTATACATACATTTATTATATAATATAAAAACTATTTACTTTTATTATTATAATACGAATTTTACTGTATGCACCCAATTAGTTGGTGCTGCTGATAACTGGGAAAATTCTGCTGACCACAAAATACTGTTTTTTCATCACTGAGAAACTAGTCCAGAGTTTCTTATCAATAAGAAACTAGTGAGGAGCCCCATTATGCTTACAGCACAAATGCTTTACTGGTATAATAACAAATTATTCCATGGTGCAGAAACTGCATAGCACAGACCATGGATACAAAGAAGCGTAAGCCCTAATTTCATAGGTATGCCCAGAGAAGCACAGGGAACAGATGCAGTTATCTCAACAAAAGTGTAGCTTTTATAAATATTGTTAGGATCACTCAGGAAGAATAGTTTTCTACACCAGCACAAAACAGACCTTTGCCAGAGAGGCAGCTATATCTGAAAACATATGTGTGACCTCAGCAATTTCTTTGGCCATTACACAGAGTAAGAAACGATAAGCCTTTGAATTTAATGAGGTCAAGCTTCGTGTGAACATATGACCATGCAGAATGGAATGGATTCGAGCATTTGAGTTGCATTTCGAGGTAAAAACCAAACCAAAACATTTTGATAGGATATAAGATTTAGCTTCTTTTTTCTTTTTTCTTTGACATTTAAGACAGACATTCTATCTCTAAGTTCAGTGATGAGAGAGGCCTGGCTTTCAAGAAGTTAGTTGTTTCAAACTAGCAGCTACTGTGCCTATCAGGTTTTTTTTGTTTTGTTTTTTGGTTTTTTGGTGTTTTTTTCCTGAGTGCAGTACTACAGATCAGACTGTGTTCAGGAACAGAGACAGCGAATTTAACTTAAGTATGACAAGCAGTAATGTATGCAGGGTAATACGCTTACCTAATATCCTTCATTTAAAATGCACAACACTGGAAGGAAAACACAAAACACTTTGAAAGACAATCAAAGCTATTCATATTTAATACTTCAAACAAGAGGTCTAAAGTGTTGCAGAGGTGACAACATATTACAGAAAATGCCAGCATTTAGGCTTGTCAAATTATAAAATAATAAGCTTCTATTTTAGATTTTCTGGAAAGGCAATTAATTGTGAAACTATTTCACAAAAGAACTTTGTGCTGCTGTCAGAGCCTAATGAAAAAAAATAGAGACACGATACATTATTTGTGTATTTTCCAATAAGCAAGTGCTGAACCATAAACTGCAGAACTTTCTGCGATGACTTCAGTACAAGAGATACTGTAAGTAAGCTCAAATACTTTATCCATCATCCATTAAGACATACAGTGAAAATATCATCATCAGTGATCTCCTTAGGTCATCATCAGCATGTCCTGTAGGTTTGACTCTCAGATCTGCAGTGAATTATCTTTTATTCTGCACAGGGGCAATATTAGGTAAAAAAAAATGCAGTGTCAAACAGCACTCACATAATAAGACACTTTTGTGTATTTGCACATTATGATTGTAAATATTATATTAACCTTAATAATAATTCCCATGGTCTGATCAAATTCCTGTTAATCAAGAGGTTCTTTTCTTGGAAATCTAAGAGACAATAGCCTCTATCAATTGCTTTGTGAATGGATAACTTCTAAAAATGTTTGCAGCTCTATACACAGTGGCTGTATCCCTGTATTACTCAAACACAAGGTAGTAAGAGGTGTCTTAGGGGACCAAATTCTACAACAGTAGCAGGAGAATCTTGGCTGAACCAGGTACAGCAATTTCTACTCAACATGCTAAATCCTTAAGTAAAGCACAGCCAAACTAGAAATCTCTGATATTTTGCCAAGAATTTTCTTATAGCAAATTTTGAATGGAAGGAAAGTTAGGCTATTTCATTTTACCAAGCCCGTAAAGACAAGATCCTTTGGAGAGTTATTTATGGTTTAGCATATCAACTGGTTTTGCCTTTGAGGAGAATATAAAATCACTGCAGATGAAATTCACAAACAATCAAATCATTTACGTGGTGAAAACTAGTAATAAGCTAGTTCAAACCTAATATTGAAATCCAACATACAATAAAATTAAAATAATCTATTAAATTTTAGTCTTAATTTTAGCCTCCAGGTATTCTCCCAATCTAGTTTGTCAGACTCATTTGACAAATGTGCATTTTAATATAACCAGCAAGGTCATGTACCTAGGAAACAGAAGTTAATTTCTTGTATTTACAAAATGGAATATGGAACTGAGAAATATAGGAACATTAAAAAAAGTATTTATAATTCACAATATATATGTGGTTTCCTATATTTTGCTATAGCTAAAACAGTGAATATGATCCCTGACTTTATACACGGGATAATATCAAGGAATAAAGAAACTCTATTACATCTGCACTTGTTATTATTAAGACCATTTTAGACAGATTTTAAGACAGATTTATCAAAAGTGCTAAAGGAGCTATTGCCTTCTCTCCTTCATTTCAGCTATACACTCCTGGATGTGTCACAGAAGAGAGAGACTTTTTAAATGCCACATCTGGACAGTAGCTGCATCCATCTTTAAGGCTCCAGATTCAGTATCCTTTTTGGAAAAATTACACTGTCAAATTGGAAAAGACTCAGGGAAGTCTTATGACAGCGGTACACCTTGAAAAAACATCTGACAATGACAGATGGAGATAATAAAACTGTTTATTTTATTCAACAGAACGCAGATATTTCTTGATTCTGCTATTTGTATTATTTTCTGTATTCAAAGCCTGCAATACCAAAAAGCAAAGGAATACTGTCCTCAACTGTGTAAAGCACTTGGGATTTTTTTAAAGCTTTTTGAGGGAGGATAAACATGTTCAGCTGTACTTGCACAGCTCTATTTCCCTCAATATGTGAAGTATCTCCACTGCTCTGAAAATGAAGTATTTATGGTAAATACTCTTTAATTTTCTTTTGCTTGTATTCAGAACAATAGTTCAAGGGCAAACTATCTGTACGTTCAGTTACAGAAAGCATGTGATTCAGTAAGTCTACAGATACCAATGATCTTGCTGCTCTACCATCATGAAAATTTTTGCTTCGAGGTGTTTCCTCCTATTCTCTGTCATACTTAATATTATGATTATAAGAATTTTAAAATTATTACTCTTAGTTTTATTCCCTCCCACTGTCTCATTAGCTTTCTTTACCTACCATACTCATTGCATCTGTACAGTTCTTGGGTTCAGAATCTAGGTATTGACTTTGGAAGAAGATACTGGTAACGGCACTTTTCATCTCAGTTAGGAGATAAAATATATGTATCATAGAGATAAAAAACTGACATTCCATGTGTGAACATTTTTCCTATTTTGGAACACTTGAACAGTGTTACTTCAGTGAGCCCTGTTCATGACGGAAAGAAGAAAGAATCAGTAAGAACATGACAGCTGAGTAAAGAAAGTGGCAGACTTTCTGCCACTGCGGACATTCAACCAATAAGTAGCCACCTTATCCATTAGATTATGCTGTGTATCAATTTCAGGTCTGTAACGTTGCATTTCCTACAGATTATTCCTGTGAGGGAGAAAAGGAATCAGAAAGTAAATCATTTATAAGAAATTCAGCTAGGAGAACCTGTTAGTGCCTTTTTTCCGCTTACATCAACTAGTTTATTTTTCTAGGAAAAGGACAAACCTGATAGTTGAGAAAAATGGAATAAAGGCTACAGGAAGACCAAAAGCCATGCATTCTAAAGTAGAGAACAGTAATGGGATTCAATGACTTACACCAATTTCTGTCAACTTTTCTTCTTTCTGCAAAAAAAGAGCACGGGCAATACTTACAGGAGACACTGTATGCAGTGCCTTTATTATATGAACAGCCTCACATTCTTTGGGACCATAAATAGCAACGTATTCAGAGCCACTTGTATAATGGCAGCATTAGAGCTACATAAATGACACGAAACGCACGGGAAAACCATAACATGCAGCAGTATGCAATGCAAAGCCTGTTATGCAACCAAAGTGGTGAAATCTTTAAAAAGATGCTAATAACATTACCTTTCTGCCTATACTTTTTCAATTTCTGACTCCTATATTTTATTCTGAAAAAATGACGCAACCGTGGGCCTATTTACTGAGAATGCAGAGTCTGGATCCCTCCCTCCCATGACAGTATCTTAAATATGATTACAAGTGCTGGCTCTAAATTGTTCTGAAGTAACAATTTTCCTGGATAAGATTACATTGACAATTTAAGAAAGTAATCTTTATAATGCACATTTTTAGCATAGTAAGATTAAACATTTTTAGGCACACAAACCTGAAAAAAACCCAAACGAGACCCATGAAACTGAGGGTAAGGCAGCCCTTGACTTTGTTCTTTAATGTTATAGTATCCTCACACTAAGATATTTTTTTAAAAATACCATTTTTCCTTCATAAGAATTTAAATCTTGGCAGCCAATATTCAGGACTGAAGTAGCTCGCTTCATTGAGATTGTTTTTTGCTGAACACAAACCTTGCAGTCAGTCAACAAAATTATAATTATGAAATAATGAATGCCTTACGGACCTAGTCTATACATACTTTCACATGAAAATCACTAAAAGCAGGAGCTCAAACACAACAGATTATCTTTCAGATTTAGTTTTAAAGTTCCTGAGACTACCACACAGTATAAACAAATAAATGACACTTGTTTGAATGTGACTGTTTACTTGCTTGTGAACATCTGTATATTTAAAATGTATGGAAATTCTGTGATCCAATTACTAAAACAAAATAAAAAAATGTTTCAGATGAGTTTATACTCAATCCTTTTATTTCACTATCTGTCTTCTTTCTTTTATGAGATAGTGGTTCCCGTGTGCCTAACTCCTGATAACTGCAGGCTTGCCAGACATATTTGCCAGCTCACAGTTTGAAAGCTAAAGTTCAAATTTTCATAATGGGTAGTTTCACTGAATTCATGTAATGTTAAACATAAGCAGACATGCCTGCAAGATCAATTATCCAATTATATGTCAAGAGCACTGTGGTGGGGAAAAGGAGCTTTCCACTTTTCGTTTCAATGCCTCTTGCTGGGTACAAGTCAGAATATCACAATTTTTGAAAGAGTTACTGTGAGCCAATTTGCTGGCATCAGCAGAGAGATGCAAGACAACCGAGGTTCAGTTCAGTATTCAGCACCATATATTTACAACTTTGCCCAGGCAGCTGGGAAGATCATAAAAGCAGAAGGATGGAGAGGGGAACTCCAGCCTATTCCTTGAGAATAAACTTTTCAAGCCAGAATTCTACATCCTTAATATGTTTAGTAACTCTTGTCAGGCTTCCAACCTTCATGGTTTCCTATATTTTGAATATTTTTCATACAGAAAAATGCATTCAGGAACGATGGTGGCAATGATTTAAATATGTGGTGATTACAAATACATAGGTTTTTTTAAATCTGCCTCTTAATTATTTTCTGAAATGTTTCCTCCTTCTGATGCTGTAGGAAAGAGTGAATAATCTTTCTCTGTTCATATTTTCTGTACTTTGTGTGATTTTATAGACCTTTCCCTTCAGCTGTCTTTCTCATGGAGAGACTCCTAGACTAACCAGTTCTTTCTTGTACAGACTCTTGTATACAATCTGCTCCATAATTGGGGTCACCCTCACGTAGAAAATGTTACACTATCCTTCCCCTTACCTTTTTCCTTTCAAGAAACATTTGTACCATCCTTTATGGTTTGCTCTTATTTTGAATGCTCTTAACAACTCTGCATCAGAAGAACACTTTGTCACTGAAATGCTCTTCCACAACTTTTACTAATATGTCAATGCTCATACTGTTACAGACATCTGGTGAATCCTACTGGTAGTGCCCTCCACTTCTGAAAATTGGCCCATTTTTTTGTCATCTACGTTTGGTCTGTAAATTAATAATCTCAAAAAAGACCTTCCTTCTTATGACAAATTTCCTTAGCATTTTTAGTGACAGACCTTGTTGAAAGTGTTCCAAATCTATGCCCACATTNTAAAAAAAAAAAAAAAAAAGAAAAGTTCTACTGATGTCTTTTGCTCAGATTAAAGCAATTAGAGCTATGGTCCCTACACTTACACGCTATGTGGTTCAAAAGTTTTATTTCAGATAAAATTTAAACTAGTGCCCCCAGAATGAACAGGCCTTCCAACATGATTTAAAACTGTGAGACCTAACACAGCTTTGGGCTTAGAGCTCACCTCACCATCCAGGGTGCAAGTGTCTTTGATGGACACTGGAGTGGAGCTTCTGCATGCTCCAAAATGAAATAGATTTTAAATTCCCCAAAACCACTCTTAGAGCTCAACCAGGAAGCAGTAAATGAGAAGCACCAAAGAATTCTTTAAAATACTACTGCTGCTCCAAAGCAAAACACTAATGAAGACATAGACACACCTGGTTGGAATCCTGCTATCCAAATGCTCAATGATTCCTTCAACAAATTTGAACAGAGTAATGAGGCATGGCTTCCTTCTGCTAAAAGTATATTGCCTCTTTCATAATAATATATTTCCATTAATTTACCAACTCAAGTTTTTATTATAATTTCTTTTGGTTTTCTAGAAGTCAAAAAATACTATATGACTTTTTGATTTACACCTGAAGCCATGTAAAAAGAAAACGTAGCATCTCATTTACCAGCCCATGGTCAGTTTAAGTCATACATTACACAGTACACCTTGCAGTCTAATTTTGTATTTGAGTTCCTTTAGACTTTTGGGGTGAATACCAATGATTTAGACTAGGAAGACTAGATATACCACTGATGATTTATTGCTATTTATTTTATCAATTCTGTTATAAAATGTCTTGGAGTTTTCTTATTAGAGATGTCCTCAGATTTGTACCCTGTAGAGAAAGATGGTCCTAAGCTTTTTGCAGAGGTTCATTAAACATAATCCATTTTCAAGATTCAAACACAATAGACACGATCACTTTCTCAGCCCAGCACTGTATGCTTACCTTCTCCTCTCAGCCTTTCCTTCACTACTTTCTAAAGCATTGTTGAAGTTCATGAATACCAGATTTTCATTGGGCTAACTTATAGATAGCACAAGCCAAGCACAGAGTCTCCTCGTATCATGAGAGAGAGGCAGACAAGTGGCCCAAATATTGCTGGTATACAAACCCATGTTTCCTTTATTACACAGTGGTTTAACAGCACATGAAGTCTTAATTTATCATACCAAAGATCATATACTGTTAGTTGCAAGTGGATTATATCCACACAGAAGAATTGAGAGAATTAAAAATCTGCTTAGAAATTAAAGCCACAAAATAATCAACTTTTGTGTTCAAACAGTAGTGTTACGATTAACGACCTCAGCAAAGTAAAATATAGGAATTTATCATTGCTGTTGACAAAACATCAATTCTTACTCATTCACAATGTGTCTGCAAAGAGCCAACACAAGTTAGTGACGACACTGATGAGTGTTGGTGAATCACTGACTGAAGAGAAAGGCATGAAAAACCTCACAGCCTATTAATAAGAGTACTCATACTCTTATTTATGCAAAGTGATTATATAAAAGTCATGGCTCCTTGGGGGTGATGGTAGTGTCAATAATATGATGGTGAGGGGTCACAGCACCAGGCTCAGAAAGTAATTACATTACAATCCCACAAACCCACCAAGGCAAGTGCCATGTGCTTACAATGGTAGAAGCAACCACGGGATGGCTGGAAACATACCCTGTGCCCCATGCCACCACCCAAACACTATCATGGGCCTTGAAAAGCAAGTTTTATGGCAACATGGCACCCCAGAAAGAACTGAGTCAGACAATGGGTCTCATTTCTGAAACAGGCTCATAGACACTTGCACCAAAGAGCATGGCATTGAGTGGGTATATCACATCTATTGTGCACCAGCCTCTGGAAAGATTGAACAATACAACGGACTTTTAAAAACAACATTGAGAGCAAAGGGTGGTGGGACCTTAAAACACTGGGATGCACACTTAGCAGAGGCCACCTGGTTAGTTAACACAAGAGGACCTGCCAATTGAGCTGGCTCTGCAGAATCAGAACTTTTATGTACTGTGGAAGGGGATAGAGTTCCCGTAATGCACATGAAAAACATATAAGGGAAAATAGTTTGGGTTATTCCCACCACAGGCAAAGACAAACCCATCCATGGGATTGCTTTTGCACAAGGACCTGGGTGCCCTTGGTGGGTGATGCAAGAGGATGGGGAAGTCCAATGTGTACCTCATGAGGATTTGATTTTGGGTGAGAATAGCCAATGAATTAAACTGTATGATGTTAATTGCTAATTTACCACTATATGTCATCACTACTATGGTTGCTATATCAACAGTATTTCTGTAAGAATTGCCCAAATTAATGAAGAATGAACTTTGATGAAACTGAGCGAAGTGCAGCCGTGATGGAACCAGAACTGGCTTCAGCAATTGGCGCCCAGAAACTTTCTTGAGATTGACATCTTCAACCTGCAGACCATGGGCACGGACCGTGCCAGATACATCAGTTGCAAGCTCCAGATGCAGCGTGCCACAATTCACCACCAAACACACCACCTCTCCTGCAGTGAAAAACTGTTATGACAGATGGAGCCCAAAGTTATGGACTAAATGAACTTCATGGATATTTTAGAGGGATGGCCCACAAACTAAGGGAATGATATCTGTATATGTGTGTGTATACATATGTGTCAAAGACAGAGAAGTGGTGGTCACGATGAAAAGTATGAGGCCCAGGTGTGACTTAAGTGGTATGGAATAAGAGGTGGATACTGTCCCAGTTTCAGCTGGGAAAGAGTTAATTTTCTTTCTAGTGATTGCTGTGAAAGGAATGTCAATAATACCTATTGGTTTTAGTTGTTGCTAAGTGATGTTTACACTATTCAAGGACCTTTTTCAGCTTCCGATAGAAGCACAGATGGAACGATGGAATGGCCAATGAAATATTCCATAGCATAGATGGCATGCTCAGAATATAAACGGGAGTTAGCCAGGGAGCAGGAATCCATGATCACTGCTTGGGATGGTGCCAATTCAGCGGGTGGTGAGAGTAACCCATGTCATTATTATTATTGTTATTACTATTGTTATTTTTCCTTTCCTTTTATAGTTTCTATTAAACTGTTTTTGTCTCAACCCACAAGGGGCTTTTTTTCCTTCTTTTCCCCTCTTTGTTTTTCCCTTTTACCCCCACACTCTGGAGGGGAGGAGGCGAGGGTGAGCAAGTGCCTACGTGGTTCTAGTTGCTGGCTGGGGTTAAATCATGGTTACGAAAATTTCCACACTGTAAAACACTGCTTGTTTTACTGCAAGTCAGTTATATTAATAAACAAGACATTCTACCTATTTCAGCATTACAAGAAATTTACACCTTATCTCTTTCATACAAACTGTGTATTTGATCATTCTGTATTTTCCCCCATCTTTTAATTCTTACTACTTTAACCAGTGCCAGTGTGCCACTACACCACTGCTTGCTGATGCCTGTCCGCCTCCATCCCCCTGCTTTTGGCACTCAGTACTTTTCTGGGAGTTAACGCTCAATGATATTTAAAGCCTCCAGTCAGGATGAAAGTTCTCTCACTTCTATAAACATGCAATGAAAAGCAACCTTTCCCAGATCAGCAGGTAGCAAGTGTTAAAAAAACAAAAACAAAACAAAACAGAAAAAAAGAAAAAAAGAGGAGTGTAGTAACGAAGTGTAAGAGGTGTTACACAGAAATAATACAGAGTTTCATTACAAGTGAATCATAGGGTTTTATAAATAGTTCAACCTCTTCTAGGAAATATAATAAAACCTTTCAATATTAGCCTTGTGTTTCTGTTGATATACTTCAGAGCAATGTTGGCTTTGAGATCTCGTAATGCTCTCTAATAAAGCACATAAGATGGCATAAAAAAAATCAGAAGTCCATTTAAATACACTTTAAAAGATTTCAATTTTTAAGTGTTTGGGGATTAAATTATGGCTAATGTGTTAAAGTTCTGGGTTTTGTTATTTCTAAAATGACACAATTAGCCTCCAAGGTCAAACTCAATGTTACATTATAATTATTTTTAGCAAGTAAAAAATCACTTTACATCTACAGTTAATTGCAGTTAATTTGGCCTTCGAGATGTATCAGTACGAAAGCAATAATGGTTTTTAATAACAATGACAGTAAGAAATGGATAAACTAATGAGAGAAAAAATGAAACATGCATGGAGTTTAGGAGTGTCCATCCACATTTCTTTATACTTCTCATCAAATGACATCACAGAAATTTGTTTCAGATCAACACATGAACTAAAAGTGAAGAAAGAATCCTCTCAAGCTCTTTAACTTCTCATCACTACGTCTTACTTACTGCAATCAGTGAAATATGCATCAAGGTAAAAGTGGAATAGTTTTCAACATAGTTTTGTGTGTTTGATACCAGTGAGGTGAACCAGTCAGTCATCATTCTGCACATGTACACACATCCCCAAAGTAGCACTACTGCATGTGCAGCAAGTAGCTGGACAAGATGACCTCCAGAGGTCCCTTCCAACCTCAGCCACACTGGGATATCCAGTGTGAATTATGCTTTGACCTTTTGGAGAGTTAACTTCTCTTCTTGCTTCTGTTCCAAGAAAACAGAGCTCTGTTTATAAGAATTAAAAAAATTCTTTAGGAAAAGAAGAAAATGTACTCTTTCTGAAGAAAGAGAGAATACCCAAGTTTTTGTAGATCCTCTTACTACAATTTATGCAAATTATTTCATAAGCTAAATATTTAAACAAGCATTCAAACAGCTCATCAGAAGAGGCTATGCAATCATCATCACTCAAGGTCTTCAAAATGATATTGACTATTCAAAAAAAAAACAAAACCAAAAAACCCACCAAAGACTTTAAACAAGCTTTTGAGACAAATCTCAGACTAACATACAGTATTGGACACTTATTCTTTTATCGTTGCATTCTAATCATCCCTTTTAAAATTTTTCTTCAAGAAAAATAAAAGGGTAGGATTCCAATTTCTGTCATCAACATGACCATGGAGTGAAAAAGTCTCCATGCAACCATATTCAGATGTCCTATCACTGGGCTTTGGAAGCACTCTGAATGCAATAGGATTTTTACAACCTTCCCTTCCACCCCTACCTCCTCACCATACACACATAACTAACTATCCTGGACTTAGGAAATAAAAGGGGCAGACTGTCGTTTTATTATATTATTTACTTTCCTGGATCACACATTCCAGGTGTTAGAGGTTAGCCTTAGTTAGGGCAGTACGCTGGATGGTGGGGGTGAGACGTATCTAATCATTCCCACGAGGTGTTCTCTATGTTTATTGGAGAAACAAAAATGGTGCAAACTTGAAAGGCTGCTTAGTGAAATGAGGTAAATGTATACATAAGCAAGAAGACATTTACAAACAATTTGTGAATCCTTGCAGATTCTACAACACAAATTATGAATTTGAAATGTATATGCACAATGGAAGTCAAGCTTAGTGATCAGGAGTGGCAAAGTTAATACAGCACAAGGTTAAGGAAGTGCATTAGAAGAGCAGCTAATCACAATAAGTTATTGATAATGATAATGACATTGGATTGAATAATTATATTTTGGTTTTATGTGTTTTAGATCAGCAATCTGTGATGGCTATATACTAAAGAGTAACTCAAGGCAGAAGACAGGGTAAGCAGAATTCCCATGTTAGCTAGAGTTTCAGCAAGGGAAAATGCTATTGGTGTATATCCAGATTCATAACATTTTCACTGTTTTTTAATAAAATCACAAAATTGTTCAAATCTTTCTCTGGCTGCACTATATACAGAAGAAATACAATGTTTTTTAATAATTGCTTGTAACAATATGAGAAGACAAGAGTCAAAGAAATAATAGATTTATGTGTAAAGATAAGTTAAAAAAACCCTTTGCTTCTATGGAAAATAGTGATCCTTATCAATCACGAAATTAAAATGTAAAAATGTGTATTAGGATGACCAGTTAGATCAACAGAACATTGTACAACACACTGAATAAAAGATAGTCTTACCCTGACAGAAAAAAATAATTGCCTTCTTCACTGATTTCCTGTAAATTTTGCCAGCAGCTTCCAGTTATGTGTTCCACTACCAGTAATGGGGTTTTTTTCAGTACTGAGAATAATAATTTTATATTTCAGTTATATTTTTGCCCAGTATAGACACATATATTCCTACAAAGATAACTTCATCATAAAATACTCTTTGACAGGGATGAGTTAACCCTCTGTGACACCCTGGAAGTGAGTAATCCAGTTCGAGAGTTCGCTGACAAAATGGAAGAAAATGTAACCGTATGAAGGTAATTTTACCTGCGACTGGTTTTCATTGTAAGACTGAGGCCTAAAAGCAGAAAAAAATACCTATTTAGCTGTTGTTTACTAGAGTCTTAAAACTGTGTACTTTACAGGGTGGGGACTTTTTTGGGAGGGGTGGGAGTGGGGTTTCTTTTGGTCTTGTTTTGCTCTTATCTCTTTTGGATATTGACTAGTCAGCTGCGTACCAGAGTGCTTTATGCCTCTTTCACTGCATCATGTTCTGGTCTAGTTTTATCATTAGTATAGAAAACTTGCAATATAAGTTCATACTCAATTTGTAAATTCCTCTAGGCTGAACTGGCTTTGTTATGTATTTATGTAAAGGTGTTCTTAAGCCACTGGCTAAATACTCGATAGGATGATTCATGTAGCTGGTCAGTTTGTAGCTTGAAAGAAAATAAGTATCATGTAACTGCATTTACTTATTACTTTTCTTCCTTTACCTTTTCTACATCAGTATATTTTCATTAACAACTGTGATACTTCTTATATGAATTTCACATAATGAGGAAGTAATATCTGGTAATTTCTTCACAGTTATGATAGTTGACAACAACCTCTACTGAACTTCTTAACAATTATGACCTGTAGGGCTTAGATATTGTGTTCAGAAAATCAAAAAAACCCTGTGTGATGAATTGTTTTTGTCCTTATTTTGGCAACCAAATGCACCATTGGAATTGAATAGTTATCTACAATGACTAAGGTAAACTAAACTAGCTAATATTTAGCCACTGCTTTGATTCCAAATTGCTGAAACCATTTTCAGGAATATAGATCTATGTTAAGAAGGTTCAAAGAGATGGGCAAGTATTTAATATGTATCTTTATATATATGGTAGCTGTCTTCCTTCTAACTATTTGAGGTTTACCATTGAAAGCCAAATCTGGCCTCCATGGCCTCTTTTACCAAATAGTACAACTTTCCATGTAGAATATCAGGAAGAGTTACATTCTACCTGATTAAATGGTAAATTATAATAGTTTTAAGTAAAAGCTACTCCTAAACTAAATAGTTAATAATTCAACATTTGATAGACATAGGTCCGGGCACAATGAACTTTAATTCATTATTTATTCTAAGAAAACATGCAAATTGTGTTTTACGGCCAAAAGCCAATTAAAGTCAAACATACTCTCATTATAGTTGTCCAAGTCTTTATTCTGGCATTATCACAGAGTTTAAGAAATAGAGAAAACAAATAATTGCTACTGAAAGAACGAATGAGTGGGTGGACAGGAGACACTGAACAACTAATTAGATGGTTTTAGAAAAGGTTTTCATGATTTTATATCATTAACTTGGTCAAAATTTCAGTTCTTGCTAGCCTACACCCATCATCTGTCTTGCATTTCTAGATAATTACTGGAGCATACTTTGCTTCTTTGATGTTTTTTAGAACAGGAGATCATTAAATAAAATTTCTTTACAGCAATTTAAGGGGTAAACACTGTCTACAGCCAAAGGTTTGGGCCATAGCAACTACACAGGCATTTTGGGTCCAGGTAAGGGGCTCCAAAGTCAGATAAGCTTTCCTTTAAGAAATAATCCATTACAAGAAAAGTGCACGCAGAAGAAAAAGTTCTTTTATCTCACTTGCACCATCAACACCATCCAAAGCCACTTTTCCCTCTCCTTCTGGGCAGGGGATCTATGGAAAGACCCAGTACTGTAGAGGTAGCAAAATCCTGGGAGCGGTGGTTTTCCATCGCCAGCTCTAGCCAGTAGTGACACTGAGTATACATTCCTGAAGGCCATGGGGATGGGCACACAGGTGCACATGCATGCTCACGTGGCTGGCCACGCAAATCTAAACAGAGAGAGAGCAGAGCCTTTTCCAGCACAAGCACTACCAACACTCATGTAAACATGAAGCACAGATGGTACAATCCTGGTTTTCCTCTGTCTGATTGAGATTTAAGGCCACTAGTAGAACAGATACAGACAATATGGATCTTCCTGGTAGCTCATCCTTGACTGGTTTATCCAGCAACCAGCACTCAGACCCCATTGCCCTCCAGTTGCTGGCCCCTGGACCTATGAGTCCCTGAGGTTTGTGGTCACATTCTAGTGGCTGGTATCCTACTGGCCAGGTAGCCAGGCTTGAATTTCACTACCTTTCACGTATACACACTTAGAATAAAGACAGCCCCTCAAACGATAGACTGCTGTGATCAAGCACAGGGCTCAGTCAGGTAAGCATGCCGACCAGCAACTTGTTTACACTCAACCAGCCCCTTCCTCCCCTTTTTTCCTCTTTTTTTCATATGCTGCTATGCTGATCCACCTTGATCCTTTCCTTTCCCTGCTTTTGGTCCTTCCCTAAAACATCCCATAATAATTCTCACACATTCCCACAATCCTCTCAAAACGCCTGGCACAATCCCAAAATTCTCCTCTCTCTCACCTGCAACCCAAAGCCCTACACCCCTTGAAGCCATTAACCCCCTTCAGTTTGCACGCCATCTCGGTGAGAGCTTTGTCGACTCATCTTGGTAGGTTTCCTGGTTTCAGATACCAATAACCCTGTGATTTAAATATTTTGTGTGTATATCATATGATATGTTGCCTTTTAATCAGTACTTTTGGTTTATGGAGGAAACATCCTACCCGACTTGCCATAAGTATTTTTGTAGGGATGTGCATACGCTTGTGGGTGAAACACCTTTCAGAGTTTTGTAACTATAAACAACATTGACTTAATCACGGAGTGATTGAGCTAGTTCCTAGACTGTTTGAGATTAAAAAATTGTTTTATTTAAACTTTTCTGTTATGCATGTCTGAAGCGTTATTATGAAATTCACTCATTGAAAAATATTTCCACTGTTGTGTGTGCAAGGACAAAGGAAAGAGTGATAACATATATGAGTAAATACCGTCAAAGGTAAAACTAGAGTGGAGTCAATCAAGCACTTTTATAGCAACACTTCTAGAGGACATCCACACTTTGGGCTGCCTCCTCCAGGACATATCTAAGGAATAATGGACACTCAGACTGTAGGAGCAGGTGCATTCTGTGGATTAACTATATGCTTCACTAGAAAGGTCTTTAAGCTTGACTGACTAAAACACTGGCAGAGGCTTTAAGCTGAAAGCAAGCTGACCTCCTCTTGAATATTCTCAACAGAAAATTGTCACTTTTTTTTCCCTAAGAGATTATGATTATCAGTTTTATTAATAAGACTCAGATAATTTGAAAAATCTTATTGATTTATTCATAATTGCAACCTTTATCCGATGACTGCACTGTTGTATCTTTTATTAGTTTTCAGAACTTGGACGAAATTTGCTCAGTTACATGCCTGAACAATTGCAAATTTACTTTCTTGTCCTTTTTCATAAAATCAATAGAAAGTATTAAAGGCTGGTTTATTTCATCAAATTACATGATTTGTGAATGCTGTACACAAAAGTCATGTCAGGTAGGAAGGCAGGAAGTCTGCAAAGGCCTTGCACTTATTTATAAGTAAATACCAAAGTTCCTGGAAGGGAAAACTTAATTTACCAAGCAGACGTGGAAAAGACTTGTGATGTTGTACAAGGACTGCCATTAAAACGTGGCAACACTGTCTATTATTACTAGACATCTGTTATCAATTCCAATGGAAAGTAATTAGTTTAAATTTTTTTTTTCTAGGTCATTATATTTATTATATTGCTCTCCATTTGGTCTAATGTGGGTATCAGTGAAGGGAAATTGTGGAGCTAATTACTAGTATGGTTTCCAGAATCCAACAGTACAACCTTGTTTGATAATAAATGGAGAGAATTCATGCTTAAACGGCAAAGTAATAAATGTTGTCCTTGTGTCAGAGAAGAGGAACTCTGGGGTGATGACAAAGTAAATTGCACAAATAAAACCCAACATAAAATGGAGAGCAGGTTGTATGAACTCTGGAAGAGAAAGTATGAGGAAACAGCCATCTCTGTTGACAAGGGAAGATATTAATTTTGCTGTCAACTGTGGTGTTACTGCAACTCAGGGAACAACTGGGGAAGAATGAGTAGACGAAGTATCTAATTCCATTGAGAGTGACTCTTTGCAAGTAATCATAAACTGCAGTAAGAAACAGTCGATCAAAAATCATTGCTGTTATACACCTGGAGATTGTTCACCCAAAATATAACATTAGTGAATTTGTAACAGACCAGTCTGCACAAGGTTGATAATAAAAACATTCTTGTGACTCAAGTTTGGAACTCTAAGAGAGAGACAGTAAATGTATAACTTGCTAAAATATATTTACACAAACAAAACACCTTAAGGCTTTTTCAGCAATTTCATACAAATAAGATGTGTGGATTCTTCCTGCATGGTCAAAAAAGAATGCAAAGCAAGGCTTGCTTTAGTCTCACAAAAGAAGTCAGAACAGCAAAGGTTCAGCTCAGGTATAGTGAAAAATTCTTACAGATGTCAGTTAAACTTCGCATTTAAAGAAAGCTCTTTATAAAATTTAAAGAAAGTTCTGGAACAGTGCTGAGAGATTAAGAACAAATGCAGTTTATCAGCTTCTTCCATTTAGAAGTGTAAACAGAAATTTGTTACAAGCTAGTCGCCTTATTGCCAGAACTACAAATTAAATGGTGTAAATACTCAAGTAATAACTAAGGCTGTATCCTCGCAACTTGTTGCATATTAGAAGCTCTCTGCTCCTGTGTTGAACCTCACTGACAGAATGACCTCAGAGCAAATGGAGACATTTCCAAGATTCCAGCTAAATGAATACTTCAACAAAAAAGTAATATTTTACAACTGTCGCTCAGCAATCACATGCTAAAGTATTGTATTTTACTCTGTCACTGCAGTAAGTGAAACCAACTTTCAAAACGTGGGTCTGTGCACATCTGGGGGTTTTCTGCCCCAGCCTTTTTTCCACATCAAACAGTGATAAGTACCACTAAGTCAGAGTACATCTGGATGCCAAAACAGTAAAGCGATAGCTCTTGGTTTATGACCTCTGATGTCAAGTCCTGTTACTACTCTGAGCTCAACCAGTACTCAAAAGATCCATGCTGATTATACACACATTAAGCATAAAAGTAACAAAACAAATAAACAACAATTGCTATAAATACATCTGAATATATATATATGCATGTGTGCATTGGTATGATGTTGTAACGAGAGTAGTGCTAAGGAGGAAGCAGATGATTCCAAGTATTTCAGCATGTCACCCAACACTACCAGACACAGTGTTACAGCAAACTTTATAGTACTTTATCATGTGTATCCGAATTAATGTCTACACCTAGGGTGTACATACAACCCCTCCTTGCCTTCCCAAAACCACCAAGGTTACACCTAATTGCTGTGAAAAGTGAAGGACCCAAGAAGAAAAGAAGTAATCATTCATACACACCCCTGGACCATAAAAATCTCTGTAAAGACAAAGGCATCCAAACTATATAAATATCTGCTAGAAAATAAAGAAAAAAGAGATGATGACTATTGCAATCCCACCGAGGAGACAGCTCCTGGACAGTAACGGATCCTGATAGCTGATTTGGCAAGCCAGTTTACTATACGCTAACAAAAGTTATCAAACCACTGAAAGTTTAATGTACTTACTACATCTTTATAGTATTATAGTTATTAATACGTTACTGCGTCTTTGCCTCTGTGGCTATCTATCTCGGTCCTCTAGCACAGTAACTTCTGTTGTAATACCTCATTCAGCATTTGTATGGAAACAGCGATGGTGTCATAGTTCCATCTTTATGACAACATTCCAAGAAGAACAAAAAATAAAAATTGTCTGCCCAAAAATCTATTTTAAAGGCTGTTACTTTTGGCTGTTCATAACAGCAGCAGTAAAAACTGTATGAAAGTTGTATTGGTCAGAACAACCATTTCAAGCTATTACTGATAAATCTGGAAAACACCTAAAAGTTCTCCTTTGATGTTTTGTTTGTAATAATGACGCCCCTCTGCGGTGAAGCACAGTACATCAGCTGCTGCTTCTAGAAGGACCTATCTAGGGGTCATATAAGAAGTAAATCTCACTCCAATTTTCCCTTAATGGAGAAAAAAATAAAACAGACATCTTATTTTTATTGAGTCTTTCTGCAACAATTCACAGAAAAGAATATTTTATTCTAATAAACTACAGTAAACTAGAGATTCTCTTTAAAATTCACTACTCTAAGACAGCTTATTTTTTATTTTTTTTCTGTGCTGTACTAATACTGTGTTAATTTCTGTAAAAGAAATGCCTTTTTACAATTTTTTTTTTAAATCAGGCAGGGTTACTAATGACCATACCTTGAGAGAATCAGCTTAAATAAATGTATGAAAGGGAAAGAAACCAATCTGCACACTTATTCAGTTAAACAACAAAGATTATACAGATAACACTCAAATATGTATCTGACTTATTTTGAAGCTAATACACATACATTGTTTGTCTGGTTCTTCACATCTACCAGTAAAATATCACATATTTTAAGCTTCCACTTTACTATTAATCCCACTTAGGTAAATTGTATTAAAAAACCTTTAAAAATAATTCTGGTGCTATTTATCCCTATATTTGTCAGCGTAATCACAGACTACCTTATGGTAATTTGCTATGAAGTTTTTATTTCCTACATCCCTGGCATTGACCAGTCTGCATTCTGCTTAAAAAGAATCTCGCAACTTTTCTTGGAAAGCACATGGAAATAACTTTTCATCCTAGAAACAGAAAAGTAAGATGAGACAAAGGGGTAGGGATTGAGCTGTCCCTGTTTTACACCAATAGCCACAAACAGCTCACATCCTGACACTGAATACTAGGCCATTCCACATAATTTTAGACACAGGGTTTCAATTCATTTCAATTTCAACACAAAAACGAAAAACGAATTTTTAATAATTAAATTACAAAAATCATAGGGATTTCCTATAAGTCATTTACATTTAAATAGTAATATGAATCATAGAAGTCATCACACATACTTCAACAAAAATCTCTCAAAGTAAATAGTGTTCTTTCATCATCCTCACACATTAGTCATTGCCTTACAGCAGCTTTAGAGAAGCTGAACTTCTTTTGACTGAAATGCCATGCCACACACAAAACCAAAGTAATTGGAAACTTGCCAATTAATTGCACGCAACATATGCCTATAATGGTGATGAGGACTGATGTTGGCTAACAAAGTCTCACTTGCTGAGACTCAGGGCTAATGACAAGTGCCTTACTTTGAATTCCGTATTACTTATCATTTCAGGTATTCTTGTTGAAAAATATCCTTTAAAAGTCCCCAAAAGTAACTGTGGATGATAAGAAAGCTATCTGAGACCAAACTGACTGAAACACAGATCCCACACAGACTGCAACTGTCTAAGCTCGAGATTCAGTCCCATCACCAAGTTAATTTTAGTTTCTGCCATTTTCTTTATTGCTGACTGAGGACAGTGAATTTCAAATTGCTCTACTTTGCTTGTATCTCAAATTAATTTGAAAAAAAAATCAGTGGAGAAAGATCTAGTCTGCCTGTTTAGTGAACAGTCTTACCACAGACACCACATTTTTTATAAAAAATATTTATAAGATGTATCATTGCACACATACCAGACAATGTGTTTTAGGGGAATGCAATGGAAAGTATTTCACCCTAAAGGTTATCAATGGATCAAAGTTAAGATGTAGATTCAGCTTTTCCTGAGTTAATATTTGCTAAAAATCAGTTATTTTATTTAGGACATGTACATTTTCTGATGTCCTGGATGCTGTGTAGTCCCTGGTAATCATGCCCTCCCCAACTCATTCTAAATTACACATGTCTATACAGTTATAGTCATTTGGCATAAAATCCAAAATTTCATTTAGGAAAAAATAAAAAGAATATAAATGTCAAGGTGAGCTACCTGTTTATGCTCTGATGTATCAGCATTCAGTACAATAAAATCTGTTCTTTTGACTACACGTCAAGGCACTGCTTATTACTAACATAACTGAAGATGCATTCCTTTTATAAAACACTAATTGGATGTTACTTCTGACCAGACTTCCAGTCACATGAAAATTATCAAGCCACCTTGTACATTTGTACCTGCTTTTATACATGCATATTTTGCTGTTTGAAATATTTTAAATGTCCAAGTGTAGGTCAATTGCTTATGCTTTACTGTCATTACTTGTTTCAAATGCAGACATCTCTTTTCCCAACTGTTTTGCATTTCCTAGCAACTAATAAGGGTTCAGTAAAATTATTCTTAAATTTAACAGTAATTCATTGTAAACCTCTAAATGACTTCTTTCAACATTATGAAAATACACCACTGTATTCCTGTATCTGATGGTCTTTTTCAACTGCAGGTAAAGGCATCTGAACCTTGACTTATAGTGTTTCCTGAATTTTAACAGAAAGTATTAAACTACAGGAAATACTTTGGAGTGTGGAAAAAACACAGACATATAACATTCACATAGTAAAAAATATTTACACTTTGTGTAAACATTTCCTTCTATTTAAGCTGGAGAAACTTTTCACACAAAAAAACCCTCTACTTACCAAATTTCAGAGGGTAAAAGAACAAATCATGAAGTATACAATCAAATCATCACTACAAAAGTTACTTTTGTTATCAATCATAGAATCATGGAATCCCATGTTGGAAGGGACCTCAAGGATCATCCAGTCCAACCTTTTTTGGCAAAAGCAGGGTCCAGACAAGACAGCCCAGCACCCTGTCCAGCTGAATCTTAAAAGTGTCCAATGTTGGGGAACCCACTACTTCCCTGAAGAGTTATGAAATACATGATTGTGTCCAAAGTTCCTACTCAGAATAATACTGGGCTTTTCACATGAAAAACTGTTTAAGAATATGATAAGGCTACATTGGCAATTGAATATTTTGTCCTTGGTGGAGAAAAGATTATTGCTTGGAAAATCATCTCAGATTTTCAATGACTTAAATGTTTGCAAAGTAACAGAAATGACAGATATTTTGCTCACATTTACTGCCACTCCCAGACTTTCAAACATTTCTTTAGAAAACTGTGGATGACTAATCAATGAGAAGGGAACTAGGAAAAAAAAATCATTCTTTGGAATTTCCAAATATAGGTGTTACACTTCCCAAGAAAATTTTCAAACATGATTGTAGGAAAACAAATGCCGAAATTTTTCCTCAATAACCAGCAGAATTTGATTTTTGAGCTATTGCTAGACAGATAAACCTCTCAGTTATTTAAGAGGAGAAGTGCTAAAAGGAAATATGAAAATGTAACTTCTCTAGAGAGACTGCAGCAATAAAAACATACCATCAGAACTGCTACATGATCCTATACATATTTGCTAAGCCAAGACAAATTTCCAATGTTTTCTGGTGAAGAAAAAACCTCCAAAACTCAAATTGCAGTTTGTTTGACTGGCTGAGTATTCCTTACCAAACAATTGGGTGAAATTTGCTGTAGTTGCTGCACATGCTTATGGAAACATTCAACAGTAAGAATGGTTAGGACAACTTTTTCATACTTAGCAACAGGAACAATGAAACAGTAAGGATCAAAGCTTGAGGAAAGAAATAAAATTATCTTTCTCATTTATCTTTGATTCAAATGGAGTGTTTGTTAGTCACTATTCTCAATACTTATCCATAATAAAATTCTCACATACCTGTCCTATAAGGGCAGGGACTTTCCTTCTGCATTTTAGATTTGAAAGAGAAGCAAGTATAGGGCCAAAAATTATACTAAAATGTCCCTTTTTCAGAAAATATTTTAACATAGGTTTAAAAAAGGGGACAGTTTTACACTTCATTCTGTCTGTAGAAGAGAAAATTAGAAAATTTCTTTAGGTTTCAAATCTTCAAATTTATTTTCCCAGTTTATATCTCACAAATTAATGAAAGCATTTGAGAACAGAAGCTTAAGAACAAGCACAGGATACATAGAATATCATTCTTTTTCTTACTGCAACATGACGGAAGTTGAGTTTAGACTTTACCATGACATATATAGAAGCGTTTTTTCCCAGAATATACTAGCTTAAAGAATTTTTCAACACCAGCAAGACTTACAAGCTTACAATTTTTCCCCTTAGTGAATTTTGAAGCAGTCTCAAATGCACCTCTGTAATCTAGCAATTCATTTTCACTGATAGCATCATCTTTTAGGTTAGAGTTTCTCGTTTCAATCTGCTTAAAAGAATAATAGCTGTTCTGTGGGAGCTTTCAATGTCACAATCATTACAATACCAAAATATATTTTCCTACTTGTATATTGTGTTACTGAATTAGTTCAGAAGGGTGTAATCTAAAATACGTTATATGTATATGTGACTGGCTCAGAAAATAGTAAACTTTTTATTTTCACGTTACAAATTGTCTTTTAATGCTTTTAGATCCAAGCTTCTTTTCAATTTTGAAAGTTCACAAAAGCTTTTAAAAAGTAACATGACTTTATTTCTGTTTGAATATATTTCATGCATGTGATTGGAACTACGAATCGTTGTATTTTTATTTGGCACTCAATTTAAAAGTATGATTTTTTTTTATTGCTTTAAAACTTATATACTGTAACACTGCATTATTTCCAGTATCATAATTTATTCAAATTCTTTTTCAATCACAGCTGACAAACAGCAAGAACAGTGCTTCTGTACCCATAAATGTAAATCTCAGAGTAGAATTCATAACTGATAAATAGAAAGTAGTAAGAAGAACTCTGAAAATTATGTAGAAATTTTTCCATGTTTCTGTCAGAGGACTATATACATACTAAATTAGAACAGAAATTGTCCGTATAAAATGCTAGACCTTAATGGAAAAAAATTTAATGAAGAAAAAGTGGTATTTAAACAGAGTATATTGTTTTCCAAAGAAACCTCAAAGCCTTTAAAAAAAAAATAAAATTGTAGAGATTGCACAGAAATCACTCCAACATGCATAAGTTCAAGTTGTATTTAAAATCAGTAAGCAAGAAAGCAAAACAAAGTTTTTAACCTGAGAATTTGCTCTCAGGAACATGGGGAAAACAAAAATATTGCAACTGCTTAATATTAATCTTTCTCTACATCAACAGGTGCAGCTATATTTGGCTTTAATCAGTTTTCATCAACATGGTTTTCAAATTGTTCCATCTATCTTTGTGTAACTCAAATCTTAGCCTTCTTTCATGTCATTACACAATTTTGTTCTTCAGTATGATGCATACGAAAAAAAAAAAAGAACCCAAAACCAGTCCTTTAAAAATATTTATCTCTGACCTGACCATTACTACCCAGGAACAAGATCCAGGAGTTATAATTCAAAATATCAGCTCAACACTGACTAGTGATCATGAAGGCAGGTCGGTTTTTAGAACAAGAAAGACAAAACAACCCAAAGAACGTTATCTTACTTTTTAGCTCCATAGTGTGACCTGCTTATTAAATGTCATGTGGACTTCTCATCCCCTTTGTATCAAAGAGGATATATTAGAACTAGAAAAGGTCCAACAAAGGACAGCAAGGATGATCAAAGGTATAGGAACAAACTGACATGCTAGGACTCTTCACCACTGGAGAGAGAAAACTGTTAATAGGGTATGGACAAGGCCCAGAAAATTGTGCAATACAGAGAAGGAAGATAATTATTAACGTTTACTGCTTCTCCTAATCCAGGAACTCCAGGCATCAAAAGAAGCTATGACGCAACAAACTTAAAATGAAACATAATGGGGTTCCTCACATGAAGTGCACTTAAGATGCTGAATCCCTTGTTTCTCGGCATCATGGAAGCTAAGAATTTGCAAGAGAAAGCCAGACAGAGAAACCTCTTGCAGATTACAAGATACATAGAAAGCAGCTCTGGGTTAGGAAGTACTTGAGATAGAAACACTAGGAAGTTCTGCAAATCTTCAAGGGAATTTACTTCATGATTAGTTACTTAAATCATGAAGTAATTTATGTCAGAATGGCCCATCAGATGTCTTCTGGATCAAAACCTGTCCACAGCTGGGCTAGCTTTATGGTATGACCAGATTTCTCAGGGCTGTGTCCAGTTTTCAGGATCTGAAATCAGAATTTTTTTCCTCATGTCTAAAAAGAATTTCCTGTGTTCCAACTTGTCCTTGTTGATGTGTGTTGTCACTATACACCTCTGAAAAGAGTCTGGCTTTATCATCTCTTCACCTTCAAACTAGGTAGTTGTAGACAGCAATGCCTTCTCTTCTGAAGGATGAACCAGCCTACATTTCTCAGCCTCTCCTTGTGTCATATGCTTCAGTTTCTAAATCCCCTTGATAGTCCTTCACTGGATTTGTTTCAATACATCCATGTCCTTTTGTACCAGGGAGCCCAAACTGGAAATAATACTCTAGATGCAGTCTCATGGGTGCTGAAGAGAGGGGAAGGATCACTTATCTCAACCTGCCAGCTAGAGTGTATTAACAAAGCCCCGTAGGTGGCTAGGTTTCATTGCTGCAAGGGCACACTTCTAGCTCATGTTCCACTTGTTGCCCATAAGGGCTCCCCCAACCTCTCCTGCAAAGATGCTTCTTAGCTCTTCTGCCTGTTCTGATGTATAGAGTTTTTCCATCACTTGTGCAGGACTTAACCTTTGCCTTTGCTGAGCTTCCATGACATTTCTGTCAAACCCTTTCTCCATCCATCAAGATTGCTTAGAATGGTAGTTCTGCTCTCCAGTGTACCAACCGCTCCCCTCAGTTTAGTGTCACCACAAACTTGTTGAGCATGTACTCCAGTCCACCAGGTCATTAATGAAGACTTTCAGCAGTACCGGCTCCAATATTGATCTCTGAGGGACACCACTGATAGGCTGCTTCAGCTGGACTTTGAACTGTTGACCACTATCAGTCATGTATCAGTTTCCCAGCCACCTTATAGTCAACTTTTCCAGCCCCTATCTCACCAATCTGGTTATTTCGACAAAGGAATCCATGCCAAAAACCTTACTAAAAATCAATGTAAATTATATCCACCACTCTCATTTTTATCACTTTCTATGGATTTCTGTGCCAACAGGTAGACCTTAATAATCTTATTGGGACTTGAACATGGAGATAAAAAAGACAGATGAGAAGATCAGAAAGACTTGCGAGGAAGAAAAATTCCAAAAATCATTTGTAACAGCATCCAACCTTTTGGACAGTACAATTTTGCCCAGACATTTAAATGTGTAACAACAAAAATACAACAGGAGCAAGTGTATCACATACATTAAAATACATCTATTCAAGGCTGTCAAGATGCTAAAAAAAAACAAAACAAAAAACATTACAAGTGATCCTGAAGATCATAGAATCATAGAATCATAGAATTGTTAAGGTTGGA
>RSEF01000001.1:140415645-140428484 GCA_003993805.1 Himantopus leucocephalus
AAGATCTGACTGAGCCCCCTGATATGTAAAAGGCAGATGTGCAAGGTCTTGTGCAAATACAGTTATTTGCAACCTTGTACAAATAAGGTTATTTCTAACAATGCCCTTCTACCATAGGAACATCTTTCATAATGTTATTTTTTCTGTCTTCATGTCAAGGTAGGACCTAAAATACAGGCACATGATTTCAAGAAAATAACCTTAATAAAAGTTGCGTTTGATCCAGGTGTAAAATCATGTCCATCAGCACACCCTTCAAATGAACATGAAGTCTTTGTACACAATACAGATATCCCAAAGCATGATAAAGAAAGTGATACACAAAAATATAAGTGCTTACAGAACTGGGGTAGGGCCATCTCATCACCACCAACGCTGAAACATCAACATCCAAGAATGCAGTCTGCAACACAGATGCAGTCTGCCCAAAGCTGTTTGTTTGTTTGTTTTTCTCCAAGACATGCTTTTTAAAAAATACTTTATGCCTTTAAACACGTAGGAGGAATGGCCAAACCTCGTGATGGGAAAGACAGCCTATAGAAAGAAGTATGTACATCTGGAGGCACAAGAAGTACCCACTACCTCAGGCAGAGGGAGGTTTAAGAATGGTACACAGCAGCAGGGGAGGGCAGTAGCTCACAAGGTCCTACCCGAGGGATGCAGGCATGCTGCTGGGCCGGTGGTAGACATGTTACTCCCTGACTTTCAGCCCTACTAACTAACATGACGTGACACCGACGCAAGGAGATATGCTGGATCTGTTTAAGAGGTGTAGAAAGCTCAAGAGGGATAGGTGTGCCGCTTTTAAGTGCTCATGCTTGCACTTTCCCTTTTCCTATCTCCATCAAACCTTAGGCATGTGATACCTCTTTTCCAGATAGGGAAAACGGTCAGTATGATTTGCTTGAGCTTCGGTAGGTTTACATAAGAGAGCATTTAGATAAGTGTAGCTCGAAATTTTTTTTTTCTCCTGTTTTTTATTTTTGAACTTTCAATCTAAGTATAACATAAATCCACCAAAGCCTTATTTGCCTGTATGAAGAGTTTTGCTTTGGAGATTCTGAAGATGATTAGATGCAATGGTAATGAATTCTGAGCACGGAAATGATGATGTCTACTGCCAGCAACAATCATGCAAATTTGTAAATGTTTACAAATTTGCAAGCTAGACATATGCACCACTGAGACCAATATTGTAGTGCTATATTTAGCTTGTTCCCATTCCCCCCTCAAGATACATACACAATAATAACTTCAAGAGAACAGCATGTATTCAGTTTCCTTTAGATTAATCTTTTTTACTTAAAGTAAGTGCAACAAAAAAATATGAGAGTTTGAATAAAAGTCTAGGAGGTGCAAGTCCAAGCATGAGAAAGAAAAGGTGAAAAAGCTCAATGGACTTCACTTGCCTATTTTTTTCCTTAGTAACACATATTAGAAATGAAAGTCCAGTGCCCTCTATTGCCAACAGTAATGATTGCTTTGCTTGGCATGTCTAATGCATCTGAGGGAAGCCCTTGTTATTCTGCAAAAAGAGGCTATAAAAACACGAGTGCAAAGACAAATGATTTTAACATAATAAAAATGCATATATTTTAGTCTAGCTTCCTAATTTTACTAATCCACTCTGAAGTTTCAAATTAAAGGTCAGGGATACTACATTTTCTTAGAAGTGTTTAAGATGTAGCCTGTATTCACTCAGACATTTCTAATGGTGAAAATGTTTTGTCATGCAGATGCTCATTGTTTAAGATAATATGCTTGTACATTTTTTTTTTGGAAAGGAAGTCACTTTTACGGAAACCATTGTAAGCCTTAAAATTTGATTTGGAAAAGGAACCTCACCTTTGCACGTGCAAACAAAAGATACTGAGAATATGACATAATCTTCAGTGACTAGACCGGAGCAGCGACAGCTCTAATGCTTTCTGACTGGTGGGGATTTCCTGCCCCCCCCCACTCCCGAGAGCTGCTGTGCACATGGGCAGGGTGGCTGCGGTGCCAGGCCCAGAGCTCCCACAGGCAGCCTAGCCGGAGAAGGGGATCAGGCTCAGAGGTGGGTATAAAGTTCTGGTGGAGGCAGACCTCACTGTGTCCCCTAAGGAAAAGCTGCTCCTGAAGAGTAGCCAGTTCTGAGTTTCTGCCCACTCAGGCAAGGCGGAGAAAACATGTCACTGCTTGTGCAGTCAAGGGAGCAGACAGAAACGAGTCTCACTTGCAAGCAAAAGGTCTTCTGAGAGACACGGCCAGTAACCACAGCTCTACCAAAAGATGTGCAGATAATTAAGTGAAAGGAGAAGTTTCACTTTTCATCAAAGTGCAAATGAATCTGCTCTCCAAGAGCTGTCTTGTTTAATTGCAGTCATTTAGACATTTGAGGGGGGGAAAAAAACCCAACCCAACAGGCAAAGTTGTAAAGTCTCCTGGCAATGTGAGAATGTTATGGAGGAAAAAAATTAGAGAATCCTGTCCCTTCACGCACACATAATAAAACCTTCGCTGTTTGAACATCAACTGGGAAAAAAAAAAAAAAGTGTGACCAAGAACAATACAGACAGCCCCATTAGCTTTTCGTTAACCTCAAATGTCTATCTTTGTGTCTTTGAAGCATAACCAAATACATTGTTGTCCTTTCTAGGTTTTCAGTGAAAGGGTTTTTTTCTGTACTGACAGTTTTGAAGGCATCTCCAGCTGTGTGACTGCCACAGTGGGTCATGCGTCTTGCGCTTCTGATGTTTGCAAGAACAGAGAAAATAGAGAAGACCACCCTCTTAAACAGTACTTTGTTTTTGTCACACTGCATTGAGACACCACTCAGCTTCTGGTGTTCCTTGCTTTTACAGTAAGTGCAAAGGGATTAGTCCTCTATTTTAATACCTGACAGCATCCAGGCCTCTATATTGGGCAGAGTTAAATATTGTTAAATAGTAAATTGAGAAGGCAGACAAGCACTAAGTATTTTGCCAATAGTAAGCTGAAAAATTACTTTGGAAGCAATACATAAAAAGTCATCAAGTTTATAAATTTTAAAGCTTGCACACACAGGTGATGTTATGCACAAAATTCAAGGCATGAAGATATTTGTGCCTTTAAACTGTGCCTGTTTCTGTTCATGGTAACTTTCTTGGTCATATTAAAAAAAAGCTATAAAAGTATATTAATAGGTAGTAGAAGTTCTAGAATAAAATTCTGAGCAAAATAAATGGCATTATTGCCAGTGGTATTACCTTAAGAAGTACAGCAAAAAATATTTTAAAAATTATTTTTCATTCTAAAGGAGATTTCTTTGAAACATACTAAATATTCACACAGCATATATCCCTTTTTACTGCATCATAAAAAAAAAAAGATGCAGAATATGGAGACCTAATAGGTAATTTATTATATATCAGAGCAAATAACTCTGAGCACGTGTTTTGCCTGACGCTTGTGTATTCTGGAGATATCCAAAATAGGAAAATCACTTAACACTTAACAATGTAAATGTGTTTTCTATACCAGGTTTAAACATCATTTAGCCTCAAAAAAAAAAAAAAAAAGAAAAGTTTTTGCTTTAATAATACAGAATAGACATGATGGGCCTTTGGTGTGCTCTTGCAAGACGTATTATAAAAAAGTTATTGGCATAAGAAAGCCTGGTATTTTAAAACAGTATGTATCCCAAGGGTAGTCTTGATCATGCAGAGGGGGAAAGCAAAGTTAAGCGCTATTAATCTTCAATGAGAGTTCTGGTTATTTGCCACACTGTAGCAGAGAAAAGTCATTTGGCTCCCACATTAGTAAACTGCTCTTTCTCATTACTTTCACTGTAGCACTTAAAAACGCTGGCAACAGAGTCACAGAACAGATTAATTAGGTATTTAGGATGGATGAATATCAATCGTGGTGCCTTACCAACATCAAATAATACCAACTATAATTTTTTCAGATTTATCACAAATGACACAATTTTAAATCTGTGTGATTTTCTGAATGTTTTCTTTCAGAAAGAAAAAAGAAATTCTGAGGCTGCTCCGAAGGTATTATCAATGTTTAGTTAATGAATTGAGCTGACTTCCACTATATTCACTTTTAATATGCAGCTATTAAAGATTTGATCAGGGTTTTACCACAGATACAATTTCAAAATTTTACTAATAATCCATCTTTTGTTTGTCCTGGAGTCAATGTTCTTACATATGATACCTGATCCTCCTTGAACCTTATCTCCAAATTAGTGCTCCTTAGATGAATAGAGCATAACTTTTTTTTGGTGAAATTCAGCATAATTCTAATGACCCAAATAAGGAAATGGATACAAACACAAAATCAGAAGCTTTTGAAGCTAGTGCGAATATGCAGTGTCACCAGTAAAATTAAAATACATGCTACTTCATGACCTGGTAGGTGCAACACTGGTTATTAGCGAGTGTTGGTTGCTCCGTGGTACTATTCTTCAAGGCTTGCAAGAGGGTCAGCATTCAACCCTCAGCTACTTTGACCACAATTACTCTTTTCAGGTGAATTTCTCAATGACTCTTTTTACCTTTTAATTTAAAAGAATAAGCATTTTTTTTCTGTAATTGAGAATGAATGCAAGTGCATCTAGTTTGCGTTTCGTTAAAAAAAAAAAAAAAGTTCAACTACCTCCTTCTTCTTTAAATTCTACCTCAACAAAAACTAGTTTGGGTATGAGATAATCTAGGAAGAGCTCAGTCTGATTTCTGTTTTTTACCTGAAAACAGTGATAAAGACTGAATGAATTACACAGCTTGAGAATATATCTACAATGCAGTGTCAAATACTGGTTCAACATACTGTAAAAATACAGGGCTAGATGCAAATGCTTTTGACTGATTCCTGCAGGCTAACCTGTGGCAACATGAACGTTAGCAAATTTTTATTTACTCTTTTTCTCCAACAGCCTTTTGTGCAGGTACTAAATTCTGCCTAAATGGCCAAAGCACCACAGCTATCTGAATGAACTTTTCTGAACTTGCCTACAGTGATATTAAAGTTTTTCCTGCAAAGCCAGTGTTGATGTACTCTCTAGAATTCAATCCTAAAACTGAAATCCTACAACACCAGCACACCCTACTGATTACTTTTATTATATGAAACAGCTAGGGATCTTTTCTAGTCTTCTCATAGACATGCATATGCAACTACTATTCTGCTTTTAGAAAATACAACATACCAGCAGACATCAGCAAAGCTTGAGCACACTGATCTGAACCTCTCAGTATAGGATTTAATTCTAATTTTCCTACTGGTCACTCACCCATCTAAAGAGCTGTCTTCATTTAACCAAGTTGTCAAGTTAGAAGTTTTGACAGGGCTAATATTGAACACTTTAATGTGTGTTTTTGGGATTTGTTACCGACCCCCCTCCCTCCAGCTCCTTTTCTTGATTATTAATTGTAGTTCAGAAATATGGGTAAAGAAATGGTACATCTGATGGAGTCTGATGTAATTGTCACAGTGGTTAAAGCATTTACATAGAAGTTAAATCTTAAAGAAATTTGACAAATGAAACTATTATTGTCTTCTCCACAAAGCTTCACCAGACTACTCCCCTCCCAGAGTCTACAACACTTTGAATTCACTTTGTCGTGAGTAGCTTTTAAAATTTGTTTTAATTTAAAGCCATTGTGAAAGATAGCACAGGAAACTGAGCAAGTGTGTACACAAAAGCAGCAAATTTCTCTATCAGACACCAGACTTCTGGTAGTACAATCTCTCTGTACCTCAAATATTTGACATAATTTCTCAAAAGGTCAGTAAACATTTCATTTGTATCAGTAGTTTTTGTTATCTGATATGCAGAAGGCATTTAGTCCACAACTGCAAGAGACCACTAAAGTGAAAG
This sequence comes from Himantopus leucocephalus, assembly GCA_003993805.1. Lineage (NCBI taxonomy): Eukaryota > Metazoa > Chordata > Aves > Charadriiformes > Recurvirostridae > Himantopus > Himantopus leucocephalus. The sequence goes on from RSEF01000001.1 coordinate 140,421,494, forward strand.
GGAGTCTTGAATAACTTTAGGTAGTCCATGAACTCAAGAAGAGGGAAAGAACTGAGACCATCACTACACTTCTATCATGTAAGCAAATACAAACACTGGGTAATTAAGAAATTGCTACATAGGTTCAACTAAAGTTGTAAGCAATGCCCCCTTTGTGTTCCTTTTACCCCTGCATATACTGGTTGCCTGAACAATCTAGCTGCTATTCAAAACAACTTCATTAGTAAAAAGTGTATATAATTTTGCTGATTGTTATTCTACTAGCCATCTATATCTTAAGTTAGGCTGCCAACCTTACCTTCTTTGGCACAGGCTGCGTCTTTACTATGTTTCTTCACACAGTCACTACAAGAACAGGAACCTAATTCCACGGTCACCACACAAACGACTATCTCCTAATATTTCCACCTCCCTAAAAAAAGCTGCCATTTTTCATAAATTAAATTCTCCATTAAAATGATTACTTACTTGGTTTTAATAATTTCAGTCTACATGAAAAAGTGTACTGACACATATAATGTGCTCTTTGACTATATAGTGGAATTTTCTACCCTTTAGTGGTAGAAATGTGGACAACCTGTTTAAACCTCTGAATTTACAAGCAATTTTATGATTATCTGTTTTGTGATATTGAAGATTAAAATCTTGAAAACTCTTTCACAAATTACCATTCTTTTATGAAAACCACTTACAGGTTAGGCTGTTGACATCAAGTTAGCCATAAGTGCCTAACCTAAAATGCAAGTTGCCAAAACCTACAATGGTTAGCTGCTTGCCTGCTCTGTACTCACAACAGATACTTTTATTGCTGACATTAAAATTGTCAGTACTTTGAGACACTTTCTCCATAACGAGGGAACAAAATAAATTGCCAGTATTTCTTTAGTCATAGGAGTACACTCTTTCCTTTTTAGGGTGGGGTGGATTTTTTTTGGTGCTGGAATTTTCAGGTTTTGATTTTAAAATTAATTGTTGTTTACAAGCTCTTTTCTACGTGCAAGTAAAGAACATTTCCATCTGGAGTAATGCCTTCTATTTTGAAGCCTATTATGCAATGAACAACTAAAAATGTTTAACCAGTGAGGCAACATAAGCTCATTTAAAATGGGGTACAGGCATTGTTAATGTCATTGTTCTGTCTGTTTCAAAGTTCCAGCAGAGAGCTGCTACACTTAAGGGTTTGTGATATATTTGCATTCTCCCAAAACACATAGTTAAGATTGTGTGTTTCATTTATAAACAAAGGTTTCCGTTATTTCAAATTTAAAAAGTGGAGACCTGAGCAAAAGCTATCATACTCAGGACTTAATATATCTCTTGTGAGAGCTCTAATTATAGTCCTATTATTAAAAACTAGGTTACAATATGTTCCTTTGCTATCATTACGTACAACCTGCAGAACTTCATTATTTTATAAATAAACTTTTTCTGAGGACAAAGAAAACCTCTTTCTGAATAAAATTATATTAAAATAATATGCTCCACATTTTTAAAGCTGCTTTGAGTTTCAACTTACTGCATGCCATTTAGATGGTAAACCAAGAAGGTATCACTAAAGAAAATTATACACAATGTCTATGATCAGAAGGGGGAAAACATAAAGGTCTCTTGGATTACATTCTCCCATTTCTCCTATACTTTTTAATTTGCTAAGCATTTTATCTCACAAACATCATAACCCACATTTTGGCCTATCTTACTGAAACAATGATAAATTGCTTATAGATGAGTCACATACTATAATATTTAAAGCACAGATTTTACTAGCCAGAAACTGGATTATACAGAAAAGGAGTGGGAATTAGAGAAAAACCTGTTCTTTTGAGATCTGTAAGAGACACCTGCAAATACACTTTCCCCAGTTTTTCCATTTAAGCACCCCACTCAACCCGCCAAAAAAGGTTTGAAGAGAGACATGGCCTCACCCATAGCAATTGCAATCTTGCTGACAACGCTGCTAGCTTTCCCTAGATACCCTTTCATAGACTTCTTGGTAGCACTCCAGAGGTTTCCAGGTTCTGCACATCACAGAGGGAAAACTGCTAAGATGGTGTAGTTGAGAGCTTGCTACGGATGTCATAGCGGGGACTTGACTTCTTAGCTAAGAGATAGCAGAGTTCATTGCTGAACTCAAGGCATCTGAGTCCAAAGTATCTACACATGATATTTTTTCCCACAAATAAAAATTATATATGGATTGTTAAGTTATGCTGGTGACACATAAATTAGAAGATTATTCTTCAATAATTTACAGCTTCTGACATTAAAAGCATTATTTGTATTTACATCACTGGTCATGTAAAAGCAACTTGCAAATGTGAGTGTTTTGAAAGCTTAGTCTGAGAATAAGTGTACTGAGACACAGGTACTCTAGACACTGAATTTTCAGGAAAGGAATACAGCTCTTCAGGGCGCAATACACTATAGACCCAACACAAATGAAGATTTAGGATGTTTAGAACTAAGCTTTTCCTTTGACTGTGTAACTAGGTTTTGGTTGGGTTTTTTTACCTATGGAGGGTGGTGGATGGGTGGGAATTTTATAAAACAATTTAATCAACTCTTAATATTTTAAAGTTCATTAATGACCTGGATTCCACTACTCACAAATAAGAGAAATGAGTGACGTAATATATTCCTCTATCTTAATTCTGACCCCGTAGGCTAATCTGCTCAAGACAGCACTTCTAGACCCACATAGGACTGAATACAAACCAATTATACAATGAAAGTCATTTATTTAACACTTTTACAAAGTTAACAATTATGAGAAATCACTAACCAGGAGTAGCCCATTAACTGAAATCAATTCCACAGCTAGAAGCAGAGATGGATTTGAACCACAGAAAACCAGTCAGGAGAAGAAGGGGATAAGCTGTTGATTTCACATGGAGATCCATTTTCATGTTTTGATGACCACCTCCCCCCTAAACGTCTTAGTCTTCAGAAGAGGAAGAAACACAGTCCCAGGACAGCACACAGCTATTAACTATGACCATTCATGTTACAGCGGAATACAAGCAGGGCCTCCTATATTTCTGTCCTAAAAACCCTACACAGAAATAAAAGTTGTATGGTATGTGACTGCACTGAGGAACAAACTATGCTTTCTGCCTGTGTACCACACAGGCAGCCAGCAGGTGTTAATTACTGAGGTTACCAGACATATGTGATTTCCCATTTCAGACCACCTATTCTGGTGTTATGCATAACAATTTTGTAGGACAAGAGTAATTTGTCCAAGATTTAAAGATCAAAGGTTTTTTTGTAGATTCATTGTTGAAATAAAAAGAACCTGTCCAAAACACAGGTGACACATGAGGCAAAGAAAAACTTGAACCACAGTGTTTAGGAGGTTTTCCTCAGAGTCCAAATGAAGTAGACGGAGATCAGTACTTCTCCAGTATGTTTATGAATGCATGTTCACATACAGCTAAAAATACTATTTATACAACCGAAGTAAAAGGCTCCTAAAATACCATTAAAATACATTCCACTGAACTAGAATTGGAGGAAAGACAGCTACATCATTTACATGACTGAGTCAAACACACCACTATAAACATCTGCTCATGGGTCATATTTTCTAAACCCTTCATAATTCTTGTTGTTCTTCTGCAGACTTGCTGAGGTTTCCTCAGTAATTGCAAGCTCTAATATTCCGTAGAACAACCATTTCTGAGAAAGCAACGCTCTAGGACCGTGATATTTTCTTTAGATACAGAAGCAACAGTTACTCTTAGTTTTCTGTAACTATTTCTGTGACCATAACAAGGCCTAACTGGCAAAACATTTCAAATTAGCTTGTATCAGACGACTGCTGATGGGGCTACTTCTTCATATATGGAACACCAAGACAGTAAATTACTCAAGCTAAAATCTCACTATTGCCAAGTAAAATAAAACAATTCACCTTCACCTTCTGTCAAGCACTTCCATTATCAGAGACATAATAAATGTACCTTTTCTTTTTGCAATAGCATCATGTTGCTGACTCATTTTGTTTGGGATTCACCACACTTCCCAGAGCTTTTCTTGACTTTATTATTGCCAGCCCAGTTATCTCCCCTTCTATATGCACATATTTTATTTCTGTCCTAAATATAACACTTCACACTTGTCTTGTAATTCATTGATCAATTTGAGACCATTTGTTCAAGACTGTATTGCATCCTGATCCAGTTCTCCAAACTGCTGGATATCTCTGCTGTGAAGGTGCTAGGCACAAATGTGTGCTGTCTAAATCACTTGAATCACTATTAGAAAATGCTCCCGACCATGGAAAAGCCCTGTGGGACTCCCTGTTTGACTGAACCACTGCTAAGCGTGTTTTTCAAGATTACGGTGGTCATATTCAGATTATTTTTCTCCTCTTTTTAATGAGGTGAATCAGATGGGACACAATCAAAACCCAGACTAAACAGAAGATATATCACAGCTACTATTTAATTGTTTACTGCCAATTATTCTCTAGCAGATCAAATGACAGATTATGGGATTGATTTAGTTTATTACTGGCAAATATAGTTCAGTAATTATCCTCCAGGAATTTCAAAAATGTTTAATCAAATCCTGTGTGTTAAAGATAAAATTATTATATACTTGCGGGGGGGCTTCTTTAGATAAGTTAGTTATTTGCTCTTTTTTTTTCCAGCACATTTGAGACCTTTACCATTCTCCAAGAGTTCACAAAGATAACTATTTCAAAACATATTAGAATTGACTTTCATAATTTGCTGACTGGATCACACCTCTTATCTTTAACCTTGTTCCACTCCATTTCATCAGGTTTTGTTATTGCAATTAGAAACAAGAAAAGACAAGCCCAATAGAAGAAACTCCTCTGTATGTTGGGAACATAACAAAGAAGTCAAACAAACAGTAATACATCTGCATCACTAGATTGAGAAAAGGCAAAATTAATCAAGGCAGAAAACATTTTGATAAGAGGATGGCTTCTTACATTTCAACCCCCACTGAAATCCCGGGAAGAAAACTTGGACATGTTTTCTAATAAATCTGTCAACTGCATTCAGCAATAACTGAAACTTGTAACTGTTATGTTGAAAATTAAGCCTCAGTAGAGGAATATAATATTTTTTTAATATATAAAACATATTTTGGTTTATAAATAAATTAAAGTATTTAATTACCTTAGCAAACTGTGCATTTATCCATTTTGTGAATGTTTTCTTTTGAACATCTTCCCGTTCATCTGCCAGAAAAAAGTAGAGTACTTCATTAGAATTATTCGACAAAATAATATGATATTATTGATTAAAGCTTCAGTCTTGGTTTGTAGTAGAGCTACTATGAATAATTCAAACACATTCAGGGCACCTATTTGGATGTATTCTGTCCTTGACAATAACATCAATATATTTTTGAAAGCCTACAGGCTCCTTTCATAGTCATGGTCTATATCCCGAGCGCATCTCCCTCATTCTGTGATCTTTTCTTCTGGAAGGAAACATGTTGTAGTAGGATCTGAAATATCCCATTCAAATTCATATAAGTATAAAAAACCATGTTACCCAATGGTTTTGGGAGCCAGAAACTCTTCTATGGAGTTTTTGGAATAGTACTTGAAATAACCAGTTTATATGCATGTCCTCAAATTTCTCAAGGAAGTGAAGCCTTCTGGACCGCAATGATAGTTCTCCATTGGCAGCCCCTGCCATACCTTATGCCTTTTCTGCCTTACAGCTACTACTACCTGACATCATTTGTTATATATTNCACACATTTGTTCAGCCATACATGAAATTCCTTCTCAATTCTTTAACATAAAAAACATTGTGGAGGGAGATGATTATCTAAGGCCTTGATTTCTGTATCTAAGATATAAGCACAGTCTTGAGGCAGAGTGGAACTGGACACACAAAGGTACAATTCTGATGTATTTTATGTAGGTGGGAAGAGAAAGATGTCTTCAAATTAGAACTTAATAAGCATTTGCTTAAAAAGATCTATTAGGCATCATCCCTGAAATAATGCAGAAGGGTAGACGTCTTTGTATGACGAAGTCAAACCAAACTAGAATTAAAAGGCGTATGTGGAGAGAGCTGCAGAATGCTTATACTAAAATAAAGCTCACTCAGTGTTGTCTTTTGGTTTGCAGTAAAATTCTCTACACTTCTTAAATAAAAAGGAATATTAAATTCCCATCTGAAATGTCCAGCAATTAATAATGTTAATGGATTCAGCTGAATTTGAAAGGCAGGTATAGATGAGTTACATGAGAAATGCACATCCCTCCGCCCCTCCAAGGAGACAAGACAAGGCAATTCTTTTTGATAGAAATATATCGGTTCTTAAAACTTCACCTCAAAGCACTTTAGAAGTTCCTTTTCACAAGAATGCTTTTCATTCTCAACAATACAATATACTCATGAAAAAATAACAGGGTTTGTAAAGCTACCATTTTATTATGAAAAACTTCTGCACATGGGAAGGTGTGTATTCTAATTGCTTTCAGATGATCATGAGTGAAACATTATATACATTCTGCCACTAATATATGAGTATTCACTACAATAAACTTTCTAGAGTTCTACTGTTATCTATCCCAAATAATGCTGCTTGCTTCATCCCTTGGCTGAACGTGATATTTGAATAGTTAGAAGTTCATCAAAAAGCAACAGCATATGGAGGAGATGCATGCTTTTGGTAATAAATGATGCTAAATCTGTTAAAAATTGCATTTTTCCTCACAAGTATCACTTCCCTCCTTGTTGACTGCTAGTAAGCTGCTTATTATGAGTTTTGACTTATTCCAGCCATGTGCAATACACAGAAGATGGGAGAAGGAAGATGCATTTTGTTGGTGGAAGACACATATTCAATCTGATGGTGCATTACAAACTTTTTCAGCAACTTCATATAAAATATTACATATAAATAGCTATTTCTGTTTAATCATCTCTGATAAAAACACCTCGTGCAACTTTAAAATGGAGCAGAAGAGTATGTGGGATTTAGCAGGGAAAAG
>RSEF01000001.1:140428584-140446051 GCA_003993805.1 Himantopus leucocephalus
AAGGTTACCAATGTTACCAAAATGAGAAAGAAAAGTAGCATGAGGAGTTCATAGATACTAACTTCATCTTGTCAAATGAGTACATTTGGGGAAAATACCTTACTATTTCTGTTTTGATGGATTATTTTGAATAGATTTCTTTATTTCTGTTCCTATTTACAGATTAGGGAAGCACAAGTTGAATGCTGCTGACACATCTTGTGATGTTACATAGTATAAAATCAACAGGTATGCCTTTTGCTATATAGATTTACTAGTACTACTACTACTACTATTATACAAAAGCCCTATTGTAACTCCACAGCCCAAAGCTGCCGTTTTCACCGCACCTGATGAAAGATACTTTGACTCTTTCGTTTCCCCAAGGACAGCTAAGGACTTGTAAGGTCCTTAGCAAAGATCACACTCCGCTTGGAGTAAGGAAGCAACAGTTTCTGCTCAGACCAATCCTGGTTGTTGGTCTGACTTGGACAAAAGGGTAGAGCCTAACTGACATTTGAAAAAAAATAATCAAAGAAAGGTTTAACTTGTTTGAAGGAGTGCCTAGATGCGATAAGCAGATTAAATACGGCTTGACTGTATTAACTCTGGTTTCAGATGGTTTTACTTTTAACCCATTTTTGTCCCTTAACAGAGAAAATGGGAATTGTTATCAGAAAAAAGAGGGAATCAGTATCAGATATATTTTTTTTCCCCTCCCCCACAGCACATACGTATTTTCATAGGCTNATTTTTGTCCCTTAACAGAGAAAATGGGAATTGTTATCAGAAGAAAGAGGGAATCAGTATCAGATATATTTTTTTTTTCCCCTCCCCCACAGCACATACGTATTTTCATAGGCTGCTTCTTGCGGAGAAAGGAACGCAGTGTCAGGACAGATTGATAGGCCGACGCAGGGAACGTGGCAGCAGCAGTCCCTCTGCGAGCCCTAACGTACAGCCAGCACTGGGAAAATCCTCATCAGGTAAAGACTAATAAAATTGGTTTGTGTACACAGCGCATTTAGTGACAACCCGTAGTAAGCGTTGTTAGTCCTCTGTACCAATGATCCAAGAATTGCTGAAACTAATTCAAAGTGAAAGCAAGTGCTCTCACCTGGGCTGCTGTTACCAAGCTGGCTCGAAGCGCATCCCTGTGTTATAAATGTTCCTGTCACTGCTGTGGGAAAAGTTACATACCAGAAAACAGTAGCACTGGCAGATCCTGTATTTCAGCAATGTCACCAAAAAAAAAAAAAAAAATCCTCCCAAAATAGGAAAAATGCTTTTGAAAAACTTTAAATGGCCCTCGCCTTTATGGTTTTCACCAGGAAAGTTGTTATATGCACTGTGAGGAGGAAAGCAGTGGTAAAGGAGCTGTGGCCAAAAGAGACCTTTGTTTGCCAGGACGTGGAGCCTGTAGGTCTCTTGGGGCAGGGTTTTTTTTTGTTATTTGTTTGTGTTTTTTAAACTTTGGAGGGCAGATCATCATTTAGTTGACCAGCAGGCCACCTCAGAGTAACTATGACAGAGGTATTGCATGGGAGTGTTATTAAAACAGAGAACAATTATAAAAAATAAAAATTTCAAGGTTATGTAACTAGATAAAATTACCTACAATTTTCATATTTATAACTTTTATGAAAAAAACCCACAATTATTTCTGTTTTGTTCAAGAAACAGTAGATAAATGCTTNTTATAAAAAATAAAAATTTCAAGGTTATGTAACTAGACAAAATTATCCACGATTTTCATATTTATAACTTTTATGAAAGGAAACACAATTATTTCTGTTTTGTTCAAGAAACAGTAGATAAATGCTTACTGTTAGACTGACCATGCCTTTCCTTAGCTGGAGATTTTTACCATCTAGGTTTCTATTTATGTTCAAATACAAACAACAAGGACAAGGGACCAAGGGTAGTAAGGTTTATGCATGAGCCAGTCACAGCAGCATACATCCAAAAGGGAAAATAAGAGCCCACATGCTTTCTGAATGATAGACTGATGACTAATAACAAATGAAGCTGAAAGAAGCATCAGGATTTAAAACAGGTAATCAGAGTCTAAAATATGACACTAGTACCTTGCGTTTCACACAAGGTTCTCATGCAAAAATGAAATTGCTGTACTGTTTTCAGTAAATGCCACCTAGTGATACATAGTTGCAAAGCTTGGAAGTGCTTTGACTTTTATGTATTTTCTCCCAGACTTTGATTTGTTTCCATGAAAAAAACAGACAAATGCTCTATGTGGTCGCAGGCCATCAAAATTCATGTCACACATGTGCAGAACACAGACAGAGGAGAACAGGTTAACCATACGTGGAGGACCAACATTTGTTTTCAGTTTGTATTAAAATGTGCATTACAAATAACCGTGCTAAGTACATAGTGGTGGCTAGCGCTAGTCTGCAATATTTCAAGTTCCTTTTTTGTTCCTCTGTCAAAAGCAATTAGAGAACAGGCTGTTCTAGTCTGCTTGAGTGACTGCTGTCTACTTTATTCCATCTGACCCAATTAGTGTCTGAGTTAATTAGTAAAGGCTGCCACTGAGACATGTATCAGAGAAGTTTGTGATTAATGAGACCAAGATGTTAATATGCAATCGTTTACAATACACGCACCCTCTTCTTACAGTGATGATACCGTCATAGCAAAGCTGATACCATCTACTGGTCCTCAGGTAGGCTTCACCTTATTATACACCATTTGCAAATATTTGAAAGAGAAGAAAACACGCCCCTAAGAACAGCTGTATAAATTAAAGGCAATTGATCAGAGTTTTCCACTCTTGCTTTAATCTTATTTGAAGTAGCTAAGGTAATGATGAATGTGTCAAATAGTGATTTATTTCGTTCAGAGAGAACTATTACAGATAGCATGTTGTCAGGTCTCTTGGCTTCCTCTCACCATCCCCAAGCATCCCCCTCTCTTAAGGGGAGAAAAGAAAGGATAGTCAAAGAGTAAGACAAAGCATTTAAAAGGCCCCATGTTGATATTGATCAATTGGAGGTGTGTGGGGGACCTAATAGAATAGAATTTAATTCCTCTAAACCCCTTCCAATTTCACAGCTACTTTATACTGCTTGTAGTGGCTCAATTGAACAAGTGACAGAAGAATCTTAAACTTTCAGAAATACACATGAAATGGTCTGAGTGTTTAATTAATTGGTATACTAAATGTGCTTGTCTGGTATTACCCCACATTCAGGAAAACCGCTACTGTTAAATGTGCATCCCTACCCCCTATAATAGAAAGCATTCTTGAAAGGAAAAAGAAAGTCATTGGATTTCTAGACAGCTCATAAGCAACACTTCACAAACAGCCACAATGCTTACTGTAGACTGTAAGTAGTTCTTCCTTCAGCTTCTTTTTGAAGCTTCTAATTTTTCGTTTAATGTCTTTAGTTGGGAAATGACTGAAAAAATATTCAAATTGGAAGAATATTGGGGGAGAGAGGGTTGACTTTTTTTGTTATTAATACATTGAAAAAGGAGAACACAACAGATATCAGTTTTACTCTTCAGCCTGAACATGGTGATTGCCATTACAAAGAAAATGCGCTTTTTAGTATTTTTAAGACAAAATGTGTTAAAGTTAGGATTCAGCAATGTGCCCAGATCCACCAATAGTTCCAACCCTTCTTTTCCCCAGAAACCAGTGGGGAAAAAAACCTACCATTATACGGAACTATCATTATAAGCTGTAGAAATTACATCACTGTACACAATGGAAGCTCTTTAGGTGATGTACCACCCCTGTCTATCAAATTATACAGCGCATAGCATTGGTTTCCGGTCCAATTTCTGTTTGTCAAGTACTGAGTTCAGAAGCAGTCGGCCTACGGCACACAGGGGAGGTGCAGGATCCGTTTCCTTTTAAGCAGCCGGGCATAGGTTCCACTTAGGAACATTTTAATGTCTATAGTAACACTGCAACAACACACTTTGCTATGTGTTATTAAATGTATCGTTTACAACTCTGCAGATACATTTCAGATTAATTTTAAGTTGTCTAAGGAACTAATCAAAAGGAGTAAGGAATCCTATCTGAAACCCACGTACCTGGCATCACTGCATTGGCATCTATTAAATCTGAATACTCAATTTGGGGCTAGACACAGAGTTCACCCACACATGGGAACAAAGCGCAACATCTTAAAATTATCTTGGGAGGGTGGAGTAGAACGAATTAGTAAAAATAAAAGGAACAGGGACATAGAGATAGCAAGGAAGAAAGAGGAGAAAAATAACTCCCTTACCCATATATTGAGCTATTTTTCCATGCTGGGAAGGGGGAAAAGTAAAGGGGGGAGCATTTTTTAGAAAGGTAACGTCATCAGATTTTGTAACATCTCCTTGAAGTTATTACCCCACATCGGAATATTTGAGGCATTAGTGAAATACTTGTTAAAATTTAATTTGGGTACTGTTCATCTTCTCTTTAAGTGGGCATTGTCTGAGGAAGTTCCAAAAATATTTGCAATAGCAAGATAAATTATTTATCTATTTATTTATTTAATCCATGCAGTTCTCATGCCCTCTGAACTGAAACTAGGATTTTCTGGCTGCACCAGACATGAACATTTTAGATAACTGACATATTTGCCGCCTGTATGTATCCTGTGCATTGATCAGGGATTTTTCATTTCATACATCATTCAGAACTGTTTGCAGTGAATCATTTCATATCTATAACATTAAGTGAAGATTAAGAAATATTAGTATTGATGTTAGGACAGTTACCTACTATAAACATTGATTTTGGTTTCAATTCAGTGTCAACCCATCAGCTCTACTGAGAGGAGCTGCATCTCCTTAATATAGATTCAGCACAGAAAAAGAAGAAAAACATCTATTTGTCATTCTTTTTTACAGCTGTTCTTTTCCAGCCTAGACAACACAAGGCAAGTATGACATTTCACAACATCATAAACTACATTCAAGAAACATATTGCTATTCTATTCCAATGTTTTTGCAACAGTAAAAAAAAGGAGTAATTTTCTTTGTAGCCTAATGCCTTCTTAGAGACACCTCAATCAAACTACATAGATATTTTGATCACATCCATCCTAATAGAGAAACAGAAGTGAATAGAAATTGCAACTTAAGGTTTGGCTTCTACCTTGGAGGATTGTACAAAAGACCAAATGAAAACATTCAGGGCTGTACAGGCAAAAAAAAATCCAAGCTGGCAGAGGGAGGGAAGGGAGGAAGGAAAAATGCATCACCAAGACAGACACTGCCCCCTGCTTCCCCTGCCCTCAGGAACCCAAACCAGTCCTATCAGACCCCAGAAAAATGTCTCCTTTCACAGACTGAAGCAACGTTCCAGGCAACTACTCTTTCACTACGCATCCCACAGTCTCCCCATGCATTATGTTTATATCACAATATTCAAAATGTGCATGATGGACATTTTAATTCTGGAAATAGATCTTTTATCTACTGTTTTCCACTAGAAAGTAGTTTTCATTTTACTGTTTTGTTTTGCACATACTTATATTGAAATCTATAGGTATTTTTAATAAAGAAATAATAGAAATGAAGTAATATTACAAGCATTTAAAAAAGAACATATATTATAATTTAAAATATCTGAGCATGCACAAATGCTACTGAAGTCATATGAGAATGATTAGGTGTTCTAAACCTTTGAAATCAAACTTGAAAATAGATTAGGATTTACTGGATGCTTTCCAAGACAACTGTATTTCTTCAATTTATAACATGCATACGAAAACATACTTTAAAAATTAAAAGGAGAAAGCGTATGTATTTTATTAGTGAATTTTAATACTTCTGGGAAGTTCAGAATAAACATTTCATTGAACAATGAGATGGGAATGGGACTGCCATACAATGCATGCACATGGCAAACAAACAACTTGTTCTTCTACACAGCCTTTGTCTGACAAGGTTTGACAAGGCTTTTGTTTTGCAGGAACCAGAATTATGTGAATAAGAAGGGTACATAATTCTAACTGCATTTATATGCCTTTCAGTAAGTTTTGCAATGACCAGTCTAAAGCAGCAGCTTCTTGGTAGGAAAGTGACAAAAGTAATATTTTAAACAGAAACCCAAAATATACGTTAAACAAATGTGAAAATACACGGACAGCTTATTGGGAGAGGAAAGAGACAGGAAATGAGGATTCACCTCCAAAAATTACTGATAAAATCTCACCCAAGAAGCTGAGACTATTACATTGTGGCATTGACACAAGAAGGAAAAATAAAGTGTATTTTTGAGAATTTTGAGAAATGAGGAATGAGCTGGCTACTCCTCTAATATTTGCAATGCCTAACAACTAATTTAGCAACCACACAAATAATGTCTATGTTATTTTGGTATTTCTACATCACTAATTGTCAGTTATTCTTCATCAGGATCATCAGCTTGATGACAATGACACACAGAGGTTAAATCACTTGGATATCTAATTAACCATCAGGAACAAGGCTTCTATGACATTCAGGCTCCACCTAACATCACAGCAGAATCCAGAGAGTTTGTAACCAAATTCTAGTTTGGAAATTAAAAATAGTGCCATTCTTATAATGGAACAAGTAGAAAATCACGCAGGAGGCAGCTAGAGTAATAAAAATAACATTGAAAGTATCTTTAATGAATACAAAACAACTTACAACGGTCAAATTGACATGACTGTCATTTCAATCAATGCAAAAGGAACTCTTAAAATTCTCTTCTTCATTTCTATTTTATTTTCCCAGTAAAAAGGAAATGGAGTGCATTTCAAGTCCTGGACATTTTTTCTCCATTCACAGTTTCAGTGTTGAGTGGAGAAAGAACTTTGGGAAAACACAGTTCTCTAAATTGTCTAACACCTGAGGAGACCACTGTGCATAAAAACTCATCCTTTTTTAATTATTTCTGTTCAAACCATAATCAAATGTAATACTTAAAGATATGAAGAAAGCTTAAGGTAGCTTCTAAATTGTGTTTGTTCATTTAAGTGGGCATGCAGATATTATGTAAAAGGATAAAATGCAGATATTTGCCTCCTGCTAGGTTTTGTACATTGTAAGGAACTACCCAGAACACAGACTGAACTTTTGGACTCAACTAAGTGAGCCCGACTACTAACTTAAACATAGAAAAATTTAGTCATCATTTCCCACTTCCCCATGAAGGTAGGTGTGGTCATGACAAAAAAAATTTCCAGTGCTAACAGCAAATATATTGACAGAACTATCCACTGGGGCAGGGGAAGAAGTAGGCTAAAGAAGCAATATGAATACAAAATTTAAAAAGTATGCCTGCACTTTAATATGGCTTTAATTATCTTCAAGAAAAAAGTACAGAATTACACTCAGTAAGAAAATTGTTAAAGCAAATGGAAATATGACTTACTGTTTCAATTTTGTCTTTATAGAAGTGCATTAAAACTGTAAGATAGAACTGTAAGGTATAAGACATCTGTTTTCATTCACAATTTTTTTTTAAATCTTCACATGCAATTGGATGGATATTTGAGATTTCCAGTTTCACTATGAATAGCAAAAAATCAGTCAGAGAAACACACACTAGCTGTTCTTATTTTTATTAGCTTAATGGTCTTTGCTATATTTTTGTAATATTTTTCACTGTCATCACTGGCTTGTACCACATAAACCTCACACAAAATATGAGAATCACTTTAATGACATAACATTCAACCAACTTGTATGACAGCTTATCATCAGAACTTAAGTATTTTAGAAGTTGAAAATATTTATAGTCTCAGAAACGGAAACAGTTAACTTAATCTTCCTTTTAGCTGTTGATTTATTTAAGTGCACTTGATTTAAGGTGAGCATTTAAAGGTTGGCTGGTTTTTATTTAAAACTGGAACAGATGTACATCTACTTTTCAATGTACTGCACTGTCAAGGCATTCCCCACAGCATTCCCGTAGTTTAAAGCTCTCCTATAACATACACGCATACAGGAACCTGCTGTATATTCCAACTTTGAAAAATAAAAAAAATAAAAATACACTGCATGGACAGAAAAGAAGGAAAGAAAAAAAGAAAAAAGTAGTCTCCTATTTAACAGATATCACAAGTCATCCTCCTGGTTGGACGGAGGGGAAAAAGTAGTGCCATTGCCTGAAACGATGCATGTTGCTGCATTACTACGTATCATTAGTGAGGATTATGGTCTTGGCAGACTAAGCAACACAGATTGAAGTAACTGCAGCAAGTATAATACTACTGTTAAGAAATAAGCAAATGATGGAATTATTGCCCGCTATCAGTTTGTAGAGCTTAATAGCTTTCCCAAGCTATTATTTTTGCATAGAACTTTACATCTTTGAAAATGTTTCTATACTTCCCTAAGTAACACAGAGTTACTAGGATTACAGTGAGAGTAGCAGAGAAAAACACTCAAAAGCTGGCTTTGAGTTTTACTGCAAGCCCTGTCAGCAATGTAAGCATTTTACAAGTTCAAGAGGTGAGATTAGATATTACTTCACAGAATGAATTATTACTGAGATTAGATGCTGCTTTAGAGAATTAATTATTACTGCCAAAAACATCCCAGGTATTAGCATTTTGTGCACTTGCTTACACCATACAATGATACAAAGATGAAGAACTGAAGGTGAATTAATTTTAATTCTACAAAATTGGAATTCAGCTAGACAAACTGATTGTTAATTAACACAGACTTTCTATGCACATTCAGAAGACTATAAAAACAAAGACATCAACAAAGTGATTCAGAAGCAAATTACAAACAATAAAAAAAAATCATCAGGAGGTAATTTTCGAATGCATCCATATTCAAATTTTGCAGTATTTGTATCAAGTGAAATGCATCTTAAGTGACAACCCAAGGAACCAATTCAAACACACACAGAGACACACATATACACAGATATACATGCTTAAAGTAGCAAAGCTTTTGCAGTCAGTTCTGACCTTCAGATGTATCAGAGCACTCCGTGATTGGTTAGTTGTGACAGAAGCAAAATAATCACGCATATGATCTTCATTTGTGCAAGTGTTCAAGCAGCCATGTCTCTACATTACCGATAGGCTAACGTAGCTTTCCACATGTTTCTGGATAGATGGCACATACATCCAATGATGTTTGATGGCTTTTATTAAACCCTCAAGCAAGAAGTGTTCTCCTCACTTCTAAGTATTTATGAAGATCGTTTTCAACTCCAATGATACTAAAGTGAGCATTAAATGTGAGGTTTGTTCCTTAATCCATGACTTAATCTAGGAACATAAACTTTAACCTATATGTCTTTTTAACTTTATACCGCATATTTGATTGCAGCTGTCTTTTTTCAATGTTATTACTAACTCTCATCTTCGCTTTACAAACCGCAATTAGGCTTGATGGTTAAAATGCATGAACTACATTTCTGAGAGCTGTTACATGTAACAAAGGCCGTAGATTGTGTGTCTCGTATACCTTTCCTACCCCTGCCTTTTTTTTGGCAAACTGCTATCCTGAACCACTGAGATTAATTAGTGCCTCTACATTTTTCTGCAAGATGTATATACAAGGTATAGGAGACCCATAATGAAATACCCAGCTATCAACAAATATTTCAAGTAATGAGCCCCACCAATCAGGGCTTTTGAGTGACCTTGTAAATGTAATCCCAGCAGAAATTCTTTGAAAATGCCTGACCATTTACCTTATAGCCTGCAACAATTCATGAACATTCTATGCATACATTGTGTTAACGCATTTTAGGTGTTAAACCTCCACCACCTTTAACACTTCAAAACAGTGTAGTTTTCTTCATATTTTGCACCCATGTGAAAAGCTGCTGTTCCTGTAAGTGAGAAGCCACTAGAGCACCGCTGGCTGCAGTCTGCTGGGTCTGCAGATCTAAACCACTGTGCTCAGTGTTACAAAAAGTCTCACCACCCAACAGGTATTCCGGATGTTCTGGGTACTTGTGACTTAGCTGTGGTTCAGTGTGCAAGTCCACCCGCTTTCACTCTCTACATCTATACTTATCTGGAAAAGACGCCAACAGAATCCAAAGTGCTCGAAAATTGTGCCTGTTATGCCACTGACACTTACAAGCAAGTCATTAAATGAAGAGAATATGAATATAAAAATGCCAAACCAAAAGAATAAGCCCCAAGGAAGTGCATGCAAGAACCTTGGCTTTTTTCTTTACTCTTTTTTTTTTTTTGGCCGGGGGGCGGGGATTGGGGGTGGGTGGTAACTCTTCACAACGCATTCACATTCCAGCTGAGCTAACTATCCTGAAACCCTCAAGGAAGACCTAGTCTCTAGATTGGGTACGCTGCCCTTCCTCCCAGGTTAAGAAGGTCTTCTCCTCATATTGCTGCTAGGGAACCACCTGCTGAAGCAGTGAGCAGCATGGCTATTGGTCCCAGAGCTCCCAGATGTAGCCATCATAACCACTTATTCACATCTGAAGAAGCGAAAAATGCTTTTGCATTGATGGGAGAGACGTACAAATATTATTTTGGGTTTTTTTCTTTGTTGTTGTTGTTGTTTTGGGTTGGGTTTTTTTACTTAAAAATTAGACGAGGACAAGACATTTTATTCTTAATTTATATGAACAATTATTTACAGGGTTGTAAAAAAGACTGTGTAAGGCTATACTAGTTCATTAATTAAATACACAGAAACACCCCTAGTCAAAAGGTGAATCCATCTATAGAATTGCTATTAAGGAGAGGAATTGCTGGAAATGCAATTTGTTCTTTTATAGCAAGTAAGAAAACCATCTATTGATTCAAATGTTATCTCTTGTTTGAATAAAGACTACCATTGTTACATTTAATTAATACAATTAAATTGCCTAGTCTGTTCTATTAGTCGTTTAATACAGTTAGAATGAAGAGTTAAATAAATACTCTATGCTCCTTAAAAAACTTCAAAAGATAATTAAAAAGTAGTGACATTCCTTGACATCATAAGGTATTTTTTCATCTGTTTTGTATACTTCATTTTCTGCAATACTCCACTTCCTAACTAGCAGAGAAGTGATATATGTAATTCCAATATACTATAACAATAGTTACCAAAGACAAGCATCATTTATTGATCACATTAAAACAAACACAACTATACTTGCAATATCACTGTACTGGTCCCTCTACTACTGACAGTGTAAGACAGCACAAGCTTTCAGAATGAGGCACGACTGCTCTTGCTTTCTTTGCAAAAAGGGTAAAGAAACTGTAAAGACACAAGAGTCAATGCCTAACAGAACAAACTTAACTTTGATATGTTAAGCATATGTGCGTATTTGTGCACATGCATTACATATCACTAAATGACAAATTACATATTAGCGCTGACAAAGGCCCATTTCTGAAATCCTATACTAAGAGATGGTACCAAAAACCAACTTACTTAAAATGTGCTGTTTTACTCACTGCAAAAGGAGATGGGCAAGAAAACAAACATTTTTTTTTCATATATATATATACACACACACACACTCCCCCCTACGTATCAGGACAGATACAAAGCAGAGCTCTTGATCTGGTCCAATCAGCCATATCCAGATCACCAACTAAACCTTCTCTAAGCTACGTGTGGCTAGACTGATTTAGACTAAATTAGCCGAGTTTACTACAGCATGCATTAAGGGCACTAGTGAGACAATACACTGTTCACAGGAGGATTTTCCTGCGGTACAGCACAGCAGAAAGCAAGGGGGGCAGGAGGCTGAGAGCAGCAACTCAATCTGTTGCTTTGCTCTGGAAGGCTTTCTTCCGCTGAGGTGGCTGGAAGGAAAGACGCCGTTCCCTAAGCAGCCGGGAGGAACTTTGTCTTTGGTTCACAGCGGTTTGTTTCACTTGCATCATCAGTGAAAAATAAAAGCCAGGGGCTTTCACGCAAATGGGTCTTAAACAACCAACAAATAGAAAATTGCTCAAGATCTGCAAGCGGTTTAGTGTTACCCTGGGATGCCACCAGATAGCATGTCAATCAAGAGACAAATGCTAGTTGCTAAGGTATCAGTCATACTGAAACAAGTACAAGTACCGTAAGTATTCACTCCAATTCAAAACTTCAATTTGATGAAATATTTGTACTACTAATATTTAGGCACTCAAGCTTTACCATTGTAAGTACTCCTAACGGAACAAGGTAAAAACTCTCAATTTTTTATTTTCTGTGTGTATAAAACTCCAGCTGAATTTTACAGCTTAAAATGCAGCTCTGAAAACATAATTGGAAATACATATTATGCTGGCTAATTCAAAACTGACTTTGAGATGAGGAATTAGTACTGGTAATTTCAAAATATGAATGGAGAACTACAAATATTTGCAAATCCTCAATGTGTTAATAATTATTCACTGAAATTTGAGTAATTGTGGATGATTAATGTGTTGAAAAATTTTGTAGTCTGTTCATAAACAAAGACCTCCAAAAGCTAAGAACAGCATTTTAAGCAGATGTATACAATTTAACAGTGCCAAAATTAGTAACCTTTTAACTAATCACTTACTAAATAGCTATTTTTCCTAACTATAAAGCATTCCCATTAATTCAGCCTTTATAAACTGCATTTTTGAAGTGGATACAGAATGTATTGTGGTCTTATTTTGTCTAACTTTGTTTGCAATACATCTGAAACCATCTTAGTGAAACTAAGTGAATAATTTCAGTTCATGCCAATATGGAAAGACAACAGAATTTGGCTCCCTATGTCAAAACCTGTCATACGATAACTTCAAAAGTTAGGAATTATTATGGTGATTAATTTGCTGCACTGATTTACAACAACAGATATGCAGATATGATGCACCAGTATCAATTAGGTACTGTATCATCAATAAACATATGACATCTTTATTTAAAAAAAAGATTGAAAATTATGAAGCTACTCAGCCATCTGTCCTGTTAGGACTGCAGGCTTTCAGCATTATTTAAAACAGACTAGCTAATACACATTCCTGATATATAATTAAAAGTGGTTTGGTTTTTTTTTACTAGAGGACATTATTTCATTAAAGTTTTAGTATGGGTAGCAATTGCAACTATTTTACCAAACTACACGTACTAAAAGAAACCTGACATTTTTCAGAAGTAATCTAAGCTTATGTATAAGACAAACCTTGAAAAGATAATGCTTAGAATAAAATCTTGGTTTTGGCATCTTTGGAAACTCCTTCTTTATCAAACAGATTTATCTTTTCCATCTCTGAGTGGTGTCTTTCAGCTTCAAGAGACTGAAGCAAGTTAAATTTCTGTGCCTTTTCAGTCTCTTGTCCTTACTGAGATTATTATTAGTGTAAAAAGGTAAGAATTAAACTGTCTTCATATATTTGCAACAGATATATTTTCAACTTTTCAAAAAGAATTTTTTAGTTAAAATTTAATGAATCCTTTAAAATATTAAAAATATAAAAAATTAACTATAAGTAAATATGAAATATAAAAAAGTTTTATGTGTCACGGATATGTCTTTGAAAAACATACTCTTCTTGGATTCAAAAGATCTAAATTCCTAAAAAGTTTCTTCCCAATTAACGATTATACTTCAGAGAACTTAATAGGCATTCACATGAGAAAATTTAGTATTTAAGTGTCTAGAAGACATGTAGTTTCCTACCGGTGCTTGAAATTACACTAAAATGATTTTTTTTTAACGGACTTCAGGAGCTTATAGCAAATATCTAGAGCACACAGAATTCTGAGAACTCTTACCTGGTCTCAAGGTCTGGGTGCCTGAAGGAATCCAGACACAGAAAAAAAATTACTCAATATCAAAGAAGGACCAGATTTATCACGACCTTATCTTGATGTTACTGCTCCTACACAAATAAACTAAGATCCTCAGATCTGATGATCATTACAAAAGCCTGTTATAATTTTCTGTTCGCTACAAATCAATGCTATTCCTATACAGGAGGAAACCGGAGGAAGCCAAAGAGAAAGCTGGAGCTTAGCTAGGACCCAAATACCTACAGATCTGCTTACCTGAACAAACTACACATACATCTCACTCCAAGCCCAGAATTAGCACCCTGAATCAGCTGTCTGCTCAATGCAAAGGTCCATTTTTTAAGGAACTGTACTAATACAAGTGTTTGGATAGGGAAAAACAGAAGTCCAAATATGAAAGTCCATATTTCTGCAAGAATATTTTCCTATTCTTTCTTCAAGTCTTTTCCAATGAGGAAATGTGATCTTACAAAACCCTTGGGTTACATGTGGGACTATCGAGATTAAGGGGAACTAGATTTCCACACACAATTTAACACCATTTCATAAATCTGTAATCCGTCATCCCATAGGCTATCCTTACTCATCTTGTGTCATCCTCCTATGGAGGAACACAAGGTGAACCTCTAAAAATGAAAAGCAACCAAGCAGGTAGATTTCACAGATGTCCTGTGTTGCTCATTACATGAAAATTGAGAACGCTCATCTCTCACAGGTCAAGTAATCTAAACTATTGAAAAGGAGTGGAAAAAAAAAAAAGACATTGAAAACCAGATTGTGTTCGCTGTCTGTAACCTATTGCTTCCAGCAATTCATGACCGTACTTGCTAAAATTATGCATGTTTAGCATGTATATTACCATAGCAGCATCTCTCCACTTCTTAGCTTCCTTTTGCAGGGCTGTATCAGAATATGCTAAATAATCATGGTTTCTTTTTACCCTGTTCTCAAAGTGCTTCCTTTTCCAGGCCTAATTAGAGCTGATATTCAATGTAATTAGTTGAATTTAGAAGTTTTCTGTGAAAAAAGTTGATCTGCAGCTTCTCATCAGCTTATATCATAGGGAAAAAAATCTGTGATGGTTAAATATCAACAACGTATTTGCAGCTTTTCCAAAGATATTTCTACACCATCAAAATAAATTAAGATGAAACAATCAGTTGGAATAACATTCAAGCTGCTGTACGTCTACTGGAAAGGGGAGGAGCACCAATAAATCTAGCCGAGATAAAAGCCAGTAAGGTTCAACTTTTCAGAGAGAATTAGTAAAATACCAGCTATGAGATCATAATAGAAGAATTTGTTCATACAAGTCACTTCCTCCTAATTCATAAATAAATAAAAACAGGCTGCATATGTCAGATTTCAAGGATAACACTCCTGTAAAAAAAAATAAAAGTCAGAGATCAGGTATAAGTTTTCCAACTACAAATATGACTGGACTGAAAGGCCTCTCTTGAATCCATCCTCTATTGAAATACATTATAAAATTTTAGACACATTAGTAAATCTGTAAAGATTTTTTGGTATCAAGTAAAAGCAACACATCAAAGAAAAAAATGTTGGCTTTTCCATGGCATTATATTCATTATATTAATGAATATTCTATATAGTAAGCAATAATTCCCAGCCAGGAACCTCAGGGTATATACATTCATATTCTATTAACTAAATATAATCGAAACTCTAGCAAGCTTCAATAGAAGTGATATATCAACAAAATTCAGAAATATCAACAAATGATGTCTTCATCACATATAAAACATAAGTAGGTATGCTTGATTTTTTTTTTTTAGTAAACACAAACATTCTTAATTGCATTTCAGTTTTCCTGCAGCCATGTTGTTTTGTTTCACATAGATTTTATCTTCATGCACAGCTTTGTTTTCCCTTCTTATACTACCCCCAGTTTTAACAAGTTACCTCAGACTTGAAAATATATTTATGCCATTAAGAAGGAGGAATATTTGAACTGAAATTATAAAAATCATACTCAAATGTTATTTGTGCTTTGAAGAAAGGTCCATTAATTTTCTTCTAGGCATGGCCTGGCTGAATAAAGCTATCTAAACATGCAGGTGTGTGAAGGCACAAAGCACTGAACAACACAGATGCATACCAAATTTGGAAAATTTTAAATATATTAATGAGACTAGTAATTTTTGCTTCATTCACTGAAAACATTGAATTAGATATGCATATTCTTCAAGCAGATGATTACTAGTACAATCCCACCGCAGGATGTATGAAAGTAATTCTATTTATTGAATTATCATTCTGACTAGTATCATCAAAGGACTACTGGAGCACTGAAGACATTGCTCAGAATGTCTTGGGTCAAAAAAAGAAAACAAAAAGTGTCATTTACAGTGTCATATTTCTGCAGCCTCATTTTCTAGGTGTTCATTCTACACTATTGTCATACCAAAGAAGTACGAGAACAGTTGGATGAACAGTAACTACCTCTTGTTAAACTGTGCCACACAACAGGACCCATGCCACAGCACATTTCAATGACTGGAAACCCCCTGGACTTTACCCTTTCTTTTACAAAGATAGCTAATTACTGTCTTTTCACTCTGCCTTAAGAGACAACATCCATCAACTTCTGCCACTCAGTGTTGGTTATGTACCCTAACTCCCACACACCTCTGTCATGCCTATGTGTGTCCCTGTGGACTATCCCAGGGTAACAGTCCTCACCAGAAACACCGAGGAAGACCCAGACAGAAGATCCTGCTTGCTAGGGACTGGGCAAGCTTAGGTTCCTAAAGCACAGCAGGGATCTGCAACTGGATCTTAAATCTCAGTGCACATCCTCAGCACTTACTGTTATTGTCTGGTTTTAGTTCAGCTTCCTCCTCCCCCTTTCAAATCCCAGATACAGGAAGGAAACGTTCAACCTTATTACCAGATTTGTTATTTACCCCGAGATGTTCAGCATGCTATCGTTGCTCTGGATTCTATGACAGGAACAGGGAAAAAATAAGCTCCCATCCCGTTATCAGTGTAGCCACTGAATTTCAGAACGCGAGGAACCCCTCTGCTGAAGCAAGCTGTGGCACACGTGGACCTGGACCTAGTCATCTACAGGCTCAGCCAGGACCACTGGTACAGTCTGCCAGAGTGGCCTGTTTCCACATGACCCTCATGTGAACTTGTAGTAACAATGCAGCAAACGCCACAATTTTTCAAAGCAAACCACACGCAGAAGTCACTTTGGGATAGCTACTTGCTGCAGATTCTTGTGTGTCTTTAGATAGAGACAATGATACTTTGAAAGTAATGCTCAGAGGTGCAAACTAAAAACCTTATGACTGCGATGAAGGAAAATACAGTTTTAACGCAAGTCACTACTACACTGTTGCTCTGAATTGTATAAACAAAGATACCAGTATTTATAATTCAGTATCCTGTCTGTACCTGATGGAAAGCATTTTATTCAGTATTTTCATTCCATACATTTATGACACTGTCCTTATATCTGAGGCTACAGGAATCACGTCCTAAGTCGTATTTGGAAACTAATAAAGGACTAGAATTGTAGGGTCCACTCATTACATTATATGTAGCTCAAACCTACACTTTATGAACAAATTACTCATAATGGAAAAAACAAGTTGGTTTGGTTGGTTGGTTGGTTTTCAAATTACTTAAACACAGAAAAAAACTCCAGAGTTTTGTTTGGGGTTTTTTATGTTTGGTTGGGTCTGGTTTGGGGTTTGGTTTTGGGTTTTTTGGTGTTTTGGTTTTTTTGGGGTTTTTTTTTTTTTTTTAGGGCAAAATTAA
>RSEF01000001.1:140446151-140465043 GCA_003993805.1 Himantopus leucocephalus
TAGGGCAAAATTAACTTATTTTTATGTTAATCAAGTTTCCAGTGCCTTCACACAATCGAGTATTTGACACTGAAATATGAGCTCTGAAGTCAAGGAAGCTAATTGGTTTCACCCAGGAAAATAAGCCACTACCTCTGTGACCACCCTGACCTGGTTTGGACTTCTCCCTTACTTGTAATAAAAGCCAACTTGTACTGATAGAAAATAGCTTTGTTATCCTCTCAAAGTCTCCAAGCAAAACATGACATCGTAATGGCCAATTACAGCTCAACACCTGCTGTTGGGAGGAGAACCTCTTTACTACCTAATTTGAAGAACAGCCACTTTAATGTTTTCTGAAAAATAAGTAATAGCTGAGCAGCCACTTCACCAAGCCAGCTAACCCACAGGAAACCTTCTCCAAGACTGGCCACAGAAGTCAGGCACACACAAATGACTGCTTTGCCATCTAAGGGAAGGACTGAAATCCAAATTTCCACAGTTTTTTTTTTACAAGAAAACAGAAGTAGCAACTCAAGAATCTCTCCCCTCTGGTTATCCAGCATACTTCCATCCTAAACTCTCAAAATTGTCATTCACTGCATGCTAATAAACACATTTAGAAATAAATGAAGACAAAAATAACCTAAACAGAGTCATTTCCAGTTTATTGATTGAATGAACTTAGATTTCCAGTAAGTTTCTCTCACTATAAAGTAACACTAGCTATGTTAACAGACTGAACAAAGTTAATTTCTTGAAAACATGAACTGAAGAACATGAAGAGATGCACAGCAAGTCACATAATATTGGGAAGTCTATGATTAACATCACCAACATGCTAACAAACATGATGCATTACTAACACCATCCAGTTGTATTAATTGTATAAGTAATAAGCTAAGTTCCCCCCCATCTGAACCATATAAAAATATTTTTGTCAAATAGTTCATGAAGTATAAAGATAGGGTTGGAAGTGCTTCCAATATTTCTGATGCAACAGCTGGTTACAGCTAATGTTTTTACATCTATCAACAAACTTGACTATAGGAGATACTAGCAAATATTAGCTACCTGTCCCACTGCATGAGATACAGCAGACTTCTCCAATCCATATTTCTCTTTTGCACCCACCCTATTTGAGATGCTGTGTGACAGTGAACTTTCCATGCTTGAAGTGATCATAGAAGTGATAAAGATTCATGTGAAAGACCAAAAGTATTGATTAAATGATAAATTGCATCCAGAGGCAGCACACAGGATGGCTTACAAGAATTTACCTTCCAAGTGGTGTGGAACTATGAGTAATTGTAACAGCATAATGTTATTACATGAGATGGATTTTTTTTTTTTAGTTAAAAAGAAATCAAACAACAAAATCGTAACATCTGAATTCTTTCTGACACAATACAAAATACATGTTAAGCTGTTTAAATTCTGTGTTTCAGCTGCTGCATCCAACTCAAAGCCAATTGTGTTAGTCTTGATTTATTAGTCATTATGAAGGAGATTAAGATTCTCCTTTGTAAAGCTATAAATGCCCCAAAAGCATGACTGATATGAACAAGGTTGATTGCATAAGACCCTTTTAGAAGACTTGGACACTATCATGAGTTTTCCATTTACCTCATTTATCAAACACAGCCTAGTCTGGCTGGAATTTCTATACTTCTGTTTTTACTTCTACTTTTAAAAATTATAGTTAAGAATAGTTTAGCCATTTTTGAGAGTCAGACTATGGAAAATATTTTCTCCTGTCAAAAATATTAATCTTACAGCTATTTTCTTGAGCAATATCAATGTGTCCTTGGAGTCGCAAGGAAATTCAGTGTGCCTGGCTGGGACAGGTACTTCCTAGTCCCTGTGAGAGGAGAAAGAGGAAGAAAATACCTAAAATGGGAGAGGTTGCGATCATCAGAAGAACCTGGCAACTGTATTTCAGTACTAAGCATGTGGCAGTGCACCAGGGAGTGATCAGAAAAAAATTTTTCACTTTTTCATAACTTTTACTGGCTCCTATTGCAGTGAACACACAAAGCAAAGACCCTGTCCTGCTATTTCTCTATTCCAACACTTCCTTCAAACACACAATAGTGTGGAACAAAAGGTGATAATGGTCCTGGAAGGTGAGCTAAAAATAAAAGAAATACCATGAGCACCAGCAAAGAACAGAAGAATAAATGGCTCGCCACACAGGCTACGCCACCCTGCCCCTCAAAAAGAAACACTGAAAAAACCCACAAACCACAGAACCACACAAGTTTTCATGAAAATTAATTGAATTTACGTTTGATGAAAATCCATAGAAAAGAAACTAGATCTCCTAGAGCAAGAAACTGGAGAGCAGAAACCAGACTGGTGAGCTGATGGACATGGAGGTAGACCACAAGAGGGGCTTGCGGGTGGAAGGGGGAAGCACAGCAAAATCAGAGAAGCAACATCAGGCCCAAATCTCTGACGTCCCAATATTCCAAACTGCGCTGTTACTTCATTCTCAAATGTCTGCAAAAGATCACCCTCAGGGATATTTTGGACCCATGACACTGGTTAGTCTATTGAGAAAATGCCAAATTCCTATGAATTTAACCCCAGTGGCAAAGCTTACAAGCACAGTTGGTAACAACACACAGAGACACATACCCGCACCACATCTACCACAAAATTATGTCCGATAAACATTCAAAGCCACAGCACTAATTGCTCTGAAAAAAATGATTACAGCTGTCTCTAAGATGGATCCCAAATTTAACACAGAATTCTAACTTTGATAGCTCTGTGCCGTCACTTCTTGTTTGTCAAACAGAGATATTAATGCCGCATCACCCTGTAGGCAGAGTGAAAAACAGACTGACCAACGTTTGTGAAACATTGAGATTGTATGGGAATGAGCACCACTATGTCACTGTGCAATTAAAAGCTATATCAAAATGCTCAGCAGCAGTGGGAAAAATGAACAGTTGCACAGCTATCATCAAATGTAGCATTTCCTGGCTGTTGGCATCACAAGTTGAAGACAAGTTTGTGTTCATTTCTACAAGAAATACCAGCTGCCACACAATACACAGAAGACTTTACATTTGGGATAGCTTCCTAATTTAACCTCAACTAGTTAAGTATAGACTTTATTGAATTTTCACATTAAGAGGAAAAGTTACAGGAGAGAAAGTTGCCATAGAGACACATACTCTCTTTTCCAATACTTTCAAATATAGTTAGACTCAATTAATTATTCAGCTCATCACAGAATCATTTATACTTTTATATGAAATATTCCAGGGTGAGAGATATTTTTCAAGTATATATAAAAAAAGAACTTCAAATAGTAGTAAATGGTTTCAGAAAAAAAAGGTTAAAATTGTGATCAGAAATAATTTTGTTCAAATTAGGTAAAATTTCAAGCAGTTAGGCCTGCATTCTAGGTAATTCTGTATTTCCTTATCACTCTCATATATGCAGAAGGTTTGGAGCAAAAGGGATTATTTTGCATTTATTTTACAAGCCTACAATAAAAAAGAACAAACCTGCAATGCTTTGTATGTATGCTTATCGAAAATTTACAAGAATCTTCTCTTTAAAGAGATAATATAAAAATAAAGACCGAAATTGTCACAATTTTTAATGAGAGTGAAAGCAACACAATACTGATGAAGAGAACCTGGAGCTGTCATGCAGAATGCAATCCTCTTGATTGGCAGCTGTGACTTGGTAATACTGAGACCTCGTGCTATTTGATTAAAACAACATCAAGATGGAAAGATCTCTTCAGATTAGAGGTCAGAAACATCAGTGTCTGATTTTTCTGCAGTTGTCAGAAGTGATACAGGATAATTAACTAAGTCTGGAATAATGTCAGACAGGTGGTACTTTTCTTTTGAAGCAATTCATTAGGGAAGGCTTGTCACTTGTGACATTCCCACATAAATCCTGGTGCTTGGCATCTTCTCCAAATCAGTTTAAATTGCTCCCTCAAATATGAAAATACTTAAAAGGAGACTACATAGTCATCTAATACAATGGTTCAGAATTTGATTTGGCAAACCTTTAACAACAACAACAAAAAGCACAGTTCTCAAACCTTATACATAAGCAACAAGAATTTGCAAAGAGAGAAGACCCATAGAAAATAGAGCAGCTGCTATCAGCAAGACGAGAAAAACCATTGCCAGGCTGAACAGCAGACTTGGTCAGTGCAAAGCTACCATCTGAATACCCTCTCCATCATTTCATATGTTCCACTAGGTTGCCTATTCTCACTATGATTATAACAACACATCAAAAAAAGTTCAACAACAAGCAGAAATATTACATTATTCCATAATACTACAGCATATAATTCTAATTTTTTTTACTCTATCAATGACTTCAACTAAGTCCTCTAAAAACCTTGAAGGTTATCTACAAAACCAACTATGGCATTTACATAAGCACCATGCACTGAAATACCCAAATATGAAAACCCACCAGCAGGATGGAAAGAGAAAGGACACAATGTCAAAGTAACCTCAGTTTGAACCTTTTAACCGAGTGTCTTCAAAAAAAAAAATAGATTTTATTTTTGCAAAATTTTTGTTGTGTGTTTTAAATTGAAGGGAAAGAACGAATGCTAAAATCCAACACAAAACCCCAAGAAAATGCATTCATGAAAATATATTTTAAACACATTGCAGAGACCTTGCTCATAATGAATAGTCTTAAGATTGCAGGGGTCCAGCTAAGGAAACTCATTAAAAGCATAAGCAGTACTAAACTGTCCTAAATAATTGATCGTCTCTAGTATCAATACTGTCCTGTCGTGCAATTAGGCATATTGAAGGTCTCAATAGGATTATGGACTTGTTAGTTGGAAAGGCCAAATTTTAAAAGCTTTTACATGATGAATCAGCTTTATTTCATAGGGTCAGATATGGATCAAGACAGCCTCCTAGACTACCTAGCAGCATGGTTACTTAATAACTTACTCATGCTGCTGCAAATATACATTTGGGAAATATGATCATGACATCAGCTCCATGCAGGGTTTTCAACAATATCCATTATAGCTTGGAAAGTTAATTTCCTTTGATTTTCAATATGCACAGTAATTTCCGGACAGAAAGTAGTTGATTTATAAGCAGAAGTCCTGGTGCCTTACCTGAAGGTGTGTCAGTTGCTCAGTGTTAATTTATCTGGGGATTTTCAAGAAACAATGTCAAAGATTCAGAGGCCCTTAGTTTAGTAGATAATGTATGTTCTTGTTTTATTAATTCAGGAAAAAAAAAAATTACTGGCCATGATTTTGCATACCTTTTCTCTACAAATAAATCTGTTTGACAGTAAATTACTGCCATGCTAGTCAAGAAAGTCAAACCTCCTAATTGCTACGTGTATATGGATTTTTGATAAGAGAAGTCACTTCCATTGTGTAGAAGCCTTCTCTTCTTGAGCGAACATTCACACCAACTATCATCCTCTGTAGAAGAAACTTCTATCTGCATACAGCAACAACAGCTTTCAGATTTAAAAAGGCCTTTAAATGTTTACCTTTAAGGATGCCAATCATATTCTAGTGACAGTATTATTTTTTTTTAAGTCTAACTGGCACTGTCAGCTGCAAAGATACTGACAAGAACCACTGCAGAAAAGCAACTTAATTCATTTTGATATGAACAAAATCATTGATCAAGATTTACACAGCTATTGTCATTTTGACTTCCACTGCAAAAGAAACTGGAAATTATGACAGCTTCTGGAGATAGTTCTGCGTTGGTTCCTATGATTGCTTCTAACCCCATACTTCAAATATGAATGTAAACAGTGAACAAAATGAGGTTTTTCACTCAGGTTTCCAGCAATAAAAATGTTGACTTTCACCAGATCACTAAGCACCTTTATTAATCTGCATGTGGAAAGACAGGTCAAAAAATGGGCTTTCTAGTATCAGGGGACTAGGACAAATTGTATATGCTGTGTGAGCAGCTCTATAATAAAGTTATCCTTCAGAAAAATCACAAGTTTTGTAAACAGTGTGCACATGGCATGTAAAATGAAACATGCAAGAAATAGTTACTTATCTTGCATTACACTAACTGTTGGTTTCCATGACAAACAAAAGACTGCAGCAGCAAAGGTAACACATTTGCTTAGCTTTTAAGCTACAATGGTAGGATGCCTGCTGAGTGAGTTTCATTAAAGCCGGCCTTTAAAAATTCAAGCCTATTTTCAAGAGTAAGCAGCAGCATCTGAACCCTTGCATTTTCTTTCTTTGGAATTAGACTTTGGCTAAAACTATCTTTTTAGAGACTACAAATTTCTCCTGCTAACAAGCAGAATATTTTCAAAAGAAAAGGTCATTGTAGGGTGGGAAGTTGCCATTTCTTTTCCTGGATTCAAGCATTTGGGATTTTTTTTCCACCATTCCATGTTTGCATGTTTATATTCTTTCAGTTTTAATTTACTCCACAGCTTTTTTCCAAAAGATTAAATTCACAGAGTTTTTACTCAGAAAGCTTCTCACAGTAAGTGATAGAAATATTTTAAGCACCTCCAGACTACCTTGGCTGTAATTAAAGGGCTGCATAAAATAGTAGGCCAGGACCATCAATCCAATGCTCAAAGTGGTAATTTGCCTTATTTTCAAGTGTAATATCCTTGGCCTTAAGAATTTGCACTAAAAACAAGAAAGAAGAGGGAAGGCAAAGACAGGTGAGTCAAGGAAAATAGCCCAAAATTGTTTCAAGCTGGACAACCCTAGGATGTTTTAAATCCAACTCAGTTGAGATGTTGCAGACTGCCAAATGTGGAGATGTCAGCACATAAGTGAGTGATCGCTCTGATAGCCCTTGCACAGCAAAATACATCGCGGGCAGCTGCACACACAGCAATTTCTTGGGAAGCAGCGACACCTTCTTCCAAGATGGATTATTCTTATGACATCTTGATTTCCTCACTTCACGGTCTGCAAGTCAGGCCGGTTTCCCAGCAGATCTGGTGCGGTTTTCAAGTCTCTTTAAACAGCGCATGGCAGGTACCTGCTCTCCATCCCGGCCTGCCTGTGGTTGCCCCTACAGACCTCAAGAGGAGCCCCAACACCACTCAGCTGTGCAACGGGCTTGCATAGGCTTGACAGTAACAACTATTTGCCAAATCAAGACTTGTGCTGTGGCCCTTCTAGGCAACTTCCCAGGGACATGCCGGAGGAGGACGTGTCTCAATGGCATAGAAAAAATAATCCCACGTAAGTGGCACAACAGAAATAAGACCCACTGCAGAAGCTGTCACCTCAAGCTAGGCAATCACCCATTTCAAAATTTGGGCAGCACAGGAGTCTGCCCTGCCCGAAACCCCAAACAGGGCACTTTACCTGCTTTTTAGACATATTTGCATTCTCCTGATGAATTTCTTCAGGCTCTCCTGAACTCCAGCTTTTCAGACACCGGAGCACTTTACGTAGGCTAAGTCAAATGTCTTCAAGCCTGAAGCAACTATTAGCTACTGCATCTTGATTTCAGGATATTTTGATTTTCAATTCTTTCTTCAGATACAGCACAATTCCCTTTTCTACATGTGTGTGATATACAAATCTATATAATTCCTGAACCTGAAATGTAGTTTCAGAAGTTGCTATACTGCACCTTGTATTCTAACACATCTTGTATAACCATTCCTACAGACATGACGGCAGAATTAGTATGATCCACTGCACCTTTTCAAAAATACTGAAGAAGTTCAATAACAAAGGAGTCAAAGCTAACTTCTCCTTGTTCTTCTCAGTCTAAGCATGACTGTCTCACTCAGATTTTACTACCTGCAGCTCACAGAACGTATTGCTAGATCTGAATGTTTTAGCAGAAGTGCAGTATTGACCAGACCTGAAATCTGTCCCCCAACTCTTAACTCTAGATTTGATGTGCTTCATATTACAGCACTACAGAATGATCAGCTGCCATTCACGCCTTGGTAGGTATGTACACACACAGAGTTGGATACAGTTTATACTACATGCATTGAGACTGAATTCCTGTAGCTTTAGCAGAAATGAGAAGCAGATAAAGAAATGTATGTTTGGTTAGAAGAACTGAGGCACAGAAACATTAACTGTTCCACCCAAATTCAGAAACATCATTTGTGTGAAAGGCAGGAAAAGAATTTTTTCACCTTGAAGACCTCAGTCTTGATCACAAATTCAGTTCTCTGTAAGTACTATGGACACACTGCAAAAGATGCTAGCAGAACACAGGTTAACCAATCTGCAATAGATGTCTACAGTGTTGCTCCTTAACATGGCTAGGAGTCATTGCTGCAAAGAGAAGTTTTCTTCAAGTAACCCACAAAAAAATAGAAACACAATTGTTTGACATGCATAGTTTTGCCTACTCAAACCCATGCCATTAATGAAATCCATCACAGATAAGGCAAACTATATAATTTAACAATCTCATAATGAATAGCTTGCCAGTTACGTACAAAATGCACCTACTTATGTTTCTATAAAGTCACTCCAGAAAAAAACCTACTCAACTTAAAAACCAGCTTTGCTTCCCTACCTGTCCCCACACAAAACTGTGTATCAAGCCAAAAGTTACCAGCAGCAAACAAAATGAAGTATGATTAAACAGCTCGGTATTTTTCTTTAAAGATTCCTGAAAAACCCTGATGTTCTCACAGTAAACAGCTGCCATTCACAACTGCCTGCTAAAAATAAAAACAAAATATCCAATTTGACCAGACAACGGAATTTAAAGGAAAAAGAAAAGTAGGTTCAGTTTGTGGTTAAAATTACTCCCCCGCCCCCAAAACACACTGTAATACAATCAATGGAGTTTTGGCACATGCTAAATACCTTTTCAGATAATAAGTGAAATAAACCACAGTAAATTAAATGAATAAGTACCATTCTGCACAGCTGGCACAGAAGTAGTCGATGCATTTAGGGAAGGGCTGAGAAGCCTTCGTGCCAACAGCAGCCGACAAAGCCTCCTTTGGAGCTAGTGTGGGGCTATCTCAGTTCTTCCCTTGCATCCCTGTCAGCTTGAAATCTCCAGCACAAAGGACTGAAAATTTCCTATAAAATTGTTATGCATGTTTTTAAACATAGGTGAAATAGGTCGACTTCGATATATAGCATTGCATAAAACAACCTATATCATGCTCTTCACTGATGTACAATAGAAAGTGTAAGGATATTTTAAGCAAAAATGGTCTTGGCAGTTCCTTATAAACCCTTCATTTCCTCTACCACAAAAACAAATTGCTACCCAGAGCTAACGCAGTCCAAAGCAAGCACATGTTCATATTTGCTTTAAAATATTCATGTATCAAATTAAATTTTGAATTTCACGTGGCTTTGCCTCACTCCCATCAGTTCTAATTACTGATTTATTTTTGGTACCAACAGCTTATATTTATACAGCACTCTCAATCACAAATTCTTCAAAGCAATCTGATAAAGAGATCTCTCGCCCACCACTACAGTGCATACCCCATTGGGACTGAACTTCATTCTGGGCCAATAATGTTATAATTTTACAGAGAGACGAGAAACTTGGGTAAAATCTTATGAGGACAATTTAAACAGACAGTACAGTTATCACAGCAGGATTTTTTTGCCAGACGATTGAGGTTAACACCCCTAACTCCTGCCAAAAAGCCATAGAACATTTAATGGCAGGAAGTCATCTCAGTTATATCCCAGCAATTTCATACTATAAATGATGTAATAAAATTTAACATAGGGTGTTCAGCATGCATCTAACATTGAAAAGTATGAACTGCTGACTTTATACAGTATTAATATTTGCATGTGCACGCACATTCACTGACTTTACATCTGCTTCCATTTTAAAAATAAATCCATAAAGTCTATTTAATCTGTTCAGAGTTACCAAGGATAAAAGAGCACAGATAATTTGCATAATATAAATGACAGAATTTGGTTGTAGCCCCTCATGTAAATGACTTGGCAGCCATTAGAACACTCTCTTTTATTCTGAACTACAGCTTTATCAGAAATGCAAAAAGACAAAGCTGAGGAATTTGTAGATGGATTATGTTTACAGTCAAATTGTTAACCTGCATCTAATTCATAAGAAATGTCGGTAAAAAGTACTGACAAAATTAGAGCCACACCATTTTCCCCTTATAATTTAAGACAGCAAATCAGGATGGAAAGAGGAAGAGACTACTGAAATGTTAGAGACCCATGCTTTTTACAAGCTAGGTGGATTTAAGCATGATGTTTCTATGTTACCTTATAATACTTGTATTACTAATTTCTTCTCCATCTTGTTCACCGTCAGTCTCATAAGTCATGGAAAAGCTCCATTTAACATACAGTCTTATTTTCAGAGAAAAATATGGTAATAGCAAAGGGACCAGATATTGCATCAGTCCATATTATGTAGTTAGCAGCATCCTTATAGGTTTGTTCAAATAAAAAAAAAAACCACCAAATCTAACACACACGAAACCCACAACAACAAAACTCCACTGATCTGAACTCAGTATAGCTGGCACATCCACACAATACACTTGATTATAAATGGCACAGATATGATATTGCACAGAGTTCCATGAGCCATACAAGCACATAAACTTAATATATCAAGTATACTTACATAAGCATAAAAACTACTACTTAAGATAACTCAGTACAGCAGAGGTGACTGTGTGGCACTGAAAAGCTAGGAGGTGAGTTTTATTCCCATGAGACAGCTGGTGCTGAGTATACGGGAAGCAAAAGCTCTCAAATCCAGCAGTAGGTGTAAACCAGACAGATCCAACAGACTTAGACCCTGTCACACTATCTGACTCCTTTACAGGCAATTAAAAGACCTAAATTTTCCAAAATAAAGGGAAATATTTATTCATAAGTAACTCATTCTTTCAGTACATGTTACTGAATTAATGTCATCATTTCTTCTAAAAGAGCCAATAAACACAGATAATAGATTTGTGTTTAATTTGAGGTCCATTTTCTAGTGCATAAGTAATTTTCCCTAAGGAGGGAATGTACAGCCAGGCAGTGCACAAACCTCACTCCTCTGATTGCCCGCTGGCTTCCCTGATAAAGAAATTAATAACAAGATAATACTAAAACAAGCTCAAGCCTCCTCCACTTCTTCCGGTATAGACTTCTCTTGTGTCACACATCATTTCCTCCCATTTTTCCTTTTTCCTTGCTACCTAAGGGTCAGAGGTAGCAACCACCTTCTTGTTTCAGTGAACTGGCAGAACCTGCCATGCTTCCCCCTACCGGCGCTACCAACCTCTGCCACCACCTGCTGAACATGTAGAACATACATTAGGTACCATTGCTAGATATTAGTTGTAAAGGTTGCACTGAAGCAGGATTTAGCATTAGGACATAAAAAAGTTAAGATTCATCAAAAGTGAAGTGGACTGCACAATTCAAATTAATATCTTTTCTCTGCGGGATCCCGCTATACCAGAAAGAAAGGGTTTTGGGGATCATCATCTCCTTTGCTTGATCCACTTTTCCTTCCCCACTAGCCACCAACTCCCTCTTGCATCCTACCTCACATCTTACAAGTCTCTTTTTCACCAAGACAGCTGTCGCTCCGCTCATCGCAAAGACTGCTGCTGAGGGAGTTATGGGGAGAAACCCTCATTTTCCATCGAACAGCAATGCCCCAGCAGCGCCTGCCATTACAGAAGAGCGGCAAGGAAAGAACGGCCTGATCCCTGCAGCCCCAGACATGTGGCATGCTTGGGCCAGCCGCAAACCACCGAGAAAACCATTGACAAATGTTAACAAATCTTGGCTGAGCAGGTGCAGACTTTCAACTTTAAACCTTTTCTCCAAAGCGCTACTTTTTCTTAGGGGGCGCTGGCACTTCATTGGGAAGACTTTTTGTCACCAGGGGGAAAGGGAGGGGAACTGGCTCA
The DNA here is from genome assembly GCA_003993805.1 of Himantopus leucocephalus. Taxonomy (NCBI): domain Eukaryota; kingdom Metazoa; phylum Chordata; class Aves; order Charadriiformes; family Recurvirostridae; genus Himantopus; species Himantopus leucocephalus. The sequence goes on from RSEF01000001.1 coordinate 140,458,014, forward strand.
GATATTTTAAATGAAACTTTAAAATAAGCAAGCAAAAGGAATCAGCCCGAAGTAGCCAAAGTCTAGAAAATGTTAGCTTGTTTGGCACCATTCTGTAAACAACATCTTAGAAATAAGAAGTACCATATAACCTAGGTGGAAGTGTAATTACCAACATAACAAGAGGAATTAGAATCTGACATTAATCTGGTAATATTCTCCAACCAACAGCACAAGGAGCTGTATTAAGGTTAATATTAGAAATTGAAGTCACCTCAAAGAGGCGTGAAGCAGGGATGGGAAGGTGGGTTTCTTCCCCCCTGTCAAACTTTCATAGCTTTTTTGAAAAGAATCAACATTCAACTTGATAAAGTTCTGTGGATATTAATGTTATTCACTCATTAAGTGGATTTAGAGCTTAAAGCCAGATGGGACCATTCGATCATTTAATACAACCTGCGCACAGATCATTAAGTTTCACCTACTTATCCATAAAGTGAGCCAAATAATTCATGTTTGGCTAAAAGATAACATTCAGAAGGGTATTGTTACTGATTTGAAAACACTGAAAAGTGAACAATTTAAAACATCTCTTCTTCATTTGTTTCAGTGGTTAATTATCTTTGTTGTTAAATAGTAATTTTTCGAAAAGCTTTGTTTGCAGGACCAATGTTTAAAATTCATTTCCATCCTTCCTTTTATGCATACCTTTTCTAAGGGGAAAACCTAATTATTGTCCAGAACCTTCTCCCTCAGGGCTGTATGAACTATCCAGGCCTCCTCCTACATTGAAATGAAAGTAACCAGGGACCTCATCTGAAGTCTTTTTCTTCAGTTCATTTTTATGTCGCTTGCCTTCTCTAACGTCCTTTGGAAACCTGACAGGCAGCGTGTGCTCCGTGCCAGTCTCACCAGCGACCTGGACGAGACGTACTGGCAGACCAGATGATGGGTGATTTCCCTCATCCTTGTTATTCACAGCAGCAGACATCTCCGAGCCTCTTCTGACAATTTCCCCGTCTGTACACTCGGGGATTACACTTTCAACCAACAGGACTGCACTGACAGCTTGTGTTTAATTGCTGATTCACTGTGATCCCCGTCTAGAGCCAATTAGAAACTTATGTCCATAGTTTTGATGTTTGCATGTCAGAACATGATGATTTATTCACTCACAGAAATGCTCTAGGGCTAGCTGGTTTTGACAGCATTTCTATTAAGAGAAGATAATTCTGTGCTTGAGGACAGGGCCTTCAAGACAGTACTTCGAGGGCTTCTAAGCAGCGACCTGAACCTCAGCCATCCCTGTCCCTCAGGAAATTCTTAAGCTTTGGGCAACAGAACCCCTCCATCTCTCACTTTGGCCATGTAAATATTTGTTTTTTCCTAAGAAATAATTGGCTGGATTGGCTAGACAAGGCTAAGGTATGAGACTGTTGTTCAGACGAGGCAAAGCTCAGAAGTGAAGCTGGGTGAGCTACCAGAAAGTACACACAAAGTAGAAAACCCTCTCAGTTTTCAAATAAAGTTCTGGAAATGCTTCACTCTGTTCTAATGAGCAATGAACAAAGTATAAATTGGAATAATATTTTATTTTGGTAAGATAAATTATATTCTGACCACTCCTATACCCAAATTCTTACCTGAGTTCTCTTTTGTGGGATTTTCCCAACCTGAATTCAGTAATTCATGCCCTTTCATATTATATCTATCTTATACTCTACACTATAAATAAAACAGTCTCTTTTTATATTAAAGTATACATTCTAATGCGATTCAACTACATTTTAAAAAAGAAATACAAATATTCAGAAACATTGCTATTTAAATAAGAAAAAGCATTCCACTTGATTATTTTTTTTAAACAGTGGACCGTTATACAGTATACACAGTTAACTATTTAAGCTTTTAGAAAATATAGAGTAATTTCTATTTTGACTGTAACTGCATTTTGAACAGCTATAATAGATGTTACATTATTTTTGTAATACAATTCAGCCTCATAAACTAGAGGCATAGCAGTTTATAAGCAATACTAAATTATTTAAATCATCATTGAAATTTCTTCTATATGCATGCTCTTAATTACTCAATGTTTGGGGGCAGGGGGAGAAGACAAAAGCAAATGTGTATCCAAATAAAACAATCTGCCTGTGCTACCTGACCATTTAAGGTCACCTTTAAATCTAATCAGCTTCTAGGACATCTTATTACTTATCTCTGTTCTATGTTCATGACTATTTTTTTTAATTAGCAGCTCTAGTATAAACTAGTCTGTCTTCATTCCAAATGAAATAGCAACCAGAAGTTGCAAACAGGAATACTTTTATGCCTCACCACATGTTTTATTTAATTTTTTGTTGAAAACTGAGCATTAAACTGAACCAATGAGTCACTTCTCTAACTTCTATATGCATTTGCCTATGGGAAGAAGAAAGACTAGCTCTACTTCTCTTTAAGATTATAATATTATAGAAATAGTACAATCACATTAGAATAATTCCCCAAAAGAGACATGTGGGAAACCATTAAACTTTTAATATGCCATTAGATTAAAACATATATTATTGACCACAGAAAGGCTACTGGCAATTGTACATACATCAATAAAAAGGAACAGGACCCTTCCAAAATTTAGCTGGTTAGAAACTTTTGTTGGTAGGAGGAACAGAAATGGGAAGAGGTGATTTGGGTAACAATTTCTGGGAAATTAATTTTGACACCAAGGAAGTCATTTGACTTTTGTGCACCAAGTAATAAAACGATAAATCTTTAGCTATATTAGTGTGTTAGAATAGACTAGATGATGAAAGTGTTTTGGCACTAGGTTATGAGATAAGTTAATAGGACATTTGTGAAACTGTTCTGCTCTAATACCAAACTGACAACTATAACAACCATGAGTCATCATATCTTGCCAAGACATGAAGTTGCAATGATGAAAGCGATAACAAACCACTAACAAGACTTTACTTTTAGAGTTTAGAAGAAATGTCACTTCTTGATTTCTGCTAAGGTAACTTGTGACTTCAAATGTATTTCACAGACAAAATAATTGTGATGTGATCACTTCAATTCAAAGCTCACAGAACCAGCAAGCATTAAAAGAGCCATAATAATTTCAGTCTAATCATGTGATCAACAATATACAAAGTCGACCATATTNCCCTTTTTTAAAAACCTCCAGGGATGGCGAATCCACCACCTCCCTGGGCAGCCTATTCCAATGTTGGATAACCCTTTCAGTGAAGAAATTTTTCCTAATATCCAACCTAAACCTTGCCTGGCTTAACTTGAACCCATTTCCTCTCGTCCTATCACTTGTCACTAGGGAGAAGAGGTCAGTCCCCATCTCTCTACAACCTTCTTTCAGGTAGTTGTAGAGAGTGATAAGGTCATATTGAAGATCATAAGGGGATTCATAGAACCCTTCAGAAACTAAGGACAATTTTAAAAAGGTATTGTAAAACATGTCTCTTACAATTTCAACTATATGCTCACTACCATGTAAAAATGTGTCCCTTCAGGTACCACTGACTTTCAATTAAAATAAGTATCAAGTGAAGTGTCTAATAAGATACTTCCAAGTGTACCAAGTATCGTTACACAGCCAGTGTATCGTTACACAACCAACAGCCAAATATCATTAAAAATCTGTAGCCTAAAGGAAAGGTTTAGATGAAGTAGCCATGGCCTACCAGAATCACTGGTAGAAATTTTGAAGTGCACAGATACCTGTTTTTAACAGTTTTCAGCTCGGTAGTCTAGGCATGACTGAATGGTGCAAAGGAAAGAAAATTGTCTGGTTTGTGAAATGCCAGAAAACAGTATTAATAAATACAAAGCCCTTTACCAATACAAAAAGAAACCCTCCACCAAACACAATCAGATTATATCCATGAACCAGAACATGTGAATTCTCAGTACATTAACCCAACAGTAATTTCTCTCCTCTATGAATAAAGAGGAAAAGTTCGGCAGATTTCAGACAATAATTCTGTGAGGGATGCTGGGGTTATTTTTTTATTTATTCATTAGATTGTGACACTGGAAATGGACAAAATGGACAAAACACCGGAATTTTTGAAGAACTTAGGCTATACAGAAATTCTCAGGGTGGCGAAGACAGGCATATTTTCAAAGGCTGAAGTGTTTCCAGGTAAGCCTGATACTGTGGTGCCCTTGGTATCCTATTTCTGTAGCAGTCACACATTTCCAATTACTGATGATCCAAAACACTGTAGCCAGCTGTGAATGCATACGGTGTAGAGCTGGCAATCTGATATTTCTACCTACACAGGGCAATCTTCCACTAGAAGTATAACCATAATCTCCCTAGGCAGATATGTCACTTCATACTAGATGATCACTAACACAACAGGTGATTTTTGACAAGGAATAGTATATAGTCATGCATCAACAAAACAAAACAATTCCAATAAAAATATTCTTACCATAAGAAACTCTAAACTTGTTATATAGCTTCAGGCTCATAACTATTGTTCTACCCTCCAACCTTCCTGTATTTTGTCACTACTGGAAACATAATGCCATGCCTAAACCCAATTTTTTTTTTTCCCCAGACATTTTCCTAATATAGGATCTCCAGACTGGCTGAGTTATTATGCAAATGCAGCCACTGATATGTCAGAAGGAGCAGCCACGACCTCCACTCTTTCCAAATGTCCTTTCAGCACTGATGGACGGGTAGCCCTTTCATAATTGGGCTATCGCTACCAGCAATCTGATCATAGTTACATTTGGAGAGCCTGTGGGAAAGCATCCATTGCTGCTGCTATTCAACTTTCTATTAATCAGCCTCTCTTATTCTCTGCTTTTTTCCCAAACAATCCCCAGTTCTTTAAACTGTTCTGATTTGAGAATACAGTAGAACTGCTGCACGACCATAAGAGTAAGAAGTGCTACAACAACAAAACGTCAGCTAAAGAGAACGTCCCAGCCAGCGCTGTGGTTATCTGCACCTTATGGAAAGTTGCTGTGCACGAGTGGAGAAGGCGGCTTTTCTCCAACTCTCACAACAACAGTCCATGAACCCTACAAAGCGTGAGATTATGGCTCCAATATCCTCCACTGATGCCCACGGTGTGCAGCTGGTCAGCTTAGCCCATGCAACAGCTGCCAAGCTGGGGACAATATTGCTTCCATTATCTCTCTGAAGTCCATCTGGTGCAGAGCAGCCCTTTGTGGCTCACGCCACACGATGCTGGTGTAATTTCTACAGACTAACCCTGAGAGAAGCGAAAGGGAAATTATAAGTGAGACTCGCTTTTATCAGCCAAGATGCCAAACCTTAGACAATAAAATTAACTGATAAGTCTCATTTCCTGTATAAGCTGCTTCCAGTTCAATTTATTTTACAGCTCTCATGAAAAATGAACATTTTAATTTTAATTAACATTAAAAAAAACCAAGCTATTTTTGTTCCTAACAGAACACAGATTGACCACCTTTTCCAGTTAAGAACCTATCTTTTGAATATAAATAATGACCAAAAGCCTCATTTATAAGCATTTCTCATTAGAAGCATTAATCATGCCTTACTAGACCTGCTATATGATTCTTTTCTTTCATTTTTAGCATTATTAAGCTAAGCCAAAAATTTTTTAAAGCATTTAAATAAACCAAGATCTTAAGTCTCTTTGAAAAGCAAACACAAACTCAAATCCAATTAGCTTTAGTAAGCACCTCCTTCTAAGTCACTTTTGCAGCTGGCACTCAAGCATTTCTGATTTATTTATTTATTTCTTAAGGCAGATTCTTTCTTTCGTAGTCTTTAAAGTCATCTCTATTTACTATATGAAAAGCTATGTGAAAGCAATAGTTCAAGTCGGTTGAAAATAAAAAATGGCCTTTGAAAATGTTTACATGAAAATAGTTTAGAAGTTGTAAGGATATTTCAAACAAGTCCAATTTTGTAACATCATAAAGAAAGTGTAATATAGCCAAGCTGTATGGACAGCATAAAAAATTGAAACACCTGAGCATAAGATACGTTTCAGGGATTGAAACATACAGTCCAAAGACAAATATACATACAAATCAAACTTGACGTATGTGGAAAAAAAAAAAATTGAAAAGATTAGTTTCACCATGAATAACACTGTCTGTTTTAGTCTCAGTCAGTTCTTTGACTTATAATTATTTAAAATAACTGCAGGTTAGCAGTTTCTAAAAATAACTCCCCTTTGTGCCTGCTCCCTGTTGTAAATGAACCTGCACAACCAATTCCTCAAAACAGGTTATTCAGATGTTCTACCCAAACCATTAGCTGTTCCGTTATTCAGATTGTCTATCAAGAGCAGGGAAACTCATGGCCAAAAGAACAGATCAGTGGGCAAGATCTTTGCACACACTTGCATATCAGTAACCTACTTTTCTCTGGACAACTGCCAACACAAGCAGCAGATAATAATTCTTACCTGTCAAGCAATGCGCACCAGAGTGTTTCTTCTCAATTAACAAAGGCAATTAAGAATCATGAATATTAAAGGCAGCATTAAAACCTATATTTGCTAATTGATAGTACATCAACTGGTGAAGACAGGAGAATTAGCAACAGCCAATTTACAATCTGCGTAAAAGTGCTTCACGTTCTTAACTCCTTATGGTTAAGCCAAGAAGCTCGACCTCTCAGGTGTCAAGTTCTTCATATTACCCAAATACCACTTTTGGCATCTAATCAACAAACAGTAAATACACCTTTTTACAAGGTTGCAATTCTGTATCTTTTAATATTATTTCACAAAATCTCTTGGGGAATCATACTATTAGAGTGGGAGCATTCCTACACAAACAAAAGCACTAGGAGTAACTGCTGACAGAAAAGTAAGATGTGATAGAAAAGAAAACTTGTATACGTAACTGAAGCAGAGAGAGAGGAACACACACAAATTAATATCAGTTAGGTAGGAAACAGAATCTAGTTTCCCATACTATGTAATTTGTAAGAGCTTTTTTTTTCTTCCCAAATTAGGGCAAAATGTGGGCTGCAATTTTGTATTCTTTTTCTCAAATTTAATTTTTTTTTTTT
>RSEF01000001.1:140465143-140480927 GCA_003993805.1 Himantopus leucocephalus
TTTTTTAGATTTATGAGTTTATGGAAGTATTTACTAAGATGATTCCAAAACCCAAAGGGAGAAATACCCAGACAACAATGGTGTTTTGAAAATAACAAAATGGAGCAACTTACCAGGTTTTTCTGAAATGGAAATTTTTCCATAATGAAATAACAATTTGAGCAAAAGAATCAATGGGTTCACATTTCACAAAAAATGTAGCTGAAAATTTGCTAACTCATTTTAATAGATATTTCTTCAAACACTAAAAGGGTTACTTGACATATTAAAGCTTCTAATAGAACACAGATGAATACAACTCTAGAATGAAAATGCATTTGCACGTAAATCTATCAAACTCAATAGCTAAGCCATGACAATTTGAGATGTTAAAATAAAATGGTGCGTTATTAATGGAATTATAAATTTTTAAGCATTGCAACTAAACCTTCAGTAAGAGAATTAACCAGTCCAGCAAAGGACCATATGTTTTCATAGCTCTTCTTTACAGTGTCCACATAATCAAAAAAAGAGGCTAATGAGAGGATAAAATTAAAGTATGTGCTCTTTCTTGTTACTGATATGGAACTGATGCTCAAAGCATGCTGAGAGTCTGATGCAAAAACTCCACTGAAAAGAGCAGGATATTTTTACTGAGTTTCTCATGGCACTTTTGAACACCATTACATACACCAAAATACACAATTCTTACAAGGAGAATTGACTGAGGACCAATCTTGCCAGCCTGGAGCAGCTTGGCTAATGCTGCAATGAAGAAAAACCCTTGGAGGGGAATCACAAAAGGAAATATGTACAGCTATAGAGTTTAACAGAAGAGTCTTCCACTAAATATTGCCCATTAGCCTTTTATAGAAATAATTAGTAGATTTCAAACTCTTGCTCTAGAATTTAAGAAAGTATTTGTGATCCAGGACCTCTGGGGTCTTTCTGAATACCAGCACAAATATCCTGGCAAGGATCCTGTGGGGCTCTAACCTTCTTTGCATCCCCTGACACTTTCATTAGCTCTCTCAAGTTCAGCATGGAACTCAGTGCCATCCCTACGGGTGTAGCATCAGCATATTGATCACAGCACTGATGACTCATGCTGGAGCATGCACAGCATTGCTGTAATTCTAAGGTAGAAAGACAATACAATTCACTGTGCAACCACTGGGTCGCAGTTGCTTCTCCAGAACTTCCAGCAGCCTCATTATCTGCACATTTTGGTTGCTTCTTTCAGGAGAAGTTAATCGGTCCAGGGGTGCCTGCCTGAAGCTCAGCCTCAAGGAACGAGGGATGTCAGCTCAGCAATGCTATGCCATTGCTGCTCAGAAGCAGCAATTTGCTTTCATCCCTCCCACAAGAGGAAAGAGCAGACCCCTCCTACTACTGCAACAGAACTGATACTCCCTACTGTTCTCCATTCCCTTGCATGGGGCTGCAAAAAAAAAAACCCCACAAGACAACCCCCCCCCNCCCCCCCCCCCCCAAAAAAAAAACCCCACTCATTCAAAACAAACAAGAACCTCTCCCCTGCCACAAGATGACCTTTTCTTTTTAATAGTACATGTCTCATTATATTCCTTTGCTTTGGTGTGAATTGACACCCCCACTCCCACACTGAGCAGGATCTAAGGACGTTAAATATGCCTGACTCAGGGAATTTGGAGCAACTTGGAGTTTCCCATACATAGTTCATCTGCCTCAATCTGTTTGGGATTTGTTTTGGGCTACTTCGTTATTCTAACGTTGTAGTTAATTAGGACAAGCACCTATGTGAATCCCTGCCTAATACAAGTGTTATTGCAACAAAGAGATAAACAAAATAATTAGCACACTATGCACAGGCAGGTCACTGGAAGACACATGTATCATGCTGCAAACACCTACTACACAAGGACAGAAAAGTGGGGAAGTAACTAATGCTGACCAATCACTCTGTGGTCAACAAGGCACTGATAAATAATTTACTCCCAACTTATCTGCATGACAAAAAAAACCAGACCTCGTAAGACTCAGCACCATAGGTCCAATTCCAAGGAAAGGTCAAATTAGGAGTCAGGTTGACCCTCGGGTCTTCCTCCATCTCAGAAGCAGGAAAAACTCAGTTAAAACAATTATTTGAGGACTATCATCAGTGAAAAAAACACATGGTAACCTGACTAACCTAAAAACATCCAGAAAACAAAGGCTTCTCAGGTACCATGGTAGCGATGTCACCTGTCCTGAAATCTGAGTGGAAAGTGACTCTTGGAAAAATCACATAGGAACAAGCACTCTCAGGTCTGAGGAGGATCCAATTTCTTGGTGACTCTTACAACTTAATACAGCTCAGCCAAAACCTACCAGACAACTTCTCCTTTGGGTTATATCAAGGTAACCTTTTACATAGTGATGATGGACACCCATTATTTGGAGGAAATACTGACATAAGAACCGTGACATTACATTGATGCTTGCCCAGTCAAACTATTTATTCTTCCTGAAGGAAATAGTTTTCTTTCTTTTTTTTATTTTGTTGAGGAGAATGACTATCAGGGTCCACATAAGAAAAGGCATGGGATCTACCAAATTAAGAAAACAATTATCAAAAAACCACTGGTTATTACACTCTTTGGCCACTTGAAGTTTAGAGAAACCAGCTGCACACTACCATACACATTTATATACCTGTGTGACTTCTCACTCCTTGGCTATGCGAGACAACTTTTGAAACATGTCAAATAAATTCTGATGTAAAGTAGAATCCAGGTAGAAGAAAATGAACCGCATATCCGCAAAACTAGAAAATGAGCATCTGAACCTATCACTACAAATCCAGGGCAACAACCTTGTGTGTGTAATGAAGCTTGAGATGCTGATAAAGGTTGATACTGTAATGAAGATTCATATACTTTAGTCAGATCTTCTCTGGCTTTACCTGTAATGGCATCCCATTATTTCCACTGGCAGAAGTAGTCATGTTTGTACACAAACTAATTAATGAGGAACTCTACCAAGACTTCTAGTACAGAAACAATCATGCAAGTTGACAGTTACTAATAGCAGGAGGGAATTCTCATTCATGAGGGATGAGGGCTATTCATAGCATTTAACTGTAGGCCAGTCGCTTCGTGGGGAGAAGTGATAATTAAACTGTTTTACTGATCAGAAGAAAAGGTAAGACATAAGGCATATTGAAATTATTTGTTCTTTACAGCTAATGAAAAGTTTGAATCTATTCAAGGATTTCCTCCCCCCAGAAAAACTCACGAACAGATTTATGTAACTTTTCTTGTTCACTTGCCCTTTCCTTGTCCTTTTTCCCCCTCTCTTCTCTTTTTTGACTGTTTTTTTTACTTGCAAACTGAGAAATAGAAAACACTACCTTAAGTTATGAGTGAAGATATGCTATACACGTTTCTACACACACAAAAATAAACACAGTGAAAAACATTTATTTTCAAAACTGAAGAAAAACAATTTGAGGAGCAAGACTGAGTTTGAAATTAGAACTTTAATTTAGGTGTCCACCCTAGAAATAAGAATCTAAAATCTCATTAGAGATGATGACTAGGCTATAAAGACTGTTGTCTCCACATAAGCACCTAACATAGGAGATTAGTAGTGGTTTTAGCAGTGTTAGGTTGATGGTTGGACTCGATGATCTTAAAGATCCCTTCCAACCTAGATGATTCTATGTCTCAGAAGACATGGGTTTCTGTATGAGAATTTAGAGGCTGAACAGGAGAAGCTACAGCATCTCAAATAGTGTAAAATGACTCTGTCAATGCTGGCAACTGGACCAAGACCCCAGCAGCAGCATCTGCTGAGTCCAAAGGGAGCTGCACAGCTGCTAAGTGCCTGTTTTACGGCTGCTCTCCAGGCTTCAGACACTGCATTTCCTCCTGGTGGTATTCTGTTGCCTACACGCAGACAGCTTGTGCTCTGTGGTGACCAATGACATCTCTGTGGCGTTCATAGATAGGACACAGGGCACAAGAGTCTCATCCTCCTGCAACAGCAGCTGGGGCCAGGCAGGACATCTCGCTGTACTTAAAACAATGCTAAGTACCTACGTGCACACAACTGAATCTGGTTCGAGATCTCCACTGACAATAGTGGAAGAGAAAATGCTTACATCTGGGTGTTTTAATCTGAAGCTGCATTCCCCTAACATAAGCATGAAGTCTCAACAACACCCTTTTTGCCCTCCACACCCATCAGCTGTGATGCTGGCTAAGGGGTTCAGGCACTGACAGGAAATTTATTTTGTAAATGTTCAATAGGCTCTTAGTGCACACTAGTCTCAAAAGCAAAACACATTCTCTTTAGTAAGCAGCTATTTAAAAAGAAAACATACAAGTCCATTTTTCAGAAATACATGATGCCCTTTTTTAATTTTTAAAATTAGGGTTACAGAACGAGTTAAAATTCTGTGCAATATTGAGGTTGATAGACCCAAATTAGCATATCAGTGAACAGACAAAAATATTTCCATATTAACATTCATTATTTTTTTTCCCTTGTAATAAGGTCAGATACATCTTAAATATAATTATAAATTATTCTAGTGCACTACGTCTACACAAAAGAAAGCAATACAACTATTAATAAATTACACTTTGCATGATCTGTGTAATAAGTTATAAAAGAATTAAGATGGCTGAGATGAGATCTACTGATACTATGTTAATAGCAGGTGATTATTAATTTAAGAATTCCATTTAGTAAAAATTAGTTTTCCATTTTCAAATTTAAAGATTCCTTTCAAGCTTTTAAAGTGAGCTGCTATGAAGTTACTTTGTTCCTAAACAGGGCGTATAGAACAATCACATATGAAAGGCAGAAGGCTTCTTCAGTAACAATGTATCTGCACTGACTGAAAGTGCAACGGCACTCTTAACTCTTTCTTCTTTCCTTTTTTTTTTTTCTTCCTTTTTTTTCTTTTAAATAAGATCCTGGCAAGGATGGTTGAGGAAACGCATAATCTGATCATAGCCTCCATGAGTTATGCTTGCCCCTACAATTAGCCATAAAGATAGATTGCTTCCTTCTCATAAAACCTTACTCCATGCAACATAACAAATTAAACCACTGTATATCTCTAGCCATGCTTATAGAAAGAACAACTTAATAAAGACTGATAAATAGGAAAGGAAACAAGCTAGCACATTATAGCAAACACTCGTAATGACAGGAACGTAAATCATTATTTTTGCTCTTAGAACAAAGGTTGAAATGCTTATAAGTTGAATCACTAACAAAATTCTATCCATTAGAGACATCTTTTCTTTCTATTTCTCAAGGAGGTTCAAAAGGATTTGGCTTTGTTTAATATAAAAATCAGAATCCAATACTTGCAGTTTGCTTATGGCATAGCTTAACACAGGGACAATACAAAACAGAATTCCAAACATAGAAACTGCATTGATATCTAGGAAAGAAAAAGGTTATCCCTTCAGCATCTGGTGCAGCATAAAGCCATTATAATGCAATTAGGTAGATTAAGGACCAGCTGCTAAGAAACAAAAATTAAAAGATGAAGACTTTGGTAACAGATTTCTTTCAAAGCATTTCTTTTACAAAATGTTTGCATTTTGCTCTGCTCAGGATACTGACCTGGGTTAAGCTTCCAATGTACAATGTAATACAGATCAATGATGTCTGCCCTTGCACATAAAGATTTATTGCACACTGACACACACTCACTCCTCTGTTCTTTACACTCTGATGAAATTTAAATTTGCTACCTGTGCAAAGTGGCAATAGTAGTCAATCCCGGAATTTGAAAAATAATTTATCCTTTTTTCCCAAACTCAGACAAATTTTGAAGCAAAATTTTCTGGAGACTCAAACACCACTGACTTCTTTAAAAAAATAATTAATAAGCATGAAAGCATCATAAGAAGGTTTAGCCAGAGCTTTTTAATTTTCAGACTGATTTTTCTATCACATTTTTCTTCCCTCAGTCCTGGAATAGATCAGATTCCTAAAAAGACATTTCTTGCTCTAAGAATCTGCATTCATCAAAAAAATCCCAAGTGATATTTTAGCAAGAAGTACTGTGCAATGTTAAGGTCTTAATACAAACACTATAGCTAGATCTGCAAAAGAGCTGAGGCTGGAAAGGACCTCCTAAGGTCCTCTTCTCCAAGTTCCATAGCCAGAGAAGACTGCAAGAACAGATTGTTCAATGCTATGTTCAGTTGGGTTTTGACCATCTCCAGCAATGGAGATCCCACAATGTCTCTGTACAATCTTTTCCAGTGACCAGCCACTAAGAACAAGTTTTCCTTATACCTGAGCTGAACTTCCTTTCTTCCAACTCACATTCCTTGCCTCTTGTCCTATTGCCATGCACCTCTAAGAAGTGTCTGTCTCTTCCTTCTCTACAAACCTCCAGCCAGGTAGTTGTAGTAGATGGCCATCCCTCCCACTCAGCCTTATTCTGAAAGGTGAACAAACCCAGCTCCTCCATGACACATGCTCCAGCCCCCAACCATCCTGGCAGCCCTGATCTGGACTTGCTCCAGTACATCTGTGTCTATGGGGGATCCCAAAAGCAGAGACTGCACTCCAGGTAGGTCTCAGGAGAGCTAACTTGAGAGGAGGCATCACTTTCTGATGATATGCTGTTGATCCATGTTCATGACACAATTTTTTCCATGCTACTAAAACTCTATAAATTGTATTAGTTTTTCTTCTTAAATCTCTCAATAAATTCTTTTTCTTCATTTCCAAAGAATGGTGGAAGAAACCTCTTATAACGAAAAGAGGTTTTACCATTTTTTAAATTACTCCTATTGCTTCTATAAATATATCAGATAACTTCACAACTCTTACTACAAATCACCAGAACATCTACTGTGTTGTTAAGGGGAGATGGACCTTCCTACTTGTCAGTGCCAATCCTTTACAAGTATTTTAATAATTCAAATGATCACAACAGGGGGTTTATCTCAAACGGTATTTCTCTCCCAAATTCCTTTTACTATAAAGCAAAAAATGGCAATCAATTGTATAAATCCAGATGAAGCAGAAAACAAGCTAGAAATCTAGACAAATTCAGTTGTTTGACCCTGAAGAGCTTGCTCAGAATTTCCCAGGGTTAAACTTCAAGTTACATCACTCCAGTACAAAATTTTACAAAATTTTGTCTGCTGCGCTTCATAAACAGTTAAGAATTTAAATGTAAATGTTCCAAGGACTGTACCGTCACACTTCCGCTAACGTACCCCATAGTGATCTTGACATCTTTGAAGACTCGGATCTCCTTTCATCACAGACCTCTGTTGACACATCTACAGCTAAGTGCAAGGCAGCACACTAACAAGGTTTGAATTAGTTATACAATAAAACACTCTGAGATTGTGGAAATTTCATCAAAATGAAAGAATATGACTCTAGTAAGTTGGGGAACTCACTGCTCAGAAAAATCAGCCCTTTAGGAAAAGTAAAAGCCACAAAAGATAAAGTAACTTGATATGGCTGCAAAGTCTTTAATTCTCTAAGAGAGCTGAGCAAACTGACACAAAAGGTTCTCAGAAGAAGAACCAAGATTGAGTTTCCCTTTTCCAAAGGTGAAGGATAAAGTAATTTATTTCCTTCTCATCACTAACACAAAATTTAATTTTTTTGTTGGAGAAGTCCCAGCATTAGAGATGCAGCAAGTTTTGTTGCCAGCAGTGGAAAAGCTGGGAGGACACAAATAACTCCAGGGGATTTCTGGGCAGTTCTCAGTCTGCCAAAGCCATGCTCATCCCTCCATCTCAACTGTGCTGGGTGGCAAAGGCCTGTCCCAAACCATGGACCAGAGTGACTTGAATGCAGGTGGCTGTACCTTGATGGCAACTGAGGAGCATCCTCAGACACCACTGCCCAGCCAGTGCAGGCCCTGGTTGGCAAAAGGGTGGGCAGGAGGACAGAGGGAGAGAGGAAAGAGCAGGACCAACCACTGACACAGTGAGTCAGTTTACAGCTTTTTAGAGCAGCTGCCCAGAGCTTGCTTGAGTCCTGAGCTGGAGAAAAAGTCAGCGGAGATCACAGTCTCATTAGTGGCACTAGACAAAGACTATTTTAACAAGGAATTAATAAGATTAATATTTTTAATTAAAGCTTTGAATCTAGAAGAGACAATGAATGCACTATATGTAGCGCATAGGTAAATAGTAAAAGCACAGTATCTGAATTATCTGGATCATTTAGAAAGACAGTAATTCTAACCATGGTTGCGCTGCAAGTCATCTGTGACCAGGGCTAAAGTGCCTCCAGTAATTACCAATACTCCTGTCTACAGGTGACACTTCATTAATCATACCAACAAATAAATTCATACCCTCTTCCCTATGTATGTGTGTGCCTTTAGCGCTTTCCAGGCCACAATTAATTCTACTAAAGAGCATTTTGCTTAATCCTCACCATTTATGAATATCTCAGGACTTCTTCAGATTATATAAAAAAAAAAATAATCCTAACAGGCATGGGCTTTTATCTCTTCATTGATGTACACATCTTTTCTTGTTATTTTGTTTCAGTCAGGAAGCACATATAAAAAATATAAACAAAATTAGCTGATATTATAAATATAGAGATTAACCCAGAAACCTGCCTCTAAACATAGCATCCTGTGACCTAGCACTACCTTCTCAGGACAAAATCCTGAATGAAAAAAGAGGCTTTACATTTGTGTTCTCAAAATCAACAGGTTTTGCCAGACCAATGGAAAAAAAAGTGAGAGCAAAGGTGGTTTTTTTTTTTTAAATTAAGAACAGCATACTTCTAGATTCTATCTTGAAGTACTTTAACAAGAGATCTTCCACTGACAATGGATCTTAGCAACAAAAAGATATATAACCCACGATATTGTTATAGCACAATTATGTAAAGTCTTCAAGCAGACCATTTATAAGGGAGAAGCGTGTCTTTAGTTAAGGACACACATGGCAAAGATTAGCAAATATTAGTGAGTAAATTGGAAAAAAGAAGCCTCATAAAAAATAATCTCATCAAACAAATAAATCTTATATGCTTGTAGCAGTCAGCAGAAGATTCACAAACAGCTTGCCTTGTTACAAGCCTGGAAAACCATAAACTCATTTTACATATTTTAGTTGAGTTTTCATGGCCCATCCTATCCTTGTCAGTTTATCTGAACCAGGATTTTGATACAGCTGTTCTTTTTTAAATTGTGTGTTGTATTATTCATAATGTTTTCACTTCCTACTAGCACTTAGGGGGCTTGCTGTCTACTGATCTAGACAACACAAAACAAGCAGAAAGAACAGCCTCTGTCTGAAGTGTTTATATTTTAAATACTGTACAGAACAGAACTTGTGCCTTTATTAACTCCAACAGTACAAAACTGGCATGATGGCAATGTGCCTGAACATAGTTATCTCTGTCAAAAAAGTCAGAGGAACTATTGTCTTGGGTCTGAAATTTCTTGTCCTTTCATTTCTTTCTATAACATGGAGGTAGTTAGAAAAATTTAACTCCAATTAATTATTTTGATAGTTTTATTGTACTTTTGACTCAAGAAATTTGCTTACTCTCTGTTATCTCATAACTTCCTCCGAAACAGGCAGACAACAATACTTCCCTGATTCTGTAAGACTGAACAAGTTTTATCTGCAAGAAATAAAATACTGCAGAAAGTTTTTTCTTTCCCTTGACCAAAAGTAAAGTCCTAAAAAAAAACCCCAAAAAATCCATTATCAGCATTAACCCTATTCTCTTAAATAGGTCCATAAAAGTACAGTTCTTTAAAAAATGAAAATGAATTTCTTAAATATATTTCTGTACACACGGAAAATTTGTTTTGAGAGGGAGAAAAAAAAAATGTACAGATGAATATCCTTGACTATCTCTGTTACTTTTTGATGGTAAAATGATAGCTTGACCTTTTTATTACAATCTTTAAGAAGCTAGTTCAGTAGCAACACATTAGCTTTTCATCCAAGCTTTGCACTGACCATGCTTGTATTTATGACCTGTCTATCTGAACTGATGCTTTCTAACATGCAATATGATCTTGACTTTACAATTGAGTTTCATGGGATGGGCATCCTGTTCTGGTGGATGAGGACTAGGCTGCAAAACCTGCAACATTTTCCCCTGAAACTTTGCTTGCATCTATCACCACTACATTTAGCTATTAAATAAACTGAAGCCAAACACGTCTTGCAATGTCTACAGCAAATTCCCTTTCATTTGGTAGTCATAGTTATTCCTGTGATGAGTATTAATAGGGATACTCTCCATCTGCCACAAAAGAAGTGGTTGCTGAACACGTCAAGTACCTGAAAAAATGCAGGGCTGAATTATGAGCAAAGCTGAACAGTGCATTTGAGAAGTATACATTTATGATAATTTAAATACTGATTGCTTAAGATGGGTTTAATAAAAATTAAGTGAGGAGGAAATTTTCGTAAGTTCTTCATTCTGTTTGGAATACAGTAAACAGAAGAATCCATATCACTTTTTTTTTTTAAGTTACCTCACAGGGCTATCTATATTTAAGTCTTACTCAGTGTTACACATACATAAAAATATGATGCATGTGGGGAGTGTAAGACTGTTAGACATTTTAGTTGGAATCTAATACTGCCCTTAATCCAAATGCTTTCCAGTATGCNTCCAGTATGTTCACAAGACAACTTCAGGCAGAAAAAATTGGTTCTTCTGCCTAACAAGTGCTAAATTAAGAAACTTTTGCATATACAGCACTGACCAATGTACTCTACAAGAGTCAGCATAGACTGAAGACACTCAGAGCCCATGTGTTTGCCTTTCTTCTTGGTGAATTCTCATGTAAAAAAAGAAAAACTGGAGGATGTTGCTATTGTAAGAGGAAAAAAAATTGACTAGCCAAGCTGACAAACGGCACAGGAAGAGAGTAGCTTGAGAGACAGGAAGTAAATAAAATAAGAAATATCATTATGAAGGATACAATCCTATGAAATTCATTCAAACATTTTTAAGACATTTCAAGCAGTTGTGGGTTTCTGTAGATCCCCCATACTGACTTCAGGCGACCCTCCCATGCACACAGAACACCATTAACTTTAGAGTTTCTGACAAGGCATCCTTGCTAATTTAAATGCTCTCTCCAAAGTATGTTTCATTTTCCTTAGAGTTAAGAAGTTGTATGTAACTATGAGAGATGATTGGCATTTTCTATACCTCGTTACATAAATGTAAAATTCAGAATTCAAATCCAAATTCAAGCATTTAAGTTAGGAGGCTAATCTGCTAAGGCACAGGCAGTTGAAGCGACAAAACACCAATGTCAATTTCTTGCTTGGACTTGCTTGCTGAAAGAGCTTATTGCTCTCCATTGTCTAGATATTTGAGCCTAATAAGTCTATCCAGATAATTCAGCAAGCTACGTTACATAGCAATAGTTACGCAAAGCAAATATTACCCCCCAGCATATTCCTATCTTTTTTTTTGTATTGTACCCTTAGAACACAATTTGCATTCAACAATCAATAATCAATTACTTTTTATTTGAAAAGCATAAACTCTTTATCCATTCATTGTTGAAAAGGAACCAAGAGCCCAATCAAAGACTATTGAAGTACATGGAAAAATTCTCCAACTTTTTTTTTTAAATATCCGATCCCTTTTGGATGTTTATAATTGGCTGCATACCCACAGTTCTAAAAGGAGAATGAACAACTATGTTAACAGAGTTAATGGTAGCTATGAAAATGTTCACATGGGAAAGCAGCTTCCCCTGCAACTCAAAAAGAAAAAGAAGAGGAAAGAAAAGAATTCCTGACTT
Source organism: Himantopus leucocephalus (assembly GCA_003993805.1). Taxonomy (NCBI): domain Eukaryota; kingdom Metazoa; phylum Chordata; class Aves; order Charadriiformes; family Recurvirostridae; genus Himantopus; species Himantopus leucocephalus. Next base: position 140,476,893 of record RSEF01000001.1, read on the forward strand.
CTTAAACTACCCATTTTACTGCTGTTGAATAAATAGCACATAGTTTTCTGTTGCTTTTGCAGAGATGCCAGGCAGTTGCACTACCTTTGATCTATTTCAGTTCAAGTTACATAGAGAAGTGTCTGAAACCATGATAATGTGCACTATTGATCCAGTAACAGTAGTAGATTATATAGCAACATATATCATATTTTATTGGCTAAAAATAGGGGTTATGCAGACAGGATGTTCTGGAGAGCAGCACAGAGCATGGGATGCTCTCACTGTTAAAAGCCGAGTGATTTTTTTATGGTATTTATGAGCCTCTGATTCAATTTGCTGTTTGCTCATTTGATATATCACTCCCCACAAAATAAGATCTACACAGAAGTAAGATAATCGTGTTATTTTGTGCCGCAAAACAGTTAGATTTTGTTTTCAAATATAAATAGTCCTATGAACTGAAAATATTTGTTCTATTTATGAGTTGCTTTTTAAAGCCCGTAAGATGTTACAGCCAAATCTGAAAGTTAATATCACAGAGAAGGACACATGCTCACCTACTCAGATGAGATTGTGTTAGCCTACTCAGATTTCTCTAATGTATCGTGGTCAATGAACAAGAAGATCAACTTCATTGTCCTAACTGCATATTTTATGAACTGTGACAAGTTTGTTATAACTCATTTGCTCTAAACTTTTCTTCTGAGATTGCACAAGCACCAAGAGATAAACTCAGCAATGTCAACAAGCTTGGTGGCATAGTTCAAGCTGTGAAGGTTCAATAAATAGGTCCGTAAACATTGCAAATCAACACAGCTTTTGATGAAATGTCAAGCAAGACAGAGCTTAGCTATATTCAGCTCAGCTTGAACTCATAAACCATTAACTGGCCTCTGTAGTTTCCAGAGAAATGTGTCTTATGAATAAAGCACAAATGTTGAAATAGAAATAAAAACAAAACATCTTTTTCTTTAAGATAGAAGATTGGTAAAAGCCATTTAATAACAGGAAATGATATTTTAATCACCCCAATAAAGATTGGCTAATAAAACCAGCCAATATGACAATGCTACACATACTTATGATGGAGCTACCATTATTTTTATACCTCCAAGTTAGGAAAGGATGTGAAAAATAAGAAGAGAAAATAAAATTAATTTTGAGATACCCTGAAGATACTTCAGTTTTGAACCACTGCAAAAGTCTTTGGGTTTTTCCTGCCTGAGACACAAAAATACTGCTTGTTTCAGAGAAAATATATATTCTCCCTGCATTTTTAGAAGGAAGGATAGAACAAGACTTGTTACAATGCATCAAGGTGCTTATTTATAACAGAAGCTAGCATTCATTTTTTTTGCCCCCAGTGGAGCATTGTATTACATATATACAGTCGAATATCCTCTCAAGATTTATTTCCAAATGGCTTGAAAGATACAAAGTTACTATAGCTACTTTTCAGAATCAATCCTCTGCAGACAAGTCTATGCAATTACCCTAGACTGAATGCAAGGTTGTTTTCGCCCGATGGCCCAGTTTCCAAGCTATTTCTATATCATCAGTTGAGTAATTCATTTGACCATGCCCAAATTTGTTTGCACTAAACTTTACATCTTTCTGCTGTCTCTATAACGAGGAGCTCATTTAGTAAAGCAACTAAATCCTCTTTGATCAGCTAGCATCTATTATCTACAACTGTGCAAACACTCAGTATTGTCATTTGAACACACGTCACCGTTCATCGGCAAGAAAAAAAAAAAAAGTCTGTTTAACCTAATCAAAGACTTACTGCATGCGAAAGTTTGTTTGTTTTCCCTTCTGTATTAACACCCTGTTGATATTCTCCAACCAGTTTTGAACCAGATTTAAAAATAAAGTTATGCAAGGCATGGCTATCTGGCAGAATGGAGCTGGTGCTGCAACAGGGGTCAGTCCCCTCCCAGGAGCCCCATTTGCCCTTAACTTTGGAGTCCCTTCAGAGGAACTTCCCGCAGCCCCCTCTCCGCAGCAGGCAGCGCCCCAGCCAGCCACAGCTATCCCGGGAGGCAGCCAACTGACCTAAATGCCGTCTTTAGGGCTGCGTTGCTGCTGCTCTTCACTCTTTTGAATATTCCTTGTATTCATTTACAGCCGGTACTCACCCGAGGCATCCCCAGGCATTGCCGGCACCGCAGTGTCTTGCTACCTTCGTGGGGAAGCGGTTAGTTGATTTCCCTGTGGGTACTTCTCTCTAACACATTCTCCGAAGTAGGAGAAACCTGGAGGGAGACTCATTGCCAGGTGCAGGTAACGCAGGCACGCAACCACCCTCCAGCTTCACAGGCACAAAAAGAGCACGCTCTTCTCAGAAGCCGGCAGGAGAATTACGGCCAATTTTGTTTCCTTAAACAACAGTGAGGTACTCTCCCAAGGTAGGCAGCCAGCGTGTGCTGCGCTCCCTCCCTCCTCGCTGCAATGGTTTCTCCCTACACAGGCTCAATCTACCTGATTATGTTCTCTCCTAATCAGTAATCTTAGTTTCCCCAGCAGTAGCGGCCCTCCTCTTTCACCCGGGATTTCTGGAGGGCAGGCTGCAGCCGCAGAGCAGCCGTGCTCCAGGCAAGCAGGGCAAGGGAGCAACATTTTGGATAGACTCGTGTTTCTGACTGCTTTTTGTTCGAATGCTGGAGTACAGTGTACAGCTGTGTGTGAGAGAGATTATTCTTCCTGCTTTTACAATCCTACTCAAATAGGCTTAAAGTCCCTAAGAAAAAAAGGCTACCTGCTTCATCAGACAGTAGCTGCTTTTCAATGCGGTCTTCTTTGTGTATCCTTTCCCGAAAACCAGTTCACATCTCTCTCATATACGACAGTATATTTCCATCTGCAGTATATTCTTTCCCAATTCTAATAAAACAGAAGAGGCACAATTCCCTCCCCCTCCTTTTTTTCTTTTTTAAACTAAAAAAAGAGGGGAAGGATAGGTACAACACATATTACCACAACCAACTTTAACACCACCTGCTGTCTTTCCACAAACATGCTTGCTCTAAGCCTAAAAGGGTTGTTTAGTTTTTGGTTTGTTTTTAGATTATTTTTTTTTTAACAACTGGAAGGTGGTGAAGACAAAATAATTTTCCTCTTTTCTCTATATTTTTGTTCTGATTGTTCTGGTTAACCTGATTATTACATTATTAACTGTTATTCTCCCGTGAAACTCTTTTAATCCAAGTTTAGATACTATATCAGAATGAATTCAGAAGTTCCTTTACAGCTAACAGGCTAGTTTTAAAAACATTTGTTGAGAAAAAGCAGTGGGCAAAGCATTGATCGAGGAAAGATTTACACTAGTATTTCAACTGGGCTGTAGAGCATGTGGTCTGTTAGGCACAGCACAGCATAAAAACATGACAGCTAAGAGGCAGGAGATGTGGAGATAGTAAATACTTAGGATCACTCCATTCCAGGTTAGTGTGGTACTGTATTTAAGCACTGGGAAGATCTCTAAAAGCTGGTGATTTTATTAACTAAGCTAAACTGGCTATTGTGGTCAATGCAAAACTGGGAGTTATCATAAAACTTGGAATCTATGTAGATTAAAAAAGATAATATTAATAGCATTCAACAGAAGACCTAATAAAAAAAAATTAAAGAAAAAAATCAAAAACTATATAGCAGCTTCCTAACAAAACCTAATGACCATTCTTCTCTGTTTTCAGCTCAGAAACCCAGTACAGAGATGCTTCCGAAGGAACAGACAGCCTGAATATTACTGTACACTCTGAACTTAAAGTGGCTTCTCCTACATTTACTATGGTCAACCACAAGTCTTCCCTCCCCTTACACCCTGCATGGAGAGTAGCATCACTGTTGCTGGAAAGTTCCAGCTTCATGGTCCCGTTAACACCTCAATAGAGTTCATCAGTAAGAATCTGTTTCTTTCTCAAAATTTACTTTTTTCCCAAAAAACATGCAATGCAAATGTTAAATGCAAAGGTTATTTACCCAGCCGATTACCCATGATCATTAAATCATAGGATCATAGAATCATTTAGGTTGGAAAAGACCTTTAAGATC
>RSEF01000001.1:140481027-140529094 GCA_003993805.1 Himantopus leucocephalus
TCAGGTAGCTGTACAGAGCAGTAAGGTCTCCCCTCAGCCTCCTGTTTTCCACACTAAACAATCCCAGTTCCCTCAGCCACTCCTCATAATAAGACTTCTACTCTAGACCCTTCATCAGCTTCATTGTTCTTCTTTGGACACACTCCAGAACCTCGATGTCTTTCTTGTAGTGAGAGGCCCAAAACTAAACACCGTATTCGAGGTACAGCCTTNGGCCCAAAACTAAACACCGTATTCGAGGTACAGCCTTACCAGTGCCAAGTACAAGGGGACAATCACTTCCCTAGTCCTGCTGGCCATGCTATTTCTGGTACAGGCCAGGATGCTGAAATTCTGAAGAGTTTATAGCCACTCATTGCAGCATTGCAGTTGTGCAAGGCATGCCACCATGTTTCTGTGATGGCAACTATATCCTAGTTTTCCTGCTGCACAATGACATCCAGCTCCTCTTGTTTGTTGCCCATGCTCCATGCATTGGTGTAGAGACGCACTTCAGTTAGGCTGTTGATCCCACCACCTTTTCAGGGGAAGAAGCCCTAATTCCTATGTGACCATTCTCAGGCACTTCCACGGTTTCTAACACATCAATAAGCTTTGCGCCTTTGCTGCCACATGAATCTCCATCCCCTACCTCCACCAAGATGGCAGACCAAAGGACCCCACTAGTAGACCATCCCTCAACCATTGGTGTGCTGCCCCCAGGCTTATCTCTAGCAAGCCTGGTTTTATCCCTGCAGCAAACCCCCAAATTTAGCAGTTACGTTCTTTTTTAAAGAACAAAATTTAAAGTTAAAAAGTAATAGAACTAAACAAGTAGAAATCTAGAAATCCAGATTAAAAAAAAGCCAAAAACACAAAGCCATGCAAGCATTGATTTCACGATACAGATGTTAGCATGCCAGATACGACTCATTTTGTGCTACCCCAAAAACCAGAAAGTTCAGAAAAATATGTTCTTCTCCTGTGAAGCAGTGTATATTTTCTATAACCCACTCCACTTTTCACAGTGGAATTACCACACGGAGTTGAACGGTTGTGGCATATATACGAGACATTCATAAATGGGTCTGTTCAATTTACTAAACTTTTCTCTACTTCAGCTGCAAGCAAATAAAAATATAATAAATTCAAGTAGGCTCCAGCTTGAACTTAACTTTACTGTGCTTTGTTTTTGTCACCTAAAGAAACATAGTCAGCCTCTCTTCATTCGCTGTACAGTCTACTGAACTGAAACTAAAGGTCATTTCATGTCCTATGCAGGGTTGTACTCTGAATCAAGACTTAGCATCTTTTAAGACAACAGCATAGAAGGTTACTTGAGAGTAGCTTTCAGTTAAACCTGTTAGATTAAGCCATTTGAACTAGTCAGTCAGTCATGGAAAGAAAGACAGCAGCTAAGAGTTTTTTAATTGAACGCACAAAACACTAGAGCATCTAGGCAGGTTCTCCATGCCATTTACAGCATGGGGAATGCCTCGGTGCCTACAGCAGGGCTGAGCACATCTCATGGCAGAATAGTGTGCTTCCATACTTCTGGAAGGCTCAGAGATGCAATTTCAAGCCTCCTTTATGAGCAGAACAGGTTGCACTTTTTCTTTCTTTCACTTGTTTTCCAAACAAAATTCAGGAGAAACTGTGCGTGACCGAACACGTATATGATGGCAAGCTTATTCTAGCACTAGCATAACACAGAACAAGGCTAGTAAGTAATTACAAATAGGGATGCTATGATCATCTCCACATGATATAGCTGTTTACTCATTGTAACTCTGATAACATGGAGGCCTCTGTCACATCCATGTCTTGGAGAAACAGGTACTGCAGAAACACAGGACTAGACACAATGTCTATTCCCAAGACCTTCAAAACTTTGAGAAATTTGACATAAGCATGAAAAGCAGGCAAGAAAAAAAGAGGGGAGGAAAGATTAAACCCACTCAGTTACATAAATTAATAATTCATAATAAAATAATGGTTAGAGAGTATAGAGAAGTCTAGCACGAGCCAGAGCACGTTGCTTGATTTCTTAATTTCAGTTGGGAAGAAAAAAAATAGCAATTTTCAATGCAATCTATTCCTCCTCACAGAAATTGTTTTCTGTCACTCTGCGAAAGGGCAGACGCACTGCAAAGGGCAGTTGCTTCCATCTTTACTCTGTATGTCTGCACTACAGGAATGCAAGGACAGGCCTCATCTTGCAAAGAGTTTGTTAAAATACTAATTCACAGAAACAGTTACTTTTTGTCATTTATGTTCTTTTAGCATTTATGAAAAGCTTTTTTGTCCTTTTTTTTCCCTTAAGCTCCACAGGAGGGGTACATTTGCTTATAGGTACAGTCTTGACTGGGATCATTAGCTGATGTAAGCAAAAATACCCCAAAATGTTTAAGCACCATTGCTTGGGTTCCCTTATACCTAGGCAAAGTTATTGCTATTAAAAAAGTAAGTGTTTTCTGCTAGAGAAGGGAATTTCTTTTTAAAGGAAGTGTTACAATCTGTAAGCAATCTGGACTAATGGCAAGAGGGTCCACAACTTTTTTTGTCACATCCAAAAGAACCGTAGAACTCCTCTGTCGTGCACAACCCTCCATGTCATGTGTGAAATATAGCTGCAAATCACTTGATGAGAAAAGCAAGCCTAGAATCATAGACCACAGTTTAGCTTTGGACTCTTCCCCCACATGGGACTTCTAGCTTTGGAGAGACATATCTTAAGGACGCCAGCTCTTGTTCTCTGACCTCCATCCACCTCGTGGGCTGGAAGAGCTGCCCAGAGCACTCAAGGACCATCTCTCCCACCCTCCCCAAATGCCTTCACTGGCTTCTCACTTTGCTGTGCCTTCCACAGTCTTTTCCTTCCTCCCACATCACTGAAGCCCCTCCGCCCCCAGCTACCCAGCAGGGGTTGACTTGGGGAAGGAGGGTGTTATACGGAACAGCTGTGCCATACAACCATATAAACACTGAGGAACTGGATACTGTTACCGGGAGCTCAGCCACTGAAAAATAAAAAACACGTAGGTGGTTTTATATCAGAGCAGAGATCTTGTTTATCTCCCTCAGTAATTTGGAACACAGGAGAGAAACTTGCATGGTTTTGCAAGAAAAATCAGAGTTTATAGAGAGAGTATAAGTAGTCCTTACAAACTGCTTGTGAGAAAGAACCTTCTACAGGGAAACCTGTTATATTCTTCTATAATTGAGAGCTGTTACTACTGAATGAGCTTTATATAGAGAGATTCACATTTTCCTCAGGCTCAAGTGATTTTTGATAATCTGGGATTAGAAAGAGAATAGCTAGAGCAGAGGAAAAAAAAACCCAAATAAACAAACAAACCAAAAACTGCAAAGGCTTTCAGAAAGAACAAATTGATAAAATCACAGGCAAAATCCTGATTCCACTGAGGTCAAAGGCAAAACTCCACTGGAAATTGATTTTGCTTCAAGATCAAAAGTCAACATCTGCTCTATTTAGTGTCACATTATGGAGGAAGATAGCTGTTCGTTTGTGCTGTGTTCAAGAGGCCTTGCTGAACACTCAGAGCATGTCTGTATACTATCCTATAAATGTATACAAATAAAACTATTCTGTATTTTCATATATTTTCCTCACACTTTTGTATACTTTATATACATATATGCATGTGTAGATACACAGAATTTTAATATATCCTTACATTTCAGGGTGGGTGTGTATACATTTTTGAACCACAAAATTCTATTTTCATCAACTTGCTCCCCCATTTTTGTACTTCTGTCTTACGCTTTTTCTTGCCAGTGTTATCAAGTGATAACAGCCTGCCAAGGAAGCACACAGATTTTAAACAGTGTTTTCTTAAAGTTACAAGCTATGATAATATTTTGACTTTTTTTTTTTCCAAAAAGGAAGCTACAAAAGGAAAATAGATCATTACTGCTGTATCATACTTGCGGTCCCTGAAAACATCTCAGGCGACCCCAAAATGTATCTCCTTACATCAAATGGCTGTAATTTTTCCATTTTCAATTCCTTTACACATTCACAACTTGGACTACCTGATGATACTGTATGTAAGCCTAACCCAAATGTGTCTATTCAATCTAATGTCTTGTTTGTGATAGTAAAGGACTGCCTCATTAAGTCAGGAAATCAAAATGTGCAAGGCTTACCACACAGTTATAATCAAGCATAAAAAAAATTAGTTACCTGTTGCAAGGGTTTCTATCCATTCCAAGTCAGAGAATGACAAGTGTTATGTGTTAGTGAGACATTACTGTGCTGCCCACTGTAATCTGCCTGAAAACTAATATACAAATATACGTGAAATAAATCTTTGGAGTCAGGGGTGTTTTCAGGAGAACTATACCTAAAATTTACAGTGCAACAAAGATCTGTTAGATCCTGGTTCCTTCCAAAATTACTTCATCATTATAACTATATGCATTCTGACTCAGTTTCTTGGGAATATTCAATGACTGCTATTACTGTAGCAGTATGATGACTACTTGGTTGAATGGAGATAAAAAGCAGATTCTGTTCTGGAAGATCATATATACTGAATTTAAACTGTACACGTATGAACTCAATATATTATCAGATACAGCATAATGTACTGAAGCTTGTCCAGTTGCCAGCTGGCGTTGTGATAAAGTAAAAGAAACGTTATTAAATCCTTATCTCCATGCAAGCCCACTCTGAAAGACCAGTCGGCCTCCCAGGGTACCAAACTACCAAAAAAGCCAACCTTATCTACATACAACTGTCAGAAAATCATAAAATACAAATATTATCTGCTGGATGTAGTGATTTCTGATAATTTTATAGACAGTTTCACTGAGTTTTGTAATCCTGATTTGCTGTAAATTAGCGTTTGCATGGAGTTGGATAATGTCATAATTAGGCAAGCTATATAGCAAGAATTACTACAAGATATTCCAGTCCCTGGTTTCCCTTGCGAGGCTTTTTTGTTGCCACATGCCTCCTCAGGGAGCAGCAGAGATCTCCAGCAGAGTCACCCAGACTTCTGCAGGGCAGTCCTTGCCGTCGCTCTCTTCTCCTGCACCACATCTTCTTCCTTAACTTTTGATCCAGATACATTTATTTTTCCCTTTCAGCACTACAAAGCATCTGTGGCAGCTTCTAAGTGAAACCACCACCTCAGCCTCCTCACTCCCCAAAAAAATCCGTGCTGTTCCATCCTGTGCGCGCTGCCCCTCAAAAGCACTGCTTTCCTTTGTCTCGTTTCTTATGACAACTAAGATAAAGACCAGGGTATTTGGGCACTCTCAGACTACATCAGTGTTTGCTTTCAACTGAATGGCCTTGGCAAGATGAGTTTTAAACCAGTTGCCTGACGAAGATGGGCTTGTGCTGCATACATCCGTGGGAAGCCATGAAGTCTGGACCTCACTACCAGAGCTCCCTGCCCCACTCAGGAAAGACAAGCGAGCTGTAAATCCAGTACACTCAAATCAAGGAAAGCACATCAGATTTTCCCTAACCTTCAGTGTATAACCTTTTCCTGTATGTCTTTGGAAATACAGACCTTTCCTGATACATTCCTTTCCTGATTTTTGACCTGTGTTTTTCCGCCTTGTCTTCTGATTTTATTTGTTTGCCTGAAAGTCCTGTTCATTTTTTATTCCCATTGTACGGTCTGTCTTTATCTAAATAAAAATGGGCTTCTCTGCAAGAAAATTAGAGCTAACATTTACATTCTGTTTTTACTACGTCTTATTCAGTGAAACTTATTTATTAAAGAAGGAAAAAGATACTGCTGTAACAGCAAAACCACCTGTTCACATTCAGAAAGCGTCCGTTTGCTTCAGAATATATTCTGGTTTTCACTGACCAGCACCATTACTCCGATCCCACAACTATACGCTGTGCCAAGAAAGTACAAAAAACCCCAAACAAACAAACAGCAAGAAGCAAAAGAAAAAAGAAAAAAAACCAACAGCGACCCAAAACCCAAAGTTACAAACATCTGAAAAGTAGTGAGTAGCACATGTCCAGCAGCACATCACTGACCCATTCTGCAGCACTAGTTTGGTACCGAATCATAACTTGTCTTAATTATTTTTTTCTGCGTTGTCTCACTCAGGTACAAAAGCCCATGTTGCTTGGCTTGTGAAATCTTACATGATCACATTACAGCAATAGCTCCAGTCTGCAGTAAAACAAAACCTTAACATACATCTCACTGATAAGGCTTAATTCAATTAAACTGGCCATTAAGATTAGTGTAAATTGAATTGCTCTCTCAGACTTCCTGATTATCACTTGACAGACCAATAAATATGGGGTTTCCAAACAGGATGAGTTATGGTGCTCAATGGAATACCGTCCCCACTGCTCCCCTCCCTTACTCCTCACCTCCAAAATGTCACACGGATTACACAATAATTTGCTTTAGAATGCTTGTCAGAGATTTGCTGGTTTGATCCCAATTAATTAAACACCCCTGAGTCTGCATACAGAAAACACGTTGCAAATGTTCAGTATGATAACACAAACTGACATAACATCTAAGACGTGGATTGTAAAATACACTAAAATAGTCATCACTTCAGCTGCAATTACACATAAAGTAATGCAGCCGCTGGACCTGAATACAAACTTAGAAAGGTTAATGAAAGAACACAACCAGAAGCTAATCTGCATTATTTGTTGGTTTTTATTTTTTTTATCTTTAAATAAAAAGTAATACTACAGTGATAAAAGTAGGTTTTCTCTTCTTACTTTTCCCATCTTTTTTTGACTATCCAGAGGATGGGAACAGTTATTTTTATACTGCAGAAAAATAGGTTTGTGGAAATACCAAACAATGGTTTTACTTAAGAGTTTTAGAAGAATGATTACTCCCAATTCATTGAATACCAGTTATCTTTAAAAATAAATTAAATGTCAGGAACAATGAAAATAGTAATGAATTCAATGTTTTTCATAGTCATTGAGATTTTGATTTTATGCTTTGGAAGCCAGTAGGGAGTTTTATTAATAAAATCAATATGAACTTGGTCAAACTTTCTTCTGTTTGCAGTCTCCTTTCAGAGACATGTTTAGAATACAGAGACTGGTATTCACCTAAACCAGACCAACACAGAGATAGATTCAATGATTGCCTCATGCAGTATTTTCAAATTGTCTCTACATTTTCAGATTAACGGATTATGAGCAACGCAAAACTCAATTTTTTTCTGTTTTTCTGCACAAGTCCTATTCTTTTTTTCCCCCCATACAGCAGTAGCATTGTATAGTCATTTTCTAAGTGGAACTGCAAAGATCAGAACTTTTTAAAACAGACACATGTGAAGTGACAAGAGGATTTCACCTTTATTCACATGATGGAGGCATCGTATAAGGAAACATGTAATCAACCCCACACTCTGATCATATGACTGGATAAACACAGTCTCATTACAAAGGCTGACTGAATTTTTGTCACACAATGGGGAAAAAGTATCAGGCAGCAACTGGAACAGATTAACTACTCTAAAGAGTGAAAGCCATCTTTAAAATTTTAGGCTGGGCACCTCTGGCCTAGATGAACTTCACCCATGGCAAAAGACAAAGTTGGAAACCTGTCTTATTTTGACCATTTTGGATTGCTTGCTATTTTATCTAGGCCATTAAGAGACGGTTAAGGGGAAGTTAGTGTCTGAAAACATCCATGTTGGAAGACATCAGCAACAGCAGGCCTCTCTCAATCCAGCAAAAGAAAGTTTATAACGATAGCAAGATGAGGCTGGACAAGTTCGGAATAGCAACTGCAAATTTTTACATGTGAGCAATGCCCAACAAATATTTCTAGTTCTGGCATTCTCTCCAGAACTTTAAGTCATCATTTGATAGATTTCTGAAAGAAAAGCTGTAAGTCTAGCTTAAAACTATGGATGTGGTACAAAAGCTACAAGAAGCATTAGAGAGAAGTCAGTCTAATCTTAAAGGCCTCTTTTAACCCTAAGAAATCAGCTCCATTATGGTTTTAATTTGACTTTGGTTTATGTCCTTACCTCTCTGCATATACAATGAATTAGCAGAATAGTAATTACATAGTTCCTAAATAACCTAAGACTGATAGAGGTCCATTTACTCTTCAGGTTGAATTTGACTCTAATTAAAACAGTCTCACAGTTTGAGAAATGTTCCCAGGTCTAGATTAAGAACCAGCATTTGGAGGTTGATAAACTCACATAAGCACATTTTTTAAATGCGCTTTCTATTTTTAATAGAAAACTATCCAAACATCATAAGCATAAAACTTTACTATGAGACATTCTTTTTTTATGGAGTATTTCTAATGATATCATCTTTGTCAAACATTGCTTACTCTTGGATGTATCTTCATGAATCCTCTACAAAAAAAGGTAATGACTCACCAAATGTGACTGCTAAGATGACTCCCTCACATACAGTACAATTAAGACACAGTACATAAAACAATTAACAGAAGGATCTTCAGTTTCATGGTCATTTTGAGCTTGAAGTTAAATATACTTGCAAACAATTGTACAATTGGGATTTAAGACATGCCTACAATTGCTTGGGGTTTTTTAAAGTATGAACTGTAAAGTATGAACTGGTTTTTTTAAAGTATGAACGGTACTTAAAGGGCCCCTACAGGAAAGATTGGGACGGACTCTTTGTCAGGGAGTGTAGTGATAGGAGGGGGGGGGTGGGGTGGTGGTAACGGTTTTAAACTGAAAGAGGGTAGATTTAGATTAGCTATTAGGAAGAAATTCTTTACTGTGAGAGTGATGAGACACTGGAACAGGTTGCCCAGGGAAGCTGTGGATGCCCCATCCCTGGAGGTGTTCAAGGCCAGGCTGGATGGGGCTTTGAGCAATTTGGTCTAGTGGGAGGTGTCCCTGCCCATGGCAGGGGGGTTGGAACTAGGTGATCTTTAAGGTCCTTTCCAACCCAAACCGTTCTATGATTCTATGAACTGTTTACTTCTCTCTCCAGCTCTATGGGCAGTTTTGCTAACTGTCTTTAAACAAGTAGAAAGCAAGCAGAGGTGTCTATAAGACAACTTGATAAATTGTTAATCATACACAAATGTTTCAGAGATTTTTTTTTTCTCCTTTTCATTGATCTACAATAATAAGAATGTCTAAAACTAAAGAGGGCAATCTTACATTTTATTCTTTAAAAACAAGATGAGATTCTAGCTGTGAATGGACACATAAATCTTTGCTACTAAGTAGGTCAAAAAGGTGTGAAGAAAGTTTCCAATCACAACCTCTACAATGCTGACAATCACCTCCTCAGTTTTAAACTTTCTGCTTGAAAACTGTACTGAGATATAATAAAATACATTTTTTTCTGTCCTCTTCTGTCTCTTTGCTACCTGCTCCTCCATGCTACTCTTCAGCAGCTATTTTTTTTTTTTCCCCTCCTTCCCATGCTGTGGAGGGGTGGCAGAGGGGGCTGGGGCACAGGAGCAGGGGGGCAGGTGCTGCGGAGAGGGGGAGAGACCTGGGCACACAGGGCAAGGCCGTGCTCTGCTGCTGCTGCCGCCGCCAGCTATGATCACCCCTGGGTTTCTCTATTTCTTACCTGCATTGGCACAGGCAGGGTAGAGATTGGTGACCGTCAGTAGATGCCCTAATTCAGTGAGAACAGGAATTGATCATTAATGTACTCACACACACGCTGCTTGTCTTGCTACTTCAATTAGCACAGCGTCAGAGTACCCAGACAGACTAATGAATTGTGTAATTGCACAGATCCCCTCTGCAAAGAAATATTCTTTTTCTTTCCTCCCTCTTCCCCATTTCAGTATATCCTTTGCGTTCCAACGTGTACATGAACCACAGGTTATCACTCTCCATAAAACAAAGACTCAGCTGTGTCCTTGTACTCTGTACGCAGTGCTCTGTGCTACACTGACATTGAATGGCAAATGGAAAGGAGAACATCGTTTTAACTAGAAACAAACTTTCTCAAAGATCTCCGAGAATACCATATTATGCCCTTTTAAGTAGATCAATGCTTAGCGTACTGTAGCTGTCAAAAATCCCACCCTCTTCCGGACAAGACTTACCAAAGTAAATACACCAGGCATTAAAGAATATTAGCATCTAAAAGCTTCTCTCTTCCCAAGAGCTATCAAGTATTGACCAGGAGGAGAGAAAGAAAAAAAAAAATAAAGAAAATAGCAGGCACTGACAGCTCACTTTCTTCTTCAAGCTAGGGCATATATTAAACTGGTTTTTAAGCACCTTTGGCAGACTGTCAGCATTAACCAACTTTCAGTACTTGCCTTAAAGAACAAGAGAGGGAAAAACCTGCTGTTTCTCTCTATAAAGGCTGACCGCTTAGTGCTGAAGAGAACAGATGGGTAGCAGCTAATTTATTTATTTACATTTTTATTGGCATTAAACCAGTATCTTCCTAATTGATTTTTTTGTGAAATAACAATATGTAGAACTATCAAAATGAAAAGGTTCAATTAATTCAACCAGAGTCCGCTTTCTCCTTGCTAGCAAATACTGAAGCACCTTGGAACCTGGAAGCTCTCCTGTCTCTCAAACCTTGTTGAAACAGTTGCAATTCCACAAAAATTTGTGTTTTAACAACGAGGGGAAAAAGAACTCCTTTCATATTGATGATTTTCTTTTCCAACCAGCTTGCTTTATTTTTTTTCTTCACAAAGCCACTTAGCCTTGGGCTAATGTTGCCATAGTGCGATTTTTTTGTCTCATTAGGACAAACCACAGTACCAGGCAAGGGAAGCAGAAAAAAATATCAGCAAAGCTCTGTATCAATGTTTTTAAACAGGTATTTGCAACATAGTTAAAAATTTGTGAAGTATTTTGATGCCTTCATCTGTATCTTCCTAAGCATTCTTAATATTTCATATTTAAATATATTTGCTTGAGATCCATTTGATAGGAGTCATATTTAGGAGTGACTGACATGGCAAATATTCTAAGGCTACCCTTACTGATAAGGAAATGCTTATTGGTCTTGTATCAGTGATAGAAACAAAGGCAGATAAATGACTATGCTGAGACACAAACTAACTGCAAAATCTAAAAAGCCCCCACATCCTACCTACCGAAAGGGGAAAGAGAAGAACACTACCTTGGCTTTTCTGTCTGTTCTGTATACCACAGGAATCAAAGGGGACGTGAGATTAAAGTTACGCCTTAGTTTTAACTGTTATATTATAGTGCATATGGGATGTGATGTACATTTAGAAGAAACCTGAATTTACAATATCTGGAGTCTTATATTTCAGTTGCTGATATGGCACTAGCTAAAGTTATTTCTCCACTTCATTTTTCTTATTGAATTTGTTTTGTTATATAGCCTCGGTTTTAGGCTTTCAAATATAGAGGTAAATGGAAAATGGAACAAAATGAATCATGAGTTTGCGAAAAGAAGATTGCACTAGATTAACCTGATATCCTCCTCTGAAAAGATAACTGAACTTCTAGACAAAGAAATGAAATGGATTTAGTCTCTCTGAATGTCAGCATTTGACAGTGCCTCAAGTACCTAAGCTCTGGCTGACTAGAATTCACCAGCGGAAGGCAGATACAAAAAAGGCAAGTTTAATGGAAGTCAAGCTTGAGAAAAATAGGAATTCATTAAAGAATCACAAGGCTAGCAAGAACAAGGGGAAATGTCAATTAGTATGATGAAAAGGGATCACTTGCTGATAGTCAAGTTACTTGAGTGGTTTTTTAAAAAGTGGTCCTGTGACAGAAGGCATTAATGACCTTTGCACAAACAGTTTACGCCAAAGAAGTCAAATGATAACAAAAAAACCTGAGCCTCACTGTCAAGACACACAGAGATTGAATTATCAGACACAAAAGAGCTGGGCAATGTTCAGGAACACGTTAACAGAAACAAACTGAAATTCAGCAGCAGAAAATGAAGACTCAAAGAACATGGAATTTCTGCTATATGCTGTGGAATCAAGAATTATTTGAGTGCCTTATAGGAGAATCAGACTTAGCAATGGAAGGTGGTTACAAAAAAATAAAAATTTAATTACAGATAGAGCAACATTAGTATCATTAACAACTAGGCTGTTTCCAACGTAACAACTGCTTCCAATGAAACATCAATGGTAGGCTTAAATAGCAACTCTCCATTCCTCCTCATTACTGCTTTAACCCTGGACTCCGCTACCTTCCCATGATTGATCTCTAATTCCATAGACTGACAATCACCATTCCAGCAAACCTGGTGCACATGTATATTTACACAAATACAAAGATGCACAGAAATGCAGAGAACCCTGGAGTATGTGTATATAAGGAAAAAAGAACCTGAGCTGTGCATATTACCCAGTCAACTGATACTGTAGAACATAAGAAGTTCTCCAAAACACGTGCCACAACACAAATTAGCTTGTGATATGCTGCTTACAGTAATGTCAGCATGTGAAATACAGCTGAACAGTGAATTGGTAGATACAAAGTCAACTACTGATCTCTGAATATATTAACACCTAGCTTGTATTCCTTTAAAATACATAATAATTGATTTTCCAGACGTAAAAATAAAGTAAGAAATCCCATTTTCAACTTCAGTCTATCTGTTCATGGATGACTGTTCTAAATGGCATCGCATTCAGGATTTTAATGGCCTTAGCAAACTGAGAAATGTTTGACAATGTCCCTCAAACCTAAAGTAATTTCCCTTAATTTTCTCCTTCTTTAATTCACCCTGGCAAGAAGCTACACCAACCACAAGACAGTCCGTCTTGTGCACATACAGCTAGTCAATTCTATTATTAAATGCCTGTATTCAGTTATTTTTTTGTTTTATAAAGTAAAATACTCTGTACATTTGCTATCAGACTCCTATACAGTTAGGGTCAGCTCTGCTCTCTCCAGTCCAATAAATCTATTTAAAAAAAAAAACTAGAACTCTTTTGCCTTTACTGGAGATCATCAAATGGTTTTATCATGACCCTATCAGATATTATGAACTTATTCTACAGATCCACTTTCTTTCTAAAGCTTCTAGCTATGTTCTCTCTCTTTTACTTTCCTAAAATAACTGAAATACTAGGATAATACAGGCATGTATTCCTACCATTGTTAAAATGAAATAAGACTCACTTCTATCCTCACAGATGCTCATGAAAATGCCCTGCCCACATGTAGGTTCAAGAGAGCAGAACTCCCATAAAACCAGAGCACAACACCTTGCAAGCTCAAGCCTTTCATTCATAATCAAGCCTTTAAATAAGGACAGTATTGTCCTGGGTAGTGCAGCTAGCGAGATTGCCTGCACCTGAGAGCTGATTTAGGCTTACTCGGGCATTTATGCCTCTCTCTTTGCGTACTTCTTTCCTTCCTTTTAATACTTTAGATTTTAATAGTCTACATACACTCAGTGGATTCACATTTGTAGGTTAGTAGTGAGATAAGTGACTAAACGCCAAATCTTTTGGGTTTGAGTACAATGGTTGTATTTATAGGCCATTATACTTTCTGCCAAAAAGCTTCAAACTTAGTTTTCAGGGTGTTTTCAGTGACGTAGCGTCCATCTTTGCTGTCATGCACTTCTATGACAGAAACATGCTTTTCTTTT
Source organism: Himantopus leucocephalus (assembly GCA_003993805.1). Classification (NCBI taxonomy): domain Eukaryota; kingdom Metazoa; phylum Chordata; class Aves; order Charadriiformes; family Recurvirostridae; genus Himantopus; species Himantopus leucocephalus. The sequence goes on from RSEF01000001.1 coordinate 140,494,571, forward strand.
TTGTGACAAAATTCCTTCTCCAATTCAAATTCTTCATTGCAAAATCCATTAATGCTTGTCATCAACTTGTCAGCTGCTTAAAACCAGGCTTTTTACAGCAATCAGTCAATGTCTTGAAATCAATTATGGGTAATCTAAAAATATTTTAAATTAAATGTGTCATTATTGTTTAGTCCAATTACTTCAACTGATTCTAAAAAAGATTAAAAAGTTGGTAAAAATTTGATTTTATTTAACAGTGCTTTATTAAGTAAAAAACTGTTTTTTAAAAGTTTTGGGAAGGCAAAAGTGAATTATTTCCCCATGTCACCATTTTAGTTATTTTTAAGTAAAACCTTCACCCACAACAGAACACACACAGGAGTAAGACACAAAAGTGTCAATTACAGTCAAACAGACACGTGAAGAGAGTAAGGAGATCGCTAAAAATTTAGCTTAGAATTTTTTTTCCATTTTTAACTTTGGTTCTCCTCTTCAGAATGTACCTGGGACAGCTGTGTTATACCACAAATGCAGTTAACTAGCAGCCAAACCAATGTTTTTACCCACAATATTTAGACCCTCTTTCAATAATTGACTTTTTTTATGGTAACTGGTAGAGTTCACCCAGTCCTTCCAGCTCCACTTGGAAATTAATCTACACAAAGCAGTTTCATTTCCTTGTAATGAAATAAAAAATAAATTTCCATAAAATACTTACAAATAACATTTTCTGATTCTTTTTGAGGGACAGCTTCTTACGTCAGTTATTTTACCTCTTGAGCACAAAAGATTTTAAATTTTGTATTTAAGAAAATGTTGATGGTGAGTTCATTTTAAAGTATACCACTTATCTCCCAGTACAATAACTGATCATTCCATCTTTATCCAGGCACAACTCCCCTTGATGTCATGGCAAATACTTCACAAAGGCTGCATGATCAGCTTCATGCAGAACAAAAATAAGAAAGGCTTTCTGCAGANTCTTTATCCAGGCACAACTCCCCTTGATGTCATGGCAAATACTTTACAAAGGCTGCATGATCAGCTTCATGCAGAACAAAAATAATAAAGGCTTTCTGCAGAGTGTTGTCAAAACCTTAACAGCACAAGAAAATCTGTTACAACTTGTTCTTTACCACTGTAAATAATAAAGCTACAACTTCTGCTTTCTCTTCCTTGTACAGCCAGTAATTAATCATAGGGGTTTTTCCTTTTTTTCATCAGTCTCTTTTCCTTTTCATTGAACTCTACCGAAGTACTTCCTTTTAATTTGCTCCTGACTGTTAAAAATATAAAGCAATTTCTTTCAATTATGAAATAAAAAAACAATTTCACTTGTTAAATTAGCATTTAAAATATGACAACGCTTAAATTTCCTTCAATATTCTAATAATTTAAATATCACTCAAAGCATAAACCAATATTTTAGTTGTTAGAGTAACAAAAACCTTCATTAGTTAAGGACTGCATATCGTAGCAAAAATAAAATGCAGTAAAAACTGACATAAGTTGGTGTCCTAATCAGTATGGTATTTCCACATTGCTGAAGTCATCCCTCCTTGAGACAGTCAATGTACATTTTTAAAATAAAGATTTCTTTTAAAATAAAAATAAAGTATGATGAAATCCCACATTAGGATGTCACCCTTAAGCTCTGCAGGAGCTGCAGGAATACAATTTGGTAAAATGTTGGCACTGGAAAGAACTAAATAACTGATAAATTGTGAAATTCCTTCAGTTCAGTGCTCCGCCAGTTGTCCAATCCAGCTGTAAAACCTAGCACTCTGTAATCAATTTAATTTTTGGCAACAAGGTTTCCTATTTGCAGAATGAAAAACTGAGTTATGCAGCTTGAGCTGTGATTCAGAAAACAAAATCTGTAAATGGAAGTTAAACATGGGATTAAATCTAGGCTTCAGCTACAGAAATTTCCATCAGTAGCTAAACTTTTCATGTTTGCCTCCACCCATGACACAGATGTTCTCCATACAGAAGCAGCTTGGGCTTGACCCAGTGCTGATTCAAGTCAGGGAAACTCTTTGCTTTGACTTAAACAAACTTGAGCACGGATCAGTTACAGCCATTGCTAAAGTCACGCTATATCTTACAGACAACTGAAAGGATTACTCCTAATTAATTTTTTGGTACCTCAGAGTACAATATTTCCCCAGATAACAAATACCATAAAACTGGATTTATTTCAAAACATACTGCATGCTTTTGCCCATTTCTCTTTCTTCCATTTACTGTCTCCAGTGATTTATTTCATTGTATACTTACTTCTTCCAAGACTAATTATATTAAGAAAATGGCTAGATTACTATTCAACGTCTGTCCATTTTCCATTAAATACTGGGGTGTTTTTTTCACCCAGCAGAAATACCTAACACATAACTGCTAGTGTCAGCAGACTTAGGAATTTTGGTTAACAAAAATAGAAAATAATGATACTGCCTTAAAATTTCCTATGCTTTGTCAAATTTATGCTGGAAATTTTAGGAGTTAGGTTTTTGGTGAGATTATTAATGCATTTTTTCCCGGTCTTAGATCACACTAGGGAGGACTGACATGAGACTTGAAAAAAGAATGAACTTGCTTGCCTGAGGTTGCTAGTCATCTTCTGTATAAAAGTTTGGGTGAGTTCTAAATCTCGTCTGCCATATACCTCAATTCCAGTTGGGAATGAGTGAGCTAACTTGCTATTCTGTATGCTATTTTTTATCTTTAATATGAATTCCACTGAAAATATTTTTAATGTTTCAGTATATGCCCCTTGTTTCTACAAATACTTTGATTTTTTCCTACTATTTTGGTCAAGTATTGCTATGTTAATTCTAAGATAGAATTACTAATATATTGCTTCAGTTCTTCCAACACATTTTATGAAGTTCTTAAATACTTTTTTCCTACTTTACTGTAATCAGCTAACATTAACAGTGAAGTTCATGAAGTTTGTCTTCACTGCTACATAAACGGCTAGCAGCGTTTGCTTTTACTGTCCTATCTGGCTTGCTTAATTAATCTGCAGTTCTATTCTAATGTGAATGTTAGGCTTCCTAACATGTTGCTGGAACTGAATCCTCTGAATCATTTCTATTTGTTCCAGTCCCTTCCCTCACAGACAATATTTTTAAGATTCTTAACTTACTTTGGATGCAGTGAATTGTGCTGTATATAACAGTTCTACTAGAAGAACTGTTTATGTTCAGTAGCCTGTCCGCAATGTTTAGATATGTCATATGAAAGACAACAAAAGAGACAAAAAAGCCTGGATTATATACATTTTGTGAGTCTGAATGCAAACCATTTATTGCTTTATGAACACAACATCTGCCAGGGAGTACCACGAATAACATGTATGTCCTTGTGTCTTTTGATTTTGCATTTAGAATTTTGACAGAGTTGAAATAAGCATAAAATGGTAAACAGTCATATATGGCTTCATCTGTTGTGGACCTAAGGAGTCTCTTGCATACTGCTTTTTCCAGCAAGAACCTGGGAGTTAAGTAGCCTCACCTACAAGAAAGGAGTTTACAACAAACACACTTTAGATGCTGGGATTGGTATACTTACTTTCTCTTCCTTTTAAACTTCAAATTTTGGTCCTCATTCATGAGAGCAATTGCTAAGCAGGTTCTTTATTTCCTTATTGTACTCTATATTAATCTCTGTTCTTCAATCTCGGACATATTTTGACTGAAGACTTGCTGTGTTTTGGGGTTTAGTTTTCTGTTTTGGTTTGGGTTTGTCTGGCTTTTTGGTTTTGGTTTTTGGTGATTTTTGGGGGTTTTTTTGGTTGTTTTTTTTTTTTTAATGGGCAAACAAGTCCAGTTAGAAATAAATCACAGTTCAAACTCTGTTAAATACAGAGACACACAAACATTGGGACTGACATGACCAAATTAAGACCAGCATCCACCTCTGATTAGTCACTCAAAGCTCCATTTTTAGCTTTCGGAGAGGAACAAGCACAGCTAGCTCGGGACCAATCAGATGTAATTCTACATGTGAAGTAGTCATCTGGGTTGCCTTCGTAAAAAGCCTTCATAATCTCAGCCTAGAACGGTCCTAACGTCAAATGAATCATTTCTTTGAAGTCTCTTTGAAGGGTTTATTACTCTCCACTAACTCAATGGGAGCCTGAGATGACTACCTTGGAGGTATGGCTCTATATTATAGACATCTACAGTAAGATAAGGACCACCTCACCTCATGCTCATTTATTGGATAGCAGCAGAGATTATCAAAAGGATTTAAGAGCAGGGTATGACAAGATAACCTTCCCCTGCCATCCAAATGCTTCCAGTGGTCTACAGTAAAAGGACTTCCTCCACCCCAGGACCTGTGTACTTTATGTGACTTCTCCCAGTTGCTTTTTAATTCCATCCATAATTTGGCTTCCAAAGCATTCCATGGCAATAAATCCCACATCTTTGTCATGTATGGGGGAGGGAGGGGGGATGAAAAAGAAAACTCAGCTCCCTCTGTTCTCAACCTGTTGCTCAATTACTTCTTTTAAGAGTGTTGCCATTTTGGTGTGATGGGGAAGAGCAGACTCTACAAATCCTTGTGCACCAAATGCAGGGAAGACTCCTCCCAGCATCCTCTGTGTGCGCACACATTGCAGCTTTCCATTCCCAGAGGTAGAAACACTTCATCAAGGCTCTGTGCAGAACGATAATAAAATTTAATTTGGGAATTCTCCATTAAATGCTGCTCTACTCTGCAAATTAGGTTCTCTTGTTAAACAGCTAATTTGTAGTACTGAGTCACTATGTCCTGAAGGCAGCAGCACCTGAAAGCTTACAAAATTGACTGAAATGTGAAAGATAGAAATAAATAGTATGAAAGTCAGCCTAAACCAGACGGAATTTCCACTGCTAAATTTTTAAAATTACCTCCATTACTCATACTTCATTAAGCGCACATTCCGACCATGTCCCCACAATTCAATCAACAGGGTGAGAATACCCTCTATGTGTGTGTGTGCATGTACTCCTGCAGCACAGACGGCCAATGACTATATTCTCGTTTGACAGGAATGTTTCTCAGTACACAGTTCATTTCTTTTAGCTTTTTTTTTTTACCCCAGGTTTTGGGTGTCAGATGAAATTCAGCCTTTCTGCATTGTTTGGATGGACAGAAGGTCTACAATCTAATACAATATTCAGCAAAGAACTCCAGGGAAACTCCTTCCTAACATAACGAGTTGCAAGCAAGTCCTTCATTAAAGACTGAAAAGATCTTGTGAAACTTTCCTGCTTCGAGAAAGCCAACCCTTTCCAATGGAAAACAGTTCTGCTGCAATATTTTAAACCACTTCTACAATATAATGCAATTCATTCTGTATGTGTGGGATTCATTATAACAGGGATTAAAATGACAGCTTAGTGTCATGTGAAGCATGCAGCAGGGGATTTGAGACCAAGTTCAGTTGCTGGACACTAGGCCAGATGAATTGTACTTACTGCTGAGTTACAGGAATACATATAGCTTTGGAATAAAGGAGCATGAGGATTAAGGACTATCCTTCAGAGAGACTTAAAAATGCAGAGACCTTATCACACAGGAAAACTAAAAATGGACTTACTGGGAAATTTATGAGTAGTCGAGAAATGGCAAAGCACAAATAAAAACTAAAAATTCTCAATCATCATCAAAGCCCATTACACTCATACAGCACAGATGTTACACAAATGATAAGCAGGTGTTTTTAGGTAGACTAAATTCTAAATGATCCCACTGTAATCAATCAACATCCTTCAAATAAATTCAATGGAAATGACGGGAAGCAAGAAGAGGCTCCTGGGAAAATAAAAATCAGCTAATGCATGTAAAGGGTTAAGCTACAGCACAGGAAAATATTTGTAGAAGTGACATGATAAAATCCCTAAAATTACTTTTCAAACTTTAAAAGTGATAATACTGGGGGCCTCGTACATGAAATCCAGAGAAATATTCTAAGAGGAGGTGAATAATTCATGGCCTCTGAAGCACACACGAGACAGATGATCGGAGAACAACGAGGTATTCAGGTGTGCTCCTGCCAAGCGCAGTGACATGAGCACACTGTAAATCTGCTGGAGAAAAGCATACACTCATCTCCATCCCACCAAGGCACACTGTGAACTGGCTTCCAGAAGACGTGTACCTGTTTTAACATCAAATGGATGAAAAGCCCAGAGAAGGAGACGGGCTATTAAAATACCTTTAATAGTTGAATAGTTGAATGTTAATTCACAGAAAATGAATGCTCCCTGGCTTTAGCGTACATCAGAATTGACCTTAAGGTGATTGCCTGGTTAGAAATAAAAAACAACCTAAACTATACCCCACTCCTGTTCCTTCATTTTCCAGTATCTCCCTAAGTTTACTCCCCCTTCCCCTCCCTGGACATGCACTTTGAGTGACATATTTGTCACAAGTGTGGTAGTAACTCTTATTGGGAAAATACCTGTCTTTGTTACAGTGCTTGATTGCTGTTCCCCATGGTGAGGGTTAAAGCATAAAATTGTTTTCCTATTGTAAAATGATGCAATCGAAGCTTACATAAATTTCAACATCTCTTTTAATGGGAAATACTAACTTGCAAAAATATGTTCCAGGGTGACACAACTGGCAGGTGGATGCAGAGCTCAAAATAGGTAACCTTTACTCTGTGCCTTTCAGGTTGCACCCTGCCTTTTCAGTCCAGAGGGAACAGTAAGACAGGCGGGTCGAACACGTGAAATACTGAACCTGCCCAGCGTTCAGCATCTGTCAGGTTGTCTGCTTCACCCTGAATGATTCCCCTCCCACTTGCCTCTCTAAAACACCTCCAGGCTTTGCCAGCTCCTGAACGTGTAACCCAGTACAAAAGCTAAGCTTCACAGGTAACAGGGCTTGTTTTGATCTCCTCAGAGACATTTTTACATTTGGAAACATTCCAGCATAAGCACAACGTATGTCAACCCCTTAAAATGCACAAAACCACCAATTCAGCAGATTCTGTCTGCAAATTAGGTATGGAGATAGGAGAGAATGTGCAATTATTACTACGAATCTCCAAGAGGGCTTTTTTTTTTTTCTTCATACACGCACATACTTGTTTCTTGTCTAAAACTGTTCCGTGTAATATCATTCACTGCACAGGAGATATTTTACAGCTAACCAGTTGAAATAAATGAACATGCTATGGGTTCCCCTCAAAACTTGATGCCTCTGGCAACTTAAAGACACACAATACGGCAATCTGACTCTTTTGTAGAGAGGCATATAAGAAAAAGCAGGAAAAAAGTGCTAATTCAAGTACATTGTTCACTCAATTAAGTTTATATGAACAATGTGATTAGATTTACTACAGAACACACCCACACCCATAGCTAATATACTGAGACACATATATACAAACTGAAAATAAAATCTTTGCTACTATTAAATTTCTTTATATAGTTCAGTACTTATAATATATAACTAACAATATTGAGTCAACTGACCTCTTGGCATTTTCTTACCAATTTAATCTTGGAAGAACAGATATTTACAAAATCCCCTCTAAAACCAATGCAGTATTTTCAGATTTACAACTAAAGACGTTTTTATGATTGGTAATGAATGATCAGAATTATTAAAAAGCAGTTATTTTCATTATTCCTTTTACCAAGAAAGTCTGATCAGACAGCACTGTGTCATAACCAAAGTCCTGTTTCCCTTTTGCTCCTCTCTTGGTTTCCTTCCTTCTTCAGATCTCAGAAGAAATGAACAGCGTCTCTGCACCAAGCCAACAGAGAGGACCACTATACAATTAAAACCATGATGGGTTTTTGCGTCTGCTGTGTGCCAGAGAGCTTGCACTTGGGCTGCTAGCATATGCTGACACATCTTAATTCCTATTGCTAGCCACATTGCTAGAGGACGGTATGGGCACTTCAGCATAAGCCAAAACCACATTTCCATTTTGCGCTACAGTTGCACATGCCAGCATGGGTAATACGGCCTCACCTGGGGGACTGGTGCTGCCAAGGAGCAGTAAAATATCACTTCAGCCAGCTCCAGCTGTGGGTCAGCTGGTGTCTGTCCCTCCCAGTTGGACCTTTCCCTAAGGAATGGCAAACCGGATGGATGACCAGGCTCCCATTGTCTTAGCCCCTCCATAAGTCTACAGACACATTGCCACTGGGTTGTGGAAGTTAATCTTGTGTGTCTGTGATTTAAAATAAAGTTATCATTCAAAATTTACAGTTATAAAGTTTCTTGAAAGACAACAGCATGAAGACTGTAGGCCTGAAGTTTGTTAGGAGATCTGTTGCTGAAAATGCATTGGTTTCCACATTATAAATTTGATTTTCCTGGTTGACCCCTTTCCCTTCAATCACAGAAACTGTTCTATTTGGAAATTACCCTGTACGGCTTAGATCGACAGGTTTTACTCGGCTGAAGGAAGAAGGAGAAAGGGGAAAGAAGAGGAGTTATACTTTCCTGAAGGATCTGTCTATCACAAAAATCTTAAACCGAGAGCCAGCGGGCACAAGCTGGAACACAGGGGATTCCAGTCAGGTATTATAAAAAGAACCCAGTTTTTACCACGAGGGTAGTCAAACACTGGCACAGGCTGCCCACAGAGGCTGTGGAAACTCCATCCCTGAAGATACACAGAAGTTGAGTGGGCAAGGCCCTGGAGCACCATCACAGCAACCCCTCTAGGAACAGGTTTTAGACCAGATGACCTCAAGAGACCCCTTCCAACATAAATCATTCATAAGTCCAAGTTTCTAATATTTCAAAGTGGTCTTTCCAGTGATTAAAAACATAAAAACCACTCTAATGGAAATAAATGAACATTTAAGAGAGTATTCACATCCTGACAACCAACAACTCTTCTACAAGTCATTTCTTATGTTACATTTTTCACGTGATTTTACAAAAACTTCTGCCTGAGGGAAGAAAAGGGGCAGAATTTGATTGCAGGACAATTTGCTTATACAGAAATCATACTGCAGCTGCTGTTCATAACTAAACAATGATCAATCCTGTAACTGCACCCACAGTTTGTTTTAAATATCTCTAAATATCATTTCCTAGTTGCCCAACCCTACTGACATTAACAGACATAAAGTACCAGTCACACTGCCAATCTGTATGATATGAGGCCTTTGTCATATAGTCTGCTTGGACAATTAATTATTCCAAATCATATTGAAGAAATCTCATATCACACCATGCCATATTATGATATATTTTTATTTAATTTTAGTTTATAATTGCCACATATGACTTTTCGGAGAATAATCATATTGTCCAACCATCTTCGCATTAAATAGGATGCAAAGGGCATAAGTCAAACTGCATCTCAACTATGGCGACTGAGAAATATTCCCCAAGCCTGGAGTTCCTTTGAGCACCCTGAGCAGATCTCAGCTCTGTCTGAGAGTAAGACCCAAGAGTGTATCACCTCCCTCTTCCTTGCAACGCATCCATCTTTCCAGGAGGAAGGAGCCAGGATGCCTGACCTTGTGGGGACCACTGTGCACAAAAGGCATCTGGATCCCATTTGCATGGCCAGGGAGCCAGAGGACCACAGTCTACTGTGTTGCACCGTCTCGCAACCATTTTGCATCTTTTAGACGCGGGCTCGGGATGGAAAGTCTTCTCTCCATTAACTGCATACGGAGCCTAGTATCCCTATCTAGGCATTCAAATAATGTCTGAAGATGGGTGATGTAAATTTCTCTCTGATCCATTTATTCATACCCACAAATGCACCCATTGTTGCTTATTAGCTGTAATTTGAGAGCCGAGTTTCCGAACAGAGCACATGAGAGTGTAAATTGCCTAGAAATTTTGCGCTTCTCTGAATACTTGCATATGCAGTTATTGTTCACCAACCTCATCGACCACAGTACCTGCATACAAAATCGTAACCAACACCACATGCGATACCACGCTGAATCCTGCACAGACGTTTTCATCCACAGGGTTTCATATTTAAAAATTTTGTACTGTGAGCAAGGACAAGGCTTAGCCTAAAATTAACTTCTACTAAGCTTTTTAGCCTGTTTCTCGCATAAAGCTCAGTGACCATTATAAAAGCCATCACCAGAAGAGACCATTACAAAAAATCACTTCCTATTTATTTAAATTTCTACTCTGGTTTCAAGACTTGTGTCTGGAAAGTAACATTTAACACAATAAATATCACAGATTAAATAATGATATAAAACTGTAAAAGCAAAAAGAAAAATCCTACCCATTCATCACCCAAACAGTCCTAACAAAAAGGGAAAGCTTTTCTTTCCACTTTACCTTTTAAAAAACCCACTGTATGAAAGTTCAATTCTTTTCCTCTAATTCTCTCTCAAGAGGGAGTTCTCATTTGGCCCAGCTGTCTGTGCATGAAAAATTTATTAACTGGCATGATTTGTTTTATTTAGAATAAAAGGAATATCTGTTTGCCATTATTACTGCAGGGAGCAGAAGGCAATACTAGCTCAGATCAACACAATGCTTAAAGGTTTCTTTGCCCTTCTTATGACCTCCTGCTACCTAAACTGCATATTAAAAATCAAAATAATCCCAAAAGAGAGGCAATATCAAAATAGTATCACTACTTAAAGAAATATTTATCCTAGAATTTTTTGTCAACTTACATAACCATATTCTTTTAATTGCTAAAACCTATACAATTCACATTGTCTAGCAATGGAAAATGACGCTTCCCAATGTCTCAATAAAGCATGAGTCTATCACCACATTTACAAGTTATAGACAGATATGGCTTTATTTTAAAGTTATATTTAAATTACTTACTAAGTATTTCTAAAGCACTTTATTAATAAAGTTCTTTATTCCTGCATACTTTTTGTTAATGTGAAAAGGCAAATTAAAACGCCTGAACTAACTATAAGTAATGCTCACTTTAGGAAGCCTGTTTTAAAGGAAAAAAAGATTCTTCTGGTACATATATATTTTTTTCTTTTCCCATTTGGAGACAGGGAAATAAATGATTCATTTTTCTAACACAGTTAAAATTTAGTGCTGCTATTGGATTAATAAAATAAGGAATCTGAACTTGTATTTTTTTTTCATGGCTACAACTTCACACACACTTCATTTGGCTTCAGAACAAACCAAATTTGTTGTAGGACATTTTGTAAAAAAATTGGTCCCGGTCCAACAGATTGGCATATTTTGTGTTTTATTTCCTTGAGGCTGATGCCTTCCAAATAGCAAGTGCCTTGGGCACACAGGCCAATGTAGGAGGGAGGCAAAGTTGTAAGGACTTAACTTGGAGTCTTCTGATAGAATTTACCATGATTTGGAGAACAGAACTCATGCAGAAATGGGGCAAGAGGGTTTTTTGTTTGGTTGATTTATTTTACTTAAAAAATAACGAAAATTTAGCCCCGTTTAACTTAGTGACTATTTTGCTGCTGGCTTCTTGAGATTTGTCACTGACTTCAAGGGGGTCTTTTTTTGCTAGTTCTGTGTTGGTATTTTAGAGGTTTAGTGCTGCCATCCCTTCTCTGACCCAGGAAATACTAGTTGCACACAACCTGAGTCAGATTGGAAAAGACAGCTGCAAACTCAACTGCATGCAAACATAGCAACTAAATACTCCCTAGCATCATCTGAATGGAAGACAACATCTTGTCTAGGTAAAATTCAGTCCTTATAAGAAACACCAGGCTGATGACAGTGAACAGACACAGAGGCCACATGAGTCCCCTACATCGCTATGCCAATTTGTATCAGGTCTGACTTAAGCACGTCACCTGGGAGGGCAAAGAAGGCTCTGGCTCCATCCTCGTTCTCATTTTCTCTGCGCTGCTTGCTGTCAGAAAGCATCCAGGTTAATGCCAGTAGAACACAGAGATCTGGTTACATGAACTTGTTTACTGGGAAGTGGAGATTTTTACTACATATAAACCTCAATTCAAGAAAAATAATAGGTTCATACAGAAACGCTTGGGGACATACTGTGCAAGGTGTACTGTGTTGTGTTTGATGTAAGAAAAACACCTCCAAGATGCATGCACTCCTATTAGGGGAATCTACCTGAGTGCTATAGCCACTCAACATCAATGATGTTTCTAAGAAAATAAGACATAAAAGTTTCCAAGTCCATGTTTAACCCAGGTAACCTGTTCCAGTTACTGTGCTCCATCACTACATTCAGGGCATCACAAAACCTGCTGTTTATGGTCTACACACCATAATGGCATAAAGTGCATTTCTGGGATGATCACTTCAGAAACCCATAGAGTACTGGTGGTGTTCCTGGAGAACATGATCTGAATGCTGCTACCTACACTGACACGTGAAAAACGAAACTGTGACAGCTGTGGACGCTCTCCATGCTCTCAGATGCCAGAGTCGACCTTTCAGGACTCTGAGGACTAACCTTGTTTTTCTCTCTGGCTTTTAGAGTTAACAGGGTAAAAGCAAAATCAAATTCTTCACTTATGTCTGATTGTAGCCCAGACACAATGGGTCCCATCGTACATATGTCTTACAGTTTTCTAAAGCATTTTACATCACTAACTTTTTTTTAATAAAAAGTTCATATTGAGCAGATATAGTCAGCACACTTCTTTGTCTCTCTTGCCATATGCAAAAAATGTCACCAGTTTCTTAGGCCACACACAGGAGAAGAGGAAAAGCCATAATTTCATCTTAAAGTAAGAAAATTTATGAACAGCAGTTATAGGAAGAAAAAAAGGAAAAAGTTGACATTTTCTCTTTCCACTAATATTGAGGATTTAAAAAAAAATATTCACATTTCTTGTACACCGTAGACTGAGCACCAACTCTAATCCAGTGCATGGTCCAATCAAAACTTTGTTATACAATGAAATTGTCTGAAGCCAACAAACATACCAGAGACGAATAAGTCTGCCCAACCTTAAAAGAAGACAGATGTCACTGCAGCTGGCCAGATATGTCATTTTCATGAGCAAAACTTGAACTCACATCTTTGGATCCATAGAAAAATAACACACAACTGGACCTGAATTGCCCCATAAGATGATGGATCTTGGATACTACTTCTAGAGTTTCTTTTCATTTATAAACACAGAAAAAATCCTCTACAATCCAGTGTTATGCAAAATAATTATATTTTCTTTTTGCACTTTTTACACATTATATTCTGTCTGTAAAATATCATATCTTGTAATTTATGAGATCAAGATTTTATTTATATCTATTTGCTTATATTTTACCCTAATAAGATCATCCAACCAAAGTATTAGAAATTTTCATACGTCTAGTTATTAAGATACACTATCTCAAATAATATGTCAGAACCCATATTTGCAATTTCAATCAAAAAATCAAAGTCTTGCTTATGCACTGAATACATGTTTCTATTCATCGACTGATTTTTAAAATAAGAGATGAAAAATGTTGCTAATTACAGAGAAGCAATGCCCTAAGGTGGTCTTGTAGCTTAAAAACTTCCATTAAGACAAAATTATCATCTGGAACACTAGGGTTCTCAGGTAGGGTGGAATTTCAGCCAGCAAAATGTGTCAAGATGACATTTCCCTTAAATTTTTCATGGCAGTATGAAAAAAACAAATACTTCATGCTAAACTCTCCTCCTACTTATGCTCCTGGAAAATGTAAAACAAGTGGCTAAACCCCAGTGGTCTGAGGTGAAGAAATCCATCCCTAAGAAATTAAAATCTTAAATTTGCTAAAAATAAATAAGACAAATATACTAAAGTGTCTGTATTTCACATCTATAAATAAAAATATACACAAGATTTGCTAAACTGAAAGAGAATATTTCATCTTCTCTAGTCTCCTGTTTTGATGGAAAATAAGTAATTCATTTAGCACATGTAATAAATGTGTGTAATACCAATAGGAAATATCAAAAATGGGTCATGTTTTTACTTTATGCGTTGACACAGTAATTGGTCAATTACGTGTAATGGAGACTAACTGCCTCTTACGAAAAAACACTTACACACTCTGCATTAATAACAAAAAGATTTTTTTTCCCACACACATTATGGAAGCCAAACAAGATAAAAGCATGGAAAAAGCTTTGGAAAAAGAAAAAATCAGCCAGCTGTGATGTGCACCATCTAGGATCATATTGTTCTTTGTCATCACTTAAAATTGTGCAAGAGGAATAGCCTGACAGAGCAGGAAATGTCGGCACACACAAAGTTACTGAGTCTGATCCAGGGCTTTGGTACGACTCTGCCCCTTTGGGTGAGTCTTTTCACTGTTCCCCTGCCTATCACAGATCTTGCCCTTTTTCTTCACACGTTAAAGAATATGCCAAACATGAGCACTTAGGGGTCAATTATGCAGCTCAAAATTATGACTGTAGGTTAAAATAGTTGCCTAAGCCCCCTCTATATTCAGGCAAGAAGGAAAGGTGCCTTTAGAGGAGGATTTATCTCTCCCTTGGTATTTAAGATACCGGTGATAAGGATCACCCTTCAGACCTGCCATTCTTTGTCCTCTGACTACAGTGGAAATGCAGATGATTAATTTTTAGGTAGCCAAAATTGGGTGAAATTGATCTAACTGCACTAATAAAAAAATATGTACCCTGAAATGTATTTAGGCTAGATCTCAGTGTACAGTATATCAGCCTGAAAAAGAATTCATTTTTACCAAATCTGGTTTGAATCAAATGAAGTTTCAATGACATTGAAGGAAAAAAAAAAAAAATCATTCACAGAGCACTATAAAAGTATCTCTGTGATAATAAAAAAGCTACTAAAAATGTCCTTTGCATTTAATTTTTAAAAAAGACTTTGATTTAACAGATAACTTTAATTTATTGCTTGGGTAGAACCTTTGGGCATTTTACAAAGGACTGAGGAACTATTGTACTTTCTGTTGTCGCCTTGCGGATCTCATTAATGTGCAAGTCACTTGCATTGAAGGTCTTATTTTCACTCCTTATCCTATTTACAAAAAGCTAAAAGAATAGTTAAACTATTAAATGAAGTTCCTAAGTTATACTGAAACATTTATTCACTCGCTTCAAAAAGTGCTACAGTTGAGATCTTGACTCCACCAAAGGCAGAGGTACTGGCTTTACTTTGGCACTTGGCTAGTCTGGGAACTGACCTCGGATCCTCAGGTGTCCACCAGGTTCTTGGGCACAAGCACCTGCCCATGTCCTGGTCCCTGCAGTACTCCCACATGCCTGTCGGGGATGATTCAGAAACAGGCTTGCAGAAATAGAAGAAAGAAGGAGAAAACAGACGTTTTCACTGCTTTCCTACACAGGAGTCATGAAGGATCAGTATGTGACCTTCCAAAACGCCTTTCTCTCATGTGGCTATGGAGGCAGAGAAAACCATAGCCTAAGGGAATCCAAGAATGAGAAAAGTGTGAATGAGATTGGTATGAGCAGAAAAATTTTCCAAAAGCAGTGCAGTGTACGTAGAGGAAAACAAGGAAGAGGAAGTAGTTTAAGAAAAGAAAGGAAAAACTGAAAAGAGCAACTGAGGAATGTTATGAAAAAATAAGTAAAAGGAATAGAGAAAAAATAATAAACATAACATGCTCAGGGAAGCCAACCAATCTTTATTTCCCAGACCCTCTCACTTGCCGCAGGTCAAAGCTATGAAGACAGCATGACAGATTTCCACTGACTATCATGATAAAGCCCTGGCACATTGTCCTTGCTATTACTGTCAATCATGAACAACTGTCAAAAATTACTATGAACAATGAAGGTCCACGTACACAGAGATGATCACAAAAGACAACAGGATAGAGGACTTTGACACATTAAGGTATTATTCTTCCTTCCCTATGTATTTGTTTAACTTTCAGGATTCATTGGACAGTAGAGCAAAATGGCAATAGATCTGTGTAATGCAGAGGCTGGTAACGAGGCAGAGAATCTCTAAGTTATCTTGCAAACTGAAGGAAAATAAGGGCAAAGAAAAGAGAAGGAAAAAGGGTAAAAGTAAATAAATAAAAACAAGTCAGAGAACCTGACGGTGAGGGAGAGAGAAAGAGATGGGGAGAGCAGCCAGGTTCTGTTCTCATTTACCCTCAAGTCATGGACTTACACTCGTGTAACTGGCACCACCATTTGGCCAAGCTCTCCTTATCAGCAACAGGCAGAAATGAATCACAAACTGTACAGATGGAAAAGACCTATTTGCTAATCCACTTGTCTTCCTGACAGAACACAACCGTTCTGTATTGTACATGGGTCCCGTCCCCCGTCCCCCCCCCGAGTTTAAATTAAAGTCTCGAGAAATTGATCATCCAGGATGTATTAATCTTTTAAGGACTTTTCTACAACTAAATAACATCAGCATCAGGATACCTCGTCCTTCCACTTTTCTAGCTTGACATTCACACCGCACATTCTTATTCTCACCTCATCTCAGTATCCCTCCTTACATAAATATATCGCAAGTTTAATCACAAATAAATACCATTACAAGAAAAATGTCTTAGTCTTTTGCTAGTAATTAACCTTCTAACAATTTCTATCAGTCTTAATTGTACTTAATCAAATTCCATGTGATCTACCTGAGATGAGGTAACATAGGTTATGTTATCTTAAACCTTAAAATTTATAGTATTTTCTGAGCAAATGGATTAATAGCCATAATAAAATGGAGATTATTTTTACCCTCCATGTTCCACTTTATGTTACTCTATGTTTCAGACTTCAAGTCATACCGGATTTTTTTTCCCACCAAAAGGTGAAAATCCACAGTTAAAAAATGATGCCTTCTACTATTTTTACAATCACACTTCAGTGATTATTCATGAACCAGACCTCACACACATCCACAGTAAAATTTTACTGTGTGTTAAATTTTGAGGGAAAAAGTGCCATGGATTTTAATGGATTTTAATGATATAATCAGTTATGTACTTTGCATGTACTTTCTTTGTTTAGATTTTTGATAATCTATCAGTTGCGATGGATTTTCTCCATCCACTGAGCACCTGTAAGGCTTGGAACAGCCAGTCTTTGCATCCTGAAAGGCATCATCTTTAGACATGTCAAACTAAAGCTCGTTGTTTCATATTTTTCAATGTTTCTTTTTATTTCTAGCTAATAGTGCTTATTTTTGCTCACATCTGAAAACCTGTACCTGAATCTTCCACTGTAATCCACACATGACAGCTGTGAACAACAGTATAGGATAGAAACCACACCAGGAAAACATTATGCCATGCATCTTTGGGCTCTGTTTACTCAGGATTTTATCCCTAGTGCAGATTATTTCTTGGATAGAGAGAAACCACCTATTAGGTACATATCAGACACCAGCAATCCTCAGACCAGTGTCAACACAAATCCTTCAAAACAGACCTAATTGAAAGGAAAGTCAGCTACTGTTATCCCGAAAGGTGCAGAGATCCTAACTCTAGTTTCCTACCAGTCATTGCTGGAACTCAAGATTACACATTAATTTAAGTTTCTTATCTATTATTCTATTTTCACATAGAAAAAAATGTAGGAAAAATTTTAAAAGAGATTAAATCTTTACTGTGGAGTAAGTCATTACTGATTCTGGCACAGAAAGCAACAATAATCCTCCTTAAAAAATTGTTATCAAGCTAATTTTTCTAAGGCTTTTTTCTATCCCTCAGCTAGTTTACAAGCAATACAGCAATGCTGAATAGAAACATTCAAATTGGTCAAAGTTAATCTTCTAAGAGCATTGGGTTTGTGTGGCAAGGTTTTTGTAGTGGGGGGGCTACATGGGTGCCTTCTGTGAGAAGCTTCCCCCTTGTCCAATAGAGCCAATGCCACACAGCTCCAAGATGGACCCACCACTGGCCAAGCCTGAGCCCATCAGTGACAGTGGTAGCACCTCTGGGAGAACATATTTAAGAAGGGGGAAAAGTTGCAATGGCAGTCAGAGAGAGGAGTGCGGATATGCGAGAGCAACAACTCTGCAGACAGCAAAGTCAGTGAAGAAGGAGGGGGAGGAGAAGCTCCAGGGACCGGAGCAGAGATTCACCTGCAGCCTGTGGTGAAGACCATGGTAAAGCAGGCTGACCCCCTGCAGCCCATGGAGGTCCATGGTGGAGCAGATGTTCACCTGCAGCCCATGGAGGACCCCACACTGGAGCAGGTGGATGCCCAAAGGAGGCTGTGACCCCATGGGAAGCCCGTGCTGGAGCAGGCTGCTGGCAGAACCTGTGGACGCATGGAAAGAGGAGTCCATGCTGGAGAAGTTTTGCTGGCAGGACTTGTGACCCCGTGGGGGACCCACACTGCACCAGTCTGTTCCTGAAGGACTGCACTGCTGTGGAAGGGACCCACACTGGAGCAGTTCGTGAATAACTGCAGCCCGCAGGAAGGACCCACGCTGGAGAAGTTTGTAGAGGACTGTCTCCCATGGGATGGACCCCACATTGAAGCAGGGGAAGAGTGTGAGGAGCTGTCCCCCTGAGGAGGAAGGAGCCGCAGAGACAACGTGTGATGAATGACTGCAACCCCCATTCTCTGGCCCCTGTGCCACTGGTGGGGAGGAAGTAGAGTAATTGGGAGTGAAGTTGATCCTGTGAAGAAGGGAGGGGTGGGGGGAAGGTATTTTTAAGATTTGGGTTTATTTCTCATTATCCTACTCTGATTTGATTGGTAATAAATTAAACTAATTTCCCCAAGTTGAGTCTGTTTTGCCCGTGACAGTAATTGCTGGGTGATCTCTCCCTGTCCTTATCTTGACCCACAAGCCTTTCATTATATTTTCTCTCCCCTGTCCAGTTGAGGAGGGAAGTGATAGAGCAGCTTCAGTGGGCACCTGGTGTCCAGCCAGGGTCAATCCACCACGGTGAGTATGAAAAAAGATGAGAACAATGAAGACAAAGATTTTACTATGACCTGTTGCTGTCTTTGGGGGTATTTCAGATTTACAGTGTCACATGAATCAGCCTGATTTTTTTAAATATTTTTTCTTACTCAAGTTCAAACACGAGGTTCATAATACATTTTCAGAAGAAATAATGTAGTTTATTTTTTTATATGCTACTGAAAATAGTTCTGCTAATCCACAAAGTTTGAAACTTAAGTGACAGTATTAGTAACAAACTAATCACTGCTTTGTCCAAAACTTTAAGGATTTTTTACATAAAAATAGTCAATCTTTGAGATATTGATCTCAGTTTTCAAAAAGTTACAGTAGTACAAACCAAACTATTAGGTTTTAGCGTCACGTTGCCACTGATGCAGTGTCATTGCTCAAGCCAATTTCATACATAATACAATTACTACATTGTCTTACAGTATTTTCATCACTTTTGCATATTTTAAACCGGTCGTATGAGATAATATCAAAACTTAGTTGCATTTACAGCTTGAGCTCTACTGCAAGCAATTTGACAAGCGGGTTCATTGAGGTTTGCAGGTTTATTCCAAGAAAAACAAATCAACAAAACCGCAAAGGAGGGAGTCCTTAAATTTTTGGAGACTAAGAAAGTAAACTTCAGAGATATCTCTATGAGTTCAACTTGGTCCACTGTTACTCCCTACCTCCATGATCAACCAGTATCAGAGTCAGGATGTGGGGCCAAGTGGACTTTGGATCTGACATGAGAATTCTCATGTAAAATACGAAAAAACACCCCTGACCTAAATGCAAACAGCCAAGCTTTTCCTGATACCAGTTTTGCATAGTTTCCACTGAAAAATACATTACAAATCTTTCCACAAACCTGAGATTTTCTGCCCTCTTAATAAACCCCCACATAGGTCAAATGCACAAGCTCATGGTAACGTGCCTATTAAATACTTGTCTGAAGAGAAACAGCCTACCTTTCATACTAAAAAACCCAACATATTTCTGTTTTGGTGGAATTTCGAACTGCGCTGCACTGCTCTTCATAGCCATATACTTTATTGTGTCTTCTACAGGACAGGGCTGCTTTATTAACAATGAAAAAAAAAGTTCATACAAAATACAGTTCTTCAATGCTGCACTGTTAAAAGGTCACTTCTCCACTCACCCTTTTTGACAAGAAAGGGATACAGAAGAATTACTTGACTTTGTTCTCTTCCAGCGTTGCACAGAAAGCTTTTAAGGAAGAAGTCGCTACAATATGAAAGCAACACAAAGAGGCCACATAGAATACTCTGATTATTTGAACCTAAATGACTCTGTTAGTGCACTAATCTTTCATCTACAGGGAATCAGAGTCTCATGTTGTTCACAGGGATCTAGAAAATTATCTCTGATCTTTGTGTCTATTTTTACACATCACAAAACAGCAATAACAGTTTGGTACAATTCACCAGACTTGGCCATCAGCTTCCACTTAAACTTGGGCTTTCCTGGAGAAGTACTGCTTTAACTGTATGTTAAAGCTCAAACTAAGCCTCAAATGCTCATGCATTTGTTTAGATCTTGTCTGTCAGCAGGATATTCTCCTGCCCGCAGTCCCGTTATCGCTACAGTTTCAGCTATGAGGCTACTGTTGATCTGTGTCTCCTGGGGTCAGAAAAAGAGTGACGTGAACCATCCCTAGCGCAGAAGCTCACAAAGGTTTCACTGTACTTGTGCACAAAAGCAATGCACGTGCTCTAAGCAGCAGTAAGACCCGTTCACCTGCATACTGCGCAGTCAGCATACAGGAAAAAATACAGTAAAACACTTTCCCATTTAGAGATTATTTTTTAAAAGCCCTGCTATAGTTTACAACCATTTCACAAAATGTTTTCTGTAAACAAGCGCAAATATCAACAAAAAATACAGTTGCCACAGCAGTGCACAGTACACGAGGAGGCGGTAAATGATGGCACTTTGTCACAGAGACAGCACCCTCTCCCAGACAAAGATTGCCCCTGACAAGGGAAAGGATATTTCATGGTCTTCAGCCATCACCGAGCATCTGGCCTCGAGTCCAAAAGGACAGATTGAAATCTTCTCAGTTCTGTCACATTTACTGAGCATCACACTTCCCATCAAAAACATCCCTGAATTACCAGAACCAGCCAAAAAGAAGTATTAGGCATAACGAATCGGGAATAATTTAGCCCTGATACCTGCAATATCTCCCATTGAAAAGGTCGGCTCCCTGATCAATCCCAGTAGTGTCATACAGGCTCCTAAGTATCCACAGCTTTTATTCAGCCACAAATATCAATCCTAAAAACTTTAACGCTTATTCCTGTTAGAGAAGTTGATATATGATCTATTTATGTCCATTACAATTTCAGCTGTTATTCTTACAGCAACCGTCACTTCAAGTAAAAATTGTCTATCGTCCTCCAGCATGCAGTCACTTGGCTGGTGAAAGCCAACTCTGCTTTTCAGAGCTGTTGGGTATTTGAAATTCAAATTGAAAATGCACAATGAAACAAGTTTAATCCCTTTAACAAAATAAAATCCTCCAGTCTTTGGTGAATCTTGTTAAAAGCAGACTAACAAGAGTAACACAGAAGTTGGTGGGTTTTTTTAGATCAAACTCCAGATTTATGGCCTCCTATTCATATTTTTCCTCAATAAATTCAAGCAATTCTTAGAACATATCTATCCCTATGGAAAGTTTAGGTCAGTTATTTGACATTTTGAAGGAAGTAGCTATTTCTTCCTTTATTCATTATTCAAGATACCTCCTTTTATGCTGAATTCCATAATATGGCTCCATTTATGCTTAATACAGGCAACGTGTGCAGAAAACAGAGATACCAACAAAACTGGAAGGAAGAAACATATTCACTGTTCTGCCATTCCACACGCTCAGCAAAATGTGTACGTACGGAACCTATATACTGCCACACTCGTTTTCTACACTGTGTTTTTTCGGACTCCCACTTAACAAGCCTGTCATTCCCGATGACGGTTTAACAGCTTTATATTTGTAGAAAAAATTATTTCCCAGCATGAAGTTCCATTCTGTGCGACGTTGGTTTCAACACTATTATGTCAGGAAATAGGCCTGTTTCCCCATTCTTCCAAACATTAGTCTGCAACCTTTGTTTTTTGTACTTAGATGTAAACGGCCCACATCTTGAAATTTAAGGCAGCTATTGCCATTTGCACTGTATTTCACCAGCCAATACTGGGAACTCTGTAGATTCCAGGGTGCCTGCTTTTTTTTTTTGGTGGGGGGCATTGGCTGAAGTCTGTTTTCTGGTATATTGCCCACAATAGCGCTTTGCCAGTGCTCCTTGCTGTCGCCACACTGTAGAGTCGCTCATACGAGGACTCAGCTACTACGTGAAAGGCTTGAAAGCTGCCACGGAGAAAAACACTGTCGCAATTCATAGTAAATGTCCTTGTGGGCTCTGGAATGTTAATGTGCTGCATACTGCAGCGAGGACAGGGCAACCAAATAGTTTTAAACTATTACAACGAGTTAAAAATTGCCCACTGGTAACTATTTAAAGGTCATTAGTTACTTTTTATATATATAGTGCATGTATTCAGCTAGCAGAAATCTGGTACTACATTGTTGGCCATAAAGGGAAAAGTTGTACAAGTTCTAAAAAGAGATCAAAGCCTGGGCCAGATCCTCAATTAAAGTCAAATGACTTATATCCATGTACATCAGCAGAGGATATTTTATAGAGTGCAAAATACTTTGTGTCAGAGCAAGAGTTAAGTGACAAACCATCACTGTTGTGGCTGCAATTCTAACTGTTCTTGTCCAAAAATATTCAAGAACTCAGTCAAACAAAATAATAAAAAACAATCCATGGAAGTGTTGATTTCATGTGTTGTCTCACTTCCTTACAAAAATCATCCTTTTCTTGCCTTCAGGAAAAATGAAAAATAATAGATAATGAAAGCAATGGATATCCTGCTTCCACCTTTAAGACCCATCTACATATCCTCACAAGTAACTTCAGCCACAAGCAGAAATAAATCCTGTGTATGAGAGTATAATAATATGCAGCGTTTGTCTTTAGCAATTCCTATAGCAATTCCTACGGCTTTGGGATAAGATATTTGATGATCTTGGAAAAGGATATTTTTTTCCTAAAGCTAAACAAAGGAAAACAACTAAGCAATGCCTTTACTAAGTTCACAGCCCTGAAGGGTAAATTGTTTCATCCTCCTGACAATTAAAACAATTCTATGATTCTTCCTGCTTCGACCATTAATTTGGTAATGCTCTGGTTTTCCTATACACGTGCTGCATAGTAATAAGTTCCTTTTTAAACAAACATGCTCAAACAGTGGAAAAAAAGACTAAACAAAAAAACCTTCAGGTTTTAAGTTTGTAAGTGGAAGAAAAGGATAATAGGCTGCCCAGAGCAGTAGGAAACTGAAAATATCAACTTTACATTGTTGACTTCTTGTGATTTACAGGTTTATTTTTGTCAAATAATCCCATGGTGTACAGAAAATTCTTTTCTGGTAGGTTCAGTCACAAATAGAGGAAAAACTTAGAAAAGGACTAAGAACAAGGGAGGATATTGGGTGAAGGGGAACTGAGAAAAACTGTCAAAACAAAAGTAAAGCAAAAAGGAATAAAACAGGCTTTATACGGCCCATATGGATTAAGATTCACTTATTTGTAATTCTGAATAACAGAAATTAATGCTGGAAACATTTGCTGAACTGTATTTGCACTTTTTATTGTAAAGGTCAAAGAGGTGTATAATGGTCTTGCAAAGAGAAAAAAGTAACAGTAATAAGGTCTATTACTTACTGTACTTGCTCTGTAACACTAAACCAAAGAGCAATGAACTGTACCTTTGGAAACTCTAAGGAATTGCCTTTTATAGCTGAAAGGTCAAAAAAGAATTTGGAAGAGTAGCTATTAAGTTACCTGGTCTTTATGTATCGTTCACAGTTTGCCAGTGAATTTACAGGAATTTCTACGTTGGGTAACAGAGATAGGGCTTGTTCCCTTTTAGTATTTAAGGAAAACCCAATCCCTTTTGCATATAATCCTCCCCCTCCCCAACACACACAGTCTTTCAAGCGTATTTCTTTGCTTTTGTATGTGTCTGTACCTATTCAAAATGAACACAAGCCTATTTCATAAGCACTTCCCCGTTCCTCTTGCAAGGCAGAGGCTGGCACAAGTGCAAACGCGCAGCAGAGTTGGGTGAGGGCAGCTGACAAGTATGCGGTAGCTGTCCCATCCCTTATGTGTTTTGCAAAAGCACTGTCAGTCCATGGGAAAGCTCTCTGAAGTTGAATGAGATGGCAGGAGGGGCGGCGATAAAGGAGCTGCGCTGAGAATGTCATCTATTTGAGCTGCACACAGCACATTGACATTTTGTCTAAGGCACAGTATCAGGATAGTGTTTCACTGTGCTGGCCAGGCAGGGACCGCTGCACTCCCCTTCTGCCCGGACAGGGGAGCCTGGAGAACAGAGAAAGTTTTTCTACTCTTGGACACTGAACCGTTGGGATCTTCAATGTTGCATTCTAAAATTATTGCTTGATGTGTACCCAAGAGCAGTTTCTCTGACCTTTCCCTGCTTTCCACACAAGGGATGTGAATGAAATAAAAACCTCCATACTTTCTACTTAAACCGAAGTGTTACGATAGTGTTCTTCTTTGGATGCTTTATCCAGCTCAGGGCTACACAACAGATACTGTCTCCAGTCAGAGTCACAGGGAAAAACCTCATTCACCATTCCAGCTTTGGATCCTCCCTGGGAAATTCGTAATGACGTTAAGATAAGGTTTTTACCAAGGAAATGCCTCACAGCAGTCATTACTTAACCACCCTAGACCAAGATTAAAATTATTTCTTTTATTGAGGAGAAAGCCAAGGCAACTGCTGACATTTTTGTGGCAAACACTGTAACTATCATTTCCGCCAAACAAGAATGTTCATCCATCTGGCTCATTAGGAGTCTATGCTCCAGTTAATCCAGGTCAAATCTGTTTCACTTCTGTGCAGCGGAAACGATTTTGAGAAGGCCTGTGCAAGGCCCACAGATTGAGGCAAACAGCTATGCAGAGCTTTGAGCACAATTACTGTGCAGCAACAAAAAAAAGAGCTTTCTGCCCTCTGTACCATTAGATAACATAGACCTAAATGTGTCAAGGCTCATTCTTGATTGTATTATTGGGTACAGAAAGTATTGTTATTTCAATGTATCATTGAAAAGCAGTTCTAATGATTACTGGAGTCTACAGTCTGGAACCTTTACACTGAGAAAACACCCAGCTAGCATGGTGTCTCACTGAAATAAATTTAAGCACCAAATAGGCTTGGCAGAGTAGTCCCAAGGGGACAGTGTGAGGAACAAACCCCACAGGTTGTGGATACCAGAATAATAAAAAAACAAAATAAATAATAGTTTTCAAGAATAATTTTTTGGTTCAACTGATAAGTTACAGACTTTCAGCGGTTTTCTTAGAAAATCCACTGAACTATATCTCTATTTTAAATGAAATATGCTTAGGACATTCTTTGTAAAGCAAACACAGAATTACAGAATAATACAGGTTGTGAAGGAAGCCATCTAGCCTAACACTGTACTCAAAGCAGGTCCCCCTTCAGTTAGGTCAAGTAGCTCAGGGCTGTGTCCAACTGAGTTTTGAACACCTCCAAGGAAGGTGATTCTACAACCCCTCTGGGCAACCTCCTCTGGTGCTTAACTGGTGACAACCACGGTAAGAAAAATATTCCTGGTATCTTGTCAAAATTTTCATTTTGGAAACTTGTTTCATCCTTTCCCTGTACACCCCTGAGAAGAGTCTGACTTAATTTTCTCCATAACTGCCTATTAGGTAGCTGAAGACAGCAATTAGACCCCCTCTTAGCCTTTTCATGGCTAATTAGTACAGTAGTTTTAACTTTCATCACTAGGGAGAATGCAGTTTTGCACTCAATACAGTTCCTACATTTTTGTAATGATAGGATTTTAGGCCTTTCTCAATTTGTAATTAACT
The DNA here is from genome assembly GCA_003993805.1 of Himantopus leucocephalus. NCBI lineage: Eukaryota > Metazoa > Chordata > Aves > Charadriiformes > Recurvirostridae > Himantopus > Himantopus leucocephalus. The sequence continues at coordinate 140,520,353 of RSEF01000001.1, forward strand.
ATGGACCTAGCTGTAAGTAAAAGGATGAGAACATCCTCTATTCACACAATATCTCTCTTATGCATACAAACTATATACACGTCTACATTTTATTATATTGTTAAACCTGTGCAGAATTACCTAAGTCCTCTAAAGATGACCAAAGCAAACTCAAACACTGGTCAGGGAAACCATGAGAGGCAAAGTTAAGCTTTAGTCACAAACAACTGAATTATGTAGCACGTTTAAGCAATAATGAGAATAATACATTTGTGATATAGTCCTTGAAACCACTCCCCAAATTTTGAAGAAAGCACATCTGCGTTAACAGGAAAATGGTGAATGCACACTTAGCAAGTGCATCTTTGAATCAGTTGCTGATTGAGCTATACACAACCTCTATGCAAATCTCCTGCAAGTTCAGTGAAATTATTAATTGTGCAAATACTTTTTGAGTCATTTGTAGGGCAGCTACAAAGAAGGGGAAAGGGCTTCTATATTAGATCCAGAATACTCTATATTATTATAGTATATTACAGAAATTTAGATGAATTAGTGAGAGAAAAAAAGGCAAAAGGAATGACATCTCAGTGATATCTTAGGGCCAAATCACACAGAACAGGGAGAAAGCAAAAAAGAAGAATTTCTTTGTTGGCTAGAGATGTCTCCAGAAGCCATCTCTAAAGACCTGAGTATGAATAGGTCTTCAAGACATGGCAAGACCAGAAGGGGAATGGAAAGGCCAGTAAGTCTCACGCTCTGGCAGAGACGTTGAAAGAGCCAAGAGGTTATCCTCACTAGGTGATGTTTCAGTATCTTTGTCATTGTAACTAAGTACCATTATGAAGAAAATAAACTTATATTTATACATGTATACCAAGCACACCAATCTTTGAATGGTAAAATTATTATTAACCAAGCACGGACTGGCAAATTCCCACATCTTGATCCCAGCAGAGTTGTGGACTCCCAAGAGTTTAAAGGAAGTGCGGTGCAGAGTTGCAAGAACCTAATGGGAGGCAACTAATACTAATTTTGAACAGGCAGTGAGGTCATCCACTCTGCAAGCTCCAAGACAAAAAGAGAAAATCATCACAGATACCCTTCATGGTATGATTTAAGTCAAAGCTGATATCAAAAGAAATCTTTGAACATAGCATTTTTGAACTCAACTTAGGCATATGAATTAATAAACCAGAGAAGCTGCAATCAGTTAAGTTTTATGGTAAATGGCCAAGGGAAAAGACTTGTAAGTTTATTAATATTTCATAGTATTGTAACACTAAATGTGGTATACATTAAATATGAAAGCAGTACTGAATTTCCCACTTTCTTTAGGAAAATACACTACACTGTGTTTTCAATACACAGGAAAATATAGGCATTGTTTTTCCTAATATCATTGAAACACTTCTTTCTCCCAGTTGAGAATGTGAATTAGGTTCCCTGGATAAATTTCTATTTTTCTCTATCACCTGTTTCCTCAGTATCCAAGTAACTAGCAAAAAGGAAGACTGAAAACATTGCAACAGAAATTGAAGATCCCCAAGGAAAAGAGACAGAAGTTTCTGTCAAGGATCAAGAGGGGATTAAATATATACAGTCAGTTAGCGGGAATGATTCTGGGAGAAGAGATTTACTAGAAACCAAAATTGCCTTACAGCTGAAGACACTGGAAAGCCTGCAAACCCAATACTGAGGAAAAGGATGAGGACTTGCCCACACTGTCACGGGGAGCACTTAGCTAATTTTTCTTGGCTCAGAAAAGTCTCCCCGTACAGTGAGACTTATGTTCTTTGGAGATAAACAGTAAAGTACTATAGGTGACAACAGCCATTTTCATAGACCAAGAGGCAATATTATCGATACCATGGAAATAAAATCCCTGGTAACTCCTGTTTGTTGCCTGATGACTAAAGCTCCAGAGGGGATTTTTTTTTTTGTTCTGTTCTGTTGTGGTGTTAGTTTTCTAAAGTGGTAAAGGAATAAGATCCTTTCAGACAGGGATAAGGGATTAGTGTATCTTGCTGATGATTCGGGGTCAAACCTGGCAGTGTAACTGCCAGGACGGTTCTTAGCAGTAATGAGGAAGCTGTCTGAAAAAAGGAAAAGAAGGATTCCGTACCACTGGCCACAGCAAACCATGTTACTACTTCAAAAACTTTAAGTTACTGACAATAAAGAGAGAGAGTGAAGAAAGAGACTGAGCAGGACATTTGTCAGTGGTCCCCTTACCTGCTGTGAAAGGCAACCAAGCCCAGTCCAACTCGCCCAGCTTTTTGTGCCAAGCTGTACAGGCCTCAAAACATCTTTTACTCAAACTATGTAAAAACTGAATCTAATTCTTTCTGGTGAGGTGGGAGGACGGGGGCGGACAGAGAACCATGACAAATAAATTAGCAAAAGAGGGCCAGCACCATGCAGCTGAGGGAGTGGTCTGGCACGGGCACCGCTGCCCGAACAATGGATAACGGGAGCAGCCCCAGAAGACCTCCTGCTGCCCTGGCCCCGCAAAACTGCAGCATTCCTCTCTTCCCTCCCTCAAGCCTCCAATGAATACGTCTCTGTTTCAAAAGTATGTGGGCCTGTCAGGCTGCAGCCTCAGCCCAAATCTGAGCAGCAGCATTCCCTCCGTGGCTTTCAGCCTCCACTGCAGAAGATGGACATCACCCACCCCACACAGCTGTGGCCAACGCAGAGAGCTGAAGGCAGCCGCTGGAAGAGCACAGGTGCCTCCCAGAGACGACTTCTGGGTTCTGGTGTCTATGGAGGCCTCTCCTCTGAGTTTCAGTGAGAATAAACAAGCTTATACCAAGTCCTGCTTATCCACAAACCCAGCTAAAGTCAAAGATGTGTAATATAGATGTCCTAGTTAGGTGCAAAAACTAAATTGAAACTAGGCACATTACAAGTGAGGTCTAAATTAACTTAGGCTGTGATTAATTAGACCTATCACAATTTAAGCATAATCTGTAATTTATGCCTTGTGGCATCAACCAATCATGTGGTTTATTCTACACACAGAACAAGAGAATTTAGATTACAGGGAGACATACTGAAGTGACATACAACAGACCTGTCATGGAGAGAAAGGAAAGAGAACTGGAAAGGGCTCTGAGTGAGAAACCTGTGTTTGCTCATTCTTGTTATCACAGTGACTTTGTGAAAGCTGTAACACCAGCAGCAAGGTCTTGCAAACCTACCTGCCAAGCAGTGTGAGAAGACATGGTGACATGAAGACGCAGATTAGAAGTAAAGACTGTTACAATAACCCCCCATATTTGCTATTCCTACTCACGTTTCTTTAGGGTTTTCTCCACCTTACATTCTCGTGCAAGCTCCTCGCAGGCGTGCATTATGATAGCACAGCTCTGTGGCTGCCGTGTGTCTCAGTTCCTTCCCTGAATCCTCTGCAGCTGTGTACTGGCTGATTGCTTCGTCCCTCTGCCCCACATCCCTGTGTGGCTTCATACAGCATTCCTCTTTCTGCTTTTCCATCAGTTCCTACTGTGCCAGCAGCCCCCTACTCTCAGGCATCCACCATTTACTATAATATTCATATAATCAAAACAAATGTAATTGTACAATTTACAACACAAATTGTAATTGTTTTGTAAATATATAAATATGTTTCTTTTATTGTAAGCGTCAGAAGATATGAATGCAAGAATAAATGATCAAACAAAGTGAAGGCCCAGGTACGTGTAGTTGGCCCGCTAGTGTTTAGACTGCATTGCCAGCTACCTCCTGTCCTGTCAGCAACTCTGCCTCCATAGAGAAATCTTGTGGAAGAACGGCTCTGTGCATAAAGAAACCTAGGGTACTAACTGCTTTATTCCCAAAAACAGGGGATTCACTGATTTTTCTGGTGCAATTCTGACTCGCTTACAGCACTGACATTTTTGTCTGTTAAAAATGATAATGATACTGTTAATAGTTCGGGCCCCATAAGAGGGTTTCTCTGCATGAAGTCAGGCTTGAGTGTTACACTTAATCTGCAGTTACATTTTAAATTGCATTTATATTATAGCTTAATTGAAGTGTGCATACAGTTTCCCACAAATAGTACTTTCAGTTGTTATACTATATCAATAATAATTATAACAATTTATACATTCATTCAACGTAGATTATGTGATAGTTAGATTACAAATGCTTTTGAATTACAGTGGAGTCAACCGTGTACTAGCATAAACCAACTTGTAGTTGTTTTCCTTTTTTCCTTTGTATACGCCCTTTTAGAAAGACTATCTTTAACTGATATGTGGGTGCAGGAGCCAATATACGTCTTGTTAATGAGTTAATACTGGAATTATTAAAGCTTTTTCTTTTCATTCTCTTGTCTATCGTGTTATCAAGGACCCTGTGATGTGTTTCAGCATAATTAGATCTTTTGACAACTGCTGTAATAGCTAATACCTGTCACTACCATCATATAAGGTGCTTGAAGCTTCCTAAACTCACTTTTAAGGCTCTCCTCTTTCTAACGTCTTTGATTGTTTCCAGCTATGAGTTCAGCCCTGGCCGCAGCAATGACAACTTCTCTCTTCATACAGAAAATATGCTCTTGCTCTCTTCTGCCAACCTAATTTCAGTATTCAAGTTCATCGACTAAAAAATAACCAGGCTTTTGCTTACAATGATTACAAATTCATAATCTCATCTGGGCCTCTGAATTTTGCAGACCATATTGACGATTAATATCCAATTAATGCTTGTAGACCCGTTGACTGTGTTACACATCTACAAAGCAAACTGTTGACACATTCATTTTTATTTCAAACGGCATGCTGTAGACTATATGGAATAGGGAGTACACTGAAAACTCTTAGCATATTCTGAACTTAGGTACAACATGACACCAGGAACGTATTCTCACCAAAAAACTTGAAAATGAAAAAAATCCAGGGATTTTTACCGCATAGAAAATACAGAATTACATCATTATAGACAAAAAAATAATCTCTGGTGTTTATCAGGAAAAGGCCTCAGGCAATTGCAGAGGGTTGTGCTGTTTCTGTGTGAGAAGGAAATAGTGGATTTCTAAAAGCAACTTCCCATGAATGGCCACAGCTAAGGGTATAGCTGTAGACCAAGAAATAGGCTACAGAGGATGCAAATTAGAATAAAAAGAATTACAACAAAATAAAATAGAGAGAATGCAAATTCATATGCTGTAAAACTGAAATAGAATATAACTTCCAAAGAAGTGGGATTAACTTAAGGAATCCGGAAAGCTGTGACACGCATGGTATGTTTTCTTTCTGGCTCAAAAATACTCTGTCTTAATGAAAAGCTGTTACATTGAAGTACATCTTGTAAGTTTCCAAATCAAGAGTCCTCAGGTTTCCAACAGGTTCCCAACTGGGAGCCCTTCCCACTAGAATGGGACTGAATGACTTCTGATTATAAGTCAACATTTCAAATATGTCACTTCAAACATCTTATGCTAAATTTCAAAAAATTCCAAGTAAAATAATGCCAAATAAACTGACTTTGAGAAGTTCCTTTTATCAGCCAGGCAGCATTTAGTTGCAGTACAAATTCATATAATTGCAGGATAAGCTATTTAACAGTTTAAGAAGCAGCTAATTCTTTCTTTGCTGCACTTTAAGAAGTGAAAATACATTTGAAAATAGGGCTTATAACTAGGTGGCATAAACAATTATGGTCTGGAAAAATAGTTAACATTTCTTATTATGTTTGTTTGGTGTTACTCTAAAATAATCAGGAAATATATTGAAATTATCATCATAACAGAAGTTGATAACAAAAATCACCAAAAGATAAGACAGGTCAAGTGAAAGGTGCAACAAACAGAATTTATCTACATCTAAAGGATTAAAGTGGCAAAGTTAACCACACTTCTTCTATGAGAGAGATACACTGATTTTACACCGGATAACAGCATTCATTTGGAAGGCAACAAACATTTTAAATGGCTTACTTGGATTTCTTTTTTTAACTAAAGATATCAGAACTAAAATCTCAACATGCTTACGCTTATTTCAACTGACAGTCTTGCAGGCTTTTTTTGCATTTTTGCACTCAGAATAAATTGCCAATGAGTCTTCAAAATAATAACCATGCTTTTACAGAATATGGATTAAATATTTACAATACCACCTAAGACACTCTGCTAACTTCTAATTTTTAAACAACTGTCAAAAAATGTTCTGATACTACTGCAGGTTTGGTATTATGTATTTAATGGACTTTGAACTTGGGCAGACTTTGAACAAATAATGGACATTCTACACTAAAATTAATTTCATTAGATGGGGTTACAGTTACAGTAAAAAGATGTTGAGAGAAGCTGGAGAGTTCAAATGAATACATTCTTACAGACTAACTCTAAATTGATTTGCAGCTAGTCCGTAATATGCGCACACAGGTAAACATGGACAGTTTTGATGTTTGTGTGCACACCATGCAAAAAACTGGCATCAACTGAGACATGAGAGACCCCAAGTCTGTTTCCGGCCACACTCCACGCTAGTCAGAAAGACTGCTGGCAAACAAAAGCACTGCAAGGTGACTATTGATCATTTGAGAAAGGTCTTTGTGATTGTGGGAGGTTCCTGAGGACTGGGAAGAAAGCAAATGGCACTCATTTTCAGGAAGGGCAAGGAGGAGTATCTGGATAACCTGGGAAGGTGATCAAGCAAATCCTCTTAGAAACTCGCAAATCATCCTCGAAACCATTTCCCAACATACAAAGGACAAGAAGGTGACTGGGGGTAGTCAGTGTGGGTTTACAAAGGGGAAATGATGCCTGACCAACCTGGCAGCCTTTCACAAAGTGACTCAGTGACTGGGGGGAGAGCAATGCGTGTTGTTTATCCTGACTTTAGCAAGGCTTTCAACACTGTCTCCCATAATGTTCTCATAAAAAACTGTACGGACTAGGTAAGCGGGCAGTGAGTTGTACTGAAAACTAGCTGATCTGCTGGGCTCAAAGGTTGGGACTAGTTGTACAAAGTCCAGCTGGAGATCTGACAGGAGCCTTATGCAGTTCAACAAGGTGAAGTGTCCTGCACGCAGGGAAGAACCACCCCATGAACCAGTATGTGCTGGGGACCTACCAGCTGGAAAGCAGCTTTGCAAAAAAGGGCCTGGTGGACACTAAGTTGGGCATGAGCCAGCAGCGTGCCCTTGCGGCAGAGAAGGTTAATAGTATCCTGGGCTGCATTAGGCAAAGTGTCACCAGCAGGTCAAGGGAGGTGATCTTTCCTCTCTGCTGCACCCTGGTCAGAAAAAGCTGGAGTGCCGAGTCCAGTGCTGGGCTCCCCAGTACGAGAGAGACATGGACATACTGGATCAAGGCCATCAAAGGGTCACAAAAATGATTAAATGATTGGACCACCTTTCAGATGAGGAGAGGGTGAGAGCACTGGGACTGCTCAGCCAGGAGCTGGGAAGGCTCAGGGGAATATTATCAATAACTATAAATACTCGATGGAGAGAGCAGAGAAGACAGAGCCAGGCTATTCTATTTGGTGTCCACTGACAGGATGAGAAATGATGGGCATAAATTGAAATACAGGAAATTCCACAGAGAAGTAAAGGAAAAAATTACTGCGAAGATGGTCAGATGCTGGAATAGGCTGTCCAGAGAGGCTGTGGAGTCTCCATCCTTGGAGGTATTTAAAACCCAAGTCAACATTGCCCTGAGCAACCTGCTCTCCCTGACCCTGCCCTGAGCAGGGAATTAGAGTAGATGATCTCCAGAGGTGCCTTCCAGCCTCAGATGGTCTGTGAGTCTGTGAAATTTCATCAGTTTATAGGCTGAGCAACAGTTTCTGGAAGCACTCCAAGACAGACACAACACCTCTTAGGAGCTCATAGTCCGTCAAAAAAAAAACCTTCTACAGACTGACTTATTACAACAGGAAAAAAATGGATTCCTTGGTTACTATTTAGGGATAAGACATTTTTCACTTTCTAGATAAGAATTTCCCAGATTAGAAGCAATAAACTTTTGCGTCTACAGTAGGTAGATTTAGGGAAAAAACTCTGGCCACATTTGGAACAAGTCCTCATTTGAACGTCCTCCTTTCAGTTAAGGGAAGCATTACTGGTCAAGTAAACTTTGCTTCACGTTTGCCTGCAACATGTCAAGAGCAAAATGAATCAATTCAGCAGTAGCAGCAGCTGGGGAGACTTGGCAAAACGACTGTTAAGTCAGCTTAAGATAATATGCAAAAATTAGCAAGCCTTCTTGGAAGAGGAAAGGGCTTATTTAAAGTAGCTAAAACAGTACAGCAATGGATGTGCATGACTCAGAGAAAAGGGAAAGTGGCAAAAGGACTAGAGAGAAAATAAGAGAGCTGACAACAGTATCAGTAGAAAGAGTTTGGGCTTCACAATTCAGCTGCTATTCCCTAAGAAAAATAGGCTTGTCCTTACAAGATGAAAGGGTGAACGTTCACCGTCATTCAGTTTGTTTCAAAACATAAATGTTTCCAATTATGGTTTTTAGCTGTAACAGTTGAAAAACACTATTTAGTTAGTAACTGTGCTAAAAATAGCAGTAATTTCGGAATTGATTCTGAATAGACATGCCTTGTTTTGAACAGGAAATAGAGATGGAGAACATAATCCAATAGATTTCCTTTCCCAAGGCAAAAATGTGCCTCAACTTACATTCTCTAAAGCTTTACATCAATCAGGTAATCAGGTCAGAAATACCACTTCACTGGGGATATCTTCTGCTCCTAACAGAGGAATTTGATACAATTAAGTGCAAGTTCAACTTACATG
>RSEF01000001.1:140529194-140543345 GCA_003993805.1 Himantopus leucocephalus
AGTTTTAAGTTTCTCTCCTTGCCCTTGTTAGAGCTTTCAGAACTGATTCATTTAATTATTAGGAAGAACAGACGGGACAGAATCAACCCTATAACGTGCTTGTCCTTTACAGGCTACTATAAAAGGAATTGTTCTCATGTTGGCGAGAAAACAAGAATTCCTTTTCGTGAAAAGTTATTTGGCTTCACCTTTGGTTTCCATTCAACACCCATTGCAACTGAAACTTTCTCCTCTGTAAACAGAATATAAGCAGAGCAAACACTTTAATCTGGAGCTTCTGCATTTTTAGAGAGTGAGTAACCATCAGTTGACCAAGCACTTATAAATGTGGCCTTAGAATTTAGTGTAAAAATATACTGATTTCTATTTTCAGCATCGTTTGCAGGGCTTGGAAGGGTGGGGCAGGGTATAAGCACAAAATATGTACTAAATCACATGATAAGAGAAGGTCGACAGTAAATAAATTTATATGAATAAAAGAAATGTTTTTGTCCTCCTGAAATCTAGTGCAAAGTATTAATTAATTCTGGGCTGCTAATAACCTTCACTGAAAGCAACAAACAAAAAGAATAAACCAAGNGCTGCTAATAACCTTCACTGAAAGCAACAAACAAAAAGAATAAACCAAGTTTGTTTGAATTAGTAAGGCTGTACGCATCACGTCCACAAATTCACCATCAGTCCATCACACGCTGGTACCTTCTGAGTTTCCTCTTCCCCTTTGTTTTGACGGGCAGTTTTAATGAGCCCCTTTTTAGCTGGGCAGGATCACTGCCTCCAAGGTAGTCCCACTTGGGTCTCTCAGCAGTAAGGAGTGCCTCTGTCCCTCTTGCCCTGAACAGCCGTCCTCACGTTTTCCTTTCTTATGAGCTGATCAGCTTTGAGATGGGTTAGACAGCCAGGAAGGGCCTGGGAGCTGGCTCATAGTTTCCAAGCCCAAGAATGCCACAGGACAGCTTTATGTCTAACAGCATTTTCCCCCGTATTGAAGAAATGGACACAAACCTTCTCAGTTCTTCCCATCTTCAGCATCAGCCATTTACATCAGAATACGATGTGGGGCTCCTATCTGCTTTTTTACAGCACCCATCATCCAGGAACTTCACAAACTGCTCTTTAACACCTCCAATAATGCTAACTATATAATATTATTAATGTTCTAGAAAATACAGTGCCTGCATTAATTTTCCACTGTCTCAGAAACAGCTGGGAAGCTCTGAGCTTTGTTCAGAGAGAAATAATTCATGGGCAGTCTTTTCCAAAGAAAAACTTTAAAACATATTAAAAAAGAAAAAAAAGAGAATGGAAGAACAAGGTGAAAGGAGCTATTAAAGTATTTGTGTGTGGCAAGAGCAGGAAGAGCATTGGGAGGGAGGACAGATGGACAGAGACCTCAGAGTTCTCCACGTAGCTTTTGATACATACACCGTCATAAGAGCGCTAGCTGGGTCAAAGTAGTAATAGGTCTCGCTGCAGAAATATTTCTTATAAGAAGCTTGTACCTGGCTAGGACCAATAAGGAAATCTTTATTTCTTTCCTCTTTCCCTTCCCCCCCGGCCCTTTGGTTTTTCTCCCCCTCTCCTGCCACTGCAAGTCCGTGACCTTCAGAAGAAAATGCTTCTGCTTTGATAACAGGCTGCAAGCCTCCAAGGACTGGCACTGCTTTCTGGGAGAGAAAACTGTTGCCTCGCTCAGAATCCAATCAAAACCTGACTGTACCAAATGAAAAATAAACCAAGGACATCATTATTCCGTCTCATTGTGATTTGGCTTGCCTTCAAATCTCATACCCTGTATATCTGAAATAGCAGCAACGCCTCCATTAGCTGAGCCTTCCAACACTTTAATCAAAGTATCTTTCAGGAAAAAAAAGGCAGAAATGTCAAATTCCAATCACCCTTTAAATTCCTTCAATTCCCTGTGCTACACAAAATTAAAAGCCTGGATAATTTCCCTTAAAATTTCCCTTAAAAACCAGCGTGCACGCATGCAGACGCTCAGCCACGTGGGCGGGCGCCAATTTTAGAACATGGCAAGCACCGATGGGGCAGACAGGGAAGCTCCTCCGCAGGCATTCTGCGCTCACAGGCACGCTCCTGCAGTCAGTGTAACTGATTTTTCACAAGTGATAACAACTTCCGTACTTTATAAGAAATATAGGTTATAAGGATGTCTAGCGGAACAATGCCACGTATCTAGTCCAGCACACATTACAAGTAAATTTTTGTCCATTTTCTTTCTAAGTTTACATTAAGAATATCAAATACTGGTTTTGCTCTTTTTACTGGGACACTTTTGGAGGGCGAGACCCACAGCTTTCTCAGAGTTTACTGAGAGCCAGAGGAATAAAGTGGTTAAAAGAAACAGGCAGAAAGGGTTTGATCAGCCTGACTGTAACTCTCTCTCTCTCTCTCTCTCGTTCTGTGGTGCTCATAATCCCACTAGGTCCCCAGGGATCTTTCAAAATCTTATAGCAAAGGCAAGGTAAGAAAAATGTGATATTCTGCGTCCCCATTTAGGTCATCTCTACACACTGAAGAGTTTTCAGCTTTTTTTTTTTTGAAAAGGAATCCCCAAACCACTAGAATACTTCATAGAAAAATACTGTAGAAAACAAAACCACCCTTAGGACTAACATACTTCTGTAATGTTTTCTATGAGGAAACTTCTACTACTGTAATTGTTTTATGGCTAGAATTATGCTAATTTTAATCTGTTTAGGACGATAATCCTTTAAAAATGTTTTAAGAAAGAAATTAAGTGTAATTGTGCCTTCTTAATTTTTATCTTTCATGAACATACTCAAAATGACAAGAACATATGCTTTTACTCACGTAATACTATTTATTTCTTCTACGTATGCTTGCAATACTTACAAACTATATTTCACCTTTAGACTGTATGCAACTGATAAAAATTTAATCATACAGATACTCATTATTTAGAAAATACAGAATTGGAGAGAGAAAGGACCAGGAAACCTCCTAAGTATTATCAGCCCCATGCTCTAAATAATATTCAAAGATTAAAATAGAACTTGTGACTTGATTTCTTAAAATCTTCTTCTTTGGGTACTCTGAACCCAAACAAACAACTCCTTTGCTCCACATGTGTTTTTCCGGGAAGATGAAGGAGCGTGTTCCCTGGCGCAGCCCAGCTGGCAAGCCGTTCTGCAAAGCCACACTCTGCTAACCATTACTTCTGCTTTCCACAAAGCTCAGTCTTTGATAAGGCACATTTATTTAAAATTCCTGGTGCTGTTCTGCTTCCCCTGACAGCGATACGGTATTATCGCAAGTGCATCCTCCTCGACAGCAACGCGATGCTATAAAGTTCCGCTAAATTTATTGAGGAGTCTTTTTCCAGCAGTTAGCTATAACACAGTACAATGGCTATCCTCCTAAATGATAATTAAGCTTTGGGGTAACATTTAATTGAAAATGTACTGTGAAAATCAACAAGTCAGCCTTTTCAAATCAAGGCTGCTTGGTTCACAATCCCGTTCAATGTGATTTTGTCTAACAGTAATCCATGACAAAAATATATGAGCTTAATCCTGTTCCCCCTGGCAATCATTTAAAAATGCTTAACTCCTTGGACAATTCTGAGGCTCAAATAATTTCACAGTATTAGTCAAGGGTTAACCTTTTTCTACAAATATTGTACCTTTTCAGTTATAAATAACTCTATCTGACCAGTAACTGTATTCTATTAGTAATATAATTGAATCTTTTCCTTTGAAAAAAAATTTAAAAAGTGAGTGGGTTAATTTTCATGGGATCACCAGTTTTGTACATAACATGCTGCCAGACTACTGTTCCTTGAATGCAGTCCCCTGCTCAATAAGCATCCTGTAAAGAGCCACGGCCAGCTGTGATGCCCATGGGGAGTTTCGGGACCAGGGGTGAGGGAGCAGACACTACATAGGAACGGACAGGACAAAGAACCCTCCTGCACCGGCTGGGGAGTGACTTTATGAGATGTTCTTTCCTCACATCCAAGACCCAAAGACATTTGCTGCTATCCTTCTCCTACCTCACTGAGTTGTCTTAGGCCACAGCAAATCACACAGACCAACAGGAGCAACTTTGTCATGCGAAGGGGCTGGCGCTGCCAACCCAGCATTCCCCCCAAGGTGTGCGAACATCACCAAGCTCATTTCAGAAGAGCTTCAGTGTGACCCTGGCGCCCCGCACGCCCACTGAGAGTTTGTGCCCATTAGCCGAACCCAGAGCGCATCTCTTGAGTTCAGCGTCCTCCCAAAGGGATGCAGGGCGTGTCCTCTGGAATGCGCCCCAATACACGGTAATAAGCAAGGACATCTGGAAATTTGCTTCAGAAACGCACTTCTGACCTGAGCTAAAGCATGAACCTAGATGGACCTCCGCTACAGTAAAACCATGATATCTGGTAAGAGACCCCTTGTGGCCACCAAATTTCAGGCAGGATTAGTTTCTTTTCTACAGTGGCTCTGGTTTGATGATTAATTCTATTTTTAGTCACTACTTTGTGCAAATCCAAGCAGAGAAAGAGGATGCCTGTGTGCAGCTGCAAGCAGAATTTGGTTCCATGTCAGACTAAGGACGCAGAAAGAGGATTATATCTGCTAGAAGAAGAAATACAGCATATCATATTGAATACCCTAGGGAGGGTGGCTTCTGAGATAAAGTTCACAGTAATCTCATCTTAATTAAAACAAAATGAAATTTATGATAACTCATTTCCCTGCCGCTTTATTATTTAGGTGTCATTGTCAAAGACTCGAAATCTAGGAAGAGAGAGTCACTGCCCCAAGGAGTTTCCAGTCTAACTCAGGCAGAAATAAATACTGAATAGCTCAGGAAAGAAAGTAAAGCTCTCAGCGGTGAATAAATACCTTTATGTTTTCACAAAGGTCATTCTCAGCAGAACTGAAAGCAGGGGATGGAAAACCCGCCTTTACTGCTGTGGCATGGGAGACAGCAGAAGAGAAAAGGGAAGAGGTGAATGCAGAGGTGGATGAAGTGTTGGAGAAGGGACTTTAAGAAAAGATGAAAGGTGGATTTAAAAAACAATGCAGAGGTGTAAGTGACTGCTGTCACCTCTAAGAGCAAAAAGTTTTCATCCAATATAGAGAAAGATGCAAAACAAGCACAGGCAACAAGTAGGAGAAGTGACATGTCCTGAATGAAGGCTGGGGATAAATTTGAGAGCATTATTTTGGACACACTTTGTCACAAAGTGCAGATACGGCTTTTTCCTTTTTTATTGAAATACAACTATAAAAAACCTTAACAATATTATACAAAATTGTATTGAGAAAAAATGCCATGCCCTTTAAAAGAGTGAGGATACAGGTGAGGAAATCAATTCAGCTAAATAATTCCCAAGAAGCGCTAGGATAGCTCCCTTTCATTTTAGATATGAACATAGTTACGTGACATAATTTAGCAAGTGATTTAATGGCTCTTGTCATGAATACTATTCATCTGCTAGATGCAACCCTGGTTTTCTATTCATATTTTTCAAAAGCTCTAACACAGCTATTTTTTTTTTCTTTCCCTCACCTACTACATCTTCAGAATGCAATTATAACTTCTGAGCAAAGCAGCAAAGATCTTTCCCCCTTACTTAGCAAGCACCTGCCCAGCTTCCCTTGCAGCACCATCTCCTCCTCAAGGCTGAGGACGAGCAGTCTGGGCTGATATTGTGACTCCCTTGGGAAGGAATTATATAGAAAAATGAAGACAATAAATCCTCCTTATTCCTCTCCAAAGAGAACTGGTGGAAAAGGTTGGGCACTACATAGTTTGCTCTTGAGCGTGCCATCTTCCTCTTGCCAACCAGGAGTAAAACCCCTTAAGAGAAATCCATGACATTTCTTCTTCCCAGCTGCATCCCCAATATTTTCAGAAGTGAATAAATTTGCCTCCTAATTATTTCATATGTGACGATGATGATGATCTCATTATTCTATCCTTTCTCAAACTGTCAGATTGTGTAAATAAGTAAAGGGCCCTATCACTGTAGGACCTCTCCTAGCGGTACAAAACTGTCTGCAAAATTCACAGCTGATTTAAGTCTTATTTAGTGCACAAGATAACACAACCTGAGTTCTTCTTGAAAAAAGGGAAAGCAAACTGTGGCATAAGACCACACCTGCACCCTGAAATTTTCTGTTTCAATCTTCTTTCCTGTCAGACGTAACAAAACCTAACATTATTTTCAGGAAGCTTAATTAGAAGTTAGTGACCATAGAGTCCATTATATCTTATGGGGGAAAATGACACTGTACATCTATTCCCATGGCTTTTATGATCCGAACAAATAGACAAAACCAGGAATTCTATTATTATACATACACAGGACTAAGCTGAAAGTGGAAGAGTCAAAACAGATCATAAAACAGGGGGCGTGGACCGTAGATTAAGTCTGAACAATACTGACACTTTTTTTTTCCCAAGCACAATTTGTTTTGGGAGCCTGGGTGGGGGAGGAGGAAGAAAGATCATCTGGGAGCATGGTAGATGGATTTTTAAACACTCTGTCATTCTTTCATTCTTGGCTCTCTCCAGTTTCTTACTCTTGGCATCCTCTGTTTTTCTTCTTATTGCACAGAAAGGACAGCTTTAAACTAACAAACAAGCACAAGTCTGGAAAACACGCCTGTTCTTTTCTGAGAAGCGCATGGGAGAGCTCAGCTGCTGCTCACTTTGAGCAAAACTGACACCCCTTCACTCGGTTGTTACCAAACAGTTCAGTGGCCAGAGAAGAGCTCTCTCACTCCATAAGTTAATATTAGGCAGTGAAACTGCGTATGTCATTAAAGTTCTAAGCAACTGATTAATCCTTTGATGTGTTGGCAAATTATGAGAATAATGACACAAATTTTTTTCAAGTGTATTGGTCTGTCTTCTCAAGTCTTTCTTTTTTAACCCCATGCTTTAATAACTGGTGAACCTCAGGAAGAATTCGTTTCTTTTTATTCAAAGGAGAGCTGGGTACTGTTTCTGGAGCACTGGAGCACTATATAATGTACAGGATATTACCACCCTAACAGAGGCAAAAAAATTCTCTTTCTTTTTACCCCCTGGTGCTCTCCTTCTTTAGACTTGGTAAGTAAACATTTAAAAATGCATGCTGTTAGTGGGCTGCATAGCACTACACTGCTCTGTCAAAGTGAATATTGTGATAAGTTATGTCAGTCTGTTCATACTTACAATCATCTTCCACTTCCTCATACCAAAGCATGTGAGCAGACATGAAATCTCTCCACAAAAAAGAGGAAAAGGAGAACAACAGCAAATATTTCTCGGCAAAGTATATTCCAACTTTGCTGCTCCAGTAGCTTTTGCTGAATTAGGCTTGTCCCTGCATAACGACAGATGTGTCCCCGCACAAGCCCCAGCAGCTCTGCGAAGGAGAGCGCCGAAAGCACCCCGGTGGGATGCAGCTCCGGGCTGGCTGCCGGCAGGGTCTGCGTCCCGGGCAGGGAGAGGCAGGGATCCTCACTTCCACCCAGCCGGCATGGTAACTAATGCCAGTGCTCTTTGGAGGCCCCTAAATGTTTCAAATTCCAGGACCTGCGCAGAAGCAATGCTCTGTGCTTCCCTCAAAACAAAGTTGATTTCCCATAATAGGACAGCCCATGCTCTCGACATATAAGGCTCTGCTTCCAGGGTGGCATGTGCAATGGATTTAAATTATGTGTTACGTCTTTCCAAGGAACATTTAGCACTACAGAGCAGGGTGAAGATATTTACTTCTCCCTTCGTGCAGTTCCCCTGAGAGACCTACAAAACAGACTTTCCCCCTCCCCAGCAAATGACCCTCAGCCCATCCCCACATAGGATCCTCCCTGTTTGGGAGAGGAGTGGTAACCCTCCTGTATTTGGCCCTTCTCTCCCAGCCTAGACTTTTGGGATCACGAGCCCTCTCCCAACCAGGGGAGAAAATAAACAAACCCCAAAATAGTGCTGTCACCAAGCTAAGTGTGTAAATACTAACACAGGTTGTGATAAAGCAGCAATAGTGGCTTTAAAAAAAAAAAAAAGCTATTGACTTACAATTGACCTTTCCACTCCCAACAAAACCACGTGGTGCTGCTGCTATACACAGCCCAGAAACACCCCACAGAAGAAGCAGAGGCAGGACAGTACGCAAGCTGCCTGCCACTGCCTCTTGCTAACAGCGCGAACATCCCTTCACTCCCAAATCCCCGAAGCTGCTGGTCCCAAACCTGGGCTCACTCTCTCCCCCTGCATTCAGTCCCAGGACGCCTTAGTTTATAAGGGAATGAAAAGCAGGCATCCACACAATACTTGGGAACAGGACTGTGGCATCCTCCACCCAAACCCATATTTTTATAAGGCTGTTTTCTACAGTATATACTTTGTACAGTATATATGGCCTTTACACATAGACCATAAAGAATCATGGCTTCATTTGAAAAGTAATTTGGAAAAACACTCTGACGTTGTTCATTCCTTTCTTTTTTAAAATCTGTCCCTAAAACACTGAAAAATGTTATTTTTCAGTTTTAAAGGTTAAAGTGCCTAGTCACGGTGATTACAAGTTTATAAGTAAATTCCTGGATTATACAGAAAAATAAACACAAAAAAAATGAAGTGCATAATATACCCTTACAGCCACTAGCATTTTCTACACCGATAGCCAAATTAATACCCCGGAGAACCTGGATGTACAGTACATGCCAACAGACTCCTAAGGATTAATTTGCAGCCCACAGGAACTGCAAGTCATGAACTGATGTAGAAAATAATCTGAAGCAGAGCAGAGCACGCTGTGACAGCAGCAGCATTTTGATTATTTGAGGGAGAAGGAGACTGAGCAAACTCAGGAAAGGAACTGCTTATTGTGCAAAAGTTACGTTTTAAAATATTTAAGGTCACCCTTGATAGCAGATGCTGTCAATAACTGAGGCCCAGTAATGTACTTACAGACTACAAGGGAAAGTTATCTTGAAGGCAGGTGTCTAAAGCTAGAACTGCGATCCTCTTGACTTCTATTCCTTTCAAGGTGACTTAAATTTTTACTTCAAAACTTTCCAGGTGCCTAAAATCTCTGTTTCTGAATATGACCAGAGGGCCATCATCTTGACAGAGCTCTTCAGTCTGTTTTACACCTAACTCCAGTCATAATCCACAACATTCATGGGGTTTATTCATCCTCTCTGACAGTGTCTTTGAGACCATCAGAGAATACCCACATCGGGCTCTGCAAGAAATGCAATGCTACTCAATACTTTCTTCTAAAACATGGCTCAGAGAAATGTCTGGTGGTAATATTTACAATGGCTTACAAATTAAACAATCCTCCAGATGCAGGAAAAACAGATTTGCTTCCTCTCTTCTTGCTGGGGGAGTTCAAAACTCCTGTGTATCAAGAGAGCCCCCGGTCCATTCGCAGGAGTGCAGAAACCTTCAGCCTAGAAAGATTTTCCCTTCCTCCTATTGAAATTCCTCCAGTCAATGGTTAAAGAGTCAAGATTTGCTGGGCCATAGAGAGAAATAACAAAAGTAAGTGTTCAAATCTACTGGGTTTTTAGGTTGGTTTTGGATGTTTAGGGGTGGGGTTTTTTTTGTTTTTGGTTAGAGGGGGTGTAAAGAAACTTGAGAGGCTCTTAAAAATTGAATACTATTTTCAGCAGCTATGAATGCTGCAATTGGTTAACACGGAGAAGCATCAACTCTGCTGAAAAGAGGTTTTAAATGAGCTGTCAGTCCCTACTGGACAGCACGGTGTACATTTATATTGCATGTATAACCTGGAACAGGTTTATCATTTTGACACACCAGCATTGCTTGTTTATAGGGGTTGGGTTTTTTGTCTGAACCAGCATTTAAAAGCTCTGGCTCTCTTCAGCAACAGAGAGCAAGTCACAGCCTCCAGTAGACCTATGTCAAGTAATTAATGTACACTGAATAAATGCTGGTAGTCAGAGGCCACCTGCCTCACTCTTCCTTCTAGATGCTGCAAGTAGCAGGCTCCGACCTGCCGCAGCGCTGTTCGGTGCTCTGAGACTACAGCGCCTGTGCTAGATGAGGGGAAAGGAGCAAGCTTCAAAGTCATAGAGAGGTTGAAAAACGCAGAAAATTTGGACTGATAAAAATGTATTATTTTTTTTTAAATGATTGCTGGCAGCTCTAGCTTAATGTTGCCTTCCTCTTTCACAATCAGTAACGGGTTAAATGAAAGAAAACTGTCTTCCTCACAGTAACGGTTAGGGTGATTTTCAGCCACCCATTAAAACACACTTTACACAGAGGCTGTTTATTTTCCTGCTTGAGAATTCCTTTCAAAACCCAAGTATTGATAAGGTTGAAAATATCTCCCTTCTAATGGTATGAGCGTGACAGTAATGCAGAGTTCGAGAAAATGCCGAAGAGGCCAGTAGCAATCTGAAAACAAGGCCCAACAATAAACTGTCTGTTCAGGGAACATTTAGGAGATGGGGTTCAGCATACGTCAGCATGACCTTAGAAAAGAAATGGATTTCAACATCCAAATTTGGCAGCCAAGTTTATTGTTTCAGCAAGCTAAACTAGAGGGAGGTTCGGACTTGAAGATAACGGTCAAACCTTAGACTGGACATGGGAACCAAGTTCTCAGATCTCTAACACTTCCTCTCCTGTACTATATTAAAGGGCTACACTGAAATTCAGGACTTCTCTGTCAGGGGGAGGAAAAAAAAGACACAATTGGAAAATCATGTTTTTGACATAGAAAAAAAAAATTACAGTAGCCAGAATAATTTATATGGGAGGAGNAAAATTACAGTAGCCAGAATAATTTATATGGGAGGAGAGGCCCCCAGTTCAACATAAATAAATCAAATGAGAACATCATGTTAACAACCTCCATGGAGTAACTAATATTCCATCTCACTGTAATTTTCTATGAAGCAAGCACGAAACAAACCCCCAACAAAAGAAAGCACACCATATTGCCGTTTATATCGTCTATCACAGACAGCATCTCCTTTCCCGTTAACAGATAAAACAAGGAAATAACAAATAGGTAGCATGCCGCGCAGAACTGATTTACAAACCTCTTATGACTTTTTAAACATCCCAGTGGCACATGTTGTTTGCCAATACAACTCAACATCAGGCAGAGCGCTTACAGCATAAACTTAAGACAGATGATATTTTGATTATAATTTCAGAAAACATTTCAACCTTTATTCCACCCTGTTTTGAACTCCCTGCCAATGCTGACCTAAAAAAAATAAAGGCAATCCAATCCTGTCGCTCAGTTCAACCATTAGGCTCATAACAAGATGTCTCTGTGCTCTTGCCAGTATTTGCAAATCTATCACATCTATCTGTGTGGGAAGAAGTGCTGAGCTCCAGGGACTATGGGACTGATGTGAAGGGAGAACCGGGATGGGAATCTTTTAAGCACTAATGCGCAGCGTGGGGTTTTGCCCTGGTGGTATATTGGCTCTGAGTCTTTTTATTATTCACTTCCTGTTATGAAAAAAAAAAAAAACCCCAAACCAAACCACTTGCGTGTCAGCAACAGAGGAAAAACAAATCTTCGACAGCTTTATCACAACAGAAGTAAACAGACAGCTTTTGATTTTCCTGTGAAATCAGCAAGAAAGAAAAAGAAAAAAAGAAGAAAGAAAATCTTTCCAATGTGAGCCACTGAAGAACTTCTTTCATTTGTTTCTTAGCCTATTTTTACTTCAAAAAGGAATACATTATAGAGGTTTTTAGGACAGGTTGCAAGGGTTTGTTTTGTTTGGATTTTTTTCTCTGTATGCTTATGTGATCTACAGACCAGAAAGAAACAGAAACAAAACCAAAAAAATTACTTGCTCTAAATTCTGAAGGAAGTAGTAAGTTTTGGATTCCAGAGTGGAAAATATACATTTAAGTTTAGAGTCAGAAAATCAGCTGTCAATATAATGATTAAGCCAAATCCCTCTCATATGCAAGGGGCTGTTAAAAAAACCCATCCAGTTTCCATCCAATGTATTTCTATATCATGAAACACTTCTGTTCGAAAACATGCTTTAGTATATGAAACAGCATATTAGTTCATTACTGTGTTTGTGCTCTCCCCAAGCAAGCTATCTCCTTCATGCTGTAGTCGCTGCGGAATTGGAGTTACTATTTTTCGGAGAGCATCTAGCACAAAGAAGGGCTGGGCTTATTTCTTACTGGTTCGACGTAACAAGTAACACTCAGGAAACAAGCGGTAATCACTATCCATTTTGGAAAGCTTCAGCTAAAGAACAACCAGTCCTTTCTACCTTTAACTCTCTTTGGGACGAGGTCCCAAGCAGATGTAGCGGGGCAGTATTTGCTGCCTCTGTTTCCCATATGTATAATGTTCGTGCTCTGCAGATCTTCATTCGCAAACCCTATCAATTCTTCAACTTTCAGAAACTTTCACCTCAGCAGAAATGAAATCAATCTTAACTGGAGTCAGTTGGACCAGACTACTCAGAAGATATACTGAGCCATCAAAAGGTAAGTGTAAAGGATAGCAAATTATATAAAAACTAATATTAAGAGTACAAAGAAGAGAAAAGGAAGAAGATTTTAATTACCGATATATACATGGTAGGAGTCCAAGTAATAAAAAGGAATTAAATTACTCATTTATGCCTATAAAATATCTGGTCTTAATCTCTCCAGAGAGGCTCAGATGACCAGAAAGGAGAACATCTTATTAACTAATATTTCTTTCTCTGAACTTAGGCGTGTAACTGAGTCCAGTCCCCATAAGCATCCCACATAACCTACAGAGAGGATCCTCCGCCGGAGAGTATCTGAGTATCTAAAAGAGGCTCCTGCCCCAAACTGCCCTTGGGGTGGAGGAGCTGGGGGGAGAAAGGGGTGCCTGGCTCTGGCTTTCTCTTTTGTTGGCCTGGCCTTGGTTTTGCGCCCAGACCATGAAAGGCCAAGATCAGACTGGCCCTCTTCTCCCCATCTTCTCAACGTCCACAGGAAGAAAATCCAGGCACATAGACCAGAAGTGAGACACAGCACATCACGTGAGGTCTCCCAGTTCAACAGAAATCCGTCTGGTGCAGTTACGTTATCAGGGTGGGTCCAAAACACAGCTGAAATTTACCCATTTTTGAAAGCCATTGCAACTCGCCCAAGGGAAGTCTGTGTTCAGTGTCATCATCAACATTCCAGGGGAACTGATCCCAGCCTCCACAACAAGAAGTTGCTCAAATCTAAGTAATAATGACTTGATTACTTGCGTCACATGTAAATAGTGAAATACTAAGCAATTTTTATGCACACATGCACATTCACATGCATGTATGTCACCGAGAGACTGAGTGCATGCACAAGCAAGGGCTGGTGATGGTAACACATGCGTGTGCACATCTATACATCTTTTAAGAGGCCCCACTTTCACAAAGTTGAAAACAATTATAAACACTCCTCAGTAAGGAGAAAGAAGTTAAACAGCGAAATGGGAACGATAATTGGAAGATGTTTGAAAACAGTGTCTAGGAACGTACATGTCATTACAAAGAAAAGAAGTTCCTCTGGTTAAAAACAAACAACTGCAAACAAAAACAAATTTAACCTAGAAGAGAAGCAGGTATTTAAAAAACAAAAGCAAATACAATATGTAAGGAGCACAGGAAAAATGCCAAGCTGATTGCAAAGAATATCAATAAGGAACTAAGGGGTAATTGTGAATCAGAGTCAACAATCCATACGTACGAGACAGAGAATTCACCTAGGTCTGCAGGCAAGCTGCATCAGCTCTGCCAAAGACAATTCAAGGTCATTTTGCATAGCAAATGTGTTAGCTGCTAACATAAACACAGATTTCTTAAGGGAAACACAACTCAAGCGCCAGCCGCCTACACAGTATCCCAGTCATCCCATCACATATTCCCTTAGCTTTACTCTGATCTAGTCAACGTTTCAGCTGTGTCCAGTTTTGACACCACACTTTATGAAAGCCACAGACAAACTGGAGAGCACTTAGCATCACAAATATCAAAACAGCCAGTTTTCTTTGTGAAGAAAGACTGAGGGAACATCACGTGTTTAGGCTGGAAAGGAAAGGCAAAGGAGTACACAGATGGTGCCTTTCAGCACCTAAACATGACAATGCTCTATTACCACAGAATCACAGAATGGTCAGGGTTGGAAGGGACCTTCAGA
>RSEF01000001.1:140543445-140576008 GCA_003993805.1 Himantopus leucocephalus
AAACAAACCAAACCAAACCAAAACAAAAAAACAAACAAACAAAAAAAAAACAAAACAAAAAAGGGATTGGGAAGAGAAAGAAGGTTGTCAACTGTAGATGAAAAATACACAGACATGTCCACGCTGATCTGAGTAATTCCACACATAAAATTAATGTATGTTTCACATCTGCCACCATAAAAGATAAAACTATCTAGTCTGTTTTAAAAGTATAATGATTACAGGGGATCACTTCTGATTCACACTCAGGTCTAGTTTGAGTGCCAGCCCTATGGTCTGCACAAGTAAACATCTCAAAACTCTGTGCTAAAAGAGCTCCAGCTTCAAAGTTTTAATTAACTCAAAACAGGCAGCAAACTTTTAAAGTGCCACCTGTTATCAATAAACCCAGGAGGTGCTGAGCGATCAGCCAAGGCCCTGCACCCCTGGGCCACCTCCATCAAGTGAGGTGTGCAAAGCTGCCCACTTCAGTTGCCTCTCTGGCTGCTTGCTAGCGAGAGCAGCCCTGCTTCTCACCCACCCTCCCTGCACCCCATCCTAAAGCACTGCTGCGTCGCCTTCTGCACCTGAGCTTGGGATACCAGTCTAAAAAGCAACCCNTGGCTGCTTGCTAGCGAGAGCAGCCCTGCTCTCACCCACCCTCCCTGCACCCCATCCTACAGCACTGCTGCGTTGCCTTCTGCACCTGAGCTTGGGATACCAGTCTAAAAAGCAACCCTGCCAGACTCCTAGGCTTTCTACATGCAGATTACAGGTTGCCCAGAGAAGTTGTGGATGCTCCATCCCTGGAGGTGTTCAAGGCCAGGCTGGATGGGGCTTTGAGCAGCCTGGTCTAGTGAAGGTGTCCCTGCAGGGGCAGGGGGGTTGGAACTAGATGATCTTTAAGGTCCTTTCCAACTTTAACCAATCTATAATTCGACAATTCTATGAAAGTTGCAACAACACACCATCTGAGGCTACAACTGGTTCCAAACACATGGATTTTCCAGCAAATGCTTCTTCTCAAAATGGAGAATGACCAGCAGATAAAGACTAACTGTCTCTGGTAGGTCCATACATCTTTCAAACTTTCACCAAGACGCAACAAGAGAGGAAATACAGTAAGTGGGAAATTCCTTCCTATCCTGTGGATGATACATGACAGCCACGGCTTTACTATACCATCACACCTTATGTACTCCACCTGATGTACACTGGGCTGGTGTCCTTCGGGGAAGCCAAGGAGGGTACCTGGGGAGGCGCAGCTGCCGCTGCAAGGTGGTGCTTTGCTCCCTACTGCAGAGAAGCCATCCTTCATTTCCATTGCTGAGCAGTGCCAGCCAGCCTGTGCCACTCGTGGGGACCCACGTGCCGCAGGCCAGGCG
The DNA here is from genome assembly GCA_003993805.1 of Himantopus leucocephalus. NCBI lineage: Eukaryota > Metazoa > Chordata > Aves > Charadriiformes > Recurvirostridae > Himantopus > Himantopus leucocephalus. The sequence goes on from RSEF01000001.1 coordinate 140,544,810, forward strand.
CTGCCTCCCTGCCAGCCACCCATGAGCCAGCTGGGGAGAAATGGCTCTGCGCCCTTCTCTGGACGAGCACCAGAAGTGTTTCCTGAGCCATTTCTCATAAAGTAACAGTACGGTTATACACGCTGCTACCTTGGTATTTTACATTAGGAGACCTATTGCAAACAATATTTTTTATTATTAATTTTTTTTTTATTAAAACACAGCAGAAAAAATCCTGGTACATTTTCCTTTGATAGTAAAGTGTTTCTGCTAGCTAGTTTTTCAATGTAAATTCTCTAAAGCCTTGATGGGGGGTTTGGGAAAAACAACTCAGATTTCCTCTAAGTAAACTTCCATAAAATCTGCAGCATTGTTTTCGTTTTAGAAAGGTACTTATACTTGAAAAAAATGCACGCTACGTATTAAAAACAGAAAATTGCTTTTAATCAGAATACAGAAGTCACTGTGTTTTTCATCAGTGAACAACCAAATCCTTTTTTCTTTTGTACTCTGGAGTATTAACAGGTGGCCATAGCCCCTAGCTGCATGAATCTACCATATGCTACAGAGAACAAAATTAATAAACTAACAGTACAATGTGCCAGTTTATTGTGCTTATATTTCATTTTAATTTTCTCCTTGGTGTTTTTATTACTAAAAAGCCATGTCTGGTGATTTTTAGCTTTAATATCAGTAGCTTCCTTATTAACAATTTCAAATTGCTTGTTTTAGTATCGTACCAGGTAACTACATCTACAGAAATATATATCTGAAACCACATTTCAAAACACCACTTCATTCATACTTCTCTATGACTCTCTATCCTAAAAATTTAGCAGTTCCAAACACTTTAAATGCTTTAACAGACAAAAAGTTAACAAATTTCCTCTGACATATGATTATGGGCACAATAAAACATGGTTTGGATCTGATGTAACCATACAAATTCAGTTCTTGTTAAATACTAATCAGCCAGAACAAAGCATCCTATACAACTTTCTGGTCCATTCTCCAACTTGGCACCTTTAATGGTTCTTTAAAAAAATTCTGTTTGTTTTCCTCCATAAAAAGTGTTAACAGTTGACAATGAAAAAGAAACCCACTGATGCAAATACCAGATGCATATGGAAACCACAACGCATGCCTGCACACGGAGGAAATGAGCAGAGGTGCCTTCAGATATAAACAGGCGATGCTTATCCAACTCTTTTGTGAACCTCAGTGTTGGCTCCTAAACTGAAGTTTCTGCCAAAAACTACTAAAAATACCATGTCCAAAAACAGGAGGAAAACATTGTCCATATTGTAAGCCACTTGCATGACAATCATGGCCTTGATTGAGCAACCTCTTATTCATGTGAGTAATCAGGACTCCAGTGAGTAATTTCACTGACTTCTCAGCCACTGCTCGTATAAAGATGCACTGTAGAAGGGTTTCATCCTACTGCGCTTTAGAGGTGTTAGCAGGGTCACTGCGCAGACTTACAGGGTCCACCATAAGCTTTACGTTGAGAGTTACACCAGCTCTGACCCCGTACCAAATTAGGGTCTTGTATCCCTTATTTAGAGCATTTCCTGATAGCAGTCCCAGCTGTCCTCGCCCTAGACATTTTTGGGAGGACCTGTGCCTTGTAGTCTCCCCTCCTTTCGGTTGCTTGCAGGCTATGCTGGCTTTTAGCAAGGAGTTCTGGAAACACTGTATACATCCTCTTGCCCTTCACCTTGCAATTTTATTGTCTCACCCTCAGGGCTGGTGCACCTTGATGCTGGGAAGAGCGGCCCGTTCTGGGTTACGGACAGGTTACACATGACTGCACGGTGGTGGCAAGGAGAGCTAAGGTTATCATCTGGGTCCAGGGCCATTCTATCAAGTGTATGGCACAAAAACTATGCAAGAAAATAGCAGGGTTTTTTTCTACCTTACTCCTACAACCTCCCAACCCCTGAGAAAAACAGAGCCCTTTTCACCCAGCTCCTTCCCCAAAGCCTATCTCAGTTTTTCTCCCTGTTCTCAAAGGCTGGGAGAGGAGGAGCAGAAGCAGTGGTATTAATCCTTCCTTAAAGTACTAGCTCAAACCCACTGAAATCGATGGAAGGACTTCCAGTGATTTTAATAGACTCGGATCACAGCCCTCAGCAGACATGATCTGCCTCCAGCATACACCATCCTGGAGAAAAAAGGCAGACAGACAGAAGTGCCTTCTGCTTCCTGCTCAGGTATGGTCAGTGGCAGCTGAATCAAAACTGCTCAGTCATGGGGACCCTGGGACACACTGGCAACTTCAAAGACACAACAGAAAACAAAGCAAAAAAGCCCACATCCTAATCTAGTTTGTCAATATGCATGAACTTCATTGAATTTTGTGATTCGTGCCCCCAAACACAGGAGCTGCTTTTTTTTTTTTCCCTGAAAGAGATAGTTTTGATGTTTTCTAAATAAAGCATCTTCATGTTTAATTTCCAAATGACACTTCAAAGCTAGATGAATTATATTATTGGAAAGCTTTTCCGTAAGGAGCTTTTCAAAGGATGCCAATTCCTGATTTTTGCAGGAAAAGAAAAAAGTCAGATCTAAAAAAATGACGTTTTTTACATCTTTTTATTGCATGATACAGTCGGTAAATAAATTTGAGTTAATTGTTTATACAGATCTGATTCCAGACATTTGGCTAAAATGATGGCAAGACATCTTTTCACCTATGACTCTTTTCGAGAGACCACTAAAACCAGAGCCTAACCCCCTAATTGTTACTCAGGAAAAAGCTTACAGAAATCAAACACAAGTTTTACCCCAGAGAAGGCAGCAGAACAAGGCTATAAACTATATATGGTTTTTTTCTCAGTCAAGCCATTCCTTTAATTTTTATCCCTCATTTTTTTTTGCTTTATTCTCAGTTCCACAGTAGCTCAGTGTAAGTACTACTCAGTTTTATTATCGTCAATATACACCAGAATGCTCTTATGAACTATATAAGATCACAACATAATTCTGCTAATCTAAACATTTCTTATTTAGATCCCCTTATTTAGAATCAAGTTAACTCTCAGCCTGTAAAATAAGACAAGCACCAATGGTTAATACAATCATCATAGCCAAAAGGCAATAAAGAAACCCAAACCAAAACATGCCGCAGAGAAAGCATCTTCCATTATCTCAGCCTCACAGATCTATTTCAATTTACATTTAAGGAGATCTGAGATGTCATAAAATAAATGTAAGTACTAAGTTTCCAAGAAACGTAAACTGGAGTGTAATTCCGTTGCATGCAAACATATTCCATCTTCTCAAAGAGCTGAACTGTGGTTTCCAGTGTTGGCAGAAGGCCCTCTTATAATAACATTACACGTATACTGTAGTTCCCTTGATGTCTTTCATATTTTTTCATAAACAAAATTACAGTGACAGCGCAGTTCATTACAGGAGGTTTCATTAAAGAACTGGTTTATTTTAAGAGAACACCAGCAGAGAACTGTCTTCGGGGATGTAGCCGAGTAAAAAGTCTGATTATGCCTCCACGAAAATAAGGCAGAAATTATGCAGGATTTTGACACTGTAAACCAGGAAAATCCTCTTAACAGACACAGGGAACAAACTGTTCTACCGTGGCACCGCGTTAATAAGCAGGTGCAGCCCTGTCATACCGCTGCAAGGTGACGTGTTTGGNAAGGTACAGCCCTGTCATACCGCTGCAAGGTGACGAGTTTGGCCCCCGTCAGAGGTGGCCTCCCCCTCCTTCCCTGGGGCAGGCAGTGCCCTGGTCCCAGCCCCTGGTGATGGTGCTGGTTCCGGAGGGGGGGACCCCCAAGGAGAAGCTGTGCTGAGGTGCAGCAGCTGGGAAGCAGGAACTTCCCCCTCGTTACAGCCGGGTACTGCGGCGGATGAAGCCCCACCACGCAACATCTTCTTTTGCCATCGGGGCTGCACCTGGCTCTGCAAAGAACAGTAAAGTGGGGTCTCTCAGCCATTTCTTTTCTTTTATTTTTCCTTCTTCTGGTGCCAGTAAGACCAGCTCCTAGAAAAACACTGCATTCTGACTGGCAACATTTTCTTTTTTTTTTTTTTTTTTAGTCTGCTGCTTCNAGTCTGCTGCTTCTCTTTCACCAAAAATAATCTCCAGTTTGGGATTAATCAACTAAAAGGTCACCTCGCTGCTCAGTTTTCAAAAACTTAATCCAAATAAATGTGATGCGGTAGTTTTTTAAACTGTGTTTCTCAATCGAATCAGATATGCTGTTTCCTATTGTTACTGCAATTTACCTCCCTAGTATATGCTGCTAAGATAAGACACAATCAACACCATCTATGACTTCAGGGGATGGGTTGATGGAAGAGTAATTTCTCATTTTATTTTTTTGTTGACACTATTCTCACTCTGCTCTGTAGCATGACAGTTTTGAGGTATCTGTGATAAAGATATGCAGTTAAGAGCATTACTGGCTCAAAAATACTCTCTTTTCCCCCCGAAAAATTGGTTCCAGGATTCCAAAAATCCTATTTTTAATCTTCTCCCAGAAGGCAAACATAATTGCCCTTTTCTACCCATGGTCCCACAAAGTAGTCAAAATCACACACAAAAAAGCATCTCCCTGCTATCATTTCCCCTTAAGGCAGGGGCGGTGGTTGAATAGAGCCACCTGTCTTCTCGTACACTGAAGTCCAGACACTATGGGCTATGCCTGTAACCCAGCCGGCAGCACAAGGCACCAAGCTATTACATCTGAGATATGACCACAATACCTTTTAAATGTGAGGTCCTTCCAGGCTGCTATGTTTCCTTTTAACAACTTCAGTGAAAGAGAATAGAGAGTGGCCACAGGATGGATTTTCATCATTCCATGTGGTTGTCAGACTGTTTTCCTCTAATGACACTATGAATACATAACTCACTGTGGTTTCAGAAACATGTTTAATGCATGATATTTTAAGAGCTGCAGAAAACACAATATTAAAATTCTAACGTGAAAAATAATAGCATTATGGCTCATTACATTCTCTATTGCAGTCATCTGAACTGTGAGTAACATACTGTCATCCTGTCATCTAACTCTATAAGATCTGTGATCAGGTTTTACACAATGTCATTTATTTCACAGATATAAGCAGGCTAAAGTCTTAAAGTTCTGAAGTAGTTCATAAGTGTTTTCTGCCAGTCACTTGAGAATGAGGTGCACTCAAAACTAGATCTGCAGAATCAAAAGACATCAAAGAAGATCAAGTCAAAAGTTGAGAACACCAGAGCCAAAGCCATATGTAGACACTGATTTTTATTTTCATTAACAGTAGCAGATCTTATACATTTAACTCAAAATACTTACATTTTCATAACATCTTTAAAAAAAATATGGGTTTTTTTCTCTTGATTCCAGACAGTTCTGGTTTCTAGCATTTCTAACATCACTCTGAAAATGCTGGTACTGTCAAAGCCATACCAACAACCTCATCAGAGCACCTCAGAACTTCTCTTTCAGCATTGCTTTTTCCCTGCCACCACCTATGCTTACCCTTAAGAAAAGTTCACATATTGCCAGGGTTTTACCAAAAATATAGCCTTTTCTTAAAAATGTTCTTTGAAAATACCTTTTAGGTATTATAATGATCCAGCATAATCTCTCAGAAAAGCACAAGTCCACATTCAAAGCACTTTCAAAAACACCTGGAAATGCCATGGGCTTTCAATGCCTCTGTGAGTCATATGAATTTACATCTCCTACTTAGTAAACATGTTCTGATTTAAAACTCATTGATTGCTTCTGACCACTCCTACAAAAGAAGTAAAATGGCATGTATTTTAGGCATGCTGACGTTGAGACATACCTTCCCATTAAATTAAAATACCATAATAAAGACAGAAGGCTGCCGGGTCAGAAACTGTATCTACAGTTAGTGTTTTCTTCATAAAAGCAAACAAAAACCACTTCAGAATCATATTCCATCCCATAAGGAAAAAGCTACAGGTGATTCAGCAGCTAACTGCCGAGCTTTTAGACTACCACAAAAAAAAAAAAAAACGGCAAAACAAAACCAACCCCCCAAAATTTACCTGAAATAGCAAGTTTTGAATATACTCATACAGTGGATACAATGATGAACATCAGCAGCACTATGCTCATTTTGGTTTTGCAGTATTTTTCCTGTATGTTTAATCTCATCTGCGGAGGGTGGCCGATTTCCAGGCAAGCCCACATGCATTTCATGAGGACGCATGGCCAGGGCTTCCAGTGGACAACCTGAGGCAGGCCACAGGAGGCTGTAATGGCCAGGGAAAGGCAATGATGAAGGAGCCAGTGTGTGCATTTGGGTTCCCAGGCTGCCAGTCCTGGCCCCTTCCCTCACTGCCACCTCCCTGCTCCAGAGGCAGGCATGCGGGAGGGACTGTCTGCCTCCTGCATCCATCCCCTATCCCTCCCCTTATTTATTGCTCTTTTGTGTAAGAGACAGAAAGCATCATTAGAGAAATTGTATGAATGTGCCTTCTCAAAAGGTATCTCCAGCTAATGTGACAGGAGTCATTTATTAGGCCAGACTGTACAAAACAGTTCCCTGCAATTTAGCTCTTTTCATGCACTCTTTGGGCTTTCCTGAGGGTGGGAGGAGGGAAGTGAGCTGCTTATAGGCACAACAATGCTTGCAACACATTTTTTTATGACTGAAAAGCAGTATCTACTCTTAAAACATCACAGCTTTTGAAAACAGCTAAAATTAAATTCCAAGTCGAGTTTCTTGAAGTAATTCTTTCCCTGAAACCAAAAAAATGTTTCAGGTCTGGAGGGCAAACACACAGCACCAGTTATGTTTCTCTGACTCATTAGTTTGCTTTTCTCCGTAGGATTTAGATTGACATCTATTGGCCTAACTTGTGACACAACGGCCCACTTCTTCAAATGTCAGCTCCACCGTCCCTGCTTTGTAAAGTTTCCCCTGGCACAGCAGCTTCAGAGTAAGTGTTTTAAAGCAAAATGGTTCAGTTTAGCCATTAAGGCAGAGTCTATGGATGTGAGAGCAATGTTCACGTTATTTCCCACTTTTTATTCATAACACAAAAAAGACCAAAGCCAAGCATCAGGACTTTTTTTTAAAAAAAGTCTTGTTTTAAAAAAACTGAGTTCTAAAGATGTATCGGGGTTTGATGCTGTGTTAGTCAACTGACTCAGGCCAAAGAAGTACTGGCATGGGCATTAAAGACGCATTTATTTACAGTCCAGTTATTTAGAACATATTTTTAAATAAAAGTTAAATTACATTGTCCTATGTTTATATGTGTACAAATTACATCCATGTACACATCCATCTTTTCCACACAAAATTTCCATATGTAAACGCCAAAGCCTGTAAAGCTCCAGGCTATCTTAATTACAAGAAGGTACACATCCCTTTAATCTCAGGATCACAGAATGCTCTCTCAACATCAGTTTCAGGTAAAACCACAAACACAGAGGTTTAGGGTTTGGCGCGTTTGTTATTGGGCTTTTTTGGCCATAAAATGCAAATAAACAGCCCCCAAGTATACCCGAGGTTTGGAGCAGACTAATTTAATTATTCAACGCTTAACTATTAGGAAGAGGCTGTAGATAGATCCATAGATTATTTATGAAAATAGGCGGATAGGCATAGAAGACATATATCCATATAGTTTGCCTTTTCTCAGAGAGTATATAATGTACAGTTCAAAGAGGTTTTACGACTACTAAAATTAGTAATTCCTTTTCCTAAAGCTCGGGGACACATAAGCCTCAAATTTCATTTGGGTCATGTGAAAGGAGCAAAAGGAAATTCAGAAGGTTATACAGGAACATAGCTCTTCCTTCTTAGCCACCAGCAAACTACTGGCAAACACGTTTTCTGGCTTTGTTTCCTCTCTGGAGGAGACAAAAGTAATAATTCTATAACCTGACCAAGTTCCTTTAGATTCTGTGTTCATATGAAAAAAAGATCTTTAAATGTTAAGGTAAACGAAACAATATATTATTAGTTTGCACTATTTTACAGCTTCTTATAGATGAAGAGCTTTTTTCCCCCCCTTCTCCCTTTTGCATGTGGACTGGTCACATACTTACAGTACCAGGAGCTTCAGAAAAGAACAGGTTCATAAACAAAAATTGCCTCAAAATACCACAACTTTCTCCAATAACAACAACCAGTTCAATCCTCTGACTGTTGCCAGAAACCAAAGTCATCTTATTACCGCATTTCTCTCACTTCACGGGTGCCCATTGTGCCATGCTGTCAAGGGCTGAAGTGTTGTGCTAAAAATCTTACAGCCCTTCAAAATTACAGGTGCCTCGATGAAACTTTTACAACCTCTGAGCAGAAGATGGGGGCTCCTAATTCAACAGCTTCAGACCTCACTAGTTCTAGAATGAGAAATATCCTGCAACAGCCTCACCTCATTAATACGACTGACTTAGTCCATTTGTCACAAACCAGGGAGTACAGCTACAAGAAGTGGTTCGTTGTTCAATTTAGATTAATTAATTGCTTGCAGATGTGGCTAACGCTTTGCAAACAGTTGTCTTGGTGCTCTTAAAATTTTAGAGTTCAAGTTATGCTCGTGTTTATGCTGGACTTAAATTCTTGTCAGTTTAAAGATAGGAAACCGTGATTTGTCTGATTTTTGCAGTGACTTCCTTTGCCATCCAAAGTCATTTGGTTTCGCAACAGGTTGCCGTTCTTTACATCTGCACAGCCCAGCATTTTAAGCCGACGCCTCCATCCTCTCAAAATCCTCACGCTAGGTGCCATGCCGCCTTCACCCCTGACTGCCACCATTCGCCCCGGGTGCCAGGGACAATCATGGGTCAGCTGGGTCCTCCCAGCTGGGATGGGGAGCAGGACCTCCTGTCCCTGAGCCGCATCTCCTGGGGACCCCAGGAGAGGTGTCAGCTTTCTCCCGGTTTCACTTTGCCAGAAAATCTTATTTACATCAGCTTTAACAGATACTTAAATCTCACAATACTTACAAACAAAAAGCACTGACAAATGTTTTCAAGTAGTAGTAGAGAACTGAAGGTTTTTTTCTCCCAACAAAACAGTAGTTTCATATGTAAAAATGTACTTTAGGACAAAGCTTTTGTTTGCTTTTTGTTGTTATTTAATCTTCCTCCTCCATCTGTTGGGTCTCACTGCCTTTGATGAAAACAAATACATCTTAACACAGGCATGACCACCACCACCAAAATGACAACTGTTGTGCAAGCTGTAACTATTTTTATCAAAGATGTATTAACTAAGGGGTTTTTTTACCTCTGACTAGCAAGAAGCGTGTTTCCACCTTTCTTCCCAAGTATTTCCATATGTTACTCTTCCTATCCTTAAGATCAAAGTCGGGTATTTTGAACTGGTGGGGCCTGGCGGGAGGGTGAGGGACAGGGGCCATAAACAGACACATGGGAGGCTCAGGCTGGATCTTAGGAGGAGCATCCCCAGTGGGCTGCCCCAGCCCTGTGCAGCCACCAACACCCCCCCCCCCCCCCCCCCCCCCCCCNCACCCCAATTACCGTGCTACAGATCTTGCCACCACATGCTGCCTGTGGCTTTACTTCTCAAAGTGAAGTAACCTTGAGTTGTCAAGCTGTCGTGTTCATGCTAAACCCTGCGGCATGCTCCTCCCTGAAGACACAAGTGAGATTGATTGCACTTGTGACTTGTTCATTTCCACAACTATCTTACCATTAATATCCCTCTCTCATCCATTTGCAACACCTGCTAAGCACACAAAATTGATTATAATGTCCAATTCAGCAGGTAAAATCTTCTGGGATGGTTTGTTCTTTTTTCTTCAGACTGCATAGGGAGGGAAAAAAACAATAAAAAACAGCAATACGTGGGGTTTCAAAAATTCATTAGCTTAACAAGAGGCAGAAAAAGTCCAGCCTCGTCAGGGCTGCCTTATGCCAGTGTAAGAAATTATGCGATTGTCTTAGTGCAGGTTTTAATTTACGTATCCAAATGCACTATATCTCAGAGTAGATTAAGAGAGCGACATGTTTCAGCTTTAAGTGCTCATCAAGCCGAGAGATAACAGAACTGATGAATGGGACATTTCGGATCCTTAGAGAAATGAGCACTATTACATAAAAAGTGTGATTTGAATTTGTCTTTCTGCTTAGACTGTGCCATCCTAACAGCACTTATAAATAGAAACAGAACCTTAAAAATCAAGAGCTGCCGGAGAGCTTTTTCTTCATCATCCGACCACTGAAGTATAGGACTTCCAAATCCATATACTTGCATCGGAATAATCTGCATGTTGTAGTCTCTCCTCCTCAAATCAATTTATTACTGAATAGAAAATGGTAAATTAAGTTGTTATTTCAATACAACAAAAGTGAGTCTCTTGGTCATTACCCGATGAAAATGGAAAGAAACCAAGTTCCTTTAACTGTTGAGAAGCTCAAACATAAAATAACTGTGCACTCTGAAGGACGGGTATGATATGCCATTAGGTTTTAATAAAGCAGTTTCCTCAGACTTGCTAGATTTACAGGCTCAGAAATCAACTACTACTGATGAATCAATCTGTTTTCCCCTGCCGAGATGTCAGAACAGACAGGGCCACTCTAATTGGAAAACCAGACAGCAGCGTCTCTGTTCAGGCAAAGGCTGTATCGGACATTAGAGACTATAAGTCTTCATTCAGCCCTGCACTGTGTTCTGCGGAGTTGTTGTTGACGATTCAGTTTAAAAGTACATCCTGACTCTCTAAAAGGCGAGAAGGAATAAAAAGCAAGCCTGCCTTTGTCTGAAATTTGGAAATTGCACACAATGACCGCTGAAAACATGAAGGCTGCTCACAGCGTTTTTCCTTTTGCAAAATACCCTACTGCATGGGACATCCCTGATGCACGGGACACCTGGAAAGTCCTTCCCCCCTGCACTGCCCTGCTCTACCTGTAAAATCCTGTCCTTTTGCTCGCCTGTACCAGCACAGCAACTATAAGAGCCCAGCACTGATCCACCCCCTGGCCAGAGGGCAAAGCAATGAAGGAGGGGAGCGAGCTGATCTTCTCGTTATGCCTTCTGGCTGCCTCCATTTACAGGGACCAAATGCCTTGTCCGCTTTCTGTGTTTTTACACAGCTAATTATTTTATTATGAGAAGAGTGTAAAATACTGTTTCTAGTTTGGCAAAAGCATCCAGAGCTATGCTTTTATGGTAAGAAACATCCTGCTGAGCCCCCCCCCCCCTTCTCCCTTTACTCAACACTCATTAGGACAGTGTTTGGGGCCTCCGGAAGAGGGGACATGGACAAACATGTCCAGCGGAGCCCCAGGATGGTCAGGGCAGGAGCAGTGGCCCCGCAAGGAGGTGCCTCTTGCTCAGCCCAGCGACGGGGTGGCTGTGGGGCCCAAACCAGCATGAGGCACATTTAAAATATCAAAGCAAACAGAACCACATCCATCACCTGAGATCTGAAGAGACCTTGTATTGCTATGCTGAAACACATACGGCAGGCGTGCTATGTATAACTACCAAATAATCACTCACAAACTCAAATATTAATCTTTGAAATCCTATTTCAGCTCAAAACATATGGAAATTATCTGCTATTTTAAGCATGCTTGTCACAGGCAATTATAAGAGTCCCTCAAAGCCAGTGTTTCGAAAGTTTATGTGATGTTCTCAGGTACAACTTGTAGAGGAAAACATATGCTACAACTTTGTCCTGACGACCTATAACTACCCTGGTTTGTAGAATCTATTCTGCACAAAAATAGTTTTAAACAGCTCAATTGTGTACTCCAAATAGAAAAGATAAACAGTTTTTAAATTTACACAAGATAATCTTACGGGAACAAAATTATCTGATCTCAAACAAACCCCAGAGGCAGTACCATATGTGTGCAGTTATCCAGAACATCGACTAAGTTCTACCTGACATTTTAGCTCTCAATGCCAAGATGAAAAGGTCTTTCAAAAAAAACCCCAAACAACCAACCACCCCCAAAACCCCCAAACAAAAATAAAACACTCAGAACACCACATGCCCCCGCCAAACAAACAAAAACCAAACCCACACCACCACCACCTTTCCTTTACAAATCTTTAGTACTTCCGTGGTTAAAAATACTACAAATATAGTCTTATGAGGTACTTGGCCAGTTGGAATTCCAGGTCTGCCAGAAGTGAAAAACGTTTCAAGGCCTCAAGATTTGAACTCGATTTCAGTTCTAAAAATAAGGAATTGGCTGGAATTCAGAATGGATGTAATACAGATCCTTATCGAGTCTGAACTAGTTTGCTCAGCACTAACATGAACTAATATGACAGCTTTACTTTAGTCTCATATTTGTCTAAAAGCACTCTATAAATTTGCCTGGAATTCTGCCAGAGACGGTACAGCATTACTGAATGACAGACTGAGGGCATTTCTTCATAATTTGAACATTTTAGGACCATAAATACAAGCTATGTCTTCAACCTAATAAACTCACTAATGTAATGCCTACTAGACCAGCCAGATTTTATGATTGAAAGCAAATTATTTTCTTTCACTCAATTTATCTCAGCATAATTAAAAGACCTTAAATAGTTACAAGCAATGATAGGGAATTATTTCCCTGGAAGATGATTGGGCTTCAAGTTTGAATGCTTCCCCACATAAATAACTACATATATGAAAAATTCCACTCAAACAGTGCAGGACATCAGCACTGCAGTGATTACTAACAGGAAAAGGCAACATACTGTTCAGCCCTAGTGGAACTAACTAAAAGGATAAATAAAGCCAGGAGCAGGGCCTCAAACAGGAACATGAGCCAAATTAAGTCTCCCATGATAACTCAATGAAACTTTAAACTAATACTTCATTCTTGCTGTTCCACTGAAACTAATTCTCCTGTGCTCAGGACTTAGTCAGAAATTACAGCAAAACAAATGCAGTACCCACAGCATATAAACGTAACATACCATAAAAAGAACATCCAACAGTCAGTCATGCACAAATAAATCTCTGTAATTAAATTTCTTCTTAGAGAGCTCAGTATGGGTACTGCTGAGGGTTTTTTTGCAAACTGTACTTTTCAAATATTTATTGTTAGCCCATTCATTTTACATATCACTTTTAAAGCATCTGCACTAAATCAACTTTTATTTTAAACATTTTGCTTTCAGTTAGCCTTTTTATTGCTTGCTCCCCAGACAGCATAACATCTTTCTCAAAACATTTATAAAGTACCCGATTGAGGGCTGGCAGAAAAACTAACAGAGCAAAAGAGTCAAAAGCTTTTACATTTCTCCGTTCACTTTTAAAGACTCTGCTCAGTTCCAACCAGCTTCAGAGAAGTTTACTCACAATACGCAGCAAAACTAGCTTATGAGTCCTTTATCCCTCAGTAAATTTTTCACATTTACACAGAAGTAAATAACCCTCTATTGTACTTCTGAGATACACTGGTTGTTTCAGACATCCAAATTTCTAGTTATCCCCTAGATACATGTGTGAAAATCCATTTTTGATACTTTACAAAAACTGTTATTAATGTTTTTTTTTTCATTTAGATGAACTGAATTCTCAAAATAGTCACTTGGCAAAATATTCCTTCAATTTAGCAATAATCTCAGAAATAACGGTTGCTGCATTCCAGAAAGGCTTGAGACAGTATTTCAGGAATAACAAAATTAGGTGCACATATTGGAAGTTGGTTCATTTTTACTGCATTTACAAGTCTTTTTCTTCTTTCTTTGCAATTCCTGTAATCTGGTACAACAGTCTTATCAGATGTTTATTCAAAGCACACTAAATTAGCTCAAATTCCATAGAAATAATATCTGAGGTTTCAATTTCACTTACGAAAAAACATGTAGAAGAAGATTCAGTAAACTGCCTTTGTTCTGAATTTCGGTATCTCTGATGTGAATGCCACTGGAAGGAAAGGTGGTGATACTGCTGCTGCAGCCATCAGCCTTCCTCCTCCCCTTCTCAGTTTTTCCTTCACCTTCACAAATCCTAATTACCTAGTGAGAAACTGCATGTGTTTATACACAGGGGATGACGCTGTTGTCTCAGACAGATTTATATGCAGGTCAAGTAATACCTACACACATGGCTCCTTCTAGGAATCAGGGTTGGTTTGGTGCCTTACAGCACAGATAGCATCTTCACCAGTTCCTTGGGACTGATTCTTAAAATGATACTCCAGTCTGTTATGTTAATTTTACACCACTAAATTTGCAGAAATTGTACAAAAATAAAAGGGAAGCAAAGGTTCAATGGTCCTTGAAATTACTAAGAATGACAGCGATTCAGGTTGGAAGGGACCCCTGGAGGTCATCTGTTCAATAGCCTTTTCAAAGCATCAACTACAGCAGGTTGCTCAGGGCCAAGGAAGGGGATCCCACAACGCCTCTATCCACCTGCTCCACTGTTTGGCCACCCTAAAAGTGAAAAGCATCTTCCTTTCCTCTGATGTGAATCTCCTGTGTCGCAGGTCGGGTCCGTTGCCTCTCTTCCTTTTGCTGTATACCCCTGAGAAGAGTCTGCCTCCGTCTGCTCTACACCTTCCCATCAGGCAAACATAGACAGCAATGAGATATCCCCTGAGCCCTCTCAGCAATTTCACATCCACCTTTTAATCCACTAATCCTGCTCGGATTTGACCAATCTCTCTGTGAGGATACTATGGAAGACAAAGTCAGAGGCTTGCTGAAGTCAAAGGTAGGCAACCTCAGCTGCTCAACCCTTATCCACACAGCCAGCTAATTCATCAGAGAAGGCGACCTGGGAAGGTCAGTGACATCTTGCCCATGGTAACTCCGTGCTGGCCATTCCCAATCACCTTCCTGACCTTTGCATGTTTGGATATGGTTTACAGGAGGATTTGCTCCATAACCTTCCCTGGATCCTCCTCCTTGTCATTCTTGAGGCTGGGAGCAATGTTTGCCTCTTTCCCGTCACCGTGAACCTCTTTGAAGACAACAGAGAGCAGCCTCACAGTGACTTCTGTCAGACCCCCATTCTTTGGTTCAGCTTGCCTGGCCCATTGGACTTGTGTGTGTCCAACTGGTTTTAAAGCTATCAGCCTTGATCTTCCTCCACTGTGAGAAATTCCTCACTCCCCCAACCTCTGCCACTTGGCTCAGAGGCTGAGGAGAGGTGAGGGCAGAGTTCACCAGGAAAAGACAGGAAGACACGGAAAAAGCTGAGGTAACCAACATTACCTCCCTAGGTAACCTAGTCAACTACGTCTCCTGGTCCTTTGAGCTGTGGGCCCGCGTTTTTCTTAGCCTTCCTTTTGCTGAAAGGCACGTACAGAGGCTTGTCTTTTTGGCCTTCACATCCTTCCCCATTTCAACTCCAGCTAAATTGTGGCTTTCCTGCACCCCTTCTCCACCCACGCAAGCTTGGGACAACACCTCTGTGTCCGTCCTGGGTAGCCCATGCCTGCTATCCCCTTCAGTGTACTTGGTTTCGTGTATGAGCTGTGCCCATGCTGCTCCTGCCACACTTGCTTGATTTCCTGCAGGCCAGAAAGGACCGTCCTTGTGCTCTGAGCCCCTCTGCCCTCCAGGGCATCCTCCTGTGGGATCCTGCCAAGCTGAAATCTGCTCTCCTAGATCTTTTAACTATTTACTGGATTTTACAGAATTCTTGATGTGAAAGTACTGCAGTACTAATTTACAAAAAAATGTTGTTTATCATAAAAAATAAACCTTCTTCAAATAGATTAACTACACTACCCAAGTGTTTCTGTTGTACATATTATACTGCCTTGTCGTTCTCAGAGCCTCAAATAAACCAGGAATCTGCATGTGTTAGTCATTCAGTAAACAGCACAGTCTCAAGCAGTAAGTGCAAAAGAACAGACGGATCCGAGGAAACAAAAAAATGAGAAAAAACTAAGGCTGCTATTTTGGTATAAACAATGTGGACATTCTGAGCCCTGGACCATTTGATTTCATATAAAATTAATTATGTGAGACTGTGCCAAAGTCATTAGTGTGGCTAGGTCCTAAAGTCAGGATGAAATACAAGGTTGTCCAGGAAGAAAAGCCAAATCTTTAAGTCATTCGAACACTTACAAACTAGTCGATATTTTTATTGGTTTCTCTTTGATCAATCTTCAGCGGATGGTATCCAATTACAAACTTTTGTTTCTACAAACATTATATTGTGCTATATAAGAGATTTTTAAAACTTGGCTAGAAGAACAGAAGGAGAATTAAGTCAGTTTATGTACTGGTGTTGTCTCTTCCAGTGTAATTTGTATATGTATCACACAAGCAGAGGATACAGTTTATACTAAATGTAGCCACTGAAAATAGTATTTCATAAAGGATATAAAAGAGTCCAGAAGACTTGCATAACATTTGGTTTTGTTGTTGCCATCACTTTCTAGTTAGTCAACGTGACATTCATATTTCCACTGTTTGTTTAAAGAAAAACCTGTGTGATTTCGATCACTTCTGGACAGAGGTTGCGGGTGGCAAACAAAGCCCCACCAGTGCCCTTACCCATAACGCGGGAGAGGACCCCCAGGGAGGCAAGAGTACGATGGGGTGCAAAGGGCAGGTAAATTCCTTTATGAAACATTTCATCATACTACGGAGCAAATGATGGAAAAGGGGGCTGACGGTCCCCCCCTCCATCTTATGCACCCTCCGCGGTCAGTGCCTTTACCCCCGTCCTCCGGCCCCAGCACACCTCCTACCTCTCCCCAGCTACAGCGTGGGACAGGGCACCCTGTCCTCCCTGGCACGGCTGTCCTCCTCCGCCCAGCCACCCTCTCTGGCACTGCATGCTTCCTTGGGCAATTTTGATGTTATCACCTGTTTTTAACTATTATTAGGGAAAATAACTTACACGGCTGAAAGCAGAATGGGGAAGGTTTTCCAAGTAATTTAATTTGTTATTTTTGTTTCAAAGATCTGTAGCTACAAGATACAATCACAGTGCGTATACTGATGATGCGCTGAACCTTAGCATCTGAAAATTAAGGTTCTTCTTTCAGTACTTCCTGCATCCACTGTAATGGGAAGTTCTGGAGGATTCAATGACTGTACTGAATCTTTCAGATAGATTTTAGAGGGCTTACTTTGAGTTGTACGGAGATACAGTTGGAGCCCTGTAATCTTCCTATCACACCCAGCTGGAAGCTGCCTGATACATCAATCTAATGCAGTTGGAGCTTGCTGCTTACAGCCCTTCCCTACATCCATCTATCAGTTGTATGTCCAGATCAATGAGAAAGCGATTACTCTGCGGGGAAAAAAAAAGTGATAAAATAATTGTAATAGGCATCTGATGACTAAAACACGCTGATCTACTCTAATGGAACTGCCAGCTTTACAGCAGAACTTCAGTACATAACAAAATGCTGTGGATGGCACATAATATCTTGCTAAGTATCCTGGATACAGCTGTTACATGAAAAGAGAAACCATACAACACTGTCTAATTTCTAAAGAAATATCCAGAGGAAAGGGAACATAAGGAATATGAAAACCTTGCTTTTGCAATAAAAAAGTCAAGCCTTATTGAAAGAGTCTACCATTAAGTAATGTTTAAATTAATGTCTTTAATATTCAAAATATTATTAAAATAGTCTAATGGTAGATTGAAACTTAATATCTAATTTCACTCAATGTAACCTGAAAGCACTATTAAAAATAATTAATCTGAAGAAGAATAAAATATCTCAGATAATCTGCACATCTGAGCAAAGAGCTGCATGAGTCACAGGGGAGAATGACAAAGGCACAAAAGATCAGGATGGAAATTGAGCCAAAATTGAGAGCAGCTTCAGAACCAGAGGACAGAGGAAGAATTACAAGGAGAGCCAAATCACAGGATATGAATGAAGGGACAGTTTGCATTTCTGTCTACAAGCTTAGAGCAAGCACACAACAGAAAATGATTTACGGACACGATAACTAACAGGTTAATCGCAATATGTAACAGGTTAATCACCCAAGCACACAGCAACAGGTTAATCTCATACAGCATTGTAGAATTAGCCAAATAAGGAATTAAAGTTATATTTATCCACACTCATCTTAGTGTTTCTATGGTGTCAGTCTGTTTTGTGCTTTAGGGTAATAAACTGTTTGTTAATTTGCATGTTTCCTTCATGTCACCCTGCAGGGCTTATATAAATACTGCATTCATTAATTCACATGCAGTCTTTTCCTATCATTATTTATCCATTAAAACAGTATCATCCAATTTATTAATTACTTCAATGCCTTCTGTAGTGGAAAAGAACTCAAAATGTAGACTTGTCAGATACTAATATTCAGTCAGGTATTTTTGATATTGGAAGAGAAAAAGCAGCACAAATCTGTCTGACTAACTTCTGGAAGTTCGTGTTAGTTGTATGTTACTTGCATGTGTTCTATCCACTACCTGTGAATTAATTGTTTTAAATGCTGTTGCTTCTTTAAGTCACTCTCTCTGAATCCCATGATGATCCCCTTTTCTCAATACAGGCAGGGTTCTAGAGGGGCATATTTTTTTTCCCCTACTTTCAAATTAGCTCTTTTATGCACCAGACCAATTTCTATTTTACTTTTTAATGCAACCTTTTTCCTTCACACTGTTTAAAAGGGTAAAAACAAGGTTACAGATCACACCTAATCGCCCATCTGCCCCTTGCCTTTATGTAGCAAAGTTCATTAACTGCTCTCAGTATTGAGTCAGATGCATCAATGCAAGGCTTTGCCTTCTGTGTGCATATGGGCTACCGGTGACAACATCTGGGTTTATTGACCTTAGAAGCAAAGTCCACATCAAGATGAAACAGCAACCGTACGTGTACCTTGGGTGCTCCTGCTGCGTGGTCACAGCACAGCACGGTCCCTTCATCACAGACTATGCACCCCTTTACTGCTAGAAGTGTGACCGCACAGGTGCCACTGATGCTACTGGCTTCACGTGCCATTACGTCTTTCATGACAAATGATCTCTTAAATATCCTCGTGCCCTTCCTGTCTGTGATTCAGGTGAACTACTCCAAAAAGGAATTTCAGTCAAGAACACAAAGCTTGTGCTATAAACCCGGGTCCTGGTGATGGGGGGGACCTTAGTGTCATCTGACAAATTAAAGCCAACTTGAGCACAGCAAGTGACATGTGCCCCTCTGACAGAGCTACCCGTAACTGCTCAGACAATAAGGCTCTGATTCTGTATTGCTGGAGGATGCAGAAGTGTTCATTAAAGAGCAGAGAGGTGTTTGTAGAGCATCAGAGCCTCCAGCATCTTCTAAATAGGACTAATTAAACAGTTGGGTTTCAGATAAAAGAACATCTAAACAAGTGGTGGCTGGATATTTGTGTTCTTGGCTACTAATGCAAAAAAAAGGTTTATTTCTAAACATCTTTGACACGTGGAAATCAAAAATGTATAATTTAAAATGATTCTCATGTGGCAACAAAATACAAATTGGGAAAAAATCTCTTGGTTAATATTTAGCCATCCAGATACAGCTGGAAAAGGCAACAAATTATGAATAAGCAAATCATCACAAATTAATGAAAGCACATATTAGGTATGTAGAATGCTTATCTTTGGCATACTTAGGCTAAAGGAGGGATAATACAGTTTGAACACAATTAAACAACAATACTTAATCACAAGCCCTCCTCTAATCGCATATAAAAGCAAAGTGAGCCTTTTTAATATTTATACGTTCTTTTACAAAAACTATTCTGGCACTTGCTGATTAGTAATATCTGGAGGATCTACATAATTCAGGGTTTGATAAATATTTTACTTTTTTCTAATTATATTAACAATTCGTACACAACTAAAGTGAAGCTGTATAGTCTGCTATGCATCTTGGCCCTATCATAACCATAACTTAAAAAAAGTCCTACTGGCAGGATCTGTGGTCTGCAGGTCCGGCAAAGGCAGACCTACGACAAGCAGCAGTGACACAGGCTCAGACAAAGCATCCTTGGCCACATGCTCACTGACAGCAACTGACTACATAGTTGTTTTGGGGGCTTGGGTGGGGCGGGGGGTCTTTTTAAATAATAAATGAGACTGGCTTAGTTGTTTCATATATCGGAGGCTAAGCCCCTAACTGCTCCCAATAAGCTCATATTTTTCAGCCACAAGCTGTCTATTGGTGCCAAAACTGCTTAAACTCCTCAGCATCACAGATATCTTAAAATATTTACTCTGACTGTGGTCACATGACACTGCATCAGCCAAACGAACCCCCGCTCAAGCCACAAGTCCTTTTCTATGCAAGCAACTACAAACATTCAGGGGAAATGGATACCCAACCTCGCTGCCAGCAAAGGACAACCCCATCTCACAAAGACAGGAAAGATATACAGAAAATCAAGTTTTTACAATTCCAGTTCTCATCAGACCCTGCTCTCGCTCACCAGACTCTACAGTTTTTCTAAATACAGACTTCATGTCTAATCACTTTCAGAAGACAAGGCAAAGTGTGTGTATGTATGCTATATATACGTAAAAAAGAAAGCACGACACTACCTCAACTCCTCAAATAATAAACCCCTTGTGCCCTCCCCATATGCATAAATTTTAATCGTCCAAAATCTGTAACACAAATCAGTTTTTAGGTCACTGGACAACAGCCCACATAGAGCAGAAGGGATTGAAAATTAATAGCGCTGCTGGAGAGAAAAAAATACAAATAGAGCCAAGAAATGATAATGCTATCAAAACATGTAATAGCCTATTAAAAAACATTTCTTACAAGATTTTATTTATTTATTCATTTTGACTGAACATCTCAATTTCCTTAAATATACAACACACAAAAAGAAAATTAAAGTTTTTCTTTTGAAAAAAAAAACCTCTTTCTCATAACTTTCTATTGTGTTTTTTTGAAGGCGGCAATCACGTGCCAAATAAAGCTAACGCTAGCTTATACAGAAATCATTATCGTTTACTCCCTGTTGCAGAGGAGGGGCATTTATATTAATTAAAACCAAGAACCGCCAGTCTTAGATGGTAGAACGGAGATGTTACATGTAATAGTTGTGATTTGTTGTTTTGGGGTTGGATTTTTTCCCTCTTCTGTCAAGCAGCTACTGAGAAATTATGTGTGGAAAACAACCAGCTGTTACTAGATTCAATGTTTGTTTTCATTCTGGGTTTTTTTGGGGGGTACTCATCATGCCTGTAATAACTTTGAACCTACAGTTAAATACCTACCTCTCTGCTCGTGAGCTTCTAATTGGCTCTTTGAAAACAGAGGCACTAAATGATATGCCTTTTAAATGCTTAACTTGCAATTACCTACTGAAATGTTTTCCCCATCAAGGCGCGGTGCGTGTGTGAACACACAGCCCCGTTTCGCCGGAAGCCGTTCTCACAGCCACAGCGTCCACTCTCCCTCTCTTTGCCTCTCGTTTTTCCCCTTCTTCTCACAACACTGAGATNTTGCCTCTCATTTTTCCCCTTCTTCTCACAACACTGAGATTTTGAGAGACACCAAATAACGCAGTCAATGATCTTTCTGGACTTTAGAAACTCATGGAAACTTCTAAAGCTATTTGGCCTGACACTGCCCTACAGACTGGAGACTCATCCCGTCCGCAGCAGTTTGCTGTCGGGCAGCGGCAGCGCTTCCGCTGCTGCTCCCAGGGGAGGGAGGGAGGGAGTTCCCAAAGGTGGTCCCAGTTGCAGCTCTTGCTCCTGACCACGGTCCTGGTGGAAGTGCCTGAAGCCAGGCAAGATCCGTCTCTCCTTCAGGTGTTTACTTCAGCACACCTCTGCCTTTTCCATGCTGCAATGGCAGTACTTCCCTTCCTCCCTCTCTTGCAGAGGGTGGTCTGAGCCCCGTTGGAGGAAGATGCTTCTTGCCCCCAGCCCCTTTCGGCCACATGTGACACTCCTGTAACACCTGGCCATGGGACTGAGAGGAAGCTGTGACCAGAGAGAACTGCAAAAGCCCCCGAGACAAGGTGTTAGCATGTGTCCTCCCCTCATAGGCACCAGCAAGCTCAGACACCCAAATACCAATCAGCTAAACCAAGGTATTGCAGTCCCCCACCCTCCCCCCGGCACCCAGCCGCCGCAGCGGGTGTGGGAGCTGAGCACACCAGGTAAACACGGGGCTGCAGCGCTGCCACAGCCACCTGCGCCCCCGGAGAGAGGAGATGGGGGGGGAAGGGCAGAAATCAGGCAGTCGCTGCTTGCAGGCTTCATATTAAACTAAAAATCAACCTCTCATTGCTAGCACTTTTAGAGCAGCGTTCATGATCTCTGTAGGGTGCCATTTTCATCTCTTCTTTGATGTGAGAAGGGTGGAAGCGATGGTGCATTAGAAACAGGAATGAAAGGGGCAGGTAGGGAATCGTTAAGTAAGCTCCCTGTCTCTTAAAAAGAAAATGTTCTTGAATTTATTCAGCCGCTCATCTCATCTGGACATATTAAAGCAAAGCATCTAGGAAGAGAAAGAAGCCTTGTGTGCTTCCGTCTCGCTTCACTTTCAGATATACACCTAGTATTTCGGTAGCCTTCAGGTTCAACTGACTGAAGTAAGAGCTATAGTTTAATTAACCATTACAGCTTTTATAGGGTGTAATTGGCCTCACATCTACTTCATTAAAGCCACAGTAGAATCATTCTGACAGTCCAGCCACGAGACAAGTTCACACAGAGCATTAGCAGTTCAGCTCCCCGCACATTAAGTCGGCGAATGTTTTCTGAAGAGAGGAGATGAAATGGTGCCAGCCATCTACTCCCTGTCAAATGTGTACCCACAAAAAATTTCTAAAGAGAGATGACCAGGAGCAAATAGATAGTCTCCAACCTCATTACTCCCTATTCAGCTCAACATATGTCAAGTGTTTGCACTAGGCAAACTGACATTTTAGCTTACCGTTGGTCTACCCTGGAAACCTGATATTTATAATGTAATCATTCTATATCTGGCCCCTGGAGCAGCTGCAGTTAAAGGAAGATGAGTTATTAAAGAGAAAGTCTCCATTTGGTGGCTACTTTGTAGGTGGAAATCTTTTGAGATACTCCTATTACCTGAAATATTCACAAAATAGTTTTACGCTGCTGGGACTTTGGAGTAATCTGAAATAAGCTACTTCTCCCTCTGCCTTACAAGTGCTTGAAATTCACAGACTTTACCAACATGTAGGCTTTTGTATGGCTTGTGACTTTCCCAGATGCAAACTTCCCAGAAGCAGACTCTGCCTGTGGCTGGCAAAGAAACCCCCGGCTGAGGCCACCTCTCCACCACTCTCACCTTCTTCGTCTTCATCATATTTTGAGCTTTTCTTCACCCACCCTCACCTCTCCCTCTTCTGTCTTCTTTGGGCCATTTCCTGCTTTTACCTCACTTGTCATTAGGAGAAATTTCCAGTTCTCATCTCCAACAAGAACCAATTTTCAGGAATGACCCCCACTGGCCTTTGCAGTCAATGGACCTGTCTTTGGGTTAATCCACTTTTTCCTTCATGCTGACAAGCAGAGCTCAAGGAAACTCGCTCTCTGGAGGTATATATTGGTACGGTCTTTCTGAAGCAAATAGAAACGCCTGCTGCCTGCTCTCCGGGCACATACAAACTTGCTCTGCCAATGCCCTGACCCAAATACAACTTGTATGGCCCTGGTGAGTAGCTGAGCTATTAAACTACCAAGCCAGTTAAAAAAAAAAAAAAAAAAANAAAAAAAAAGCTGTTAAAGCCAAGCTACTAAGCCTAGTAAGATCTATTAGTTTACCACAGTGTTAGCATGCCCAGTTTTTAGTGCATCTGGAGCATGGTCAGAGTAAACAAACCTGCACTCAGAACACTGACAGAGGGAGCTGGTGTCTGCCTGCGAAAGCCAATATAGGAAGAGGCTGATGTGATCGGTAATAACCACGCCGAAACTCAACAGGGGCCTCAAAGGTCTACAGGGAGCTGAGAGGCTTGCTGGCATATTCATAGGTCTTTTTCAAGTCCCCCCCCAAATAATATTTGTCTTCAGCAGCAGAGGCTTATGTCCAAAGAAATCTCTGACCTTTAACGAAGGCTGCTGCATAACAATGCTCCTATCCTTTCTCAAAAAAAAAAAAAAAANAAAGAAATATCTAAAAAACCACCTTGATTAGTCTTGCCCAAAGTGAAGAACCTGTCAGCTTCAATATCACACAATACCTGCACTAATAAGATTTAAGTCACTTCTAGGAACTTGATGAGCTGCTTCTGTGTTAATGTGGCCCAATTCTGCACTGAGTTTCACAGCTGAAACCTTGCTGAGGTGACACCCTCATTACCAAGAACATGATTTGGGCAAGTATTTTTAAAACAGAAGTACTTTCCACACGCATACTTTAAGAGATTCACAAAGAACTCTGCTAACACTTTCAATCATCTTGAATGTTTGAATTTTTGAGCACATTTTGACCATCGTATCAAAGCACACTACATTACATACTGCATTATGACACAGCGAATATAAAAGAGACATGACAATTATTGGGACAATTGAGAGCATGAATAAAAAATGATTGCTGAATTGGATGCTGTACAGCTTATAGCTGCTGAGAAGAAAGCCTCTGTCTTGTAGGGTTTATAAACTCTATGAAGTTAACTGCCTCAGCACAAAAATTTCTGCCTAAAAAAACCCTATGCACTCAAGTCAAAGCTCGGGGCATATATCGAGTTTTCAAATACTCGGGAGTTTTGCTGAATCAAGATTCAACATGAACTCTGAGCAGCAGCAAGTAAACTTTGGTCTCAAAACTCTGTTCAGGGCAGTAACCGGCATCAAAACAAATTCTAGGAGAAGGAAAGCAAACAATAGTGCTGTTAACTCTGTTAGTCCTTAAGCTCTCAGAAATCAGTGATTTGCCAGTCTTTTTCTTAAAGCAAGTGCCCATTAGCAGAAGTACTAGTCAACAAAGCTGTATATTATAGCAACAATAAGATGGGTTTTTAATTATTAATAAAATATTTTCAACTATTAAAAAAACCTGTAACCATTAATCCATTTACCTACTTGAAACGTGTGCGAGGATGGTAAAATAAAATTAAAGAGTCACGAATAAAGTCTATGTCCAAAACAGACCATCCATCTTTTACTTTCCATTGGGATGTGGAAGAAACAATGAACCGAAACAAAGATGCAGGAAGAGCAGCGGCCACCAGCTGTGAGCAAATACACACAGTGCTTCAAAAGGGATCGTCTTCTGAAGTTGAAGGAAACTATTTCAAAAAAGCCATTCTTCTACAATGAGTTGCAGCAGTAAGCAATTTTAAAAAGCAATGTGTAATACATGGAATGAAGGGAAAATAACAATGTAAGAGGCTTGCCAGATTTGTCTGGATGCGTATGAATGAAGTTCAAAAGCATAATGACTTGGTTATACCTCAAAAGGTGGAGGGAGCCTTAGGCTGAGGTGCAGACAGACACTGGAAGAGGCCAGGAATACAATAGGGCTGTTAATCCAAGACGGATAACTCAAGCATAACTTTCCAAACAATAACATTTGTTTGTCTTTGTAGGAATTGTAATCTTCATTAAGAAATAGGATAATCCAGATTTTCTGTCATCATAACCCCTTGCATTCCCTTCTCTCCTTAAAAAAAATACAGTCATCGAAAGGAGTTGTTTCTAATCACTTCAATCAGTAACAGGTCACAGTTTCTTGATGAAAAATTATTTTCAAGTACCAGTTACAAAAGCATGTCTCAAATACAAGGTCTTAAATTTTCTTATAATTAGAAGCATTGATATGCCACCACAGGACCAAGTTCAAGAGTGGCAGAGTAGTGTATTTATGCACAGCTGAAGAGGAGGTGTAAGGCGCTACTGACTGCGTAGCTGACACACAGTGAATGCAAGGGGAGGAGAAGGGGACGGAAACCAGGGAAATACACGTCTGTAAAGTGAAGACAAACACTTGGGAAATGTGCTCATGGAGAGACTGCAGAAAAATGTTGGCTGGGGACGTGGAGAAATCACAGTCTTCAACCGACACATCAATTGACAAAGTCAACGAATGGATGAAGTTAAGCAAAGTCAAGCTAAAAATTAAGAATGGGAAGTGTTGTAGTGACAGGTAGCATAGCGTGCCCGCTGACTGAGCTGAAAGGCTGAGGCAAGCTTTCAGCTACGGATGGCGTATCTGTTTAGAAAGCGCGATTAACCAGTGCAACCGCACTGCCAAGAGTAGTAATGCATACTGCATTTGTTGTTACCTTCCTGGGTGTCTTTCCGAGAGCTACGCTTTAGCCAAACAGAAGTTATTGGGATCAAGAAGGGAGTACTTACGTGAAATGCAATGGTCTGCTGTTTACAGGAGGTCAGACTGAATGGTCTAATGGTCCTCCCTGATCTTAAACTCTGACCCACACAGAAAGAGGCTGACAGAGCTCAGGAAAAGCACATGATGCTGCTGTGAAGCCCCTCCTTGCACTTATACTGCTGATCGGTGCGCCTCAACCCAGAAGGTAAAATAAAAGACTGCATCACAGAACAGAAATTCAGCACCAGACTCTGCATATGTTGTGACTGGATGCTGAAGTCTTGAAGCAGAGATTCCATGATTTACTGAAATTACTGAAGACTTCCCTTGAAGGGGAACGCGCTGAAGGGTTTTTATTTAGTTAGGAAAATGAATAAACACCGCTGTGAAACTCTTCTCCATGTATAGAGGACGTCACTGAAAACTAACAGAGGGCAGATATTTGTCAACAGTACTTCAGTGACACAGAGAACCAGACCAGCAAATATTTAGTAAATGTTCTGACTTCTCTGTCATCATCTCGTCTTTCTTGCCTCCACAATTTAGGGAAAAGATAACAGTATTTTTCTTCACAAATCATATACATTTAGCCTGGTTTTATTGCAGTCAACCACAGCTCAGACAAACCCGATCTTACCCCCTAGAAGAATTTTACTTACTTTTTACTAAGACAGAGCATGTTATACAATACCAATTATACAGACAGACCAACCTGTAATACATGGCCTTTGAGAAAGAACTAATTCACAATTAAGGCAAAAACCATGTTCTACAGCTCAAGCCGGTCTCCTGTTTTCAGCATCTTTCATAGACTTTTACCTATTTTCATTATTAAAGCTATAGATTTTTCCCATAAAACATTACAAAAGAGTAACTACCCATGCTACAAAGACAACATGAGGTTCTCGGGACATTTAGATTCAAAAAATATTACAGTGGCCTGTTGTGAGCTATGTATAGCTCAAAAAATCAAATTTCATCTGCCACTCTGTCAGGCTGCATTCCAAAGTCAGTTTATCACTGCAGAGAATACCAAGATATTTATCTTCCCTGGCTAGGTTAATCTTGTGTTCCATAATTATCATGACTGCCATAAACACATTCAGTTCTGTTCCTGCATTTGTGAATGTTGCCAATTTGGGGAGAAAAAGAGCTTGAACGGAGTCGCTTTTGTTCACTTTCAACTTAAAGGCAACAGCACAAATTAAGAAATATATTGCATGGGAGATTGTATTTATTACTAGATATGTGATGATAGCTTTCCAGTTAATTTTTTAGCCTCAAACTAAATTAAAGTCTCTACAAGGTCACCACATTTAAAGTACTGCAGGCAGGAAAAGGATAGAGAATTCTATGGATATAGCTGGTTGGCAATATCTGTCTGTATATTTGTGCATGTGTGGGTGTGTATGTACATGTATATGTATGTATACACACATGTTTTGATGAATTTTCCACAGCACTTTCTTGCGATTTTTTTCCCCCCTCTTATTTCCTTTGATCATCTGACAAATCCTTAGGATGCAGCACGTTTCAGGAGTCTGCAGGCCTGGAGACTTCACCATCCCCCTGTGCAACATAGCAAAACAGCTTCCAGTTCCAGATTTGGCTCGTTTGGAGCTGGCATAACTCTCTTCACTGCACATTGTAGTTGTGCCCTAAAGCAGTGAAAAACCTGGTGAGCCAAGGATCTTTCCTGGTAGATGCACCGCCGTTCCTACTGCAGATTATTAGCACCATTCCTACTAACATCTGCTCTCCTGCTGCTTTGAGTAGGAGAAGACAAATAGCACCTTTGCCCCTGCTTTCAGTGACAACAACCATGTGAAATCCCAGGCTCCGAAATGCAAACCAGGAACCCCTTTCTTGGGATACCAAAAAATCTCAGCCTCTTCCTTCCTGAATTCCTCTGAAATAGACCGACAGGTAAAATGAAGACAGAGAGAAAACAGGAGACGATGATGATGAGTATTGCCTGGGGACACTGCAGTCTTCTGTGTACTTGTCAAAGGCCGATCAAGATTAAAACCTTGAATTGCTCCTTGTTAAAAGGACTGAGTACGACGTGTGGAGCTCTAACAAAAGACTGAAATTAAAGCTTTTGTTTAGAAGATCGAGTTAGTTCATCCTTTAGTTCAGAGGATGCAAAAGTTGGAGCAAAAGCCAGACTCAAAAAACCCTAGGTTTTAATTGTCTTTAGCTTGCAGGAACATGGCATTTCCCACTCCATCATTTTAGAAGAATGACAGTGAAGAACACAGGCTTCACCTAAACTTAGAAAACACCAGTTACATTTTATGATGTTAATGAAACTCAAGCACAGGCAAAAGCTGAACAATTTAAGTAACGCTCTAGCTAGTTTGTGTTCACAGGGTCAGCAAAGGCATATGAAGTAGGCAGAAGAAGCAGCAGTTTCCAAATCTTATTCCTCCCTCTTTAGAACAGTATTCCAGAAGGAAACAAGAAGATACAAAATCAGGCAGAAAGTCTGTTCCTCTAACTGACATGGATTTCTTCTATGACCACTGGCTCACTAAACCTCCCTGTGCTATTTCCATTTCTGGAACAGGGATAATAACATACCTACCCATCTGTATATTGTTACACTAAAAATTCACCCATGTTTGCTAACCACCTGCAGTCCTTCAGAGATGAGACTCTAGCGTGATGGGAAATACAATTATTTCATTAGAAGAGGGAATAGGCGTGGATGTGCATAGGTTGGTTTGTATCAATGTTTCCTTATTTCAGTTTCCCAAAACTTCCAAAGTCCCCGTATAAAAAAAGAAATTTCTACTCTTATAGCAAGTTTAGACAAGCATTCTAGAACTTCACCGGCCAGTAAGGAGAATAAATCGGAGGCTGTAAATCCATGCTCCTACAGGGAGATTGAGACAGGCATAAATTGGCTTACTTGCAGGGTTCTGGGGCTACGTCACTGGAAAAGCAAAACGGGCTTAAAGAACATGGTGGAGTGGATAAAGTCACCTTTGGCTTCTGCTGCAGAAGTGGCAATATGCCCAAGTAAAACACAAACCCAGAGCCACAAGCTTCATTAGCATAAGTAACAGCAGATTAAGCTGAGAAAATATGCCACAATGACCCACAGGTTCCCCAGCTGTACTAAAAATATCTACACAGAAGCAGACAAGGTATCCTCCAAATGTGGGAAAAAAAAGATCAAGGCCTTAGGGAAACTAAATCCAAAGAAACCTGCTTTATCTTTTTAAAAAACTGCTAGTGGTAACTTGAAAATATGCAATTAAACAACTACCTGTATGTGTGAGAACATGTTTGCAAGCTCAAAATACAGCTACATCTTACTGAAGGACTGAATAATACATTAAGGTAGAGCTGTCTTTGCTGGAGAGAGTCCTCCCACAGGGGTAATTCCAGCCAGGATGTCAACTGTGGTGGGGGTGGTTCAGGATGTAATAGAAAAGACACAAATCTTAAATAAGGCTAAGGGCTAAGTCATGACTCATTTTCAACAATTATATTAATAACAGACCCAGTTGGCGGTATGACTGGTCAATGCTACATAACAGTAAATGCTACCACAGCTACTGAGTACGGCTAGGAGGCTGTCTAGACCTTCCATGCGAGTGCAATTCACATCCACTGGTTATTTTCCAGTTTAAGCATATCTGACAGGAGAGTCAATGGGATACACGCAGTTCAAAGTGGCAGCAACATACCTGTCCTGTTTATTTGTTTTGCATGGCTGGAATCTAATCTTGCACAACTTCAGGCAGGATGACAGCGGCATGCAAAACAGGTTGATGTGATGCATGAAATATGTGTGTCACTTCAGCTTTTATCTGAGAGCTTCAACAGCCAAACAGTTTCTTTTACATCTCTGGAGAATGATATGCATTAAATTTAACAAAAATATTAACTGCGGGCACCCTCTGTCTTGAATGTTACCTACAAGCATCATAAGATCAGCACAGAAAGCAAATAAAAAAGGAGTCAAAGTGCAAGGAAGATGTAGCCAATATCAAAAAGTAAAATAAGTGGTGAAAAGAATGATATGAAAGACAAGAACAAAGAAATATTTCTGAAAAATAGTCAAATAAATGCTGAACAAACTGATTTTATCAGTTAAACATCAAACTGAAACCTAAACGCACTTTCTGAAACTTTGCAATTATGACTCCTTTTTTACCTCATATCTAACGGCAACAAGTTCCAAAGACAAAACATGCAGTGTAAGAATGGGTCTGCTTTCTCAAGGAATTGCTTTTCAGTTTCCCTGGATATATTCTTGTTCTTGTATTTTAGGAGAACAGATAAAGGACAAAACCATACTTGCCCTATCATACTTACTGTAACGTTAGTTCACAGGGAACAAGCCTTGGTATTGCACCACTGATTTCTATACATCTTTTGAGACAGAAGACGTAGAAGGTGAACTTACTGCTTCTACCATTTGAGAAGTTTCAGCTTGGGATGAAACTTGGGATGGGCTCAGGGGTTCTTCCTCTATAAATCCCAATCTCTTTTATGCTCCCTAACAGACCTGAACAGAGAGCACCAATTCCAAATGATGCACCTTGTGGTGTTCAGGCACTAAGCATGAGATGCAAAGCTGCTTCGTATAGTTACCTGTAACATTTTCAGCAATCATATGCATGTGTTTCAGTGTGGCGCAGCACCTCCTTGTCTGGGAACAGGATCTTGTCAATACTCATTCTCAGTTCACCTCCCCACATTTACAAATGCAGTGTCTCTCTGCAGCATAAAAATCTGGATTCTGAGAACTGTTCCGCTAGAGGACATGTAATTCTCAGTGTTCAGAAACACAGAATAAAATACTTGAGTAGGTAAAAAGGAAACAATTAATTCTCTTAATTATTTTATTCAAGGTTTTTCTCTCTCCCTCTATCCACTCTCCTGAGGGGAAAAAGCTCAATCACTCTCATGATGTTTACTTTCCAGGGTTAACAACAGTTACTTTAATATTAAACTTCAGACTTGATCTTAAATGGCTGTAAATAGGATTACAAGGGAACAAGTCTCTGAGGGCTTGAATCTTTTTTTTTTTTTTTTTTT
>RSEF01000001.1:140577911-140595793 GCA_003993805.1 Himantopus leucocephalus
CTTCGAGGTCCCTTCCAACCTAAACCGTTCTATGATTCTATGATTCTCTTCACTCATTATCTCAGAATGATGAAACAACCCAAATACTGTAATAGCTTCTTTATTTTTTTTCTCCCCAAACTCCACTAGAAATAACAGATAATATCTGTACAACCAGTGTGTTATGAAATGCCACAAACACCCATTTGAGTAGCGCTTTTTTTTTTAGGAAAGAAACTACATTTTCTGTGGTTATTTTCATGGCACATCTTTTCAATGAAGTTTTTCCTCTGTTCTTTTAACACTTTTGAATGGACACCCTGTCACAGCAACAGGCTATAACCAGTTTTTGCACCAAATTTCCTACCTTTTAAGTAGTTAAAAGCAAGAAGACATCCTTGGAATTGGTTAAAACTCAAGTTTTGGTCATATGTTATGAGTACAGCCAATGAAAAATTCTGATATGTGTAATCTCTCTGGTACACAAAAATATTAGCAAAGCCAAGGCACTCTTGATGTTGTCCAAATATAATTCCTCGTGCTCCTGATCTTAGTTCAGGTGCACACAATCTACAGTAGCTTTAAAATAGTAATAATGCTCTTTTCATGATGTATTTTCATCTGTCTTTTTAGGGCAGGTTCAGGATAAGTACCTCTGGAGTGACTTGGTGCTTCAAGCAGAGACAGGTTTCATTTTGCAACCTTTCTTTTTTTACCAAGTATCAGCTGTGGTCCACATCCATCCATTCTAATATCGGCTATCCCTAAAAATGACTGACCTTGAGTCATTACCTCCTGACAATCTGGAAAGCTCACTTGGAGTAACCCTGTCTAACCTCACTGTGGTGGGTCAGCCTTGGCCAGCAGCCCGACACCCACCCAGCCTCTCTGTCACTGCCCCTCCTCAACAGGACAAGGGAGAAAATATGATGAAAAAATTCTTAGGTCGACATAAAGACAGAGAGATCACTTAACAATTACTCTTACGGGCAAAACAGGCTTAACTTGGGGAAAATTAATTTAATTTATTGCCAATTATATATTTGGGTGGAGACAAACAAAGACAAAAAGACTGAAATAACACCCACCCCCCATGCCCTGTTTTTCCCCAGGCTCCACCCCACTCGTCCATTCCCAAGTCCTTCCCCATCACCCCCACCCCGAGGGGTGCAGGGGGATGGGGAATGGGGGCTGCCATATCAATCCATACCAGCTCCTCTCTGCAGCTCTGTCCTACTCACACTTTTCCCTTGCCCCAGCGTGGGTCCTCCCAGGGGCTCTCAATGGCCTGCAGCTTCCTTTAGGGCACAACCACCTGCTCCAGCATGGAGTTCTCCATAGGCTGCAATATGGGTATCTGCTCCAGCATGGTCTTCTCTGGGGGCTGCAGAGGAATCGCTGCTCCAGCACCTGGAGCACCTCCTCCCCTTCTTCTTCTTCGACCCTGGTCTCCCCCCTGCTGTTTCACACTTTTTTACCCTCACTCAATGTCACGTAATGCTTTTCTCTTTCTTAAATAGTCTTTCCTGAGGTGCCACCATCTTGGCTGAGGGGCTCAGCTGTGCCCTGCAGCGGGTCCATTGGAGCTGGCTGGAACTGGCTGGGTCCTGCATGGGGCCATCCCCTCTTCTCATGGAGGCCACCCCTGCAGCCCCTTCCCCCCAGCGCCCCCAACCTTGCCACCTACACCCACACTGCCACACAGTCACTTAGGAAAGAGACATCAGCACCCTCAAAACCTCTCCCCGTGGTTCTTGCTCTGCCTCTCCAGGGGAGCGTTGACATGGGCAAGGCTAGTGCTTGCCAGTCCCTTACCTACACGGGGGGTACAAGAAATTGCTTTTCTGGTCTTGCCAATGCAGATCTGTCCAGCTGTACCAATAATAGTTTCTTTTTCCTTTGAACTCACTTGAGAGAGTTGGGACCAAATAAAACCCAGAGAAAACACAAGACTGACAATTTCAGCACTGATTCACCTCTCCTCAAGTTTTATTGTGCTTCCTGTATTTCTACAAATCCTGGGGCAAGGTGTTAAACCAAAAAAACTATGCTGTAACACAATCCAAATACCTAGGATTGTCTCCTGATTTAGAATAATGCATACAATTATTCCGACATGGTTGTTCTTTCAGGAAAAAAAAATTAAGTCCTGACCCAGCAGATGCCGAAATGTTGCATGAAGCAACAGCAGAGTAAGTTGGTCCTCTAAATTGAAACCTCTGCCTTTCCCACATCTAATAGACTAGTTCATATTTTCTCTCTTTCATATTTTTTTCTCCCTCTCATTCAGTTTCAGTGTTTCTGTTGAAGTACAGGCTGTGAAGGATTCCCAATGAAATACCTATCTCTAGCTCTCACAGAAACTACAACAACTAATATGGGTACCCCTGTGTTTCCCTGGCACCTCAGAATCGTCAATGGGTGGTATGTCTCTGCGTGATACAATTATCATCCAGTGTAAAATCCTCAGGCTGTGTGTGAGTAACAAGAAGGCCACAAAATGCAATCCCATTTCTGCTTAGGGTATGTTACAGCCTCACAGCTGGCCAGGGTTTGCAGCTGTCATTCTGTGTCTGGTTTTGAGGATACAAAGCAGACCCTTCATATTAATTATATATCATTCCCTAGAGCAAAGAAGTCACTTTTCTCTATACTTTGTCAAGTGCCACGTGCATCGTTGTCACACAATAAATAATAAAATATTCACATGAAATAATAATAGTAAATTAATAAGTGTTCTGCTCCCTAGGCTTAGGTAGATTTAAGAAACTATGTGATACATATAGCCTGATAGGGCTGCTTGGGCTGCTGTTAATTCAACGGGTCAGCCAGGTCATGTAGAATCCCAATAATATTAAATAATACTAAATAGCAGTCTCACTAAGGACTCTTGCAAAATTAATTTGCTTGTTGCCAGAGGAATAATCATAATTGATGCTCTTCAGCAACATACCATTTCCCTATGGGTACGGGACCTTTATTATCTGCACTAACACTTTGGCTAATGCTGATTATTAAAAGTCACATTTCGGCCCATGTAGTTTAACAAATAGTATGTCTAAGAAAAGTGTGGGATTAGGTATAAAGACAGACAATGAGGTATTACTACTAAAAAGAACTTAATAGAAATTAAAGTGTGGCTTCTCCGGAGGAAGAAAACCACATTTGACCTTTTGCATTCTGAGGGCAGATGATGGTGCTGGTTTTGGTTTGCATACAGTGCCAAGTTATATCAAGCATTTTGAATTTCTGCTTCTGAGTTACATCCTTAAATTAGTAGCCTGAGAACCTCCTCAACCCTAACTGTCTTAGGATTTGTTTGATCTTGGTTCAGGTTGCATCATAACTGATCACATACCTAATCCTCATTCTTTCTGAAGTTTTGAAAAACAACAGAACCTGGGAATAAATATAATTAGTTGCTGGGATTTACCAACATCTGTGACATGCTTTTTGTTCTTTGCTTCTGAATAAATATCTGAAAACACACATGCATGCAAGGATTTAATCACAGGATCAACTGGGCCGGCAATTCATTTCCCTGTTTTTGAAATGTTTTGCTTAGTACCAAATTCATTCATAAGATAAAAATCCCCTGTGCTTTTCAGTAGTCTAAACCAAGGCTGCTAAGAAATGAGAAGTCAGTAATTTTACTATTAGTCTGAGAGACACCACAGACATTAAACCATAAACATCTTAAAATTCTTAATAACCTTAACTTTAATCTTCATTCACCAGATATTTCAATGGCACCAAAACTATTTCACCAAAGCATCCATCCTAAAAGATTCCATCCCTTATGGCTCAGAAAAAATATAGATAAAACATTTTCCATGTACACGCAGTTATTTAATACCTTTACTTCTCTGCCTTGCTATCAAACCTGACTCAGTCACAATTCAGGGCCTGAAATCATTCCTGAAGACAACAGGTTGCATTTTTCAGTGTTTGCAGTCCTTATCTCATACTGGACCAACTGTGAACGAAAAGCAGCCTGGGACTGCAAAGTGAAAAGTCTGGTCTTTGACAAAACCTTCATTTAAACAAATAGGTGAATATTCCAGCTTGCCTTTCGAAAGAGTGATTTTTGTACCTAAGGAATATTTATTAAATACCATTTGGGACCATTAGTATCAAATTACAGAGGAGTTCCCATTATAAATGGTATTTTGTAATAAGAGGAAATAAAGATGTGCTAAATATAAGCATACTGTGGGAATATACATTGTTTCCCTTAAAAAAAAAAAAAGACAAAATGATTAACTTTTCCCCAATATCTTTGCATTATTTGTTGCAAAAACATATGTGAGCCACATAACGGCTATATAAAAATAACAGGCTGCTCATAAAAAGAAAGCCTAGAGAAAACAGCATGTGGTGGTTTTATTTAGTGTGGCTTTTAAGTTTCAGGGAAACAGATCAATATAAGTGATCAGGAGTGAATGCTAAAAGAAGTTGACCCCATAAAAGAAATTCTGCATGCTCTTTATTCCTAAGCATCAGAAGGACACAGAAAAAGAAGATGAAACTAGACACAGATTGAGAAAATACAAGTTTCTAGTAGCTTAGTTTTTTGTTCAAATTTTGCTTTAACTTATTACGATATACCTTTTTTTCCCAGTTGTGACAAGTCATAGGCAGCAGGGTGGGAGGGAGGGAACAAAGGAGGGAAAGGAGCAGAGGGAAAACAAAAGAAAGAAAAAAGAAGAGTCTTTGTCAGCATTGGTCAAAACCAAAAGTCTCTCTTTGACCATTTCAGGATCTTGAGTTTCTGTATCATCAAGCAAGTCAGAGTACTGGTTACGCTATGCGGAATATCTTTAGGGATATGTAAATGAAAGAAACATCTTGTAAAGAACAGCGTTGTAATGTAAAACACTAAGCTAGGTAACTCGAGGATACTAATGAAAAAAACTGCATGCCTAATCTTGATTTACTCTTCTGATTTTCCCTTTTTAAGACTAAGATCTGTTCTAAAGATAACAAAAACTAAAGAAACCACAGTGCAGATGGAGGTTCCTGATTTTTGTAAAAACAGGTGCACCTCGCATCCTTATTCTTATGCACAGATGCTCAGATCATAAAGGAAAAGTTAAAAAAAAAAAACGCAAGCAAAACTAGTATTACTTGATGTTTCTCCCATTTCTGGTAGAGCCCTGATTTCCCTCCTTTCAGGTCTCCCTTTCAGCTCTCTCTCTTTCATGACTGCATCACTGTGTCTGTCACATCCAGGATATTTCTGCAAGGACTCCAGAACAGCTGCGCTACAACCCCAGTTCTGCAGCATATCATGTGGGCATTTTGGAGCTAGTGGTGCAGAGTAGAGAAGATGGAAGACCGCTTGTACCTTGTAGTTTAAGAAGAAGGAGATGGGCTGTATCCACCCGCTGTGACATGCAGCGGAGCAGCAAGCTGAAGGCTTTCTTGTTATTTCCAAGTGAAATGCAGTAATCTTCTGGTCTGATTTCACCAGAATGAGAAGAGGAAACAAGAAAATATCAGCCTTCAGAAAATCCTCACACTTTTCTCTGGATGTCTTTATTGAACTAAGTCCAGCAACTGTTCAGAGAGATGGGTCTTTCCCCTGCCCTTCACTCCTTCCAGCATCACGCAGAAAGTTAACATGGTGCTTAGCAACAACCAGCAGCTTCTGGAAATCTCAGCATTTCCTATGGAGATTAAAACTGTATCATTTCAGGGATAGGTGGTTTAAACCTCTGTGAACAAAATAACCCTATTCTTGGGTGGGGAGCAAGGATATCCTTTACCATTTATTATCAAATACAACCCCCCCCCAAATTGTTAACAATTTTAATTTTGTTACATGATAAAGATAAACAAATAAAAAACACACAGAGTTTGAACTCTGGCTCTCAAAGGACAAAAATATTTCCTTCTTTGCTAATAGACTTAATTTATTAATACATTTTGATTAGATGTAATATTTCTCTGTGGAAAGCTTTCTGGCAGTGCATAATCAGATGCTCAGTAATATCCCTTGGACAAGCTTGACTACCACATGTGCCTTTCCTCATGCGTTTTTTGCCAGGTGATTACCATCCATTCATCAAATAACTGTCTCATGGAACACCTGAAGCCCCTCCATTCCCCACCTTATGTGCCATTTTTCCTCCTGCCTTCCTCCTCATTCCAGTGGATTTTAGTGATAGAAAGAAGGAGTGCACCTCCTTCTCCTGGCTCAGCTTTTCATGACCCTTGCCTGAGATGGTTAGACACTTCCCCACACTGTGAGTATTTCTAAACCAGAATTTCCACCTTGTTCAGCAGAAACCACAAGCTGAGTGAAGCAGCAGCTGACCAGCATCAGAAAGCCAAGGCCTGCCACACTACACACGTATTCCTGTTGTCAGAAGGAATATTCAGGACATGTCAGGATGAGCTTATTCAAAGGGGCGCCAGCACACAAAACTGTACAGGAAGCAGATGTGGAAGTAATGACACCCTAACATGTTTCAAAGACCTTGTTTCTGGTTAAAAACTACACATTAAAATTAAAAAAAAAAAAATTAATCACGGCCTAGCCTCAATAAAATACTGAATGATCTTGTAAGACTAATAAACTTTGTCTCCACCATAGCTGATCTCCTCACATGCTTGTGTTGTTGAATACCAACTGTGCAGCTCGTAACCAAAAAGGTCTCTTCAGGTTGACGATGCGGCACTGCTTTCTTGCAGGACTCCTCCAACAAGCAATAGGTCCAAGCACAACTTGGTTTTGTCTGGCACCTCTTCAGGACCATTCTAACTCACATGTCCAGCTCAGTACTAAAATTTCAAGTTTCTATGGACAACATTCAGAAAAGCCTATCTCCAGCCTTCTAAACTTTGTTACTCCTGGAGGGTCTGGCAGCTATCATTTCCCTCACTGTCAGTTTTCCTCACTGACTTGAGCATCTCCCTACCCCAATTCCCTTTTACTACAGTAAGAACAAGACATTGACTGGACTTGCAAGTGCTTCACTCAACAGATGTTGATAGGAATTATCATTGCTCTGCCAGACTGGTCCAGCTCACATTCTTAATCTCTATTTTTGCCTGTCCCTTTCCCTGTACTCATCTCACACTTCTTATTTATTTCCTGGTTTTTTCCTTTTCAGTTCATGTACTTAAGTATCAGCATAAATCCCGAGTTCCCTCTTTTCTTTGTCAAATTAATATATTTACCATGTCTTTGGTACATATCTGTAAATCTGTCCAGAAGTAAGTGTATTTTTCTAGTGTTGTCACACTGTCTAAGACTACAGAATTCTTATCCTTGGCTAGGATTAATAACCAGAATCATGGGAAGGAGCAAAACCAGCTTCCACCTCAGTCAATAAATAACCCTCACATTTTTCTTCATTATGGCCGGCCAACGTGAGTGACAACTTCCTGTTCCCTTGCACACCTTTTAGATCACCCTTCCAAGAACAGATTTGAAAATACCGCTCCCATATCTAAATATAAAGTGAAAGATATCAGCTCTATAAATTAATTCAGTAAGACAGAATGGAAAGAGTATTTATATGTAAGGACGAGAGAAAAATCTACGTGCATCAGGCTAAAGACAGATACACAATTGGATATCTGCGTGTTTCTACAGTGGAAACATCTGCTGGCTCTTATTGCTACTTCTCTCCTCTTCTCTTCTACTTCCGTTCTTTTGCTTCCCAGCCCTCTTTGTTGAATGTAGATGCATTTTTCCTATTATTGTTTTTCATCTTTTGATTACTAGCTTGTAAAATAATAAAAGGAAAGGAAAATGGAAAAAATTGCTTCCTTTAACCCCACCAGATCTAGAATTTCATGGCTAAGGTCCAACTCAATGCTTAACATTTTAAATTTTTATTTTTAATAGTATTCATTATACACAGGGGCTTGCTCATTAGACGGGCCTGTATTACTGTAGCTCTATTTATAACCAACAGCTAGCTCCACCTAGTGTCGGCTTAATTCATCAACGAAACAGAAAGCTAAACCCATATACTATAGATAAAAACAGAAGCAAACTATAAAATCCCTTGTCAGCTGGATGATGCCCACAGACAGCATGCAGTTACGATTACCGGCATCACAAGAAGACCATTTTAAGTAACTCCTGTATCATGATAGCCAGCCAGCACTCTTGAGACAAGGAGGGACTAGCAGCTTCAGGAGTATAAATATAATACTTGCAATATAAAACAGTTTTACTGCTACCCTCAAAAGTTGAATGGCGCTTAAGCTGTTTATATGGGTTATTCTCTCTGTGATTGCATCATCATCAACAAGGACAAATTATTGTTAAGTTTAATAGAACTTCTCTGACACAGAATAACAATAATAATTTTTTTATTGTCATCAAAACTACAGAACTATTTTTGGCTATACAAACCCCATAGTGATCCTGCCCATTAACAGCTACATCTCCCCTCCCAGCAGTTACAAAATAATTTAAAATGCCTCTCAGAGGTGATCTAAGCAGGGAAATGCTCAAACTAGCTAACAGTGTATCAGTTTTACTGATCTTTACCTTCAAACTTTCTAGAGGCCGGTTCACTGCTGTGTATCTAGAAACATCTATCTTCCTAAAACTGTTACAGCTTTAGTCAGCAACATTTAATGTTTAATAGCCTGATCCTCTTTTGACAAGACTACATAGAGTACAGCCAGCAAAGTCATTTAAAATAAAGTCAGAAAAGGGAATATCCAGTATGACAAGATTATCACCTTGGAAAAAATGATAGACCTGATGAAGAAGGGAGTTTACATTGAAAGAAAGCATTTTGTAAAGCAAAATAATCCAAATAATTTAACATAATCATATCCTGTGAGCTATCAAGTAGTGTTTGAATGTTTGTTGGACCTCTGAAGAGTAAGGAAAGAGAGGTCCTGCCTTACATTTAGGAAAACACCACTTTTACTTCTTAGATCCAAGGCGACCCACTCTGATAGAGCTGACGTCTGTTTTAAACCTGTTCGAATCACCTGTTCGGAGCTGCTCAGCGGTTTCACCCTAGTGGTGATAAAATATATTTCAATATGTACAGTGTACACTTAATGACTGCTCACCGTGACAGAGAGGGAGTATATAGGTTGCGGGGCAGGGGTGGAAGGCGGACAAGAGGAAGAAACATACATTAAGATGATACATACACCAAAGCATGCACCTTTAAATTTTTCTCAAACTTTCTCAAAATAGTCAGTGGAAAGTTATTCTTGTGACTCATCTACTTTAAAGTATTCACAGCTAAACTCAATGATTATACGAAAACCTCACTGCAACACAGAACATGAATTTAATAAAATGCACACAAAAATACTCTCTAATGTTTCAAAAATAAGAGAATACTCCAGTTCTCAATAATTTAGCAGTTACTGTCATTTCTCATTAACAGCTTTCAAAATTCTATCTGAAACAAGCTGATACAGAGAAATTAAGAGCAGTAATCAAGCGAGAAATGATAGACCAGCTGGGTAGGCATCAAGTTGGCAAAACGTGAATACAGTTCAATAGCTGAAACAGATGCTGGAGTTGTTGAGAAACCCTGCAGGAGATATTGATGTATTTTCTTTATATAATACCGAACAACAGAATAAATGTCAAGAGCTAAAAACTGATGGGGAATAAAACCTGTCGGAAAAACTAACTATAAAGCAGAGACCTGCAATAATGTCTTTTCATGATACCAAAAACATTCAGTACATGCACCTTCATCTCCTCGGGATTCCTGAATATGCCAATACATCGGTCAGAGCTTGCTAGTGAATCAGAGGGAGCCTTTCCCAGTCTTGTTTCACATTTGTTTGTTTCTATCTACCTGAGGCTTCACAGACTTAGAAAATACTTTATTCTTCAGCCTCATCCTAACACAACACTCTCTTTCAAGCAAGCGATTCCCCGAGCTCGGAAGCAAGCAGGAAAGAAAGGGTAACACAAGCATAAATGAAACTGCAAAATCCATTTTGTACAAAGAATGTTGTTTTCAGAGTTTCAAGACCTCAGCAACAAATCCTCTGCCATCAGCGGCAGCTCGTTCTAGCATATGCTTTGTCATGGTCAGTTTCTAATTACATTC
The DNA here is from genome assembly GCA_003993805.1 of Himantopus leucocephalus. Classification (NCBI taxonomy): domain Eukaryota; kingdom Metazoa; phylum Chordata; class Aves; order Charadriiformes; family Recurvirostridae; genus Himantopus; species Himantopus leucocephalus. The sequence goes on from RSEF01000001.1 coordinate 140,587,949, forward strand.
ATAATGATGCAATAGCTTTGATAATCCTACCTTCCATGCCAGCTGCTTTTCTTGTCACTCCATCATGCCAATAAGTTGGCTGCCGTAACAAATCAAGATAGTGCAAAACAGCATCTTTCCCCTGCATCTGTCATCTTCCTGAAAGCATTCTATTACTGCCGACTGCTGGGAACCAGAAAGTCTATTTGAATTCCAGCAGCTCCCCTTTCGCATGATTCAAGTTAGGTTAGGTGGGCATGCCTAACATGATTCTCTCCATCATTTATTATGCAGCTGCTACACCGTCGGTGTGGTAACCACTCTGACTTTATCTGATACGTCAGTCTTGCAAACCTCTACCTCCGTGCAAGCACACGAGCCACAGAAGCATCTTGCATTTAATGAGCATTCTCCCTGCCTAAAGAGAGTGCATCTGCAAATCTGTTTCAAATCCTGCTGCTCGCATTGTCCTCTAAGGCTGATGCAAATGTTTGAAGATTTTTTATTTTTTTTTTATTCTTGCGTTTCGTCTCTTCAGACAGCACGGTTCTTCATGCACGCTTGAATTATTCACACTTCAGCTAAACGTTTGCTGATTTGTGTCCAACCAAACAGCACCTTCCCGTTGAAACTCTGCTCGAAAGCTACTTCTGAATAACAGTGCTGTGCATTCAGGCTCTTAACTCTGTTTCATTTGAAACATGGCTTTTATAGCTACACCTCAACAAATACATTTAGCTCTTTTCACGCCATGAATGGCTGTCTAATGAGGGAACGGTACATTTTTAAGCAATTTATCTAGGTCTACCTGTAGGTGACTTTTGCTTTTTGTGCTTCCTACGTTTTAGCAGTAAGTGGATAGCTCTGTTAGAGCATCTTGATATTCTTAAAGTGGTAAGAACATCACCATAAGCTGTTTTTTGCCAGCCTGTGGAGGACACTCTGAAGTGACAGAGTTTACTTAACTGCTTCTGAGTATCATGAATTAAAGGGATAGGATTGTTTTGTTGTCTTTCTATTTATGTTTTCTGTTGGGGTGGGGGAAAAACACGCTTGCGTCAGTGATTTCAAAAGAATATTAATAGAAATTGACATATACACATCAATCATCCTCCAAGTGAAATTAGCTGCGTCTCCTCCCACCACTTCTGCCTGCAGTTCAGAGTCAAGGCATTTAATCTTTAATGTGTCTGCTTGCTCATAAGCTGAATAAACATCCCCAACCCCACACTGGAAAGTTTGAATACCTGAGAGAGAAAAAAAAGGAACATTTAAACATGTGCAACTGCCTGGCTAAAACCTGTTAGTTAAGTGAAGTAGTGAGGGAGAGCAAGGACTATTGCTGGAGTAATACCTCCTTCCTCAGCCTTTGCACAATGGCAAAGGAGGAGTGAGGAAGAGGAAAGGGCACAGCCCCCCGGGGAGTAGCTTTCCCTCGCAGTGGTGGCCAGCTCAGCATCGCTCACCAGTTCTCATATTCCCGGCTCAAAAGGCTCACAGGGTTTTACTTAAGCCTCACTTCTTCACTGAGATAAGATATGTTGAACTTCTCCATGGTTTGCAACACCCGCACCCTGACGGTCCCTTCCTCCCCCCCAATTTCCTAAGTCCCTGAACCTTTTGGCTATGAAAAATGTGTGAAAACATGAGATTAGGGGAGCTCTAAGTCACAGAAAGTGAAGGCGGCGGGGGGGGCGGGGGTGAGGGGAAGAAATGAGGAAAAAAGGTAAGAGAATCTCCTGCTTAAAAAAAATAAAAATAAAAAATCAGGACATCCGATAGCTTTCCCTATGCCTCCCGCAGGGGTGTTATCAGTGCGTGTGACTGCTGGGCACGTCCTTCTTCGGTCCCTGCAGAGCCCCAGCCCGGGGGCTAGAGGCAGGGTCGCAGGGTCCCCGGACCCTGGGCAGAGCGGCAGCCACGTTCCCCGGGCAAACGCCCGCCGACGGGCAGCGGCGGGAGCAGGCTGGCACCGGAGGTGCTGAGCACGGGAGAGCTCCCAGCTCTGCTGGGAGGGATCCGACTCCTTGCTCTCACCCCCATCTAAATGGCACAGCTGACACCTGAATGAGCTAACATAGCATGGCGTGGTTTATATTTGATACTGTATTTATTCCTAGCATGCTGCCAGAAAATGCCGTTTTAGAGATTTCATGTAAATAAAGTAGAATTACTACATCTGTTCCTCTGTCTGTAGCAGCACATATCAACAAGCTAATTTTGCATTCAAGGCAACAGAGGCAATCCTATCGTATAGTTGCAAAGCGCACAACTATAAAGTGCCTATCTGAAAATACTGTCAGCTCCTTTTTGTTCACAGTTCAAGTCATTTCTGAAGTGAAACAAACCAGACAATAAATGAGGACTGACTTTGAAGTCCCCATAAATTCAAAGTACATAAAAGGATATGCTTAATATTTCATACTTCCAGCTGCATTAGGATTTTTAAACCATAGACACAGCAACAAGGAATTCACACAATATTTCACAAAAGATGAGTATGGGTTCATAGCTCATATAGCCTCTAGTTGCAGGTAAGACCTAAAGTACCCCAAAACTCACCATAGGCTTGATTTCTAGTTCAGTGAATTTTGAGTTGTGCAAGATTATAGACGAAAATATCTAGAAAAATATTTCATATGTTAATAAGCCAAATAATACTGGTAAGAGAATGGGGGCATCCTGGTACGGCACGAATATACTTTAGCAGAATCCTATCCCACCCGGATACCTCAGAAAGAAGTACAAAAAGGGGGAAAAGGCCAAAGGGAGGGAAAAAAGAAAGAGGGAATTATGGAGTATCTTTCCAGAGAGATAAGCATGGCATTACAAGGAGGATCCACTGGGGTTTATCATTCAGTATTACCACCCTCCAGCACAGCATACAGCAGATGCAATGTAGTTTAGCCACACAGACCATTCCCATTCAGATCAGGGCTATGGGAAGTAGCCATTTTTGCCCTGGGCAAAAAATCATGGGTTTTTTTTTTATTTTTTTTGGGGGGGAGGAGAAGGGAACTGTAATATACCAGTTTGGGCATCTTCTGTGTACACTAGCTGTATAGAAAAACAGCTGAGAGACAAATGGAGAATCTGGGAGGAGAAACTATTATCTGTCATTCTGTCCACATACTAATAGGCCAGATTAATAGCTGGCTTTGGTCTCTAGTTTTTCTGCATTTTTCTGAGAAAACAACAGCCTTGGTTTCTGCTTATTGTAACTGGATTCAGCATCTGCATAGACATAATTATAGTAACCCACCCATATGGAATGAATTGCTTTAGAGAGAAAGCTCCACGGGTAGCGCTCCCAGACTCCACAATAACACAAATACATAATTTTTTTGTCTTATATAGAACTGTCCTCAGTCTGGAAAAAGCAGAAATAAACGACAAATGAAAAAGCACTCATCAAGTGATATTCTGCTTTTTACAGTACTGAACTCAGTAGGCAAAGAAACTCCAGTCTATTTGAGTGACAATGGCACAAGAAAGGAAGGAAGCCCATGTCTCTTCCTATTTCATTTACAGCTTATAGCAAAGACATGTCCATTTGTTTTAATTGCTTCACTGCCACTAGAACGACTAATTGGCTTATTCAGTGTGCTTGAATTTGACTATGGTGGTGTGTGCATATTACAATGATAACCAAGATATGACATTGAATCTGTTCTTGCTGCCATTTCTTTTTTCATTTTTGTTTTCCTCTTTGGAAGTACTAGTGACTCCAACAAAGCAAGAGTAGATAATGGATCACTGAAAAAAACGAAGCAAGCAGGTCGGCCTTGACCTTCAACCCTACATGATGCTCTACATGATGCGCTCTCTCTGGTGAGAAAAAATGAATGCTGATTTTACCTAGCAAAATTGTTCATTTTTTTGCTAATATGTCTCCTGAAGAAAGTCAATTTCTCTTCCCTTTTTCTCTGCCTCCCATTATTCTTAGATACTTAATCCCTCCCCCAGTAAACAAGTAATTCAATCAATCAGTCATGCAAGAAAATAACTTAATGATATACTGTGCGTGTTTAGATTAATAAAAATCTCAAATGGGAGCACTGGAAAGTTTGTTTGGACAATACACAGGAATTATTAATTATGTCTTACTGTTAATCATTCTATATTAATTACTTCTCAATTACAGGACATCTGATGTATGATTGTAAAAGTAAGCTGTCCATCAAGAATCACTTTCCCATAGAGTTAGAGCTCTCAGTACTTTCATTTTAATGACAATATCTCAATAGTTTAGAGGGGGTGACTTCTGACAATTACGGCACATGTAGCTTTGACTGCTCAAGATTTAAAAAATTGCTACACAGGAGCGTATAAGCAACTGAAAATGATTGATATATACAAAGACATGTCTCTAGAAACTAAAAGCAATTATTATGCAACCATAACCTCCACACAGATGCTTACAGGCCCTGGGACTCCAATGGAATGGTTCAAAGGCCCAGTCACCTGGACAGGACAACCATGTTGTCCAGAGAGACTTTTCAGATGTGGGTGTCTGAAGTCATCCAGCCAGGCACCTGACAGCCATCCAAGGAGCTGAAACTTTTGAGGGATTTGAAACTTTTTGGTCATCTGCACCATAGTTCATCCAAATATTTTTGTGCAGAAGTAATTTTCATTTGTTTTAACTAAATCTCAGGTGTATGAAATTCACCTAAGTTCAGGCATTTGTCATAAAATGAAAGCTCAGAACACACTTACCTGAGGACGCATTAGGAGGACTCATGACCAACCTTTCAAACTGAAATTGATTCTATTTATGGTAAGAAAGTTTTGCAAAGTTTTATTACAGATGAGTTTACAACAATAATAAGCAGAGATGTCCTTAGCAACCCCAGGATTTCATATTACAGGACTTGGATAAAAAAAATTATTCATAAAAGATGTTACAGAAACAGTTCTCCGAGGGCATCTATAATGGCAGAGCACAGCACGCTAAAAAATGGATACTCCACATCAATTTTGAATATCGCTGTGTGATATAGTCAACTGAACACTGCTACAAATGTGGATAATATGATCTCTCAAATGAGGTAACTGTTGAAGATTTTTAATGGCAACCTCTGCTTATGTCTACAGATAAGCCAACAGACATTCTACATTTTGTTCTCACATAGCATATGTATTTCAGTGACAGTGAATTTAAAATACTAGGTTCTAGCAAGAAAAAAAAAAATCTAGTTAACTCCTTCTACAAATATTTAACACACATCAGAAAGCAGAAACATACAGAGTTTCACTATTTAACACTCAGAGAATTAGTGACCTTGAACTCTTCAGGAAGTGCTGTTAATCTTCCTCCTTAAGGAAGACTGTATGTGCTGTTAGCACAAAACTGAACAATGGCATGAAGTTTTAAGATGCTAATTACAGAAAAGATGTATTTTATTCTCTTTCAACTCCTTTTAAATTAGACTGACTTGAGCTACACAGCTTTAACCTTCTCCCGTTTGTACCTTGACTTCTTCAGGAAAAGACATTGTTCAGCAATGCTAGGCTTGAAATAATTACTGACGTAAGCATCTTAATTTGTTCATTCTTTCTACAGCTGCAGTCCATGTATAAGATGATGCATAACAGATGTACCAGGAATAAAAAAATAAAAAACCAACACCAAAAAAAACAGAACTAACACGCATCTCACAGCCTGCCCTTCTGTGCACCCCTGTGTGCCACTACTCAGCTCGCTGCGGTTTTGATTGAGCCCATGAGCACTCTCACCTGGTATAACTCACCAGCAAATTATTCGATGTTTCTCTCCATTTTCACCAAACGCAGACGGATTATCACACAGGATGAACTAGGGAACTGGTTAAATGGCAGCTGGTTGATAAAAGTTTTAGAGATCACAAATCACATGTTTTCTATTGGTCATTTCTACTGCTACTCCGGTTATATTCTGGTTTAGTGCTACTTCTAATTCATTGCATTGGTTTCCCAATGGATCACTAACTATTTGGTAACATGCATATTACACCTATATGTTAAAGAACTAATTAAAGTAAATTCTACCACATTCCAAATTCCTGTAGTATCTCAGTCAAACTTCTCATTGTTTCTTTGCTATATTTGTTCCTAAATTAATTATTTATGTGTTTTGGGTTGTGGTATTAATATTAAAAATGAAGTTCTGATTAAGATTACTGATGAGATTGTAACTGCCAACACTAGTCCAAAATCTCCAAAGATGGCAACTGAGAGTCCTTAACTGGCAACGCTTTGTAAGGCTTTGTTTTTCAATTGAATGCTTAAATTAAAATCCCAGGCAACTTTTTCACATGGCGGGGCCATTAAAAACCTGTAACTGCTTCTGAAAACCCTAGCAAATCCCTTAAAAAACAAACCAAACACCCCACACAGACAGCACTTATCTGATCCCTTTTGGTATAACACAAGGTTCCCAAAGAACTAAAAGATATAGCGGGCAGAAAGCAAATTCCTTAATACTTGGTGAACAAGGCTGGCCATACAGTCTGGGGTTCCTGAGCATGTCAGCAGTTCAGAGCACACAGTAATAACCTGTGGAAGCCGTGTTTGTGGTTTGGTTTATTTATTCCACTTTCCTGGGATAAATATAGCAACGAGGGTTTCAGAAATATTAAAATCTCATAATATTTTACATTTACTGTTTCTGTAACAGGAAATAAAACTACACAGTGTCATAAGAAGATGTTTTAATATAGATTCTAAATTAAAACAAAATAAAATCCATGGTAGTTGCCTTGCGGTTCACAACAGACTTACTGCCTTAGAAATGTGAGTTCTCTCTGCAGTATCTAGAGCTCTTACAACAATGCAAGTTAACAGTGGGGTTCACAAAGGAAAAAAATCTTCCACCCTTCCCTCCCTCCTTTGCTAGCAGAAATAATATGCTCCATATTTGGTATCCCTGTCATTGAATAATCTGCTTTAACGTTGGAGATTTAAAGTGGATGTCTACTATTTTATTAGAATATATGAATAAAGGAGAAGGACAAACAGACAAATCCAACTTAGTTTCCTGGAAACTAATATAATTAATTTGTTTGTTTGTTTGGTGGATGGTTTGTTTGTTTTTAAAATGGGATTTGAGATAAAAAGGTAAATCTGAAACTAATTTTGAGTTCATCATCCCCAACTGTTGGTGCCCTATAACCTTCTCAACTTCAACATAAAGAGAGCTTGAAAGTCCCATTTTCATGTGGAAAGTCTGAAGAAGAATGTCTAAGTCATTAAAAAAAAACAACAAAAAAAAGCCAAAAAACCCCAAAATGTTTTGGAGATTTGCCCCACGTTTTTGCCTTGCCACTTCTGGTTAGGGAATGCAGTCTCACACCTGCATGTTGGTTCTGCTCCAGCATCCTTAAATGCTGGTTGGGGTCAGCTCCTCTCATGGACATCCATCTCTCAGCATCCATGAAAGTACACTGGGCTTCTACCAAAGAGCTGGACTCCGAAGTTTTGTTCGTATTAAGGTTATAAAGTATTTTCTAAATCCATGAGGTAGATAAGAACAATACTCTGACAACAGCACAAGACTTCATTAGCCTGACATCCTTCAGCTGCAGAAAGTTCTGACGAGAAACAAGTTAGATGGGCTCATTTTCTACCTCAAGGAGAATTATCATCCCCTCATTTAATGGACTAAACCAATTTTGCCCGTATCTTTGCTTCCATACTGCTTCACAGGTACTGTAGAACAGCTCTGCCACGTGCTGGGGACCAGGATAACCCATTTGGCATGTATTATGTCCTTTAAATGATCAAGGTGGTGATAAACGTAACATTAAATCAAATTTTCCAGCAGATTTCTCATATGCCTGAAGATTTCATAGAATCATTTAGGTTGGAAAAGACCTTTAAGATCAT
>RSEF01000001.1:140604858-140620381 GCA_003993805.1 Himantopus leucocephalus
GGGAAAGTTATTCCTCCCAGCTGCTTATAAAGGAGTTACGAGATCAGCCTAAAGATCGTATAAAGCAACAATGTAAATTAAAAATTCAAAGCATCATAATTGAGCTTAAAACCTTATCGTTCATCCTTGCCATTAGAAAAAATAAGTGAAAATCAGATGGTGGTTTGGTGCTTCTCCAGAAGGACACTATTTGTCAGACTTGAAAAAGCCAATGAACATTTCCTCTCTAAAAAAAAAAATCATCCCTGTTAATTAAAAAAAGGGAAGTAGAAATAGCATAATTAAGGTATTATCATCATCAAACCAAAAGAAATACTGGAAATCTGGAAGGCATTTTTTGGCTGAACTTCCACAGGGATCTGTGCAGGAGCAGAAGTACCCCCCTGATTGTGCCTAACCTCACAAGGGAACCTGAGCAGAGCTCACTTCCAGCCACACAGCTCCTCCTTGAGTGTTGTTTTATGAAGCAGACAGAAGGCTGAAGCCTAATGAAACACAAAGACATTGCCCAGCACTTATGTGAACAGACCCTACAATCAGATTTCCGAAAGCCACAGGAAATTGAGTCTAAGTAAAAATTACAGGACTAAATCAATTACTTTTAAAACAATACCTCATCTTTGGAGAAGACCAGAACACAGTTTTATGTCAAAGATTGAAACAAATCAAGTTACTCAGCATAAACCACTGAGCAGGAGAAAACCAATTATTTATGCTCTATTATACGCTACGTGGTATTAAAATCTTTTGCATTATTTATAATACCTGGCACTCATTATACCAGAAATTGCTTGCAATCTTCAGTATCACCGAAAGGTGGCATTTGTAATATCACAGAATAGCACAGTTTCATCATAAGCTTTGAGTAATCAAAACCTTCTTACACAAATAGATTTATTTTAATTATTTTTTACTGCTTGCATACTGAAACTGACCTGGCCAAGTTGTCTAACCGTATACAGCAGATGACAGATAAACAGACACAGAGCATAACCATACATCCTCAGGGAACCTCAAAGACATTAGAGTGCATGAATCAATTAAAGAAATGCAAATACACAAAATAATAATAGATTAAGAAAAAGATCATAAAACTACCAGGCAGACAATAAGTAGCTAAGAATACTAACCAATAACTGGTTCAATATATAACAAAACAGTTTAAGACATAAAAATAAGTCATGTAGTAATTTCACTTTGCAATTTCAGAAAGTCTCTTTTCTATTCCTGCACTACATTCAAATATGTAATTTTCTTAAAGCCTAACTAAACAAAAAACCCTGAAAGGTACAAAATGTGATTTTAAAAACATTTCCACCATTTCTTTCTTCTAGTAAAGGAATANTTTTTTTTTTTTTTTTTGAGCTCAGGCTAATGGAGTATAGTAAACGAAGGTAACAATATCTATAAGTCTAATTTAATTCCTCATTAAATTTTTATTGTGGTTTGGTTTATTACACAATTTTATGTCACTGCAAGCAGAACCTGCTGTGAATGAGTGGAGAAAAAAAAAAAAGATAGATAAGAAAACAGTGCCAGAACTTAATGTATGTAGAGTCCTGTGAACATGCTACCTGTTACACCAAGAGCATCCAGAGAGAGGTAACTCAGTGCTACCTCTGCGATACAGGACACAAGCAGACGTGGTCAGTGACGTCCCCAAAGGCACACAATAAGGCAGGGAAAGACCAAACTAGAAACTACTGTAATCTGTTTACTGGCATTATACACAGGCCTGGAGATTACAGCGTCTCTTCACTGTGTTTTCCCCTCAATCCCATTGGAAATTCTGTACATAATTTTTCCCTACTCCATCTGCATATAATTTTTGAAAACTGTACTATAAAGACTGAAGCCAATTATTATCCTTCGGAATTCCAGAACCTCATTGATTTCAGTAGCTGTGAGTGTCCAGAAGCTTTGAATTTGTTCATCTACGGCTAGTTTTAAAAGAGTAGGAAAAAGAAAACTGTTTACAGCTGTCCAGTAGACCAAGCTCATCAGGGAAGCAATTCCAGCTTGGGTGAGAACCATACAAATGCTATATTCTTCATTTCGCTGGGAGAGGTGAGGAACAATTCCTCTGGCCAGTGGGTTTCATGAGCTTGCATTTCTAGTCAGCTATTGTTCCTATTCAAACAACTGACTTGTGAGTTTATTTTGGAATTGGTACCATTAAAATGCACTGTGGGAATGGCATAGCGTACACCTGGAAGAAGGAAAAAGCCTAGGGGAGAGCCACTCTGTGTCGATCCACATCTTGACAGCTGGGAGGTGTTTACGATATCCAAGAAAAGCAGCCTTTTAAGAAATTCCTTTTAGAGGAATTTCTAGAACCAGCAACATAAGCTCTGTCATTACACTGCTTCCACAAACTCTTTACATGTTTTCAGCAACAGCTGTAAAAGCAAAGAGACCATGGCCAAAATCTTGGTAATACACTTCCATGTATGTTTTATCTAAACAAAGAATCAAAGCGTCCATTAGTTTAGAGACAACTGCTTTCAAGAAATCTCTACTATATTACACTATATGACAGATTTTGAGGTTTGACTTGTGTATATTCCACTGAAAGCAAAGTTATTTCCAGCTGTTCTGCTAGCGCCTTACTAGATCCATTCAGGTGAGACTTGAAATTTCACTGTCAGCATTTAAATTCAGCAATCAGTGCATGTTTTGATAAAAGATTCTCATCCAACGTGGGACATTATGAATAGCACAACGCAGTTTTCTAGCATGGAATTAAGGTAGCGACAAGCTGGGCTTTTTTGCTTATATCAAAAAAGAGCTACAGAATATAATAACCCATTAAATGAAAAATAGTGCATGCCAGAAAAAACCTGATTTGTAAATTTTCCAAAATAGCACAGCCAGAACTCGAGGAATACAATCCAGGAGGAAAAACTTATAAATCACTGTCCAAAGGTAAGAAAAATTATGTTTTTCTTCATTAGTAACCACATCATTGAATTATTTTTATTTTGAAGAGTACAGTGCATTGAGCTACATTCCTGATGTTATCATTTGTAAATAAAGGACGGAGCAGCACTGAAGAGTAATTATGGTCTTGTCATAAAAATGGTACATTTGGAGTGTAAGCCAGGGTGCAAAACATTTCTGCATGTGGCTTTAGCAAAACGCAGGCACCAAAGCCCCTCAGGAATAGCCAGGTACCGGGAGAGGTGCTCATGGGCAGTGTGCAGTAACTGGCAAGAGATTTGCTCCATCCACTCCAGGCTCGTTTTGCACTTGAACACACAGCCCACCTCATTAGTTAGCCACTGGGGTCACAAATTTAACAACAAGATAGCATGAAGTCTACAGTACCGGAATTTAGAAGACCAGACCTTAGAAAACTCATTGCATGGCGCGTATCCACACCCCCTGGGGTGCGGCAGAGCAGAAGCCAGGTTACAAAAGCCATCCATTAGAAAGGGAGCTAAAAGTCGCAATACATTTGTAGAGACCTCAGTCAACTCGTCTGGTTTGCCTTGCCCAACTTCACTTGCTGTCAGCTCGAATCCCAGACAGCCCTTCCTGCTCTGCTCTCCAGAGCTGCACACGTGATGGGTAACCTGTGGGTAACCACCCCATCTAATGGCAGTGGAGAGGTGGGTGTTCAGCCTACCACGTAAGCTTCTCAGACCCGCTTTTGGAGTTCAAAGAGGACCTGGACTCACCAAAATACCCATGACAAGTATGCAAAACTGGAACAACCTTCTCAGTGGTGTCGGTGCTAGGGCTGCCCAAGAAGGACAAGGCAGCTGAGCCCCAGTTAGCTGCATCGCAGGTTCTTCTCTGGGCAGGAGCGCAGTTTCCCACAGCCTCATTTCTGAAGCCAGCACCAGCAGCAAGCGTCATGTGTTGCAGTGTATTACAGGAGCACTGTGGGTCAGGAGAGAGGTGACGGAGAGCAGTGCTGATCCATGCCGCTTGTCAGCAGTGGGTGCAATTCCCACTCCCAAACCAGGACCCATCCAGACCCTCTTTCTCCTTGCTCTTTAAAACCAAAGCTGGGCAGGCACCGCCAGAGCACCTCATTTGTCTGGGCTCTCTTGCAACCCACCCACAGCTGAATCCCTGCAAACAGGTAACAAGCATTTTGCTGAGCTGCTGCCCCCAAAACGAAGACACAGAGAAGCAGCTGAGTGAGCCGGGCTGGCCGGGGAACTGTGCAAGAGAAAGTTCTGCTAGGACAGAAACCGTGATTTTGTCGGGAAGAGGAAAAGACATGAGGTGACAGTGAAACAGATGATGGAATAAAGGGGATGAAAAAAAATATGCAAGGAAAGAAAAACAAGTCTATGAAATAGAAGCTACCCTTCTCCAGTCAGAGACACTTGGCCCTGACCTGCAGGAAGTGAGAGTACAAGAACTTCCTTTAGCAAGTTTCTAGGAAAATCTACAGATAATATCTAAAATAATAGAAAACGCACCCATAAGCTAATACAAAAGATGGAGGCAGTATTAATAGCACAAATTGGAATGTTCAGTCCAAACCACTCCACTGCAGTGAGTTGTGTGGGTCAGAAACTAAAAAAGTAAACCCCAGACTTGTCGTGTTCAGGATATTCTGAATTGGTATCTCATTTATATCCGGCTTCAAAAGATAAGTTTCCAGTTCTACCTACTGTGAGTTTTAACATCTGTAATTGTTTTAGTGGTATCAAAGCCACCTCTGTAGACAACAGCAGGTTATGGATGAGCGCCTGACAGAAGATAGCACCGAAGAGATGATTCAGTAGGTTTGGCACCAGCTTTCAGCAGTAATAGAATTAAAAAAAGACTGGGGGTTATTCAATATCAAAACCACATTCCCTACAAATCTCCTTTTTTTGGGGAGGCGGATGGTGGGGGGTGGGGTGGTTTATTAGGGAAAATTATGGCAAATTATGAATTAGATGTTTCGTTAAATCCCACACAGTCGTCTTTGTCAATATCACATTTTTGTTGTCAATTGCTTATGCTGAATCTAACGTATTTGACACGGGCTGCAGTAAAAATCAGGCTGAAATTCACATCAAGTTTTGTGTAAGAAAGCCCCCAAACTACCATTATTTTTCTTTTTACAGTCTTGTGACACAGTCAAGATTTTAAACATGTTTTTTATTTATGCAAATGAAGTGTCTGCTGTTAATCATAACAATACTTCTTAAATAGAATAATAAGGCATTAATTTAATTAATTAATTGTGTACGAGCACTTCTAAATTCCTGAAAGACAAATCTGCTGAGTTGTATTCTCTGAGGAAATTTAAAATGGAGCCAAACGGGTATTTTAAGTGTTTTTAGAGGCAAAGAGGTGTTTGCCGTAATTCATCTATTTTCCAGTCACTCCAACATTTCCAGCTTTGTTATGCCTCACTGCCTGCAAAGTCAGTCAGCTTCCAACTCTCAAACATCACTTACTTATTAAAGCTAAAGATTTACACATAAAGCAGACATTTCCCCCAATGTCCTGGACTCCTCCTAATTGGTATGATCCAGTGTGCCTGTCTTTCCAAGTCAGTTAAAATACATAACCAAAAATCACAGGCTTCTACAGAAGAGAAAAAAAAAAAGGTTTAAAGTGATTATTGTTTTTTTCCTTTTAATATCAAGCTGTTTCTAGAATTATACTCATTTTCTTCCAGGGCCTGATCCAAAGCTGGGTGAAATCAATGGAAAGACTCATCAGCTTCAATAGCATGGGAGCAGGCTTATAACACACCATATGCCAAGTATGAAAGTATCCATCTGTCACTGATCCATATCTTGTTATTGTTATGTGCATTACATCAAGGCATTAGTTTTCTAAGAGATGAAGCTTGTAAAGGAGCTACTGGAGGATTTTATAAACAAGGTTTTATAAACATGTAAGTACACCATAGCAGAGGCACACATCATCCAAGTCAGCAGTGCTACCGTGACGGTCCGACAGCATTTTGTGTTCGCCTCCACAGTTGCACAGAGAAAGTGCACTATAACTGACAAGCTGAAGTCTCTGGCTGCTGGCTTGCCAATAGATTTATAGCTGATGGATACTTCGCTGCAAGCCAGCACCGAGCAAAAGTATGCACGGCCTTCGCACGCAGGGACAGGGGACTCGGCAGCAGAGCACAGTGACAGCAGTCAGGGTCCCATGATAGGATCAGTTTCACAGGACCATCAACACTGCTCTATCAGGTTATTCAACTATCTGCCCCTATTTCACCTGAAAAGCAGGGAACATTTACATTTTTCCCTGATCACAGAAGAGAGGCGTGGTGGCACAAGTCATTTTTAAAAGTGTGCTAACAAAAGTATAGAAGTCCTCCAGCAATTAAGGATCTTGCTTGTTTAGCTCATTACCATTTTCAACATTTCCCTACATTTTGGCAAACACGCACAGCCCTCAAAACAAGAGAACAGAAGGTGGGCGCAAATCTGAAGATCCCTCACCATCTCCTTTCTCTCCAAGATGAATCAGTTGCATTTGAGAGCGTGCTGAACATTCATTTCACAAACCCATCCCTTTTGCTCACAAGCTGAGGTAAGCAGAAGCAACACTGCTCTGAAAGCTGTGGTCGTGATGAGTGGGCTCCTATATTTAGGCACTCACCTGATCCACAGTAAACCCCAAGAAATTACCCTGTCAGCATCTTGCCCCAGGAATCCGCTGCCTCTCATCCTCTCAAAACAGCCTCTACGGCCAGCTGCCCCCCAGCTCCTCCCCGTAGCCTCCTCCTACAGGTGCCCAGAGCTGCTAGCCAAGCAGCCTGTGAGCACACAGCCTCCATCCTCCTCCCTAGCACATCCCGATCACTACCCGGGCCCTCCCTCTCACTTGTTCCCCACCACGCATGCTTTCCCCCACGCTGACTCTACCTCCACGCTCCTTTCCCCCACCTTGCACTCCTGTGTACTCCCTGTTGTCACCACAGAGGCTCAAACCCCCAACACATCCCCTTTCATCATTGATTCCTTGAGTATAATCCTACCTAACCTTTGCTAAATTCCAATTCCTGCCACATGAGCAATGCATGTGCAAAACCTAACTCTTTCCTAGCATAGCCAACCATCACACTCAGAGAACAAGGAAAAAGTGGGTCTGATTAAAACAGCCGCCATTGTAACAGAGCTTGCCAAGGCATGGTGATCACCGCAGTGCATCAACTTGTCTTAGGCACCTTGAAACATTTTTCAAGCTCCATTCTAAGTTATTTAAAGCAGTGTTCAGTATTTCACCTTTGGCAAAGCTTACCTGTTCATGTATCACCTGTTGAATCAGCTGGCGTGAATTCTTATTTGGAGTCACACCTTCTCAAAACCCAAATGCATGTGGAAATAGACTGTTACAATTAAATCTGTTTCATACTTTAGTCTGACAGTATTCTCAAAGGCTATCCTAATTATCTAGTACTTACAAGAGGTTAGCATATCAAAAAAGTGCCTTCAGACTGATGAAGCTGAGCAAAAACTTGGTTTGCTATGCACTGACATCAATTTTGTTTAGTGTTTGGACAAAACCCAACAGTTTAGATCTAAGCTGTTGGAGATGATTGGGGTGTTTAAGTCACTTCCAACATGTACTAAATTAATACAACCAAAAATATGGAAAAAACCTTATCTGATATATGTGTCATTTTATCAACTATAGCAGCTGACCCACCAAAAATTCCCTGCAACTTTTTCATCAGTGCTGCAGACAGAAAATCCACAGTATCATGCACCTGACCTTGTCACATTACAAATGGCACAGCAGCAATGAAGAAGGAACCTGAATGACTAAGGAGGAATTTAGGCACTAAGCGGGTTACAGACATACATGATAAAGAAAGGTGCTAACCGTACAGACCAGAATGAAAATTAAAAAGCCCATCCCATCATTCCACAATACTGCTTCATTTAAAAAAAAAACAAAACAAAACAAATAAAAAAAAACCAACCAAACTTCCCCTCCTAAGAGACCCAGAAAATTCTCAGTATATTTTCCTAACTGTACTGCTCATCCATGTAAAAGAAACCACTTCCAGGCAATTCTGTCCCCAGAGAACAGGAAACTACACGAGCTTTTCCACGTCATGTTACCCTTCTCTCCTCCTTCATCTACCAGATTGTGAATAGAAACCAAACATCACACACAACACTAACTCATTCTTCCTCCAATGTCTGAAAATTGAACAAAGATTTTTTGTTGTTGCTATGAGGATACAGAAATTTGATTTGCCAGGCTCACATTTAAGTTCTTTGTAATCAGAGTGATGGTTACTTTCATTAGTAATTAAAGGGGTGAGTTTCCCTCCCCTTCAATTCTCTGAGCAATGTTGGTTTTAAAGGAAACTCAAACCAAGTTCCATATTAATTTCTTGGCCTACAGCTGGATTAATTCTTTCCTCATTTTGTTGTTTTTACAAGCAAACTGACCACATGCTACTGATTCCCATTTAGAATCGACTTTGCCACCCATTCTCCTTCTGAAAAATTCCTCCTTCCTTCTTACAGGAATATTCACTTCAAATGAATATTACACCTTTGCCATTCAAAAAAAGGGGGGTGGAGTGGGCTGTCCATATGTGGGATGTCTGCACTGGAGATTACTTAAAAAAGGACTAGGAAACCAAATGGAAAGCTCAAGACCAGTTTGCATTCTGCAGCCTGACTCTTGGTAAGGACATTTTTGTAAAAAACACAGAAAAACTTTCACAAGAACTGATAATCTCTCAAAGAAAAGATTGAAAGCCTTTGCTTTTCTCATGTTTTCACAGGGGTTTTCTTGCTGATTCAAGAACTTATTTTGAAATTCTCACCCTAGAGGCCAGTGTTTCCCACAGACAACATTAAGTACAGTAACATTTTATCTCTAGACTGGATCTCTGTTATTACGTCAGAAGCACAATTTATTACAGAACTAGTTGCTAACGTATAATAATTATCTCTTTCTTCCATTTATTTGCAATGGGTGGCAGTGATCTGCATGGGTAGCGTTGACTTTATTGCTCAAATGGCCCCACGGGTATCCAGTGAATAGCACACAACAGACACTGGAAAATTAGTGCTTGCTTGTGTTTGCCAGCAGGGCTGATGCAGAACAAATCCAAACTTTTCAACTTGTCTGTGTAACATCGCAGAAGTCACTGATACTATGTTGCATTGAATCAGCTGGGTTTTTTCTTTTCTTCTTTTTTTTTTTTTTTTCTTTTTTTCAGAAGCATACTTTATCAGAACTACATTTATTATTCATATTGAAGTTCTGGCTCAGGACTCACTGTGCTGGGCTTTCACAAAACACTGATGAAAGATGGTTCTGGATCGCAGAATTTACAGTCTACAAGACAGATGAAAGATGAATATAAAGAAGCCTGCATTGAGAAACATGAGCGCTCAGTGTGCCAGAAACTGTCTCAGCACAGTGATTGCTAAAAAGGTTAGACCAGTCCCTACACTCATTTCACCTCAGCTCTAAGCGAGAGCAGTGGTGAGTGCCGGGTTTTTCATATGGAGAGCACATTTCTTGAACTGCACCTGAGGTACACCCGTCTCCCACGAAGCTCCCCAAGTTCAGTAGCTTAAGCTGCTAATTAGCCTTCAGAAAGAAATTATTGCAGTCACTTCCTAGCTCATTTAGAGTTGAATTGGTGATAGAGGAGAAAAGGAAGTATTAAGTGATAAGTTGTTATACTACTTACATGACAAATTTCCTAGAAATGCTGGGTGGTTTTTTTTTCTCCATGAACCCCTATCATTTACAGCCTCTCAACAGAGCTTTCCATGTGAAGCTATTACTGGACAAGTGCCTTGATTGTGTATTTCATTTTGTTTTCTCTTTGTAGTTTCTGTTAATTTTGTAGACAGAAACCAATACTACTAGTTAATCCATATGATTGTTTTCTACCATTTATATCTGGATCCTTTAAAAAAAATAGGATGGTTATGAGGTGCATTTATTTTTCCTGCCCTTATGCTCTCTGTAGTAGCAGACAAAACTATGATAAATCTAAAGGAAGTAATTATGTTACTGAAATTACATATTAAGCCTTCATTGCTAGTATACAGTCACCCTAGGAAGATGCAGAAGAAATAACAGGGACTCATGATTGTACTCCTTTTCTTTCCAAACAAAAATCTCTGCGATGGGTTACGCACCTTACTATTTAATTAAGCTATGAAGCCAACATTAAGCANATAACAGGGACTCATGATTGTACTCCTTTTCTTTCCAAACAAAAGTCTCTGTGATAGGTTATGCACCTTACTATTTAATTAAGCTATGAAGCCAATATTAAGCTACAGGTTGATTTTAGTACTATTGAGCTTTTTTATTCATTCAGCATTTTTAAGTTCAACATTTAGATGAATGGTCTGGATGGCTGATATTGTACCAGAGCAGTTAAAAAAAGGGGTATGAACAAAGTACCGCTGCTTGGGTCCCTCTTGAAGATCACCATGTTCTGCCAGGAAGTAAATGTCTGCCATCAACACATCAGTTCGTTCATTGTTTTTCAAGACAGCTAAATTTCATAGTCATCTTTATTTCTGAAACTCTTCTCCAAGAGAACAGAGACACTACACAGCTTATGTTTTTATTAAGACACACACCTTACTTGTTCTCCTTGATATTTTATTCACCCTCTTGATTTTCTTATCTTTCAGCAATACCCTTTTCCAAGTCCTCTGATTCTGCATTTCTGGCTGAATCAGACCCCTAAAATTTCTAGAAAAGGAGTATCACAGAGGAACTATACCTACAAGCCAGTGCAACTCAGGTATAAATGAGGACTTAAATGTACAAAGAGACTCCAGTTAAAAATGCAAACGTCCTGGTTCACCAGTCCATTTCCAGAAGACACACCTCCTGCCTTCCCTACAAACAAAAAAAAACCCAACCACACACACACAAAAAAACAAACACCAAAACCCCACACTTGCTATCTCAGGATCAATCTTAAGAGAATAGGATTTTTTTTAGCTCAGTTTTTCCTGAAACTTTGTAAGACAGCTGAGAGCAAAAAAAGCACAGAAACACTTTATTGCATCTTAAAGCTTTACCTAAAACTGGGTAAAGGTGATACTGAGAAACATCTTCATGACTGCATTCTCAGGGAAACCACTCTTGAATATGCCTTTTGGGAAAAGCAAGGTCTCCACTACTGTAGACTGCTTCAAAATATGTTTTTTTTAATAGTACCACTTCCTATCATATTACTTAACTTCTGATAATATAACCAAATATATGCCACTAAAAATAGAACACATTTTCATAATTGACACTTAATGAAATCTTTCATACATAATTTAAATGGGTTAAAAGAGGAACAATATCCACTTTCACAAAAATTTCTGCTTCTAGTTGGAAACTGGAAACCCCCACACTCCCAAAAAAACACACTTCAGAGAAACCCATAATCCAGGTCTGTTTTTACTTCCCTGTTGGTAGAAACCATCATAGATAGCTCGTGAATTCCAAAACACACCTGAAGTGATAACTGATGAAGTCTGTCTCTTTTGAAACACATAAGTATAAAGTGAGAATATGCCAGGTTGGATGGTGCTTTGAGCAACCTGGTCTAGTGGGAGGTGTCCCTGTCCATGGCAGGGGGGTTGGAACTAGATGACCTTTAAGGTCCCTTCCAACCTAAACCATTCTATGATTAGGCCATAATCTAAGGTCTCTCTAACATTTTAGGCCTCCTTTTTGATGGAAACAGGAAAACACAGTGTTCAACTTAAACGCGGACAAATATTTGAGTTTTTATTCTCAGTAGTTTGGAAGAGCCATTTCTCATTTCTTTTTAATTTCTCTTGCACAATAAAATTATTCAAACAAGCTTATTTTCCATTAATAATGTCAGGTTTAAAATGCACAAGACACTTTCAGAGAGGAACACAGTAGTGTCCTGCCATACATTAAAAAAAAAAAAAAAAATTGCTCCTGTTTGTTTCTTTCTGTAAGGAAAAGTATTCACATATCAACTTGCTTTTTCAAGTGAAAAACAAGAAGTATACCTTGGTAAGCTGAGAGGGAGACCAGAAGAGTTTAGTCGTCTTTGGTCTCCCCCTCCCCCTTTACTGAATGCCAGTTTTGAGATGCTTATGAAAAGATGTCATTTTAACATTTTAAGATTGCTAACACACTTTCCAGTGGTAGACTTACATGTAAATGTACAACTTGGACACAGTTATCAAGAAAAGTTCATGCTTTAGCAAACTGAACGCACAACAAGCCACTTTATCACTCCTCTGTAAATCAGATAGCTTGTTGCAGGAACAGTTGCCTAGATACAGAGTAATCGGGGTAAGTGAATAAATCAAATTATCAATAACATACACGATTGCATCCCATTATTGAAACAGTCAATTGATGTAATTTTTAGATTAGTAAGAAAATAGACATTTAAAACTTACTGGGTAATATGAGATGCCAAATAACTTAATTAAATAAGCATTAGTAGACATTTTAAGGTTTGTTCATTGCAGATACATTGGAAACACTGTTGTTCTCTTTACAGGAATAATTGCAGGAACTCTCATGTAAAGTATCTCTCCAGTCACTCTGAAGTAAACACTCAACCAAATGCTTCATAAATTGTTATTCTTGGTACAAGGTAGACCCTTACACAACAAACTTTCAATGTGACCATCTGAAATCACTCTGTGCTTGCATTGATTTTACCGCATTTGACAGCAATGTGATACTGAAAAGATGGGGAAGGTTCAGCTTGGAGGAGAGATGATCAATAAGAGACAGAATAGAGGTGCGCAAAATAACATATAGTAGAGAAAACGCAAATTAGGCACTGCTAATTGCATGTATCTCCTAATGCAGGAGCAAAGGCCAATCAATGAAACTGAAAAGCAGGCATTTTAAATTGATGAAGGAAATCTTTTTACACAAGCTATAATTAATCAGCGAAAATCACCTTCACAAAGTAGAAAGCCTCACAGCTTATTAGAAAAAAAAAGCAGATAATGAGAACATCTATTTGTATTTAACAGGATGATAAATAAAATAAATTGGTCATTAATTGGTGGGAATGGTCATGGGGGTCTATGGAAACCAATTTTTAATAACAGAACTTACTCCATCCTCATCAAGCAAAATACTTAATTGTTACATTCCTCTTGGAGCTCTCTTAGAGCTTACCATTGATAAACAGCCAATTGACTATATAGGTAATTGTTCTAAGTTAATATAATACTTTGGAGTTCACAGTCCTACAGAAAGCACCTATAAGGTCATTGATCTCACATTGATCTACTTAGCAAGATCTAAGGAGAGACACTCGGGAGATTTTGCTACAACATCTGTAATGGCAATGATAGCTACTGTCCTTTCAGAGAGAATCCTGAACTCCAGAAATAAATGAAGCACAAAACTTATTTACTGTCTGTTTTTTCCCTTTTCCTTTTTTTTTTTTCCTGTTTTTTTTTTAAACTTTGATTTTCTAGAGTTTCTGAAGCACATTGGTGATAATTTCCTGACATAGTCGATCAAGAATGCAACAAGAGGAGACATTCTGCTGGACATAATAGTTAAAAGTAAGGATCAATAGATTGAGGATGTGAAAGCTGGGTGCAGCCTTGGCTGCAACAACCATAACATGGTGGAGTTCAAAAGCCTGTGAGAAATGCACAAGGCAAAAACCAGGACCACAACCTTGGGCTTGAGAAGAGCAGACTTTGGCCTGTCCAGGGATCTGCTTGGAAGACTCCCACAGGACACAGCCCTGAAAAGATGAGGGGTCCAGGAGAGCTAGTTGATTTCCAAGGATTATCTCCTCCAACCTTGAGAATAGCCTATCCCGACAAGCAGGAATACAAGCAAAGGTGATGAGAGATACGTAGCAATCAACAAGGAGCTCCTGACAAAAAGCCAGACATAAAAATGAAGCATACAAGAGGTGTAGCCAGAATACAGACATTGCCTAAGCACGCAGGGATAGTGTTAGGAAAGCCAACCCACAGTCGAATCTGGTGAGAGACGTGAAGGGCAATGAGAAAGGCTTCTACAAGTACAGCAGCAGCAGGAGGAAGACTAGGGAAAACGTAGGCCTGCTGCTGAACAGGGCAGGGGACCCAGTGGCAAAGGACACAGAAAAGGCAGAGGTGCTCAAGGCCTTCCTCACTTCTGTCTTTACTGGTAAGAGTGGCACTCAGTAATCACAGGTCTCTGAGATGAGTTGGGAAGTCCAGAACAAGGAATATGTACTCTTGGTGGATAAGAATCCAGTTAAGGAACTATTTAAACCAATTGGACAGATATAAGTCCACGGAACTTGCTGGGTTTCACCCACAAGTGCTGAAGGAATAGACCAATGTCATTGCAAGGCCACTCTCCACAGTCTTTGAAAGGCTATGGTGATCAGAGAAGGTTTCCAAGGAAGAAATCAAACTTTACTTTTCTGTATTCCACAAGGGCAACGAGGATGATTTAGGCAACCATAAACTGGTCAGCCTCACCTTGATCTCTGGGATGATGATAAGGAAATAATCCTGAAATCTATTTCCAAACATATTGGAAAAATATGGGCAAGAAGGTGATTAGATGCAGGCAGCAAGTATTCATGAAGGGGATATCACACTGTAGCAGTCTAATAGCCTGCTATGATGAAATGACTGGCTAAGTGGATGGGAGGAGAACAGCAGATGTTTATCTTCATTTTAGCAAGGCTTTTAACACCCCTAACACTCTTATACTACTTATACTTCAACTACTGAGGTGCAGACCAGATAAATGAAATTAGGCGGATCGATAACTGACTGAAATGCCAGGCTCAGCATTGTGATCAGCAGCACAATGCCCAGTTGAAGGCCAGTAGTGTACCCCAGGGGTTGACACTGAGGCCAGTACTGTTTAATACCTTCATTAGTGACCTGGATGAAAGGCAGGGAGCACCCACAGCAAGTCTGCAGATGACATATCTAGGACTGGTTGATGCACCAGGTATTTGTGCTGCCACTCAGAGGGACCCCAACAGGCTGGAGAAATGGGCTGATAAGAGCCTCCTGAACTTCAACTGATAAAAATGCCAAGTCCTGCACCTGGAGAGGAATAACCTCAGGCATCCGTTCAGGCTAAGAAGTAGAAAAAGCATGAGTATTTCTGATGGACATCAAGTTGGACATGAGACAGGAGTGTGCTTTTGTAGCAAAGGTGACCAACAGCACCCTTGGCTGCATTGGGCAGAGCATCACCAGTAGGCTGAAGGAGGTGATTCTTCCTCTCTGCTCAGCACTGGTGAGACGTATCCGGAGTGCTGGGTCCAAGGCCAGCTTCCTTGTGTAAGAGAAACATGAACATATTGGAGCAAGTCCAGTGAAGGGCCACAAAGACAATTAAGGGACTGGAGTGCCTCTCATATGATGAGAGGCTGAGAGAGCTGGGACTGTTCAGCCTGGAGAAGAGATGGCTCAAGTAGATTCAAGGTGAATCTTATCAATGTATATAAATGGGGGGGAGGAGTAAAGATGACAGAGTCAGACTCTTCTCAGTGGTGCCCAGTTACAGGACCATAGGCAATGAGCACAAACTGAAACACAGGAAATTCCACTTTTTTTTTTTTTTT
>RSEF01000001.1:140628364-140649627 GCA_003993805.1 Himantopus leucocephalus
AGAGACAGATTAAGGAGTTTAACACAAGGCTGGAAGTTGCCCTGGCTGGAAGTTCTCAGGTGGATTTCATTAACTGACCACTGAGTAAATACCAAAATTTATTTCCCAAGCCTCAGCAAGATGATATGAATAAACAAAGCTGGAGAATTACTAGTAGTTCAACAGAGATATAAAGCCGTGACAAAACTCCCACTTGAGGTGTGGTGGTTAATGATGGATTATTATTGAACAGAGGTTTTCATGCTTTCCTTCACACTGACAGCTGAAAGTCAAGGCTCACTTTCTCAATGCCAGTAACCACTCGACAAACAATTGAAAGTTCTCTTGATCTAGCTAAAAACAGTATCATAGATATGTTGTATATCCTAGATATTTTGCTGAAAATAGGTATTTATTTATAAAACACAGAATTTATTTTTTGTTTTTATGGTTCATTTTGTGCCTCACTAACCACTACAGTCTAGTGATTGTGTTCAGCGCTCACGAGTAAATACTCACCACAGCCCAAAGTAAGCAAGGGGTTATTTTAAAAGAGGAAAGAAAATTCAGTTTTTAAAAGAAACAATGGTACTTCTGACCTTATGCAAAGCATACAGGAGAAACTGAATTTTCTGTCATTCTGCAAGGACAATGTGTGCTGCCAACATCATACTCACCCATTGATGTGTCATCTTGATAATTATCCTCATTGTCAGTGGCACAGACTTGAGGGCACACTCTTATTTTACATAGCTCCTATGATAACTAACTACTTATCAAACAGTAGAACATTTCTCACAAAACCCAAATTAAGCAAAACTACCTCAATAGAACAGTGATGCAATGATTCCCACACTCGCACAACAAGTCTCAGCTCCTGTGATTTGATTCAGTAGATCATTTTCAAGCTCTTAAATGCCTGGATTTGTTTACAATTGTATTACAGTTACATAACTTCTAAAAGACAATGAAATGTAAAGCTAAAGAACAGCAAGAACAAGGCTGACCACACCTGCAGCCCTGCTTGTGCCACTGAATCACAGTCACAACTGAACACTTAGAATGAATATTGGACATTGCCAAATATTGTGGATTCTCAACTTAAATTCATTAAAATGAATCATAAATTAGGTACTATCCTCTATGTATAGTAAAATAAAAAATAAACCCCAAACATTAAGAGGTGCTATGAACATATTCAAAATTAAACTCAGTTCTTTTGTGTTAAAAAGCAGAAAAAACATTATTTGTAGATGTTTCAATTACTAAAAAAAAAATCTCTGAAGCACAGAAGTTAAAGAAAACAAGAATATTTTAAAAGCTCATTCCCATTATCACAATTTTATTTGACATCAATTCCATTTGTATTTTGAAGGTGGCAACATTACACTCCCACTCATTTCAGGGCAGGGGAGGCAGCAGGGAAAGGGGTCATAAATAGGTGTGAAGTCAAGCTTAATAGGAAAAGAAATTAAAAAAAAAATCACAAGAATACAAAGGGTACGTTTTAGTAAAGGCAGTGCAATTTGGGGTTGGGAGGAGAATAAGCAAGGAGTTTACAAAACCCATTGCAGTCTCAGCTGTCACAGGGCTGCTGTGCTGAATGACTGCTGTAGCTTGCTATTAGTTTCCTCAGAGATCTTCCATCATGTCAACAAGTAGGCCAGTTATATAGTTAGTATATATAAAAACATTAATTCCAGTAGAAAACTTTATTTCACCCTTTTTTCAGTCATTTTCTCCATGGCCGAGATTAGACTCCAGAGGTGCAGTAATGGTAATTGGGAGGGAGGGAGAAAAAGAGAAAAATCCCATAGATGAGCCATGACAAGTTTCAGTTGCTTCTACACAGCATCCAAACTTGTGTCTCCACATAGATTTCACTCCTGATAACTGATTCAAAGGGCTAGAGTGATATAAAGTACTTTCTGAAAGCAAAGCCATCTAAAACACATCACACAGCCTTTTGAGCCCAACACCAGTCTGTGACAGGACAGATCTACTCCAACTGGGATCATAGTCTAGAGGGAAACACCAGTTTCACAGATTTTTTTTAGACCAGAGAGGGCCATTGCCAAACCAATTCAAAGTGAACTTGNTCTACTCCAACTGGGATCATAGTCTAGAGGAAAACACCAGTTTCATAGATTTTTTTAGACCAGAGAGGGCCATTGCCAAACCAATTCAAAGCGAACTTATACAGAGGGTTAGGACAGAAGCAGAAGCTTTGGGACTTTCATAGTTTACTAATTCCCTTTAACGGTATTTTAAGCTTCCCTCCTATGGATCCTACCTTTGAGATCCAGTACTGGCTACGCAAAAATCAGAAGCGGATACATAACTCTAACTGTGGTTAGGAGAGTCTCATGGATGCACTTCAAACCAGAAATACATAATCTAGCAATCAAATGCAAGTGAAAAGGCCATCACCACCAGCCAGCCTCAGAACAAGTGCCATCAGTCAGGGCAAGCAGCAGCACAGCAACACAGCAACAAGCTACCGCGTACAAAAAGTGCATTATAGGTAGCGTTAAAGGAGAGAGGGAGCAAGCATTTCATGAACAGGGATTTGTGGGGAGAATTTACAGCACAGATGGTAAATCAAAAGGGATTCCCCCATTAGTCTCCTGTGAGTCAGAGAGGTTCAGGGGAATGAGCATTTGAAAAAGGAGGTTTACAGAGAGACATACAGGACATGAACCTTGAAAAAGCATCCGCTTACCAAAATTTATAGCCTAGAGAACTTCACTAGGTTGTAAATTACATTCCTCATGAGATTCAATTGTGCACATATGCATGCAAGATTGAGAGAGTCACAATGCAAATACTCCTGTGTACGTACACTAACTTATGATGTGTCCCATTGAGTTTGAAGATTTAAAATACACTGTTGTAAAGCTTATGAGGTCTGCAATCCTATTAGCGCTTCAGAAAGAGCTTGCAAGCTAGAAACTTGCATATCTACGATTTGATCATTTTATAAAATAATTTTCTCTTCCTTAAATAAGCACCTTCCAGTCCTACTGTCATGTTATAAAATATATGCATTTGCTTTGAATAGATATTTAATGAAGCTATTCCTTGTAAAGAATATCTGTTTATGTTTACGTCACATTAAATATTTAAACAACTTGTTATGGAAAAGCACTTAAAAGCAATCTTTCTAAAGATGAATAGATTTTTCCATATCTTTTCTTAACCTCTTCCAGCAAGAGGTATTAAAATTGAATTGCTTACACTGCTATGCTAGAGTGCATATCTTGTAAGGGAATGCAGATAGGGGGATAATGTAGCTGAAAGATACAAAATCGTGAAGCAGACCCAAGACTGGGAAATTCTTCTTCCCTATACTAATAAACTTTATGCCTACACCACCTACAGACAATACAGGCTATATTTGGCCATCAATCAAAGTCTGAACTGCACTCATGTAAGCCCGTGGGTAGGAGAGGGCTCCATCTCATCAGTGCCAGAAGTCAGGTTACGTGGGTTTAGCATACGACTAACTAGGTTTTAAGTTATGGTACAAAGTGACAATAATCTGAATCAAGTTCTGATTCAAAAAAGGGACAAGAAAAATTCAACTCCACTACACAAAACAAAGTGATTCCCCTTTTCTTATCAACACGGAGTCCTACTGCGTTCCAGTCAATCCTTACAGAGGCTGGAACAGAATTTAACCTAAAGTATTATCATCTGCCTTTAATAGCTTCCATCAGTGAACAGGCAAGTACACAGGAAGATTAACATGATCATTTCCAACAGCTCTGAATTAAAGGGTTTATTTTTGTTGGGTTTTAAAGGTAGCTTGACGGGGTTTGTTAACCTCATTGTAGCACTGACCGTTAAAACAGTCTTGTAGTTGTTCACCTCTCATTCTTAGTTTGTATATTGAAAAGACGAAATATAGAAAAGGTGAAAAGCTCCAGTACATTCCCCAAGACATACTAAGGTTTTAAACACATATAAACCACTTGACACAGTCCAAGAGTCTCAGATCTTTTGCTTTAAAGGAATGGGCACAAAAGGCATCACTCTCAGCATGCTGACATTTTAATATTTACTCCACAAATCTCAACAAAAGAATGTAACATAACCCTGAAAAAGCCTTATCCTCTAATCAAATTACTTTCAAGTTTCAATTAAGATAAATATAATGTCACTTAGCAAAGCAGCATTCATGAAGTATCAGCCCTTTATGATCTCAAAAAGGCCAGTTACACCTCAAGAGGTCAACCACAGCGACCTACGTTGTTTATTTCTAAAGCGAAGATGCTCAATAGTTTAGCATTTTCCGTACAGTATTTTTACTCTGCAAAACTTAGATTTCCATTTTTTTTATAGAACTGGAAAATTGCTACTAGAAGTGTATTGGGTTCTTCTGATAAAAACTGTCTTGTGAAGCAATGGGGATCCAGTTTTCCATGCTGTGCAGTTATTTACATGATTTTTGGCTTTTTTAAGTTTGTCTCACTACTAGGCAGGAGTTTGATCGTTTAATTGGTATAGCTAGTGCTAGGATAAAGTGTCTTTTCAAGTAGCTGGTCACCTTTTGGCATAGGAACTATAGGTCTGGTGCTTAGAATTTTTTTTATTCAAGTTCTCTGCTCTATATGTAGCTATAGTTAGAAACTTAGTTAGATGATGCATTTAGCAATACAGAGAAGACTTCATACTTCATAACTATAAAGAGACACACAGAGGAAAATGACCAAAGTTCTAATCCACATCCTTCACCATACAAACTTCTCCACAAACAATGTGTTACTTGAATACTAAATTCTTCCAAGGCTACAGTGAGTTGATAACACCTAGCGCTAATTGGTTATACAACCATTTAAGTAGGATTAGTATCATAATTTGCTGTGAAAACTGACAGCAGGAGATGTGGTTCTGCAAATAAAATATTCATTTACAAGGACTTCTATAAACCAAGGTGGTTTGCATTCTTCAGTTTTTTTATACAATTAAATTACAGCCCCATACTCCTCTGTTGAAAATTGAGACAGTTTAGGCTAACATCCACTGCTGCAGTACCATCTCCACAGTTTCTCCCCTTCTTTTTCTGAGGGGTCAGATTCAGTACCCTAGAAATTTGTGTGTTCTTTCTGTGCTACACAGCAATCCATAATGTTACAAAGCCACATCTTACACATGTACTTTGGAATTTTTCAACACGATTTTCCAGCTTTTTGACACTTGCATAAAATCCACTTCCATTCTTGGAACTTTTCTGTTCCTGTGAACTACAGATTCCACAACCCTTACTCTACTCCTTCACATAACACTGTTAAAATCATTGATGTGTTGCCTGATGAAGAGGTCCAGGACACTTTTGTGTAGAACTGAACAGGTCACAGGCTTCTGCAGAACCACTCATGGTGTTCTTCAACTGAGATTACTCCTTTCAGCCCAATCCCCTTTTCCTGCCCCGAAAGGTGTTACCACTACTAAGATTCGCTAGAGTATTTTTAAAGGCCACATTCATAAGTCAACATTCACTCTACCCCTGAAAGCATTACAAAAATTGTGCAAGGCTTAAGTTAAGAATGTGGTATACACCATTGCCAGTCCTAAGTATTGAAGCACCCAAGTGCAGAGCTTTGTCTGCAGACAGAAGGCAACCTAATCAACACTGACTGGGTGATTCTTATTTCAGCTCTACTAGTATTTAATGAGGGTGCAATTCTTCCATCTTGTTCTTCACAGAAAGCAGGGATTCAGTGGAGCCAAATGATTTCAATGACAGTGCTTCAAAAAGAAAACCCTCAAAATCTCACCAGGATAATGGTTTGCCTTGCTGAAAGGAGTCCATTTTCTATGCTACCTTTTCCATGTTTCAGGACATCTTGTCTCCTCTACAGTTTACTAGCCAGCTAGTTATTTACTATGTTGCACTAGAAAATGCAATAGAACTGTTAATGCACCTCTGATGTTGAGGTATACTGGTGGGGAAAAAAAGTCGTCGCCACCACCATGCACATATGTGTTCCCAAAAATACTATCCCAAGTGCTACTTTTTCTATTTCATAGAGGGAGAACAGATCGCAGGACTTGCCCAATCCTCACTAGCAAACAGGAGTCAATCTGGGAAGCTAACCATAGCTCCCCACACTCATCTGACTGCTGTTACTATCACACTTTCTGTCCATGGCATATACTTCTCAGTACAGAAACTTACATCCAGAGGCACACAAGGGGGAATGGCTGCTAAAAAGAAGCAGCATACAGAGGGAAAATGCTGCTAAAAAGCTTTGGATCTTCTCTTACATGCCTCAGTCTCAGTATAGCACACATCAGGGTTATATGGCCAGATATAGTTTTTTTCCCCCCCTATCCTTGGATTCTGTCTGCCTGGCATGCAGAATGCAAAGAGTGAGAAGAATTCAGGAGCATGCACATCTCCAAAGTGTGCTCTTGGGGCTATGGCTTTCAACCTTGTGTGTTTTTATGCATATATATGTGGCTTTTGTAAATAAAGTATGGTCAAATTCAGAAAGTGTTTATAATGCAGTCTGGTACTGTAGGAGGAAAGATAACACAAAAACTCATTTATGTTATAAGTTATGATTCCATGGCAAAATTGAAACAAACGCCATCAGGAAGGAAAATATGTATTCTATGCATTCTGATCAACACACACAGTATTGACAAAGCACAACTTGCATCTTGTTTAAGTACTCCCTCCTCCAACTCCGCTGTCACTTTGGTTTGTTAAGATTGGATAAAGCAGGAGAAAGGCCAGCTGAACCGGTACTCTGTGATCTGTGTTACTATTGAAGCTTTTCCTTCGAACTATGATTTCATTACCGCCGTATCATATTTTTGAAGGAAGTATTACTGAGATAATTCAAGGACATTATGAAACTCTACCTCAGAATTATCTCTGTTAAGCAAAGAAGCATGGTCCAGATGCTCTATCAGGAAATTGACGCTCTAGAATTCAAAATGTATTAGTGGAGCTAGGAACACAGGTAAACATGACCCTGACTAAAGAAAGAAACTGTGTTCTATAGTGTTTTATGTTGGTGGTGGTTTTGGGTCCATTTTGTTGCCTTTTTTTTAAAATATCTTAGACATGTCAATTAAATATGTTATGTTTAAACTGGTATATGGCCTCTTCAGTATTCAAAACACCAAAGTATTGATTCTAAATAAGATTTATTCCTGCAAAAGAAAGCTATGATCATCAAGTATTACAACACTAATTTTCTTCTAAAATAAGAAAATTAATTAAGCTCTCTTAACCAAAAACCTACTGTAATTATAGCTTTGAAACATATACCTGAATATAACAAGATTAAATCACAAATCACTATTTTATTCCTTCTGGGGAAAAAAAATCTTAATCAGGTATGCTGATCAGTAAAGTCAGTAAAAACATTCATTTTAGAGAACACTGCAGTTTGGAATCCTACTCCAAGGATCACAGGAAAGACCATGTGTAGGACATACTATGTGCTGTGAAACAGCTCAAAATTAACTCATAAGCATTGAGTACCAGTGCCATGTTTTTAGAAGTGAGTGATCCTATGGCATTGCTGGTAAATTTGCCTGAATTGGGACAGAACTCAGTATTCAAATAATACAAATACAAGTCTTCATTATATAAACTTGAGCTGGTTTATTACAAAATTTCAAGCATGTTTCCTATGTAAAAGCAAAAAGTTACATTTCACACACCTGCATTTTTACTGATTTTAATAACTGACTCTGAAGTATCTTGGTTCATGCATCTTTGAATAAATATATGCATTGAAGAAACAGCTGAATTCAGTTTTCTTAAGTCCTTATGAACAGCAGGAAGTGGATAAACTTCCCATCAGGGCAGGGGGGAAAGAAGAACAGATCAAATCCCACACGTGATTATACCTAGACAACTCACAGCTTTTGTTGCCTTTCACCGTATTCAGGCTTATGTACTTTGTTCATCACTTCATTAAATAAGCTGCATACACACTGTAGCTAGGTCAATGCAATTTCTGGTTCACAACCACCCTGTAAAGGAATATGCTCATTCCAGTCACGCTCACATCTGGATGATATGCCTGTGAAGTCCATTCCTACACAGGTAAACTCTTATGCGAAAAAAAATAATGCAGGTTTAATTACAGTGCCAGTTTCAGGATCTGATTGGATTTAAATGATTTGGCACTTGAAGTTTTGAAAACAAAAAAACATCAAGTTGCTCTTTACTTTGACAAGTGTTCTGTAAACTACTGCCAGCAGCATTCTAATTGAATTAGACAAAAATATTTAATAAGAAATTCAAAGTGAAGTTAAATTTTTTATTTTTCTTCCCCAGTCACCGCACGCTTATATCATACATACCTAAGACACAGGAGAGAACTATGCGTTCCTAAACCAATTGAGAGTGACTGGATGAGATTTTAACATACTATACCTTTCTCTTTACAAGTTTCATACCTGTGTGGGTAGAAGCACAGGATATGCTCATTCTAGTAGTATTTAGCAGTTATAGCTTCAGAACTTTAAAACTAATACAGCACTCCAACAGTAGCACTATCTGCCACACCTTCACAGTGTGATGTACCAGGAGTACATTTGTCTACTTTAAGGCTTCATCTCTCCTTTATTAATGGTTCTCTGTCAACAAACTGCAGCCAGAGCATTTGCAACAAAGACACAAGCCTTTCCCTTCTTTACTAACATACTACTTACTAGAATACCCAACCACCTATTACTTTCAATCACTCAGGTACATCCTGTACTTTCTCTTTCACAATAAAACATTGTTCATATGCTATTCTGTTTCCAGAAGTGCCAACAGCTACCATCATGCTATGTTTGGTACACTGTCTAGCCACTAGGTCTAACGCGTCAAGCACCCAGCCTACAGTTCAGGCTGCTGGTACCCACACTGTGCAAGAGCAGCCTGTGCTTACATTGCAACTTTACTCATAAGCATAACAACTTCAGGGTCCTGTTAGAACTTGATGCAACGACCTCAACTCCATATGATGGAGCTGTAAGTCAAGCTCTGGGGTATACAGCAGTGGCACATGCACCCTGGAGGCAGGTGCACCTGCCAAAGCATCCTCTGAAGTCAGAGGAAAGCCTGCTCAGGAGATTAAGCTCAGTCAGAGCGTGAACATGAGGTAAAGTTGGATTTGATCAGAGAATGGCCATCTGTATTTGAAATATAATATAGATTCGTCTTGCTCCCTTACAAGTAGATTAACAGTAGTTAATTAACACTGCAAAGTTAAAACTGCAACATATCACACTTACGGCCAGGAAACTCAATTAGCCTTTCTCCCACACTGTGGGAAGCAAAGAGAGGCTGTCTTTTTTTTTCCAGGGATTTTCTGTACACCTATATTGAGTAGAAGGTTCCCCATCACTCCCTGTTATGGCATGTACTGGCAAGTAATCTCAAGCTTAGCTGAAGCTGGGCTTTCCATTCCACAGCTGCAATTCTTGGTGAGCTTTACTTTTCTTACTTAAAGGACATTTGTTGTTGCAAAAGTTACTTCAGTTTCAGAGAGAATGAAGAATCCTTCTCTCTGCCAGCTGAAAGAGAGGTGCTCATGAAAGACAAAGCATGAGTTTTAAATATCCTCTCTCTGTACTTTGACAGACATGTAGCCTTATCTGTTTAGGATGCCAGAAGGTACAACATTTTAGAACAAGGAGCATTAGGCTCATCTTTCATAATGAAGTTGGAATTTCAGTGTTCTTACAGATTTGTTCTTCAAAAACATCCCCTTTTGTTTTTATAACTTATGTAATGAATAATTTGAAAAACAATTTCAGGAAGTGAATAGTCTAAAACTCAGCAGTATTTTTCAAATTACGACAGCTACAAGAGATGAAAGATACTGTTAATATCAATTAAGCGGAAGTAAGTGTTTTAAAAAGCCTAGCCACAAAAATACAGTGGTTTCCTAAAACTTAGCTCTGGAGCTTTTGAAACCATTCTAGATTTGCAGAAGCTTTAAACTCTTCCTGGTGAGTGCTTATGTTTTGAATATGAAGTAGTTGTTTGACTGCAGTAGTCATGTGTCTATGCACTGTACCTTCTCTTCTTTCCCACGACAGATGATTGAAATCCTGACATATCACATCACTAAGAACTTTCCAGCAGAATATTTTACATAAGTCTAAATGAGTCAGTCAGGGGATTTTTTTTTTTAGAGCCAATTCTTAAGGAGGGGGGAAAAAAAAAATCTACTGTAGCTCATTTTTCCTCAGAGTATCCCGAGGGAGTTTGTATTAAGAGTTTAAAGAATGGAACTGGCTTTGGTATTCCATTCCTCCAGATAATAAATTAGCAAGTGGGAAGTCACATGAGCCTTGAAAGAGGTCTTGATGAAAAGGGATCCATCTCAGCTGCATGGGATTTAATTGACTTCTCAGTCTTGCAAGAAGAATGCATTAGTATTATCTTTGCTTCTGTTTAACCACCAGCCAAATGGCAATCATCATGATGAATTAATTTTCCCCACTGCCATGCAAATCCTAACCTCACACTCCTTTTGTGGACTCATTTCTCTGTTTAGCAGGACACCTGGTAGAAATCCTCAAGACCACAATTCTAGATGAGATCATACGGGATAGCTCAGCAGGAAGGGAAAACACAGCCTAAGGGCCATCACATTTGCCCATCTGCTTATATTCAAACAAATAGTTCTCTTTTCCTCACCAAGGGGGCAGGGGAAGCTTAGCAACTTCTACTGTAGGACATTATATCCAACTAGTACTCAGTGTTCCCTTTAATTACCTCTAATGAACCAAAATCCTCTCCTGATTACTTTCAGAGTCTGGAAGCGCAGGAGCCTACCCCAACAGAAACAGCCTTACGTTACATCCACTGATCAAGCCAGCATGGAGGTGCTGAGCAAGCAGCATATTTCAGTGCAGAATCACCAGGCCTCAACCTGTAGCTCTTTTCTGCACTACTGATAATCTTTACACCTATGAAAAAGACAACAGAGAACCCAGCAGTCATTCCAGAGGACAGGACATCTTCCAACACTACTGCCATTATTGCTGTTGCCAGCTGTCAGCATCGCAAAGAGGAGGGAGGAAAAAAAAAATATGACTGCATTAACATAAATTTAGCAAGTCCAAGATGGATTGGAAAGCAGACCAGAAAGTTTCTTTACACAGTAGAAGTGTTCTTCACCCATCCGTTGGGTGCAGAAGCCCATGGAGAAAGAATCCCAACCAAGCAGCAAGTCCTCTGTAGATGCACAGGTTTTTTGCAGCACGCTGACATTTCAGTCAAGCTGGAGACCAGTAGTAACCAATGAGACTTTTCCAGAGTTGCAAGGTTATGAAGTTATCATGGTTTAAACCCAGGCAACTTGATTTCCACAACAACCAGGAATCCTTCTAAGGAGGTGGCTACCATTCAACTGAATAACATTTTGCAAGTGCACANGAAGTGTTCTTCACCCATCCGTTGGGTGCAGAAGCCCATGGAGAGAGAATCCCAACCAAGCAGCAAGTCCTCTGTAGATTCACAGGTTTTTTGCAGCACACTGACATTTCAGTCAAGCTGGAGACCAGTAGTGACCAGTGAGACTTCTCTAGAGTTGCAAGGTTATGAAGTTATCATGGTTTAAATCCAGGCAACTTGATTTCCACACCAACCAGGAATCCTTCTGAGGAGGTGGCTACCATTCAGCTGAATTACATTTTGCAAGTGCATGNTTCCAGAGTTGCAAGGTTATGAAGTTATCATGGTTTAAACCCAGGCAACTTGATTTCCACAACAACCAGGAATCCTTCTAAGGAGGTGGCTACCATTCAACTGAATAACATTTTGCAAGTGCACATTGCCAATCCTTAGTTATATCCCCCTAGTGTTCAGCAAAACATTACACTTGAGATAAAACAGGAAAGATCACACAAAGCCTAATTGTATTAGCCTAATTACTGTGGGTGGAAAAAACCAACATAAAACCAGAAGTGCTTCACAGAAGATTGTTTTCCCAGGAAAATGTATGCTTACTGTGATGCTAGATAGCCCAAAGAGAGGATGCCCCGGAATTGTAAGGCACACTTGGGACTAAAGAAATAGGCTTATACCATAGGTGTAACAGATTTATGCTTCACACTTTAAAGGCAGTCTGCAAAGCTGAAAAGAGTTCATGAAGATGGTTTGCAGCATACATGGGCCATTGAGAACAAAAACACTATTGAATATAAATTTATTAGACAACCGTTATTATGCTAGCCTACTTCTATCTTATAAGTTGAAATGTCNAGATTTATGCTTCACACTTTAAAG
This sequence comes from Himantopus leucocephalus, assembly GCA_003993805.1. Taxonomy (NCBI): domain Eukaryota; kingdom Metazoa; phylum Chordata; class Aves; order Charadriiformes; family Recurvirostridae; genus Himantopus; species Himantopus leucocephalus. Next base: position 140,640,603 of record RSEF01000001.1, read on the forward strand.
GCAGTCTGCAAAGCTGAAAATAGTTCATGAAGATGGTTTGCAGCATACATGGGCCATCGAGAACAAAAACACTATTGAATATAAATTTATTAGACTATTGTTATTATGCTAGCCTACTTCTATCTTATAAGCTGAAATATATTAATCCATTTGTAAGCAGTTTGATGAATTCCAAACATCAAAATAACAAGTTTGCCTTGGCATTAGAGAAAATTAAAAGGGCAGACTCCATCAGCTAGCAAAAAGTTAACATCACAAAGTTATGAAATCATAGCTAAATAACAGTTTTGCTTCAACGATTGCTTGTTAATATACCACCTTGAGGTAGAAGTCAGATATTATTTCCTAAAATATACCTAGCCTTTTGAATAAAGCAATGCCAGACATTCTTTGCAGCAAGCTTATTTGGGACCACAGTTCATGCAGAAGTTGTCACTAATTCATGTACTTTACAGCTCCTCCTGCTCTCCAGCATTATCTTAAACTTAGGCAAGAACACTATGTTTGGGGAAAGTCTGACATTGCTATTTTCCTTTGTCCTCCTCATACAAAGTAGAAATGAAAATTGCTAGGCAGGACAAACATCCTAAATAATTTGATAAGAGTGCACTTGCTGTGTTTCATAAGGACCATGTATACTGACTGAACAAGAGGTGCAAAGAGCTTTTGCAAGCTGCCAAAAAACTATAAACCTGTTTAGTTAGTGTATATTTCTTTACAATTCAATCAGTTTTCTAAACAAGAAAATAAATTAGTTAACCAGTGTATGATCTGCCTAAAACAGACTGGTATTTAAAAAAGATGATCCAAATTATGGCTTCAATAGCCAAGCCAAAGTGCACTTTAGAAGCAGCTCAGCATCCACTTCCAAGACTTTATGTAGATAATACTATTTACAGTCTCTGATTGCATGCTGCAACATAACTCAATCATATTGCGCTCTTGATATCAATCGTATAGGATAAGGGCAGCATAAAACTAACCTCAAAATTCTGTACAATACTTTTGCCANACCTTGAAATTCAGTACAATACTTTTGCTGGATTGCACAAAACAGCACATTGCCAATCAAGCTCCAGAAATAAGAGGTGGGGTTTTATTTAAAGTAACTACATAGATTAGACAATGGGTGGAGAACAACACAGCCAGACATTGGTACATGGTAGGAGATAGGTTAGCTTTCACAAGGAAGACATTCAGACTTCAAAGTTACTTAATGCCAGGGTGTTTTGCATTTTGTCCACTGCTGATGACCCCAAACAAGTCACCCCTTCAAGTCAGTGATGATTCCAACCTTAAAAAGGAAGAGACAGAAGCAGCATTGAATCGAGTTCTCTCAGTTTGAGATTCATTAAAGGGGTGTCCTGCAATTTGAAAATAAATCCATTACCTTTAATATCCAACAAAACTTACAGCTAATCAATCACAAGATGTGGGTACTTATCCACAGGATAGAATCAGCTGTAGTACACAAGGAAGAACGNTGATGATTCCAACCTTAAAAAGGAAGAGACAGAAGCAGCATTGAATCGAGTTCTCTCAGTTTGAGATTCAAATTGCAGGACACCCCTTTAATGAAAATAAATCCATTACCTTTAATATCCAACAAAACTTACAGTTAATCAATCACAAGATGTGGGTACTTATCCACAGGATTGAATCAGCTGTAGTACACAAGAAAGAACCCACATACCTGCACTAAACTACCTAAAATGCTAATTGTTTACAGGTGTTGCAGTCATAAAGCTAGTTTAATAAACCTATAGTGTTTTAGACTTACATTTGAAATATCAGAACTTCTTAGCATACAAAAATATCATTGCTGAAGCAACAGTATACAGAAGACAGGAAATTAAAAACAGATATTTGAAGAAAAAGATACTGAATTTAAGATACTAACTAAACTGCTGTTTAAATTACTTTCTACCATTGAAATAAAAAATTCTCACTTTTGAGCAAGGAGACTGCTTAACAGGAGTTAAGCTTCAAGACATTTTGGTAATGCTTTTAGGAGTGACTTCCCTCCCCTCAAGTTCTGTTCAGACTGCAATGATTAAGTACTAACAGAAGCTGGAAGTGAGCAGCACATCTGAACGTACCAAGCCCCATAATTTTTAAATGCATAAATAGGGGGCGAAAAGTCCACTTAACCACCTAAAAAGTCACTTTTTCAGCCTATAAAGTAAGGCATCCACTATAGCAAGAGAAGGAGATTATATGGTACATGGTTAGCTTCTCCCTCTGATAAAAAAGAATAAAGCCCACCAAGTATAATAGAAATACCTCAAAATAAAAGAAAAATAAAAATCTGGAGACTTAATTCCAGCAAGAGAAGCATAAATAATCTATTTTTATTTGGAAAAAACCAAAAGATTGATTTGAGTGCAATAGTTTAAAGCACAGGATGAAGCCCTGAACGCAGCAAAATCATTTTGATTTCAGTGATGAAATTCTTTTAGACATCTAAACCACGTACTTAAATTACCTTCTACAAAGACACCTTTACTGGCTGTGATTGTAAACATCACTAGAAATGTGTTTCGCCAAATCCCAACATTCAGGCTAAAATCAGCAGTTCATTCTGCTTATTAGATCCAGCAAGTCTATGTCCTGAAGTGGGATGAACAAGAACAGGAGGATGTTGCGACTGCATCCCTAGCAGCTTTAGTCCTACAATTGCTCTGCATGCTACAAGCATCCCACAAAACCATGGCTGAACAGGCAAGGCCATGAATTAGTCTGAACAGTTTATATCCACATTTTAATTCTGTTTCATTCAGATTTATCAGCACAGTTTTCTTTAAGTGATATGAAAATATATCCATCCAAAACCAAGTTTTGTATGTAAAAATATTTATACATAAATAAGTATACACAACATTTATTTTAACACATACGTGAACTTTACAACCCTGTACTTTCCCTCATACATTAGCTTGGCTCAGCCCATAGAGCTATTTTGGACACAATCCACAGTTCTTCCCACACACTGCACTTTTAGGAATAGAGATATCACATACAAGTCTCCCTTCACTGCAAAGCACTATCTGCAATTCATCAGAGCCAAATCTCTGCCTTCAGCCACCATGAAGGTATTTCTTTTATTTCTGAAGGGGATCCAACTCTTTGCAGCTGGGGTAGCAATGCCACACAAGCATGCCGCTAAAGCTCAGACAGATTGAGAGGAGATACCGCTTTTATCTTCTTGCCCAGAAGTCCTCCACGAATGCCATTTCAACGCTCTGACGAGCGGCACACACATTTGGGCACGGTGAAGACTGTGCCAGCCCCCAGCACCCTCACATCTCGGCCGCTCAGCGCAGCAGGGCTGCGCTGGCAGACGAGGTTCCCCTGATCAGCAAGATACTGTGCCTTGGATACAGCATATGTGCTTTATTATGCTGAACCGTTTGTCAGTTCACTTGTTTTCCATGAGACCTACCCCTAATGCTCACCAGCCACCCTTGTGTGGAGTGGAAGCGCGACACGGGTTTCAGCCAAACAGGCAGAGCCCAGTCCTGTCCCTCTGTGCTGATGAACCCAGGGAACGCTGTCAGGTCTCTGGGTGTTTGAGGGAGCGGGGAAGAAGCACCCACTTGAGTTATCCAGTTTGGGACACGTACAAATAGATCTTGTCACTTATCTCCACACCAAAGAAGCTGAGGGAAGGCAGAGGGAGCAAGGAGGAGAAAGAAGGGAAAACCACCACTGTATGTCTGTTTAACCATCTGTATCACCACAGACTTTCTATCTATACCTTTTAATGGCATTAAAGTACTATAGGAAACCAAGTGTCCAGGATATATACTTGTTTAATATTGCTTAGTGTTAATTCCTAACAATTGCTATTCTGTATATAAATATGAGAACAGCTGTCTTCTAGTCAAAACCTCAAGTCATGCAACTTGGAAGAAAACGTGGGGAGGATCAAGTCCTTACTCACAAACCCTGAGCCACATCAAATCATTCTTCTAAAGTCATCATCTTGCTCCAGATCTGCATAATTTTTTGATAAAACTTAAGAACAAATAAGGTCTTAAGCCCTTTTTCTAAAGGCTGCATATGAGCTGAAGAAATTAGAGGGCTTTTTGTTACTGATCATGACTACAGTTACTAAGTTCCACAACAGCAATAATAAAACCTAAATCTTCATTAAATTGATGAGAAAGTATTTATGGCATGCAGATATTTTTTTGGTAGAAAACCACACTCTGCTTTGAGTTGCATTTACATTGGGTTTTTTTAAGACAATTCTTCTTTTAACAAAACAAGCATCCAAATGCATTTGAGATTTGATAGTGGTACTTCACTGTATAGCTAGGAAAGAAATCCTGGCTCATGGAAACCACATGTTCTTCGGAGAAATTAAATCACAAAGATAAGTTTTACCAAGCTCTGCAACATCCATTGCCCCAAGCATGGTCTCCATGTGTTCAACAAGCATGACATCAAGTACAATACGTTAAAGACTCACATTTACCAGACTGGCATGTGTAATGTTGTAGTTGCTTCCCAAAACACTTTGTAACGCGTTCACATTTGCAGTCATTTTATATTGTCTTTTTGCTAATACTAACTTAACAGCTGCCTGGATCAATCTCAGCCCACTAACCTTGAGACCCAGATGGATTCTGGTTTAGCACTGATGTTTTACAAACTCCCAGTGCCCGCCCGCCCCCCCCCAGGACAAAGGGATGACACTCAGCCAAAGTCTCACATCAGCAAGGAGCAGGGTGGTCCATCAGGCCCAGTTCAGATAGCAAGCATTAAACTGAAGAACTAGGTAGGAAGTGTCCCTTCTGCTAAGAGAAGATTCACAAATGAATACCATTATGGCCAGAAGGGACCATGAGACAGATGACTGCACTGATGATTTATGACAGCCATTTAAGTATTGAATCCAGTAACTTGCATTTGGCTAAAGCTCAACTTAAAGAGAAGTACCGAGTGCAGGATCAAAACATCTCTAGAGATGGAGGCTCTATCCCCAGAAGTTAACCATCTTGCCTGCTCAAAATATCACCTGCTTTAATTTATATTTGTTTGCTTTCACTTCACCTTTCTTGTTATGCCTTCCCCTGCTAGGCCTGCAGCAGACAGGGGGTTTTGTACATGAATATACTCAAAGTAAAGTCACTTCTGTAACTTCTCAAAAGAGTACTAAAAAAAATTACTGGCTGAGCTCTACAGACACTCACCTTAGAAATCAGTTTTTGTGGATTTTTTTTAAACACATTCCTAGAATCAGCCATGCCATATACAAGATTCAAAAATAACTTTCCTACACCTATTTCCTTATGTCATCACATTACGAGCACGTGCTGTACAGAGCCCCACAGTGACCACTAAATTCTTCTCTGGTGCAGTCCCTCTTTCTGGCAGCACAGCTTACGTTCCTCACTCCTGAACTCTGCATTTGCATAAGTCTTCTTTGAATGCCCAGGCAACCCAAGCCATTCCATGTAAGTGGAAGTGAAAAATGATGAGTTAGTATTCGAGCTAGTAATTATCCCCGTGGAGATGCAACAGGGATAACCCAATTCCATTACAATTCCCCAATGGCAACATTTGCAATACAACTGTTTTGTGTGTTTTAAACAATTTGCTAGGCATTTTATTGCTCGTACTATTTTTTTGTGCAGTAATATACTGCAAGAAATTACTTAATCAAGAAATTTTGTTAACAGAAAGAGTATTTGACAGAGCCTGCTTTCCCTTAAATTGTCCTAACAAGCTTTAATTTTAAGATTTTATTTTGTCTTTACATGAAGTAAATCCTCATAACTTTTTCCAATTATTTACCTACAATTGACAGCAGGATGCCCAGATTAACGCTATCTGCATCACCCCATTCACCTCACATTAAAGTATTGGTGCTCTGAGCTTTTGAATAAGACCTTAAGACAGGAGAGCGTGGAATATTTTTATAGGGCAAACACATCAACATATTCTACCGTAGCTTTTCTCTAGTTTCATAAAAGGCAAACCTGTATCTACCAGAGGTCAGGTTTTGTATCCAGGAGGGCAAAAATTTCCTCCATACCATGCCAGGAAGTAGCAGACTCCTGAATCTTGAAATTAATATAAACAGAGTGAAAAAAACAAGTGGGATGCAATCTCTTAAAACTCCTTCAGTATCCAATGCCCTAAACCTCCAAGGACTTACTGCACTAGCTTCTTTTCAGTCACCAAGATCTTACCTACTGGATCACAAAATCCTTTCTGCAGGCCTAGGAAATGCCACCTGAAGACAATTTAGCCTCCTTACCATTACCTACATGGTTAAGGAGGCTGTGCCAGCATTTCACTTCCAAGAAACCCTCCCAAGACTCCCAATCCAAAATTTTTCAAGGTGAATGCATGTCCAAACAAATGGAGCACCCCAGCTCCAGAAATGCTTTACCTAGGTAATGGGTTACAGAAATCCCCAAAACAAGATGAACCTATCCTCAGGCTTGCAAACACCATCTCACCAAGTTCATCTCAGCTTACTTGCACAAACAGCTGTGTTAATTTGTTATATATTATTTCTCCCCAAACCCATAGTCAGATTTTAAGCAATGCATTTCAAAGTTAGATGATAACAATGAAAGATAAGCAGGAGTAAGAGATCACTGTGGGGTATATTGCTGAAAAAGAGGTATACTTGTGATGAATATCACCATGAAAATTGAATTCTCATCTCTTCAGGCTTATAAACATCTGGGACAATTATATGATCCTTAAACTGATCCTGTTTCTTATTCATAGAAAATAGACCAGGGAATTGTGTCCAATTAAGAAGCACAAATGTTTGCTCCATGTCTACTGCTAACATCTAAATTCTAATACTACTTTATAGCAGGAAACTGGAAAAACATTTTAGAGGCATTTGAGATCTTAATCTTACTATCACAGAATGGTCAGGGTCGGAATGGACCTCTGGAGATCATCTAGTCCAACCCCCCTGCCTGTATTATGATACCATACACCTAACATATTGCCACTGAAGTTGATTTGGAAACAGACTTTCCAAGTGAAACAGAGAATATATGGGCTAACGAGGAAATGCATAGGTTACATTCCCTGTCTAGTTTTTCAGAGAGTGGCTGTTCTCAATTATGAATTTTTAAAACAGGAAATCAAACTGAACATTGGAAGTAGTTACTAGCTGTAGGAAAAAAAATAAAATAAAGGGGGAAGAACACACTCTCAACTCAGAGTTGTAAGCACCTAGCAGTAAAGTTACTAACTGCAACTTCACTTTCTGGAAATCACAGACATGAAGGTGGTTTTTTTTGTCAGCCTTTGTGTTCTCTCATCTCCAGCCAACAACCGCTCAAGACACATGGTTATACACTAACAGGACAACCCTTTACACGAAGGGGGCTTTTCTTTGGCTTGTACTCGTCCTGCACTTTACACCCCCCAAACTAAGTGAGCCAAGTATAGAACGGGCATGTGCTGCTATAAGAGGCAACACAACCAGCCTAACCAGAAATGACTAAGGAGACAGCTCAGACACCTCTTTCACATTCTCCTCATGCTGCAGAAACTTAGATAAAAGACATAACATGGGAGCCAAAAGCAGATCTTGGGGAAAAAAAGAAAAAAGCCCTGAACAGCCACCCAACCCCACCGCTTCCTACTCCTACCAAAGTAATACCCATCCTTTTAAATGGCAAATTGAAGGAAAAGCAGTTAGTATGAGAAATGCAGTAGACTGGTAATCTTAGAAGAAACACTTTGCTACAAGAGCAAAAGATCTTCAATCCAGGAATTGCCCCCACTGAGACTTCAGTTAGAAAGCACTAAATATTGCCGCAAGAGTGTCTTTACACTACCAGAGTAAAAAACAACATTCACAGTATCTGCCACAGAAAAATGCAAGTTCTGCTTATTACCACCCCAACACTTTCAAAGTTGAACTTCCCATAGTGACTAGTTATTCTATAATACATGGCAAGTATTTTGTTGTTGTTTCTTAAAACAAGTATAACACAGACAATCTTTTAAAAGTCATTTAACTGTGTAAGGACACCGTTATTGTCAGGCCTGTTTATCGGGCAAGTACATCCAGCCTCAGGAAGAGTTAATCTAATTTGTAGCTCCACATGCACTCGTGCTGCAAATGAGTAAATGCTGAATGGTCTATAAATACCTTTACTACCACGGATTTGGTTTCTTTCCAGGACTAAGCAAAAAGAGCCCAGGCACCTGAAACTTTATCCTTATCCTCTGGGGGAGCGTTTCAGCTGCTTCCATTTACAGCTTTCACGACTTGCTCCGCTAACGCGAGCGGCACAACCATCCTGCCCATTTACCACAGCCCAAGGTAGGGGACACACTCGTCTGTGGAGGGGACACACACCGAGATGCGCGATTCGCCCAGCGAGCCGGCGGGCGAACCCCCCCTTCCTACGCTGCACAGCGCAAGGAAAAGTTGAGCTAATAAAAAAAAGAAAATAAAGCAGAAAGCCCTAAAACAAAAGAGCTAACTGCCGCCCCCCCCCCCGGAGCCGCTGTACCGCGCTCAGCCCGCCCCTCTCCGCGCTGCCGCCCCGCCGCCGGGACCCCCGACTCGACTCCCCGCCCGGCCCGGCCGAGCCCCGCGCCCGCCCGCCGGGAGAGGGAGAGAGGGAGAGGAGAGGAGCGGCGCGGCGCCTACCCGACCGGCTGCGGATGATGTCGCGGAACTCATCGGCGGCGGCTTCGTCCCCCCCGGCGGCAGCGGGGCCGGGGCGTCCCGCCTCAGCCATGCCCGGGGAGCGCGGGGCCGGGGAAGGAGGAAGGGAGGGATGGAGGGGAGGGTGAGCGCTGCCGGTGCGAGGGCGGAGGGAACCCGGGACGGGCCGGGACAGGTGGCGACCGGCGCCGCCCGCCCTGAAATAGCGCCAGGGCGGCGGCTCCGTCCCCCCCCCCCGCCCCCGCCCCGCGCGCGGTCGATGAGTTGAGGAGCAATTAGCGAGCAAATGGCCCCACGCGGGGCAGGAATGACTGGGCAGCCCCTGCCGCGCCGCCCGCGCCGTAGCGGGGGGGGGGGGGG
>RSEF01000001.1:140649639-140667586 GCA_003993805.1 Himantopus leucocephalus
GGGGGGGGGGGGGGGGACGGACACGACACGACACGACACGGGGGACGGGGACTGAGGTACCGTATCGAAAAGGAGGAGGAGGGGGATTTCAACTTTTTTTGGGGGTGACCCGCACAGCTGTACATCGCTGCCCCCCCGCTGCGGAGGCAGCACTGGTCCCCGCGGGGGAGGAGCCCCCCGGCAGAGGGGTGCGCGGGTTTTCGGGGAGCCGCGTCGCCCAGCGCAGGCTGTGGGGTGCCGGTGCCGCGGGAGCCCCCCGAACCCCGCAGCCCTGCCAGGCCCGGGGAGCAACCGTGCCAACTCCCCCCGCCCCCTCGGGATTGGGAACCCAGTCTCGGGGAATAAATGGAAAACGCGCCGGAGTTTGTCTCCTTCCCCCTCCTTTATAATTCATCCTTGGAGGGGCGAAGGTCCTGCGCGCCTAATCAAGCGGCGCTGCTGTGAAGCCACCTGAGCGATAGCCCGTTGGTACCTGCAGGCTTGTCAAATCTTTTCATCCCTCTTTAAGAAAAGAGGGCTCGGAAAACATTTCCTCTTGTGTTTGATACGGAAAAGGGGCGGCTTAGTCCCCTGTCATCCCAGTCAAGGGACGAAACGCTTCCCCGCTGGCATTGCTTCTGTGCACCCTTCCATTAGACGTCAATTTGGTCGGCTGCCTCCAGCCCACCATTATTGCTTTCCCTTCAATTTTCTCTCCACGCTGACACTCAGGACTTGCCTTTTACGCTCAGTTTCCCTCACCTCACCAGGCCCCCAAGTGGGTTGCATCACCTCATGGGGGAGGCAACCAGGCACAGGAAATGAATGCGCTGGGATGTATTTAAATGTCCGCTCTCCCTGTGACAGAAATCCAAGCTCTTAACAACTGTGCCTTAAAATATGGACACTAAGAATCATAGAATCATAGAATGGTTTAGGTTGGAAGGGACCTTAAAGATCATCTAGTGTTCCAACTCCCCTGCCATGGGCAAGAACACCTTCCACTAGACCAGGTTGCTCAAAGCCCCATCCAGCCTGGCCTTGAAGACAGATAATCACCTGTTTTTATTTGTTAGTTTATAGGACAACAATGTGGTATATTTAATACAAATTTAGCCTAAGTGCTTCTCCACTTTAAGAGCAATTCATAGATAATTCATAAACAGATACAGAGAGACAGGAAATTAAGGATAAGCCGTAGAAAGGATGTATGCTTTCACTTGTACTTTGTGTAGATAAAGGACTTGAATCTCCATGTATGCCAGAGTATGTCAGAATAAATGTGTGAAGATAACAGAGTTAAATAGAATAAAACTAGGTAAGAAAACCAGGTCAGAGAAAATGAACGGTTAGAGGAAGACTTTTTATCGGCAGCAAGGCAGACGGTGGTAGTCAGATCCTGAGGAAAGGGGCTTGTCCCAGCGTGAAGCAGTGGGGCACACCCTCCACACGGCACTCATGGCTTGGTTCTACCCTCTTGTCGTTCATAAAGAGTCTTATGAGATGAAGTAAGTGGGAAGTTTTGCACAGCCTGGTATTTCCAAAAGTATTTTTCAGCTTTGTGATGATCAGTGTTTATTACTTTAACAAAGTGAGTGGGAAAAGAATGAAGTATTGCCAGCCTTAAATAATAAAAAAGCATTACTCAGACTCAGAAAAGGCATGAAATTGTCCTCAGATTATTCAGGGGAGAGATATCATATTTCTTTGTCCATATTCCCATTTGCAATTCCCTCCAGTCACCCCTGGTGTGTGCCAACTCTCACGAACTTCCAGTGATGCAATTTTGGCTCCCACCACAGGGGTTCTTGCTAGAAAACCTGACTGAGATCGAATTGCAGGCTGGGTTACAGCACTACAGCTAGCAAGGAGACTCTGTAGTTTCTCCTCCAATATCACCATTCTGTTTAATACCCTGTTATCACCCACCCCCAAGTTTTTCCCAAGCTATCAACTAGATTCTCCCAGTCCTGCAGCAATCCAGACATTCAGTAATTTGTACCTGTCTCCTTACGTCTTGTTTTCTCAACCTCTGCCTGTTTTTTTTAAGTAGACTTTCTTTTTGCATTCTGGTGCTTTAGGGAAGACGGCAGTTTGCACATGCCTTCCTCTCCCCCTAATACGCATAGCATTGCAGAATTTAAAATGGGATTCATGCGTTCCTCAATAGCTGATCCAGAGCTTCCCATACGTTGTCTGTTCTGTCTTTAAAACCCACGTGGGGACATGGTATAGCTGCTTCCCTCTTCTTATTCCAGCTCATCTTCTGTCTGTTCCGAGGGTAAAATGGAGGAAAGATAATTTTGCCTCTTTATGGCCAGGTTCTGATCACTGTTCTTCCGTAAGAGGAATGTAGAAGGAAGCCAATCAGGACAGAGATGAAAATTTCATGACTGACACTTCTGTCACTCCAGACTGCCTGTATCAGAAGCCAAAATCTCATTAGTGTAATCTGACGACAGTAGAGCACAATCTTAAATAAATGCTGAATCTGTTCTACTTTGTTTTACAGACCCAGCAAGATTGTATGCAGAACTTCAGTGCTAGAAATCTTAACAGATTTGGTTAACTTTATGAGCAGGCACAGTCCCTTAGTGTGCAGGACCTGAGGTTTTTGGGCTAAGTAAGAAATCCACATCGCAGTTCTGCAAACACTAGCTGGTACACCTATATACGTATATATAAGTATGAATATATGTTTGCAGGGCTGCTGTTAGTTAAGTTCTGAGAGTCTCCAGTAAGAATTGCCCGCTTTCTGCAGTATTTTACAAGGTGTTTGTTATCGTTCTGCTTATGGGTTATGCTTATTCTACAAAGAGAATTCTGGTTTGAGACAGAGCAGGTCTCCAGGAAGCTAATCTAATCACAAAACTTTCTTAAGTATTTAAACTTCTGAAGTCCAAATCAAGGTAAGACACAAGAGCAACATATATTACATTCTTTCGATAAAGTTATTCCATTATGTTAATAACAGAAGAAAAAGTTCTTCTACACTTCTTTTCCAGAAGAATTATTCTAATCATGGAGAGGTTTTTCTAATGAGGCCCCTAAATGTCACAGTAAATATCTTTGTTGCGTCACAACAGCGAGGTGGCCAGGAGATCGGTTTGCAACATTTTGTCTAATCATAGGCATCCAAAATTCTTTTCACTGATATGAGCAACCATACTTAGGTGTTTTGAGCGCAGATGCAGAGCAGGGCTCTTAGAAGATCATGCTGATGCCTGTAGTGCTGCAGAAACTACGTTCAACATACTCGGTAAATTTTGAAAAATGTCAGGTCTTTGAACCTTAATTGAAACTGCCATTTCCAAAACTTGGAAACATACTGTGTGTTTAAAAAAAAATTAATCTGGTTTTGATAGTCAATGTTTGACATGTAGCTTTGAAAAACTTGCTCTTTGAGCATACATATGTGTGTATTTGGGCACACATATACTTACATGTATGTATGTATGTATACGTAGCATGTATTTTGTTTGTTACTTAAGGATGAAGTGAATACATTAGGGATGGATGGTGCTAAATGCTAACTGGCAACCCTTGCTAGTCCATTCTTGTTCTGAAAGTTTACAGTCACCCATGGAAAAGATCTTATTTTGTGTTTGTAATGTATGCTATCAAAACTGTTTGATTAGTTGTTTGTCAAAAGCTGGGGCTGGTTAATTCAAATACTAGGGAGGCCTTCAGTTAGATGTTACCCTTTAGGATGAACAATAAATTTTAATGCCATATTTGAAGATTATTAAAAGCCCATTTCAGCAAACTATTGGCTTAATAATAGACTCTAAGAGTCTGAGGTTAGCAGTTCTGTGTGACAGATTATCTATCCTTAGAGGCATATCTATGCTTTGATTCCACTTAAATATCCTGATTTTTTTAGCTGCAGGTTCAAAGGCAGACTTGTTGCTAGTCAAATTGAGATGGCTGCTCATTGTCAACTAGGAGTTGGAACAAGCATTTGCCTGTTCAAAATTAGACCTTATCCACCATTTTCATTTATATATGCAACATAATAAATAGTAAAATATGATCAAATCTTATATGGGAAGAAGTCCTGACTTTTAGGTTGGTAATTCTATTCCTTGTTATGAAAGGTCCAAAAAAATTATGAGAAAATTTAACATTCTGCATTAATTTTTTTTTAAAAATCCTACAAATCATATATGCCTTTTCCAATGGTTCACGTTCCATTCTGGCTTTGCTAGGCCATTTGGGATACTTCAGAACTTTTCCTGCAGCTTGATTAAGCTAGGGAAGACAGCTGTTGGTAAAAGACAAACTCAGTCTAGAAAAACACTCTGAAAAAAAAAGGTGTCATTATTTATTCTGCCCACAGCGCATGACCCATCCCATATTAAAACCAGTTCTTTGGCTATGTAGGATTCTGATACTCACATTATCTTTTAATTATTTTATAAATCAAAACAAATAAACAATCAGTCAGAAAAAATACACAAAAGCTTTCCTCATCATAATTTATGCTTTAAAATGATTGCTTTGAAGCAAAAAGGATTTGTGGCTGTGTTACAGATTTCATCTGATCTAACTAATTTATGGCAACTCCCTCATCTAACAAGAATCACATGATATAAATGGAAAATGAGACTCTACTGGTATTGAAAATGAAGTGGTAATTTCTTTCCACCTTTCATAACTGCTATTCAAGACTGCACATCATAGTTTTTTGTCACAGCTGATTAAAAAGCTTGTTTTTTATCTTAGAATTAGTTTTATAATCTATTCAAGCAAAGCTGAAAGTCAGCACTCTAAATACAGTAAAAAACCTGAAAGCTTATTTACTGATAAGTACTTACTAAATTGGTGTCCTGCTTACCTCCTGGGAACAAAAATGCTGGTGCAAACTGCACAAAATCTTATCACAGGCTTCCTTGTGAAACTGCTGCTTGTGATGGATAGTGTTATGCCTTTTTTATTTCTGTGTTTTTTGCTGCTGCAATGTTTGTAAAATTGAAGATTTATTATAAAGCCATACATATAAAGCAGTGCTGTGAAATGCTTACTTTAGATTTGATTTTTAGTGTACTTAATTCTGGAGAAAAATGTATGTTGAATCTTTAATAAAAAGGCCTTTAAGTAACTGAAACTAAATAAAAATAAATGCCAAAAGGAATTATTTATTGCACATTGATGCATCCTGTATTAAAGCCCTTCTACTAAAAAGTTACAAAATAACCTCTCAGTTACAGCACTCATAACCATATTTACAAAGGCAATCAGCATTGCCTCATGCATAGTCTTAAGCACTCGCTGTGAAGTAGTGCCTAATTACATTTTCATGGCTATCATTAGGCATCTTTTGGCTTATACTATCATATGCAGTAAATGCTTAAATATTTAGGTCCCTATCCTCAAAGATATTTAGGTGTCTAGTTCTCATTTCTAATTTATAAGAATGAGGGACCATTAGGGCCCTTTTCCCAAAGCCAGAGTATTTGAAATTTCTTCTCTTGGAAAGCCTGTTGGAAACTTTTGTGGACAAAACCAGATTGTCACAGTAATCTGAATTCAACTCTGTTGTGCCTACAATGCAGACTTCAATGAAATAGCCTATTTAACATTTTTAAAGTATTCTTCACCAAAACTTTCTGCCATTTCTCTTAGTATTATAATCCATCACAAATAATCTAGTATAAATATACCTACACTTGGACAAAACTGCCCATCAAATCAAAGGAATATTCAATTTATGCATCAAGTTTTTTTTTTATTTCCAGAGAGCCTTCATCATTACCCAAAATAAGATGTCACCAAACTCAAGGAATGTTTTATTCTCTCATATTCCAGTCTTCCCCATAGCATTGTAGTAGTTGGTTAAATCACCAAACAGTGCTTTTTCTTCTTCTTTTTTTTTCCTTTCTTTTTTGGTATAGCAATGTTGCACTTCCTGTAATAAATATTCCTGAATCCCCTTAAAGTTCACAACAAAAGTCTTATGGGTTTCAATGCAAGCTTTAAACCCATCCTTCATTATTTTTTGGGCACATCTGCTGGCGCTACAGTTTACAGAGATACAGTTGAAGAATGGCTCACTGTGTGTGTTGTATGCGTGATTATATGCACAGGTTATGGTTTGTTCTTTATGCCTAGAAGAATGCTTTTTCTTCAGTCAAAAAAATACCACAGTGGGAAGTCTTGGGGCATTGCACAAAAATGCAAGGGGAAGAAAGGAAAAGGGAAAATGAAACTGTATACAGCTGACTAATGAAGTTTCTGATCTGAATATCCTTCACAAGTTCAAGTTTGAGTTTCACTCTCCATTTCCTTAGTCCTGCATATGTGTAAATGCACTTGTTTAACTTCAGGAATGTAAGTAGAGATAGAAAAAATATGCAGATAGTAGTCCTGTAATATCATCAACAGTGAATTTATATACTGAACATTTAAACACAAATGAAAATACAAAGTCTTGATCTGAGTATCATACACTTGAAACAGAAAATTCACAAGCATTCATCAACATGATCCAGCATTGTGTTAAGTATACTACCAGTTTCTAGATAAATTGTCGAAGAGGTGCAAAAAAAACCCCAGTAACTAAGCAGTTCTGTTTCACCATGTCCTTATTGTTAAAATTGCACTTAGTTTACTTTTATAAGCACTACTGCCTAAGAAGGAAAATGTCATTCTAAGGAGCAATGTTAATGAGCTTGAGCCTTTGGGACTTACAAAATTGTTGTTAAAGAAGCAAAAAGATTGGAGCTGAGTAAAACTTTTTTGGATAAGCCGGATGGGCTGCAGCTTGAGAATGGAGCGTAACACATGTATGGTATATTCTTGAATGGCTAAACCTCTGAAAAGGAGAAGGGGTAGAGGAACCGCGCTTGTCTCATTTCCCATTGTTGTTAAAATTGTATTTGCCAGTTCAGGTTTGCATGAATTTACAGAGAAGCCTTTTCAACGTGAGGTTAATTGGCCAAGCTTTTAAAAGACTTTTCAGATCTTTGGTACAAATCTAGCCTAGCTCAGCAACAGCTAATAATCATTATCAGTACATGATTGTTCACTTGTCTGCGTGAAATTAGGGTGCAGTCGCAATCCAATTCAAGTAAGTCGTGTTTGCGTGTTACCAAGCCACAGTATAAATGGGAACTAATTGACTCTCATATAGGTTCTCCCAATAAATCCAAGGACCGCTGTGTATCTATAGAAACTAAATACCTGCCTCTTGTAAGACTAGTCTTGGAGCAAGGCTCCATTTGGGGTTTTTGCAGTCAAGTGCTTCTCTGTAGGGAAAGTCAGACTTCATCTTCCTGGACTGACTCTCAGGGACTTTCCACAAGCACTAAATTCACATTCAAAATATATGCAACAAAAAACTATTTTTGAATGACATTTTGTCAAGGGCTTTTTAATTATTGTCATCCTCAAGTGTATCTATAGACTGACATGTCAACTGTGGAGCAACCACTCTGATAAATCATTATGACTGTAGAGGGGTTTCCACCAAACTGTTTTAAATAATTGCATTTAGATTGAAGGGCTAATGGCTAAAAAGTATTGGGGAAGTTAGAAAGAAGCATTTGAATCTTTTCTCTCAACAGAAATGAAGGAAAAACACAGTAAGAGGTCATTCTTTTCTTGTGAAATTCTTCAATTACCTGCAGAGTTAAAAGGAAGCTTTTAGTCAGATCAGTTCATGATTAAAATATATTAACAAGCCTGGCCAACGTATATGTTAACTCAATTATATATTTTTCCTGCTCCTAACACTATAGACACCATTTTACACTTTCAAATATTTGTAAGGAAGATATGTACCTGGTGCATTGAATCCAATTTCTTATATTTGAAGGAAACCCAGGTACAGTTGTATCTCTGCAAAGCACTGATGTATTCTGCCGGCAAACTTAATGTGCGCAGTCAGAAATCACTTTACATATGAATCACTCAGCACGGCCATGGTCCTTTAACATTTCAGAACAAACGTAATTTTATAGACTTGGTTGACTGTTCTTACACATCTCAGGGTGCAGCACAAGCAGGATGGCTCCCTTGGGGCTTGGGGCCGGGACCGTGGGGGCTCCCTGTGGGTGCTCCCCATGGGGGCTCCCCATGGGTTCTCCCCATGGGGGTGGCTGGGCAAGGCCTGGCAGCCTGGGCCTGTCCCACCACCCCAGCCAGGGGCATCGGGGCAGCCAGGAGCACTGGGACAGCCTCAGCCCCTGGACACTGGGGACCTCCCTGGGTCATGGATGGCCAAGGCTGGGATGTGGGCGAGCTCAGCGGCATCCATGGCTGGGCAGGGCTGTGGGGAGCAGGAGACTGGCCCTGCTGTGGCATTGCTGGGGCAGGAGTTGATGGCCCTGGGGGCTGATGAGGGGTTCTGGGCCATCGGCAGGTGGGGGGAGATCCGGGGGGCTGGGCAGGGGCAGGCGGGGCTGGGCAGGGGCAGGCAGGGCTGGAGGTGCCCTCAGGACCCCACGTAAATGGCGCATATGTAAATGGGACATGTAAACAGCAGACCGTGTTAAAGGGTTTTTGGGTTAAGCTGCTACGTGCATGGTATTTTATAGTCACAGACAAAGTTGCAGAAAAAATCTAACATGGTCATCTCACAGGCTAAACCAAAGGACAGAGAATCAGAAATAACCAGTACTGTCCTACACCAAACCTTCTCCCGCCTTCTCCAAGCCATTATGTTTGCGAGGCTCACCATCCCGACCAACCTTGCCCTACTGTCATGCCCCCACCAAACATGCACGATCCTGATGTTGCAAAGGCAAACCATCTACGTTCAAGAGTGGGGTTGGCACACCTGCAGTCAAGCAGAGTACACCATCCAGCTCCACAGAGAGTGACAGCCAAGTCCACGCAGCTCAAGGGCTGTGTTTCACAGGGACCATGCAATCTCCTGCTGCTATTCCGTCAGAAGGGTCTTGCCATGCCTACAGCGAGGCTTCTTCCTCACCAGGAAACCTCCTGTTTTCTCCCACACTTTTCAATGGGCTGTGAAAGAAAGACTGCTGTGGGTTGTAAGTGCATTCCTCTGATGATGGAGTCAGGGTGCATCATACCTGGAGGTTGCTGACTACACTGCAAAAGATCTAAAAAAGCAGTGTTGATATGGTCTGCGCAGGGAGCAGCTTGTCCAACATGATCATCTTTTTTGACCTAGCACCACAAAAAAGTATCTCTGTTGCACCAGATGGCTTCAAGCTAAAACCACGTAAGGCTCAGAGTCTGCTTCCAGATGCATAATGCGCATCCAAGTGTAAGCAGACATTCAAAGAAAGAGCATTGAGCATCTTGGGAAACATGGAACTGATCTTCCCTCATACATACATCAATTCGCTTTGCAAGCAGAAAGTAAAATAAAGTAGTTTATTTCTACCTATTTATTGTCCTGCTACAATGAGGTAAACAGAACAGATGCATGTTCAGAAGTAAGATGATCTCACAATGCATATATATGCTGGTATTTTTCTTCATTCTTGCCATTTATTTTTGTTGGAACTTAGGAAGTTGTCATGGAACTGGAAATTAAAATGGCCCTGAATATCCTCTTGCTGTTTTACATGGAAAAGATTGGTGCTAAACCACCATTGTGCCAGGTTAGTTGATTGCAGAGTCTGCCGAGAAGTTAGGAAATAACAGTCCCTGACATCTATTTTGTAATGCAATGTTATTCTTTAATATACAGATTTCTTTTCTTTTGGGATATTAATTAAATGAGTAAAATGGAGGCATGGACACTGCATGTATAACTAAGGAGTGGAGCCAGGCAAGTATCACCTGGGCAGCATCCAGCAGTTTTACTTCCCTCCCAATGCATGGCAGGATAGTAATGTGGGCATGTGGTTGTATGTTGGGCCTGTTAATCTTTTATGTGTTACGTAGTTCAGCCTGTCAGCTACAACTCATGTATTTTATCACTATGGCTGCAAAAACAAATACCATAGGAGTGGGGGTGGAGAAAATGAAATCATTAATAATATTAACATCACCCTTTCCAATGATAACAGTTACACCACTTAAGTACAGCCGGGCCAACAGGGATAGAATAAATCCAGCAATCAATGCAACTTTTAGAACCACTGCAAGAGTTCTCATTTCAACTTCTTAGTACCATTCCTTCAGCTCTATAATATTTTATTCTTCATCCAATATCCCTTTTGCTATCAACTGTTATATTACAACAGTTTTGTGTATTTCTGGTGAGGAAATTGGCAGCTAGGTTCTCACTCTGCAAGTGTGTTTATGCATGGAGCCGACATTAGCAAATGCCGAGTCCAGCTCTATTTTCCGGAGTAATCAAAAGAGTAGAGTGCTAACGGGAAGACTAGCTGAAGGAAAGTATAAACCACACTGAGCAGGGTTTACCGTAAACTCCATATTCATGAGGTGACTATCTCCCTACTACATCTCTGCTCACTGCTACTTCTGGCACTGAATGTCCCTGAAATCAGCGCTACTATTAAATAACCTTGCTGTTTGATTTGCTTTACCCATTTGAGAAAAGTGTTCTCAAATAGTTCCATGCTGGAAAAAAAGAGTATTTATACTTACTACTAATAAACATCATACACATACACTTAATTTATATTTATTAGTTGCCATAACATTAGTGGAAGTGCCTAAAATAAGTATGTGAAAAAACAAATCCTTGTAGGATTGATGACAAAACAAAAAAAAAAGACAAAGAAAGGAAGGAAAAAACCACCACAAATCCACTCAAATATTACTTCATTGATTTATTTGAATTATAATTTAAAATATTTATTAGATCTGATGGGATATTCTAAAATTTTACTGGTTTTATCTTGAACTGTGCTAAAAAATGTAACTAAACTATTTCATGCAATGGAAAGTTTAAAATGTGTTGGTATGAAAGCACTGTAGCGACATTGGCAAAATGTTTTTATTTTAGCTACCATTCAAATATATTTCATAGTGACAAAACATTACAGTATAATATACCAAAAGAAACATTTTAGTAAGACCAGAATGAAATATTTTGACATTATTGGGATGAAAAGAGAAAGTTTCAAATGAGAAAGTCAAAAATAATTGTTCTGAAACTCTTAAGATCCTAACATCTCCTCTGACAAAGCATTTCCATTTACACAAAACAATATTTTCTGTCATAAAGTTGTTCTTTTGACATTTTTTTTTTGGTTGGCTGTTTTGTTGGGGTTTTTTTTTCAACAAGCCCTAGGAATTATTCACTTATTTTTAAAAATATAATGAAAACCATGCATGCGGGCCTGAAAGTAATACAGCTTTGACGTTAAGGTGAATGTCTCTTTCCAAAGAATACAAATAAAAACATACAACACTCTCTCTCTCTCTCTGTGCTCCATGCTTTCACCGGCTCATGCTTAGCTTATTTTATGACCCCTATTCTCTCTGCCCCAACAGCCATAAGCTTATCTGCAACCAAACAAATGGCAGTGACAGACGCCATCCCAGAGACCACTCACTCTGCTGAGTCAGGGCAGGCACCAGGCACCTTCCCCTCTGTGCCTGGCACTCAGTACCTCAGCACACCGCACACCTCCCCAAAGCCGCCTCGGTGAGGGGGGAGGCAGGTACAGACCCACCGGACAGAAGGACAAAGGAGTCTACAGTCTTCATGTTAATACGTCAAGTTTACTGACAAATAGACTGTATCTGCACAAGGAGACCTCGGGGATCTAGGGGGCCATTTGGAAAATCAATGTCTGGAACATCATTTTTGTTCATAATGAGGGCTTAAGCCTTCAACCGCGGTTTCTGACAGAGAAACAATAAACGAAAGAAAAAAAACCTTCACCTTTCTTACATTCGCGTTGATGTATTTTTGGAAACATAAATGTTTTTAAGTGCATCCATCTAACATGTCAATTAATGTCATCATCTTTGACAATAATTAAAACAAACTAGCAAACATCATTCCCCCAGGAAAAGAACAAGAAAATACAACAGAATACAAGAAGATGAAAGTGACGATCAGGAGACGAAACACTTCTGTGCAAAATTTAAAGATGTGGCTCTCTCAAATAATTAAACATGTGTTCAGGTTGATAAAATTAATAGAATTAGTATAAAAGGCAAATATTTCACAGGTGGAGTTGGGAAATCACTTCAATGTAGCAATGTAAATTTGCAGTAATAGAGGATCTGCCCCAACATAAGAAAATTTAACAGGTTCCTAAATCTTTGTAGGATTGAAAGTGAAGGTTACAACACCATGAATACGCCTTGTTAAGCCCTTCCCTTTTGACCCTGTAAAAAGAAGGATCAAAGCCATCTAGAATAGTGGAAATAAAACCTGACATAATTGACATGTCATTTTAATCAGAAGTGTGTTCCATACTGCTATTCTTCTGGACAGTCTTTATTCGTGCAACTTGGAACACTGCGTTGGATGCAGCTCCTGCCTGGATGGGGTGACTTGCGTTAATAGCATTGATAGCTGTGATATGAAGCTAGAGCAGGATGGAGCCCTCAGCTCTCAAGCAAGCTTTCAGTGCCCACATCTGCCTGGACACAGGAGAGAAACTGATTCAGGGGTGAAGTGACTTGCACTGCACATTTGTGTCTGACTGATGTTCATGCTTTGCCATTCAAAGTCTAGGAATATTGTCCTAACATCTATAAATGTTTTATTTCAGCTTCATAACAGAAAATAATTTTAATTGAATTATGATGAAAGAGCAAAAAGAAAATAATATGAATCTTTGAGGAATTAAGCACATTGGCTATGTTTTTAACATATCAATCTCACATTTTGTTTCATTCTGAAGCATTTTGCTCAATAGTTGAAATAATTAAGAACACACTTATTGTTTTCTGCCCTCTGTGGCGGAATGATAATTAGTATCTTTTTTCATTATCAAAACAAGAGCAATGCAAACAACATTTATAAAAAAAATGACAGTACTTCAATAATAAGTTTGCCAGTTTAAACATAAATTAATCCAGAAGACAGACATTCTGTATGGAGAAAGTCAGTATTTCTCCATATGTAGATCTGGCTTAAAACTATACCTTTCTCAGCCCTGGAACACTGCCAAGGGAGCCAGTTTGCCTGCATTTTGCAACCCCAATCCTTTAGATCCAGCGCTGCGCCATAGCACATTGCCCCTTCTGGACTATCTCAGTGAGTCATGTAGGAAAGTTATATCAGGCACAAAAGTTAAGGTTCTTTTCTGACGTATTTTGTTTACATCATGCCTATATAACATTAACAGCTGTAACAGGGGTATCAAAATATAAATGTACAATGCTGGAAACTTACTTTATTCTTACAGTCTGATTTTTGCTCCACTCCTGAACAGGTGGAGTCAGCTGGACAGCTAAAATCAATAGGGACGGAAAGGAAGACAGAGTTGCACCAAAATGCGGCTTATTAGGTCCTTTGCTATTTTTGCTTGACCTCATTAGAATTTCTGCTTTATTCATTAAGGCTCTGCATCAGCAAAGCATACAAGGCCATAGTAACAACAAACACACATCTCAATGACTAAATTGTATTACAGTTAAATATCTGCTTTACTGTTTTCCTGAATGAGTGTTTTAGCACTTTGTTTTTCTAATTAAAAGAAAAAAAACATAGGAGAGGAAAATGCAGTCATGTAATTCCACAATTGTTATGTTGCCTAACTCAGACAGTAAAGTTAATTTAATCTTATCTAGAATGCTAAATAACTTTCAGAAGTTCCTAGTGACCTAGTCAATATATCTTAAAATCTGAGGGGATGTCCTGGTTTCAGATGGGAAAGAGTTAATTTTCTTTCTATTGATTGCTGTGAAAGGATTGTCAATAATACCTATTGTTTTTAGTTGTTGCTAAGTGATGTTTACACTATTCAAGGACATTTTTCAGCTTCCCATAGAAGCATAGTCAGAATGATGGAATGGCCAATGAAATATTCCATATAGAGGTCACGCTTAGTATATAAATGGGAGTTAGCCAGGAGGTGGGAATCCACAATCACTGCTTGGGACAGTGCCAATTCAGTGGATGGTGAGAGTGACCCATGTCATTATTATTGTTAATATTATTANATAAATGGGAGTTAGCCAGGAGGTGGGAATCCACAATCACTGCTAAGGACAGTGCCAATTCAGTGGGTGGTGAGAGTGACCCATGTCATTATCATTGTTAATATTATTNACCCATGTCATTATTATTGTTAATATTATTATTTTTTTTTCCTTTTCTGTTATTGTTTCTATTAAGCTTTCTTTATCTCTACCCACAAGGGTTTTTTTTCTCCCTTTCCCCTCGTTTTTTTCCCTCTTCTCCCCAACCTTCCTCAGAGGGGAGAGGGGAAAGGCAAGAGATGAGAAAGTGGCTACATGGTTGTAGTTGCCGGCTGGGGTTAAACCGCGATGGGGGAATACTTATTATAGATGTGCAGAACTCATTACTAATGAATAAACAGTTCATTTACATCATTTACTTTAAATTAATATGATTCTTTCTCTGTAGTGTCTATTTGTGTAATGAATTTAAAGTTCAACTGGTTTAGAATTATCCATCAAAAACAGAAAACAGGAAAGAGAGAGTATACATTTTTGTACTCAGCTTGTATAACTTGAAGGACTTCATTTCCAGTTTAGAAGAATAACATTTGCACCAGAATAAACTATGGCATGTTTAATACTGTATTGGATTTTAAAACAAAGTAATGAGGGAGCAATTACGAGGTCTTTTCTGGTGAGATTTATCTTGTGGCTTTAAATGAAGAGCATTTAATATTGTTACTGGGGACAATCTGCACATTCTTGCATTTCCTTTAAGGCTCAGAACTTACAGTTCACATCAGACAGCTGCAGTGTGGCATTGCTAACCTGAAAAAAAAGGACAGAGAGCTTGACTTCAGCTTCTGACAAGTGAAAAAATAGTAGTAATACTAAGAACATAAGAATGGTCTTAGTGGTTCAGAGCTTCATACAACTTTGCAGCATCCTCCAGCAGCATCCTCTAGCAGCATGTCTCCAGCAATGACCAATAATCAATTTCTAGGTGGGACTCTAAGAAACAGGGCAAACACACAGCAATCTTCCCCCTTATACTGGAGGAATAATGTATCCCTGGCTTGTGAACATCCAAAGCAAGAGTTTAGATTCTGTTTTTAATGTTTTTATGATGACTTTATCATCAAGCAATCTGTCTAATCTCATTTTGAATCTATCAGTGTAGGTCTCTACAGCTTCATGTGACAATGAAGTCCTTAACTCCATCTGTGTATCATCATTTGTTTGTTTGGTCTGCAATTTTTCATCTGACTTCCCTTAATTCTTGAATTATGAGAAACAGCACTCAGTTCTCTCTCTACCTTTTCAGTTTCACTCATGATTTTATAGTTCTGTCAAAAACTCCCTACAGTGTCTCTCCTCTGGGCTGAAGAGTCCTTTCCTGTCTAATCCTTTCTCTGGGAGCTGTTCTGTAATTTTTTCATCATCGATGCTCTTTGTACTTCTTCTGTTATGTCCTTGCAGAGGCAGGGAGACAGGATTGCCAACAATACTCAAGACCCATGTGCGTGAAGTGCCATTATGCTTTTTCAGCTTTGTTCTCTATTTTTTTCCCAATAATCCCTAAACATCTCATTTTCTCTTTTGGCCATTGTTGACTCCCAAACTAACATTTTCACCAGTCCAGCTACTAGACCTCTGAAATCTCTTTCCTCAGAAATAATGGATAGTTTAGAACACCTCACTGCAAATGTAAAATTACCTTTTACATAGCTACCATCATTTTTTACTTTATCCACGTTTAGTCATTTATACTGCTGAGTTTTAACACACCCAGGAACTCAGTATTGCGAGTTTATTGACAGTTGTATTAAGAACTTTTGCAGCCCTGTGTGCCCTCAGTACCATCAACAAACTTTGACATTTCACTCTGCAGTCTTTCTGCAGGTAATTTATGTATGTATGTAACAATACAGGGTCTCGCGTGAATCTTTATGAGACTCCAAGAGTGACTTCCCTGTATTGACATAACTGACTATTTATTCCTACCCTTTCTTTCCTGTTTTTGAGTATTTATTTGTGCATGAGAGAGTCTTAGAAAGAAACAATGATTGGATTTCTTTGATGGGCTGTGGAAAGCTTTTTGAAACACAAGTATACAGTAGCAACTGGTTATTGATTCTTCAAAGGATAAGCAAGACCAAACTTCTCTCTACGAAATTCATATTGATTGTTCTCAGTGGTACCATATTTATCCATGTACTAACTGCCTGTCTTCTACATTATATATTCCGCTAATTCATCTGATCGGTAGTCCCCAGATCACTATGGGAACTTTTTCTAACATTTAATGTAGTATTTTCTGCCTTTTCCTTCAGTATCCCGGACATTTTAAGACAAAGGTAAGAAACCACTGTTAGTAGTGTGCTATTTTTAAATCTTCAAAACCGTTTAGAACTTGGACAACTCATTACTATGATGTTAGCTCTTCCTGCTTTTATCTTATGAGATAGATCCTCCAAAATGTTTCCTATAAAGTTTCTATCATGTTCTTTTCAGAGAACAAAAATGCAAAGAACTGATTTTACTTCACTCTGCTTTTACACAGCTTCTTTCACTAGTAGCACTCAAGATACTTCTCAAAAGAAGTAAGTACAATCCCTATCATATAGAAAGAAAAAAAAAAAGCATTGGGAGATGAAGGGCTAGATTTAATAAAGGATTGGCAGCAGGACCAGGTACATAAATACCTTGTCTCCTCCGCGGTGGTTTTGCACAAGCCAGATTTGATATGAAAGTCCCATAACTGTTTAGCATGTGTTGAGCCTGAGTTGATGCACACACCCTCACTGGACATATCTGTCTCCTGGCTCCCTGTCTTAACGTCCTGATCGCTATGCTGTAGTGCCCCCAAATCTAAGCCTGTTTTAAAGGGTCCTTTTACAGTAATTAAAAAAAAAAAACAGGATTTACTTGGGGTTGCCCCAGATTAAAAAGGATAGCTGAAAAAAAGTCCAAGATATGAGCAATTCTATTCTTTCACAGATAGTTATAGCCCAAAATTGGTCCATGCATATAATGAGATTTAAATGCATTTCATGACTCCTGAAATAACTTCTCAACTCACATCACAAATGAACACACAGATGAGGGCAGTTACAGAGCATCTTTTGTTATAAATTCCTGATGGCTAGGCCTAGTGCCCTGGCTCTCTTCATGTTTGTACACTAACTGATGAACACACACCCCATCATAAATTAATGCTTTCTTGTTTTGTATAAATAGGCTTCAGTAATTCTGTAGCTGGCAAGCAAGGAAAACAGGAGAGGCTAAACGGGATTAGCAGAATACCAAAGCATCCTCTTTAATTACCTGCTACAATATGTTCATTTATTATCGTTTCCAAGTAACTTTTTTGCCATTCATGCCTGATTGATCACATAAAGACAGGGCTGGGAGCTAGGACNTGATCACATAAGGACAGGGCTGGGAGCTAGGACAGTCTATTCATTGTTTTAAAGGTTATTATAGTAGGTGCTCTTAGTAATCAGACTTTCAACAAGAGGGGTATAAGATTGTCTCCTGCCATTCAGAAAACCAGTGCTCGAGGGGACCACCTAGGCAAGTGCAACTCATACCATCAGCAGGTCAGCTAATCTAATTAATAATAGTCCTGTTAATTTGGAATGGAATATTAACAGCCCGCAGCACTGGCTCATCTTCATACTATTCTCATTTTATGGACATTTCATTCATTTGGGAGGGTAACAAGTGGATAGTATTAATAACGAAATTAAATGGAAAGATGTAAAGTGGGAAGAAATATTTATTATCAAGTATTTACATGAAAGAAAGAAGTATTTTAGTTCCAGTATCATTTAACAAAGACTGCATATGAGCACCTGAAGAAGTTACATGCATGCAAGATAATGATTTGGCATTAGAAATTAAGGACTATTATTTTAATTCAAAAATAGAGAAGTAGAAATACTATGTTTCTTTTGCCAGCTGCTAAACCACCACAGTTACATAGTGCCTC
>RSEF01000001.1:140667686-140683515 GCA_003993805.1 Himantopus leucocephalus
TCCAGAGGTCCATTCCAACCCTGACCATTCTGTGATTCTGTGGTTCTGTGTAATGCCTTTATAGTAAAACTAGGATTTGGCCAAAATACCCTCTTTGACTTCATGAACAAAAGAGTATGGTATAAAAAAATCATTGAAGAGAAGGGAGGGAGGGAGGGAGGGAGGGAGGGAGGGAGGAAGGAAACACCCTCTGTAGTTCTAGGCTTACACCTGTGAATTCATACACTTCTTGCAAGACTTATTTGATTCCTCCTTACTCTTACAGGGCTATGTCTGCTCTCAGATTGGTATCCTCGAGCAACAGGTGAAACCCGCAAAGAAACCAAATCCAAGTGAACCAGCTGGAGAGAGCCAGCCCATGCTTAGGACTTGCCAGAGTGGACTTATGGTAGGACATATCCATAAACTAATTTCCACTCCCTACTGTTTCTTCAGAGAGGGAGTCAGGCTCCCAGATGAGCCCAAGCAGAAAGGAAAAAGCTTCTACACAGATTGCCATCACTAGCAAGCTCCTGCTTTACAGAAGACACTACTTGTAATACAAGTTTCTCCTTCTCAGTCCAGAATAAATTTTGCTGCACTTCCTGCAGGTTGATTTGTTCAATCATTCTGCCAAATACAGCTGCAGTTTTGTCCTCCCTGTATGAATTAAGGTTATAATTTTACATAAATGAGAAATTCTGGTAATGATTTGTTATCATCTTTTCTCCCAAATAAAAAATGACCCCTGTTCTACTCGGAAGAGATTGGCCACCCACATCTTTTTCATGCGTGGTCTTAACAGAGCGCAATGTGACTCTTATGAATATCATTCTGCAATCTTAGTGTATTAATATAACTCTGCGTCCAAGACAGATTCTGCTTTACCCTGTACTGCAGAACCCTGAGGAAGAGTATCATTGCTGTGCATTGCTCTGTTTTTATACATTAGTAAATTCTTCCTCAGATCATCATGTTTGGTTGCTTTAAAATATAAACAAACAATGCCACTGAGCATATTTTGGATTAGGTAATAAATGAGCTGATTGCTGAAATGAAGATCTATTATTTGACTGAGTAACCTAAAGAAACCAGGATTTCATATTCATAAATTCATGATTTTTTTTTCAGCTGTTGCATGGCAGCATCTGCACATCAAAAGCTGAACCATGCTGCACTTCCTACCAAAGGGAAGGAAGGAGTCTACTGATATGTTTATACAACAAATCCACATCTTTCCATTGCTGTCTTGATTAGAAGAGAACCAGTATTTAAGGCTTAATTTAAGCTTTTGTCTTAAAGTTTCTGGTAAATTATACTGGTCTAGATCATTCCACTGTGTAAAGCGTGATCAAAATTTTACAAGAAGAGAGTCTGTAGTTTTCTGAAATTAGTGGGGTTTTTGTTCATTTGTTTGTGTTTATTTTTTTCCCCCCATTAAACTAGTGGTTCCCGTCCTGGACTCTATGATCTGCATTCATACAGGACCTCATAGTCCATGTGAGGTTTGGGGCACTCTTAAATGCCTCTTGGCAGAGGAACAGGGACCTCCCCCAGTGACCCCCCTGGGGCATTGCAGGCCCAGCATTTATTCTCTAATTGTTTCATTCTGGAGCTCTATTGTTAAGGCCATTTAAAGCTATAGTTGTTTATAATGGCCTTGGCCACATGGGACCTATTCAAAAAATAATTTAGGCCTCAACCATATGACTTTTTCCAGATAATATCAGAATAATTTGCAGCAGAGAAAAAGAAGATTTAATGCGCTGAGATCCCCATCAAATCACACACCTTTGCCCTCACACACATCTCCATTTTCATGGGATGCAAAATGTGTAAGAGAAAAGTCACAGAAGTTTTCTTATATATATCTCTTGGGGCTGATATGGGCCGTTATTATGATTTATTTGTTATTTGTTGTGCACCGACAGGATGTTTGACTATTTGCAAGCAAGATGGATGATGTTACCATTGTGTGACCTTGCAGCCTACTTACTAATGAGTTAACATAAGGAAGCAGGGACCCCAGCATAATTATGTGCTTGCAGACTTGGTATCCTACTGAATTATTAGTGCTGTTGCTCAAAGAGGCATAGGTGGCAGTTTCCCGATTAGTACTAATCAGTTTCCAATTAGTACTGATTAGTAACTCAGCTAGAGTGGAGGTGGCACTGTCAAATTGCTAAGATTTCTCTCAAAATAACTTCCTGGGGCAAGCTCCCACCTGAGAAGGAATCACATTTTTCAAAGCTTTTCTATCAGGAAGTCAAGAAAAGACTGCTAAGCTAACTGGCATGTTAACTCAATTATATCATATTTTAAACAATCTTAATTTTTATTTTTTTCTCATATAATTTTAGCTGATTTTCTTTTTTGTAGGATGTGAACACAGACAGCTCATCAGAATGGAGGGTTCAGTGTACTTGCTGCTAGAAAAAAGCCCCAGAGTGGTAATCGCTTCCCCTGCAACAGATCTGTACTTCTCAAATAAGCCAGAGTTGAAATTACTGGGGCTCTTAAAGAAGTCCTACTTGAGGTGGATGGTATGACAAGATAAAGACCTCAGAGATGAAATATCTTGATATACATTGTTTTTAACTGCTCCACATTTTCTTATAGTACAGCAGAATCATGACTGTTCATAAGATCTTAGGTACGAGACTAATACAAAACATTGAAAAGCTACCCAATAAATCTAAAATCTATAAATGAACATAAAATAGTTTAAAATAGCTCTTTTGTATGATTTGATGTGTGATTGGTGACTGAAACGATGGTCACTCTGTTTCTTGCTGACCTTACAAAAGGAAACCTATTACTTCTCTTCCAGTATACTAAAAAAAAGCTAAGTAAAATAAGATCTTTCTACAGTGATAGTTATGTGCCATTACTCACAGAACAATACAAGGTACAGTTCAACCTTTCTTTGTACACGTAGCTGAAATTAATTATAGTGCCAGTGAGCAATTGAGGTCAAAGCGTGATCAATAGATAATAAAAAAAATCACCCTGTTGCACTATAAGCATATTTCTGAGGTAGTTTTTCTTCTCTTTAAAGTTGAACATAATTTCTTCCGTTTTAGATGAGCTACAGAGACGGGAAGAAATACAGCTATGATTTGATATTGTTTTTATGATTTTTTTCCTAGTTTTGATATAACTGTATACAACATCTTCGTAACACATTCCTTAAATGGTTTCTTTTTCCAACAAAATGATCCTTCAGGTTACCGTTTTGATGGAAGAACAATTCGTCAGGAGCCAGAGCACCAAGTTCCATGTGTGAAGGGTGAAGACTTTCCATCTAGAAGCTTGACAGTTCAGTGCTGGTTTATGCAACAATTGCCTCTTAATATTAAATTAGGCAGACAGCATCCTATGCTATCAATATCAAATAGATATTTATAGTTTCAGACTTTTTAATAGTTTAATCAAATTAAAAAGTAAAAGGTGTTGTTAGATGAAGGCAATGGCATGCGTAGTGGAGCACCTTAATCTATATAAACTTGTGCATTTCCAGCTAGTCAATTACACGGTGTTTCTTCCTTTTTTCTCTGACTGTTAATGACTGCCATGTTAAATAAAGTCTTAAATAGCTTGCTAGGACGCTCACTGGTCTCTAGCAGGCAGACTGAGTGTCTGCCAGCTCCTTCGCTATTACATCTTAAGGTCTTTAACTGTCTGAACAGCTGGATGATTGCATATAGCACTGGCAAGCAGCCACTATCCCCTCCAAACCCCAATTAAAACTGCTGTCACAGAGCTAAGAAAGCACAAGCTGCAGCTTTATTTTACACCACGATCAATGACAGACATTTTAAAAAATGATACAGCACTATAGTTTTGTATATGGCTCAACAAATATTCTTCTGTTTGCAACTGGTTAACGAACTGCTGACAATCCTCCCCAACGCCTTTGTCATTTGATATTTGCCAGATAATTTACATTAATACTTTTTAGTCTGTAGACTGTGTGCAGCAGTTTCTTGCAGTAACTGATGTTTGAAATTTGAGCTACATTTATTAGTTAGAATTGGAAACAGAGGCTACGTGGTTGATTTTTGTTTGTTGGTTGGAAAAGTATAGCTCTTAGGAGGGAAAGAGGCATCTTCGGGAGATGATTCATCCTCCCCTATATTAGTATGGGATGAATCACCCTCTGAAAGTGCTTATTGACTACAGAAGAAGCCTGAATGATTGACTAATCCAGACACCTAAATTTCAAACAGCTAAAGTAAGGTGATTCCCACTATTAATATATACTTCTGACAGACAGTGATATACAACTGTTAATTGTAGAGCTGTTAATGGTTACCACAGACGCACTATTGTATAGCATACTGCTGTACCAAGTCTGATTATCACTGAGCTAATCCCAAATTTGACTAAAAAAAGAAAACAGCAATGGTCTTAAATCCTGAATCAGTCAATAAAAATAAGATTTAAAACCACATCTAAAGATGATTAATTGTGAAATGGATATATTATTTTGCTTTATCCTTGTCTTTATATTTATAAGCTGTACTTTCTTATCTGTCCTTGACACTGCATGAGTCATATTCTAACCCAAGTTAACAAAGTTTTATTCAGTGGAAAAATGCTACAGTCTGCAGTGGCATTCTTCTTTTATATATATAATATCATGTACATCTGTCTGCCCAGATCACTTTCTTCAGCTCCTTGTGTCAGCAAACTTTAATATTAAAGGACCCTCATATTGATAAATCCAAAGTATCTTTTTTTTTTTTAGCTAAGCAATTAAGCTGACATACTTCAAAAGAGTCCTATTCAAATAAATCAGAGATTAGTTGTTACAGAATACATTTTCTCTTTCTTTTCTGAGCAGGTAGAAGTGGCTACTTATTCACACAATTTAAAATCCTTCCCACTGCCTTTTATGGGAGCACATGCATTCATCAATGACACACTGCTTATCAGAAGGTCTTTATAATCTTCAACGTCACTGCTTTCTAGTAGTGGCATGAAAAACTGCTATGGCATACGTAACTTTTGCACTGCGCTAATGTAATGTGCTTCTCTGTATTAGGATCTGTCATTCTGAGTCTGTTCTAAGTCAGCATAGACAGAATCAAGCAAGTGGTAGCGGAGGTTCTTTTTTATAAAGTCACCAGTGTGACATCACAGCCTATTGTGAGGTGAGTGTGTCATGGGCTGAGTCAAGGGACAGTAGCCATTTTGCAGGAATTCCAGTATCCCTGGGTAACCCAGAATTATCTCTCTAAATTTTTGAGGGGCACTAAGTATTTAAACATATATCTCATAAAACCGAAGGAAATACGTAAATTTTTAATTCTGCCTCATTGTATTACATCCTTTGTGTCTTATGAAGCACCGGAGTAAGCCATAAAACATTTCTGGAAAAAAAAAACCAGCCATGCCTCCTACTTGTATATGGACTAAGAATATGGACACTGTTTCTGCTTCTCAATAATAGGTCAGTCTGATTCATCGAATGCTGCTTTTTTACCCCTTGGAGAGACCTCATTTTGATTGTCTGCTGTACTTGTTCAGAAAAAGCTTCGCTAATGGTTTCCAGTGCCAAACTGACCTTTATGTTGTGTTTATTATCCTGTCTTTCTGGTATGGTACTTACTCTCATCTGCTATATCCTTTACAGTTGTCTGTGTCTTATGAGAATGATACAGTTGCTTGCCTTTGAAAATTTTCTTTTCATGCCTTTATTGAGAAACATGCCCTATGAATAAAGTAATGATTCAGTCTTTGGAGATTAGTTATAAATCCCTCCTATAACAATGCTTTTTCTTATAATTAACTCTGTGGCCAAACCTTCTCCTAAAATACTTCAAAGGAATTTTCCATGCTTCATGTGTGATGAGAAAATAGCCCTTTGGAAGTGAAAAGTTTAACCAAGATCATGTTATCTGTTTTTGAATATTAACATATTATAAGATACTTCAATAATGACAGTGATGAAAAGAAAAGAAACATGAAAGCTAAACTTTGTCACGTGAACAGACTTCAGTAAAGCATCTTTCACATACAAAAAACCAGTCTGAGTTACCAGTAAGAAAGAGCAAAACTCACATTTTTCATTCCATGGAGAAGTTTTATCTTTCAAAATGTCCTTAAATGCTGAATTGGAATGAAAAATTCCAGTGTTAAAAGATTCTTATGATGACAACAGTAAAAAACCATTTTGATAATATTTAAAAAGTTAATTCCATTTTTTATTCATATTTTTATTTATATAAACAAATAGTTCTATTTTATTCCATATTATCAGTATAAATATCAGTATAAATAAAAGTATATAATGACATATAACAAAATAAGTGTATAGTTTCATCCATTAGTTGATAAGACGACATTAGCAGATTCAAGCAGAGGCGATCGATCTATTTCCATGCCAAAACTCACTTACTTTGTGCCTGTTTAGCATTCATATTGCTTCTGTTCAGAGCAGCATTTCCTAAGCTAGGATGTTATTGGATGGAAATGTGGGAAGGAAATTCCACAGGAGTAAACCTTTAGGGCAGATTTCTATTGCTCTTGTTTCCATTCAGTCTAAAACCACTATCATGAGAAACAGGAGGGGTAATTCAGACAGATCTTCATCACCAGGTAAAAATGAGGAGAGGAGAAGATGAGAAACAATAAGAAAAAATTATACAAGTTCTTTCAAACCTCAGGGGAGGGACAAATTTTGGACAAATGTTTCAAGAGTGGGTGTGGGATGCTGAGCTGAAATGCTTTCTGTTAACCATCTCTAATTTCATTTCCTACCTCACATTGTGATCCAGGAAGTCTGTTCTCCAGCATGAGTCATTTTGTCACATTCCAGATCTGAAATGAATAAAGCTATTAACATTTATGGTGTGCTGTAGTTTTGCCATATCTTGCAAATGTCTATTTTTTCATCTGTTGTCATTGTCAGGAGTAACAGCTGACAATGTAAGAATATGTGCCTGTTACCAATGTAGATGAAAAATAATAGTGCCCTTTACTCACTTCACAATAAGAGCTATTCCAGATTAAGATTTGTTAAAACGTAATTTAATAAGAGCAGGAGCTCAGGAAGAGTGCTTTATTATTGACTGCTGCAGTGGAGTTGAGTTGCCTATGTTAACAGTGCCATTCCATAAAGGTTTATGAATGAAATTTACTTTATGGGGTTTTGGCTGGATCTGAGCAACAGAATCCTTTTTTGTTTTTTTTTTTTTTTTAGATCCAACTCACGGGAAAGTCTGCTCCAGGAAGGCGTTATAAATGGTGCAAGAAAAATACGAACAAAGCTAGCCTAACTTCTCAGAAAAAATTATCTTGGAAGGATGCATTCTTAGACAGGGAAAACTCCATGAAAAGACAAAACCAAACAGTCATTTAGGATTAAAACCAACCTTCTTAAACATTCCACACACATATATATAAATACATGTATATTCAATTAACTTTTTAACAGTATTAATTAACTTTTAACAATATTATCATGATCCTGTGATTAATATTAGAAAGCTTGGTGCTTTGGAGATACCAGCTCAAGCATACCCTNCCCCCCCCCCCCCCCCCAATAAAAAAAGAAGAAAAAGGAAAAGTGGTAGTTGGACAAAGTACTCAAAAATTAGCCAGTTGTATCTACAGGTTTTGTTTATAAAATCCTCAAATTGTAACATTGGAGGCATGCATATGGATGCTGGCAAACGTGTTTTAGATTGGCGTATTCACACCTATCAACTGTTTATAACGCATTTCCACATCCACCTAAAGGTAGGCAAGTGCATCAATATAGCAGTGAGCATACCTTAATTGGATCCAAATGTCTTTACGCCTTCTAGACCTAGGCATCGTAGACAGTATTTCTATTTCCATAACAAAAGATGAATTTGCACAATTGTATTTCCTAGCCAATCAGAATACTCCTTCATGTAGCATTAATTTCTGACAAAGGGCTGACTCAATGTATTATCTTTTTTTTAAAATCACATCAGAGAAAGGTGATGTGTTTTATGTGGTCAAATGCCAATGTCAGGCCTCTGTTTTTATTCTTGGATGAGGAAATTTCCTAAACTAAATGGAACCTGTTAAGAATCTGATGCCATGAAAGATATTGTCTAACTGGAGAATGATTTACACAAGAAAGTGAAGGTAATGTCACTTCTTCACAATCGTCAAAAGTCAAACAGCTTACACAACATCAAGGTATTTCATAAGGAAGCTGAATACAATTCCTGCTTGCAGATCAAAAAGATGTAGATCAAGCTATTGAGATATGACAAGTTTTGTCAATGCTAATGAAGTAATTGATGTTTTTTTGAGAAACTGAGGCAAGTTTTTCAGGATTTCTTAATAACAAGAACAGATAAGGTTATATAGAAGAGAGAAGAGGAGGTGAAGGTTTTGAGCTGTAGTTAAGAGCTTGGTGACCAGAAGAATTGCTAGAAGAAGAAAGAATGATTCACTTAGGAAGAAATTAGGATCAGTTCTACTGTGTTAAGACTGAGACGAATTACGAATTCCATGGGAGAAATTCCAGGGTTTTTTTTTTGGTGGTGTGAAAGAAGAGGCATCTGCTGCTTCTGTAGGTGACAGGTGAAGATGTTGTACAACAAGAAGATATCCACTGAAGGAAGGTGGGGCAAAGCACAGTGTTCTATACATTTAATAAACAATTATGTTATTCTTAGCAGTCCCTTAAAGCTGTGTTCACACATTCTGGGTTTCTACAGTTTGGATCACAGAATCACAGAATGGTCAGGGTTGGAAGGGACCTCGGGAGATCATCTAGTCCAACCCCCCTGCCAGAGCAGGGTCACCTACAGCAGGTTGCGCCGTCCAGGCGGGTTTTGAATGTCTCCAGTGTGGGAGACTCTACAACCTCTCTGGGCAGCCTGTGCCAGTGCTCTGCCACCCTCAAAGTAAAGAAGTTCCTCCTCATGTTGAGATAGAACTTCCTATGTTCAAGTTTGTGCCTGTTACCTCTTGTTCTATCACTGGGCACCACTGGAAAAAGACTGTTCCCATCTACCTGGC
Source organism: Himantopus leucocephalus (assembly GCA_003993805.1). Classification (NCBI taxonomy): domain Eukaryota; kingdom Metazoa; phylum Chordata; class Aves; order Charadriiformes; family Recurvirostridae; genus Himantopus; species Himantopus leucocephalus. Next base: position 140,676,675 of record RSEF01000001.1, read on the forward strand.
AGCCTCCCTTTAAGTATTTATAAGTGTCGATAAGATGCCCCCTCAGTCTTCTTTTCTCCAGACTAAAAAGACCCAAGTGCCTAAGCCTTTCCTCGTAAGAAAGATGCTCCAATCCCCTAAATGTTTTTGTTCTCTGTAGTCTCTTGGTAATGATAGATTGATTAATGTTTCACTAACTTTCAAAAGTTCGTCTTACCCGAAGGCACTACTCTGCATCATTCAGATCTTGCTGTAAGAGACTACTCTTTAACTGTGTAATAGGTGCAGGAGTCAAAGCTCTAAGTACCTGCATCAGCAAGATTAATATTAGAATATTTTGTTTATGCTTTAAAGTCTAATTTCCATGCTTTTGGCCATAAGAGTACCTTTTTATCCAGACAGCGTGTGTGCCAAGAGAGGCTAACATACTGCCAGATGACGAGAGTACAATGCACCCTATATACACAGAAATTGTGCCTATATTATAGAGATGAAAATGGTCTCTGCAAGTGCAATGCAGCAGGGCATCTGGAGTTCCCCATTACATATGAATGAATTTTAAGACCTGAAAAAGCTAGAACAAGGAAAGATGGGGTGTTTTCTTATTTAATGAGTGATTTTGTTTACGGGGTGCAATAAATTATTTGTTTACTTCAGAATTTTGATATTCTTTTGAGATCAGTACAAAATGCTGTTTCTATATGTGCCATTTTGTAGGTATCATGAATATATGAATTTTAATGAAGAATGTTACCTAGATTCCTTCATACATCTGTAAATGGATATAAACTGGAAACCCTCCCTCACAGAACTTTGTGGAGCCACCTATAGTCAGTGAATTCAACTGATAGAGAGTGATTGGTGCTAGTATTCTCCCAGGGATGCCACTCAATATTATGCCTGGTTGTCAATCACACTGCCATGGATGTTGCAAATAAACACACAACTCGCACTGCTCTGTCAATGAAGTGATTTGCCTGGTCCCCCTCCTATGGGTGTCACGCTGAATAACCTCATCATCCAAATTAACAGGTTCCAACTTCTTTTAGGTGGTCTATCCATTCCCAGAAATCTATCACCACCAGTGTGTTATTAAGACAGATTAAGCTCTCACCATCTTTACCTTACTGCTACCAAACTGTAAATCTCTAGTCCTAACTACTTTATTTCTTAAGCTGTCCTCTGAGGTCTGCTAGATCGAAAACTTCACAAAATGCAAAGCTAATAAGATGGATGAAATTGCTCCTGGGCATTTTTGTGATCTGTCAAAATTCAGCGTATGCAGAGGACAGATGATAAATATAAACCTATAAAAGGGTTTGAAGAAGAAAAAGTGGTCTATTTATTTAGCAAAGATAGAAATGTTAATGAATTTTACTGCACGGAAGCATTATCTACCATGGATGGTTAGGGCTGAGGCTTACACTACTAAAACTGATAAATGGGACCCAACTACAAAATAATTGTTAGGTTATGAGTGTCGCTAGAATCCTTGTATGGGTTTGACAATATTAAATCTATCTCAATTTCTTGTTAAATAATGTATATACGTGAGAAGAGAGAGCACCAGCCCTCACAAAAGTTTTTAAATACAAGCTATTCTTACTTGTTATCAGTGACAATGAACTCATTGCTTTAATATAAGTTGTAATATAGTTAAACTCCACCACAAGTGTTTAATTCAGACTCAACTTTCATGCAGGGTATAGTTTAGGTACCTTAATGATCCTTCAGTGAAAGTGGAAGCGGCAAAAAACAATCTGCCTTGTAAGGCCACAAGTGGACTTTTATTCATATTTATCCCAGATCTACAGCTACCAATCACCAAGTGGGGTTAACCAACTACTACTGAATACCAACTGATAGAACAGGGAAGCTGTAGAGATGTGGCAAGGCTGTATTAGTTGCTTTATCTAATTAGTACTGTAGTCATTGAATATTCATCAGGTAGGTCTGTATAACATTGCTAGGGTTTTGAAATCTGAGTTTTCTTTAAATGATCCATATGTGCTATTGGAAGTATCCCAGTTTTTACTTAAAAACCAAAACAATTACCCCTCTTTCCCAGCACTTTCAGACATTTGTAAGGCAATGCTATTTTATCTTTTATCTGTTTTTTAAAAAGAAATCTGAACTACATCTTTCAACTCATGAGAGAATCTGGCCATAGATGAAGATATTATTTTTCTAGTTTAAATATCTTTTTTTTTCTGGTGCAGCTTGGTCTAGTTTAAAATACTGTGCCTTTCCATGTGCTCTCTTACATGTGCTTCTTAATACTGCTAGATCTGGAGAGGCCCTCATCCTTGGGGTATTGAACTAGCAGGAAGCATAATGCCTGCTAATACCACCTGTGAGACTGTGATTTATCATTTTTATGTCTGTTTGACTTAACACGCTAGACTAGGAGAAGGATCCAAGTCAAGATAAAAGACTGTATTACTGGTAAATGTCAATTGGAGAGCCAAGACAGCCTGGATGTCTTTAGAAACGTTATGATATTTCCTGGCTCTGAGATGCGATGGGAAATTTGAAGACATGACATGAGTAGAAAGCTTCCTAAGATTTAAATGTATGTGTCTCATCCTGCAGGGAGTGAACTCTTTTGTGGTAAATGAAAGCCCATTAGCAGAGAACTGGCATTGTAATCTGTTTGTGATAGAGTGCCACCTTGGCACATTAAATCACTTCACGGGAAAGTCTCCTAGTTAGCTGACCCCATCACAGAAATCAGTGACTTAATCATGTGTCCCAACTACTAATTTTTAAGATTAAGAGTTGCAGCCACTTTTCTAGTGACAACAGTCATGCCTTATATGACTGGTTTTTATATGTATTTGACATCTCTAGCCTCAATCCATTGTGTGAATAGAGTCAAATTTATGAATTATTTGTTATTTAACAGCTGTGTTATGGCACTCTTACGCTCCTTTAAGTGAAAGCACATCCATTTGTCAGAACTGGGACTGAGTAAATTAAAAGACGAAATACAAACAGTTAGCAGCTAAGACCAGAAAAACCTCAGTCTTTCCTGTGCCCTTCTTGTAATGTATACCATAGTCATGTTTTCTTATAAACTCTAAAACTGCTTCAGCTTCACCTTTCTGTCTCCATAACCTAGAGACAATGGAAGTCAGTGTCTTGACCTTTCCATATTTAAAATTCTCAGTATGTGCTGGAAAGCAATGTTTTTTTCCTCCCTGGTTAACGAACAATGAGACAGAAAATCTGAGAGATTGTAAGCACTGTGACTAACAGAAGTAGCAGAAATATAGTTAAAAAAAAAGGTTAGGAAAAGAGGATACATTTTCTGTACCTTTTGCAGTTGAATTTTGATCCAGTTTATCCATTCCTCTAAATAAATACATTGGTTTGGATCGTTATCCACTTTGGAGAATGCCATAAAAATATACCACTAGTTGACTTACAGAACGGAAAATACTACATTTTATAAACTGAGCACAGCTGGGCAATATCCTTGTGGGAGCAATTATTTCAGCATTATGAAAGGCAGGAGACTACAAACCCTGAAATGAAGAAAAGCAATGACATTTCTTCACCAGAAAAGTCTTGCTCAGTAAGTCTTGCTTGAGAAATGGGTTGCAACACAGATTGAGATATCAAGCTGCAAACACCATAATTAATGTGAATGACACTTCTTTAGACTTCAGGGAATCAGCTACTGTTAAAGGTGTTTTGTCCTGTAGGAGATGGTAACTGAGATTGGGACTTTGAATGAATACTTTGCTCAAGGCATCCAACATCACCTTGATAAGTACAATTCCCTCACTATTCAGCCTTTCACACAACCTCTTTTATGCTTTTGATCATAGCCATCAGAGACTAGTAGTGGTGCTGAGGGGGATATATCGTATTAACTCAGAAGCTCATCATCTAATATCTCCCAATATACATTTAAAGGGCTTCCTTATCTTTAGCAACAAAGATTTCTATTGAGAATCTTTTTTTTTGTTTATTTTGTAAATGATGAAGGAGAATAAAAAATAGTCCAATATGAAAATCACCATAGACAGTGATGTCACTAATCTAGTTAAACTAGTGTTACTACAAAACCACCATATCAAAAGCCAAGCATCACTGCATATAGCATTGCCATTTTCTTTCTGTAATGTGTGCTTCCATTGATTAATAAAGTATCTCAGATTGCCTCCATAGATTTGCTCCATAGAGCAAAATTAAGTAGAGATCTGAGTACTTAGGCTATTTGTGTCGCTTCTTATTTTTTTCATAACCTCTACTGTGACATAGCTTGGGTAAGAATAATTCACTTCTAAGTCAATTACATAAAATGAATATACACCTATGGAAACACTCGTGAAAATTCTAGTTTAATAATGGAAAAGAAAACCTTGATCACGAGGAAAAATTACTGATTCATACATACGAAAAAATGTCAAATATCTGGAATCGTAAGCAATATTCAGTATGTAAGATGCAGTCCTCATAAGGCCTGCCAGGTGATGAATTTGGACCCTAGGTAATGGTTCAATCCACTTGCTTTTTGTCATTGCCTGGAAGGATAAATCACGGAATCATGGAACCATGGAATTTTCAGAGTTGGAAGGGACCTCTAGAGATCATCTAGTCCAACTCCCCTGCCAAAGCAGGATTGCCTAGAGCACGTTATGCAGGACTGCATCCAGGCAGGTCTTGAGAATCTCCAGAGAAGGAGACTCCACGACCTCCCTGGGCAGCCTGTTCCAGTGCTCTGTCACCCTAACCATAAAGAAGTTTTTCCTAGTGTTTGAATGGAACTTCCTATGTTCCCACTTGTGCCCGTTGCCCCTCGTCTTGTCACTGGGAACCACTGAAAAGAGTCTGGATCCATGCTCCTTCAACCCACCCTTTAGATACTTATAAGCAATAAGCCTTGTCTTCTCCAGGCTAAAGAGTCCCAGCTCTCTCAGCCTTTCCTCATACGGGAGATGCTCCAATCCCTCAATCATCTTTGTTGCCCTATGCTGGACTCTCTCCAGTAGTTCCCTGTCTCTCTTGAACAGGGGAGCCCAGAACTGGACACAGTATTCCAGTTGTGGCCTCACCAGTGCAGAGTAGAGGGGGAGAATGACCTCCCTTGACCTACTGGCCACACTCTTCCCTATGCAGCCCAGGATTCCATTGGCCTTCCTGGCAACAAGGGCACATTGCTGGCTCATGGATAATTTATTATCTACCAGGACCCCCAGATCCTTCTCCTCAGAACTGCTTTCCAGCAGGTCCACCCCTAACCTATATTGGTGCTTAGCATTCTCCTCCCCCAGGTGCAGGACCCTACACTTGTTCTTGTTCGACCTCATTAGGTTCTTCTCTGCCCAGCACTCCAGCCTTTCCAGGTCATGCTGGATGGCAGCACGACCCTCTGGAGTGTCAACCACCCCTCCCAGTTTGGTATCATCAGTGAACTTGCTGAGGACACACTCTGTCCCCTCGTCCAGGTCATTGATGACTATATTGAACAAGATTGGACCAAGTATTGTCCCCTGGGGGACACCACTGGTTACAGGCCTCCAACTTGACATTGCTCCATTAAAGCTAAAATACAGTATGTCTGAATGCTCCTTGGATAGCCATCCATATCAACTATCACCTGTTTTGATACAGAGAATGATTTCTGGGCTAGAAATGCACTATAATCCAGGCATAGATCAACATAAAGCACTTCCAAATCTTCACAGAAGCTTGAAAAGTTAGCCATGCTGGGGAAAGATGCTACTTGCTTTGTGTGTGTATAACAATCTAGTGATATGAGCAAGCAGTCAAGTGAAAGAATTGATTTATAGGCCCTTTTCACCCTGAGTAGTTTTGAAGCAAAAGTTCCCATACCTTAGGAAAAGATGCTAAACACCAGCCTCTAGGTAGATGCTACCTGGCAATGCTGTTCAAACTACGTGGTCTGCATCGTCCAGTAATGAGTCACAAGATGAAAAGTGGAGTATGCAATATGTATACGGAATATGTGTCTGGGCCTGCTTTAGGGTTTTCATATTTTAAAATATAAGATCAGTGATACTGTATGCCACCTTTCTCAGAGTTTTTTGACTGCTGCTTCCACAAAAGTAGATATTTTACTAGAAATTATTGGTAGTTTAATACCTTTAATTCCCACTCCCATTTCCAACTTTTCCTTATTACAGCCTACTTGTAGACAGTTCCCAGAAAGTAAATCGAAACTACTAGTGTAAACTGAAAGGGGAGGAGCTAGGGAGGAAAGGGATTTCCTGCATTTCATTCTTGAATAACAGGTAAACATTAAGAATATAAGAAACACAGGAAAAAGGAATCACCAAATTCTTCTAACACGGGGCATGGCATTTGATGCTGAGAGGTGGGAAATCCATTTAATAGTGCATATAGCAACCTTCGGTCAGCTAGTTCCTCCTTCCAGGATAGTTTGAGTTTTTATCCTGTATCAGAAGCTTTCATATTCTGGGTCATACAATTTGAAACTCCAGCTCTCCAGTGAGATTCAGGCTTCTTACTTTTTTCCTTCTGTCCCATGATGCGTGTCATAAAAGTGGCAGCCTGAACTTCACTGTAAAATGTGTCCTACTGCCTCCTCCTTTAAGGACATTCAGTCACTTCATATGGGTGTTTAAGTCTCAGGTGGGTGCATTCCCTGTGGGTTTCCTTGATATTTAGGAACTTCCTAATGTTAGCATACAGGCTGCCAAGGTTAGTTTGTGCAACTGACCATTGCCACTTGCCCCAGGGAACTGAACTTATTCTGCCATCAATGCCAAATGCAGCGCTTACAGGAGTGGAGTTGGGGAAGGAAAACTGGTGGAGGAAGGAAAACCTGTGGAGCAATGGGAACTGGGAGAGGAAAGGACACAGTAGCTTG
>RSEF01000001.1:140683615-140718298 GCA_003993805.1 Himantopus leucocephalus
GACTAGATGATCTCCAGAGGTCCCTTCCAACCCTGTCCATTCTATGATTCTGTGATTCTGTAACTGGTTAACCATTAGGGATCCTTTATCTTTGATTCTGTTATGAGTGAGAACGTTCATTTGTACGAAAGCAGCACAGAAAACTTTCATTCCAATCCATGGTGAAGTGATAAAAATACTGGGTGATCTCATGTTTCTCATTCCAGGTTGGACAAAGAGGTTAAGTATGGTGCACTGATTTTATCTTTTCACTTTATCACTGATACCTACAGTGTTGCAAGGAAATTAGGAGACCAATGAAGGTCATGCAATGCTTTAATGATTATAATACCGTAAAAGACACTGCTGCTTGATGGTCCACTAGTGTCTCAGAATACCCTGGTTCATTGCTGACTCTGGTCTCATCTGAGCATCAGAGGGCAGCTGATGTGAGCATTTCCAAGCAGCCAGTCAGATTATGAAACAGCATTGATAATGATGTTCAGTTAATGAGGTTTGGGCTTGTTCTATCTGTAAATGACAGGGATGAGGCTGGGAAGGAAGAAAAGGCAATGGTTAATGGTGATCAGCATTGACCTGAGGACAGAAATCTGACCAAATGCCCATTCAAGTCAATCGAGTGATATATACATGCATCCCTGATCAGTGAGAAAGAGGAGAAGATTAAGACTTGAAAACAGAAGTTAGCACTGACTGATAGAAAGATTTTCAAGGGAATTTTCTCATCTGCCACAAAAAAAAATAAGTAGACACTGAGAATGGGAATTTTCTTGCTGCAGTATGGTTGCCTAGCTATTCAGCATATATTGAAAGTTATGCTCCCTTTTAAACTAGAAGAGAGAGAGGCATCCTCAGAATGGGGGTTAATTCCTCCTGTTTTAGCTATTGCGTTACATTTGGATGGATTACTCTCTGGAGACACCTTAGACTCCCAAGTTTGTTTAAAGTAATAAGTAATAACAGAATAGGGAAGACAGTGTGTATATTTTTACTTGGAATTACCTGTTTGATTGTTGGACTCTGCTGTCTCTATAAAATCATTTTGTCTGACATTTTTATAAAACCTGCACCAAAAGTGCTCCCATTAGGCTGTACCCATTTACGTGAGGTCAGTATGTTTCTGTTGCTGTATGGTAAATCTACTCATCTTTCTGAATATGAAATGATTTTTCTAAAAAATGTCAATTGTAAAACAATCTTAACTGGCGTAGTGCAGCCCATGGTAATGATGGCTGTTCTCCAAAAAAATTTGTGCACTCTTGTTCACTTAAGTGAAAAGCAACATGTGCATATATTGGCTATAATCCTGATATTTCAAAAAATACCAGTCCAACAGATATTAAACAATGCCCAGTCACACTCATTTTGTAAACAAACATTTGAATTTTATTACATGTATATTAGCATGATTGAGAGTGATGTTTTCCAGAGTCTGTGTTTGCAGGCAATTTCATTTCCATTTCATAACAACTTTATTTTGTAAGCACAAAGAAGGGGAAGGAGGGGTTATGTCTCTGTTGCCCAGTCAGGTGTAGCAATGCGAGCAGACCTGGAGAGCAAACCAGCTGGTGCTGAGCCTCCCATGTCCATGGTACGCACAGTTCAAGCAGGGGAAGGGGAGGTTTCAGGCCAAGTCTTGTCTGGTTCCATGGACTTGACCTCCCACTTGCATGTGGGGCGCATTAAGGGAACTCCTGGAGAGTTCACTGAAGTGCAGTTACATCCAAAAGAAATTCAGAATAAGTGCTCTGAGCCACCTCTGTGATGTGCACCGAAGCATAATAATCAGGGAACACTGGAGGAACACTTTGAAAGAGTACTCCTGATACAAGTAAAACACTAATGCAGACGCTCAATGAGAATAGGCCTCAGGAAAGTGCTAATGAGAATAAAACAAACATTGTTTTCACCCACTTTCAGTTTTCGAGACATAGGAGTCAATTTACCTCTCACCATCACCAGCTGGCAAGTGAGATGAAGCAAACAGATTCCTTTCCTGTTTGCCTATAAACATCAAATTATCTTAATCTTCTTAAATTCTGCTCGCTGGGGTTATCACGGGAGATTTTGAGACTTAGACTAACACTTCTAATTGCAGGCATAATATCAAAACATATCCAGATGTGGAAATGCAGTGCTTATTAGGTAAACAGCTGTAGAAAAAGCTCCTTTCTTATTGAACAAATTGCTGATGCGGAGTCAGGTTATTCTCTTCTTCGTTTATCAGCAGGGTAAGTGCTAGGGGTAGCAAGACACTCTGGGATAAAACTGCCAGGCACTCAAGGAAAGGTTTTTCCTTTGTGAACTGTTGAAAAGCTAATGTTACCTATTCTATCTGTCCTCACAAATCTTTGGTGAAATCATCACACTGGTAGCAACTGAAGAAATGTGTTATATAAGAAGCAGAATGTCATTCGAGTTGGGTATATAACATCTGACCTGAGGAAAAAATAAAATAGGAAAAAATGAATTAAAATAAGTTAAACAGAATAAATACAGACCATGGAAGATATCAATGTGTAAATACCTTTTTCTCATTAGAAATTTAATTGAATTTCCAAATGCTCCTCTCCAGCCAAATGCTGAGGAAGCTCTGTAGTGTATTTGCAATTTCCTGGATGTCCTAGAACTGATTGATGACAAGCATGTTATCATTTTGTCACAAGAGACAGTTATATATGAAAAGAAAAAGGAAACATTTTCTCAGCACAAAAACTGCAGGTGTATTTAGCAAGAAACTTGTTTTTAATATAGTGCCATTGCATTTTCTTAATAGGTAAGATGTCTGTGATCAATCATTTAGGCCTGAACACTCAAATAGATTTTGAGACGCTACCATTCAGCAGGCTAGACTGTAATTACACTGGGGATATGAGTTTAAATGTTCTCATTTAGTTAATAGTAACATATTATGGTGTAATCAATACACAGAAGCAATTGTTTACTGTTTGTGATAGCTAATGATGTTTAATTCTGAGAACTAATGACTTGGATAAGATGAAAAGTAAAAGCAGAAATGTAATTTGTGAGTAAGGCAAGTTTCAGTTTCATAAAACTACAAACTGTTCAGAGAGTAAAAGACAAAAAAATGCCACTTCAATCGCTATGAATACATAATCTCAAATTAGAGGCCTTTTTTTAAGTACTGCAATAAGCAACAAAGAATGATGAAAAGAGAATTTGTGTTAGCCAGAGCACAAACTAGGTTTTTACCAAAGTGTAACAGTCTCATAGAAGCCACTGGAAGGTTGTTTAAAATGTGCACTTTTGGTTAATAAAATTTACAGCTGTCAAGGACATTTATTTTTAAGGATTTCATATGACTTACAAGTCATGTAGCCAGACACAGTCCGTCATGAAATTTGAAGTATTAACATCTTTACCAGTTAATATTGGGGACAGAATCACAGGGTTTATCATCAACCCCCTTTTTTTTTTTTTGTAGGTTTAGGGTTTTTTTTCTGTTTTGGGAAGACTTGCTGAACAGACCATAACCTCAAATGAAGAAACAAACAATATTATTGTTTTTATAGCTGCTAAAACATACTTGCTACTCCTCCCATGTCAACTTCCATTTTCTTTCCCATAACTTACCGCATTCACTTCTGATTTGCTATGAGCTTCGTTAGCTATCAGAATAAATCAAATGTGATAACTTATTGGCACTAGATTGTCATTGTAAATATCAGTTAGAAGTGTGCTATTTTTAATTTTGAAAGGGTAAGTCAATAAAAGCCAACTTCATATGGTACAGTGTCCAGAAAAATAGGCAAACCAACAACTTTTTGTCTCTAATGCAGAAGAAAAATGTAAGGTGCCATGGTGGTTAGTGATCTACTGATACACAATATGCCTGTGCTTTTCAGGAACTAATAGATCTGAACTTTTTTGTTATTTTAGATTTTAACTTTGAAAGAATAATATCTGAGGGAACATAAACAAACACTGAAATTAACAGAATTCTGATTTAATTTCTCCTTAATAAAGACATTAACAGGTCTTCACAGCGAGCACATCATTGGAACTTGTCAAGTCGGCTTCCTGTTAGGGAAAAACACGATCAGTGATGTGGTACTGGGGTATGTTATCAGTGTCACTTGTTTCATCCAGATGCTGTGCACGGCCTTTGTAATGCGAATGGTCATAAAAGTAAAATTCCATTGGAAGTTGCTTCCCAGGTGGGGTAGGCTGCAGAGGAAGATGGGTGGCTGTGGCAGCCCCAGCCATGACTGTTAATCTTGCCGAGATGGACACAGGGCTTTCTTTAGAGTCCTCAGCTTTGACACAATACACAAGGACTGAAAATAAGCACCTCTGAAATTCACTGTGCTCTAGGAAATTAAGGCAGGTAGCTTTCCATCTTCCCGTATCTGCCCTGAAGAACTAGCTATACAAAAAGTAATATGGACAACGTTTGGTTTTTTTTTTCAAAGGCTTACATGTAGATGCTATGTGCTTACATGTAAAAGCTATATAACTATTGCCATCACAATTTTGTCTTCAGGAGGAAGAATGAAATTGTGGAAATGAGTAAGCAACCGCATGACCGCACGATTACTTTCATGAAGACCAGATTACTCATGTGTTTAAAGACTAGTTGTATCCATGGTGAATGCAAATCTAAGCGGAAGAGGACTGTGGAAAAGAGGAGAGAAGGGGAGCGGAGAGCCACACTGTCCCCACCGCTCTTCCTGGCAGCTGCTCACATCAGGGAGTGGCAGAAACAGGTCTCCTGCCTCTCCAGTACCCTCAGGCGGATACGAACTGCCTTGGCATAAAGGGAGAGCATCCAGACTCTTTGCCTATAAACATCAGGCAGGGGCAACCTGGCAATCTATGCAGGCTTTTGCACTTTCATATTTGGATGCTTCTGCTCTTATTCATAAGGATGAAGTCAATGGGTTAAACACATCTTTCCTGTAACTAACTGCTCTGAAGTAGAAGCAAATCCATAGCCAAGGATTTGAAATGACAAAGATTTATATTTTATTCATAGTCTAAGTTCCTCCAAAAATTTGGAAACATATTTTTTTGCCAAAGATTAAGGAGAAGTTAGTCCTGGAGACAAAAAAACAGTGACGGCAGAATAAAAGGGACAAAAAAAAAAAAAAAAGAATGGCGTGGAGCTGGGGCTTCCATCCTCTGCAACATGTANGCAACGTGTATTTGTGCCTCAGCTTCTTTTTAGTTGCTTTTTTCATTACTAATCTAGATGTTCGTGTTATTCCTCGCAAAACCAGAAATATTACCTTTGTCTCAGCTTCACCCTTATAATTAGGAGTTCTTGAGGGATAATTCTTTCTCTGAGCTCTCCACAGCATATAAATGGAAGGCCACTGCCACTGAAGCTGAATTATCTTTTATTAAAAAAAAGTAACATATTTAATCCAATTATACCAATGATATACTAGGATACATACATTAACCAGCTATATATAGGCTGGTTTACAAAGAGATTAGAGAAAGTACTGACATATGCCCAGTGTTGTTGGGAATATTCCCAAAAAGACCTGTCACGTTAGATCATTCGTTCATGGCATGCAGCCGGAGTTCAGCTGAGTTCCAGCTGCTGACAGGCGCGACATTGCTGCAGCCAATATGGGGGGGTTTCTAGGAAAGGCTATGACAGTCTCCTGCATCGGATGCCATCGCTGCAAGGGCGTTTGAAGGTTTCACAGAGCACCAGGAAAATCCATTTTGTAAGCACGTGCTGGAAAACATCCTAAAGGACACAATACACTGCAGGTTTTCCCAAGCAGCTGCTAGCATGGGTTACTCCAGAACATGGCCCAACAGCATTTTTGAAGTTGTGTAGAAATACAGCAAACCTGGTAGCTAACCTGCCTGCAAGGCAATTCACAGCTTTTCCGAAGTATGTCCATGAAAATAATAATAACAATCACCGCCCACACACAGACTAGAGAGTGCTCTGTTTTAGAGCCTGTGTTTTTCCGTTTCACCTGATCCACTGGTAATGCCATATGTGGAAACTGTAGGCAAGACATGATAAAAAATTCAGTCCATGGAATTATGTACATATTTCACCTGAACCATACCTGTTATTAATTCACCTGCATGTTAGGTTGGACCCAGAACAGCTGCATAAGCAGTAAGGTAGTTAACCAGACCCACTGTGTTTTATACTTAGTATAATTTTTGGTATTGTTATACGTAGCATAACAGGTGCATCTGATCCTTGACAAGCAGGGAAAGAGCTACTCTGTTAAAACTCTCAACAATGTCCAGACGGCTCTTTTAAAATTTGTGTGGAATTAAACCAATAAAAAGCATAAGTTTCTGAAACTTGGAGGTGGGTACAGCCTGATGCTGAAGATGACTTCCCATTCCAGATCCTTCTGGCATGGCCCGTAACCAGGCTGCTCACAGCCCTCCCTTTATTTCTCCCAAAATGAGACCATAGTGTTTTAATCTAGATGGTGACATGGTTTATGGTAATAGTCTGTCTGATGTTCATTGCTTTTCTGAATTTAGACTCTCATCAAAGTTATGCTATTATGCTCTAGTGAATGTATATCACATTTCCTAGTAAGGATCACGTCTAAAGTATTATAGTGACTAAAAGGAATGGCAATGACTACTCTGTTGCCTCTGACTGCAAACCAAATGACAGCCGCAAACTATAGTTTAGTTTGTTGCTGTTTTTTTAAAGAAATACATGCACATAAATAGATAACATCTAATACCCCTGGCTACTTAGAGTAATAATTTTTAGGGATATGCTATGTCAGTAATATTTAAATTCAGTCTGGCTTTAGTTCCATTTTCTGCACTGCTCAACTGAAGTTTGGATTCTTTATTGTTATTGAAAACAGATATAAACTCTGATAGGAAGTTGATTAAGCTATTTGTCTAGGGTAATTTAACATTTTGGAATTTTAGAAGGTTCAGGTTTTAAATAGCGATAAAAACTTCAATCCTTCTTGAAGTTATATAATTCTGCATTTAAATTTCTACTAATGTTTAAGTTTCAAATTATAAAAGCAATTAAGTTTTATTAATTTAATAAAAGTGATTAAAATATTGTATTTTGAAAGATAATCTTCTAAACAAACTCTAAAAACATAAAGTTTGCTGTTCATTTAAGTGGGACCACTGAAAATTGCTTAGGTCACATACGCGTTATAATTTGGTAATTGCTGCAAAATTAGTTTGAGACATTGTATTAAAGATGCTTCAGAAACACAATGTACTGCTCATTCATGTGAACACAGGAATGATCACAGAAAGAACTTATGACATTGTTTATGCTGCTTATGAGGGTGCTGAGTTAGGTTATGCTTTATGGTAGCCTGAGAATCACTCTCCCTCTGTTACCAAAATGGATTTTTTCTAACCGGCAAGTAGATGACATTGGCAAATATGGAATAGGGAGGGGGCAACAAGGGACAGATCACTGTTATATAAAAAATCATCCATCTGAAAAAGGAATGAGCACAATTCTCAACAGTAGCCTCCTCTGAATTACCTTCAAAGTGCACAGTCTCTTGTGAAATTTCACTGAGCATCCTCATTGGAAGACTCCAATGCCAAGCATGCTCCCGGGAGGTGTGCTCACATTCATTACATCTGGAGCAAAAACCGTCAGACAGAAGAGTCAATGTGGATGCTGAGCCTGAATGTGCACCATGAAGACTAGAAAAAAAATCATTTAAATACTTGTACACATACATTTTTAGGTTTAGTTTTGCTGCTGATTTAATCTAACAAGAAATTATGTGTCTATACATAATGTTACTTAGAGCTACTTTAGAGTTCTTTTTAATATTCAGACGCTTACCAAATAATTGTTTCATGCCTACAGGTTGATGCTGCATTTGCTCAAATCAGGGTCTGTTCTTTCATCCCCTTGGATTTTGTCTTTCTTTTTGTGAACCTGTCATATTTGCAAGGTATGTCGTGTATTCTGCCCCCAATAGATGCCAGAGAGCTCCAGCTGAAGGATGCTATCCTTGGTGTAAAGATTGCTGAAATCACTGTGCCCTACTCATGCCAGATAGCTGTCAGATCTGAGCCTGCTTGATAGCACAGAGCTTGGGCAGAGTGTGTTTACAAGGCTGTGTACAAAACTGAACATGAGAAACTTATGTCTGGATGCAGACTTTATTGATTGTCAGTTCTCTATTTGTAGGACCAGTACAGTAGTCACTATTACTGTCTCAGTACAGTACTGTCCAAGAAAACAAGAAGCTAAGGTTAATAAAAATAAGGGGTTTTCTGAAGGCAAATACTAAGTCAGAAGCAAAATTTTTTGTCCTATTCTTACAGTCCATACCATTGTCTTCTGTGTCATGGTAAGCTTTAATAATGTTATTTCTCCATGTATCTGAACCTAATAACAATAAAAAGCCCATTAAATATGTATCTGACATGCAATAAATTACAAATTATTATGTAGTCATCTTCACCCACTTTAATATATCAGTTCTTGTGTTTGTTTGCATTATTATCCTGTCACATAGTTATAAATTCTTTGTTCCTGTTGGGCATATTTTTTACCCTTTAATCTTTCACAAAATTAAGGAAGTGAAAAAAACCCAACATTAAAACCAAGCCACTTACTTCTATCAAATGAAAAGAGCCAGCAAGAGATTCTGAGGCACTAAAGGCAAAAAGGCAGGTATGTCAGGCAAGGAGAAAACAAGAAAAAAAAAATTATTAATGAATGTGAAACGTTCTTAAAGGTAGGTAGCCTCAATATATTTTTCCCTTCAATGCCTGAACGACTACAGAATTCTTCTCAACTGTAAGGCCAGTGAATTAATGAATAAGTACATTTGCTAGGTTTTTTTAAAACCCTCTACCTTTTCACAACAACAAATAAATTAAATGGAGGAAAACACAATAAAGTAGTACGAGCAAAGGGGAAGGACTCTGGGGAGACTGTAACCTTTAATCAAGGCTGTAAGAAATCCCTCCTGTTTGAGACAGATTCTCAGACACGCTTCTTGAGAGACAAAAAATCCCACCTATGGGATTTTCTGGATCCTCACTTCCATCTGAAATCTTGGCATATTTAAGTGTCTGTTCTCAGATACTAATCTCAGAGGTTGTCCCATTCAGGCATATGTTGCATGGATTTAACATGAAGTCATGAGGGACTTCTGGAAACTCAGAAATAATCTGGTGTCAAATCATTAAAGAAATTGTGTCTAGGTTTCTTAATCTCCAGATAGAAACAAACTGGAGAAAAAAAAAAATTGCAATATTTATTATCTTGTCTTACAGAGCTAAAATTTACTGTTACTAATTTACTTAATTATTTTGGAAAAGCATGTTTTCCTGTGAAATGATAAGTGACCAAGACAAAGAACATTGCAAAAAAATCCATCTACAAAACAAAAGGAAGGCTAAGTTCACTGGAAAAAAATATATTCTGGGATCCAATGCCTTTGGCTGTCCCACGTTTCTTGGGAAAAAATTAATAGTTGTTTTGCTGGAGAGGGTGAGCCTGCAAACTTTCAGCAAAGTGGGAATTAAATGAAGGGAGAAGGTATATGAATTTAGACATCCTCTTCATAAACAAGCTCCTTACCCATAGGCTACAAAGTCATTTTTCCTATGCTTTCTTTGGACTACTGAACATTTAATTACTGTATGTGAAGTGGAACAGCTTCAATGGTAGGGATTTATTCTGTCTCAAAAACCCTTACCTGATAATGCTTAAATCAGTCCCATCACCCTGGGCAGGAACAGAGGAGGAAGAGAGCGAAGCCTTCACAACCCTTGCACCAGTCTGTGTTTGAGAAGGATTTTCCACAGACGCTCAGCTCAGGGGCTGAGTTTCTGCTGGGGACAGACAACCTGCGCCGGCCTGAAGGGAAATGTCTAACTCCGAGAGAAAGGTACACTTTATTATATGTGTTTGTTCTCATCGTTTCGTATCCTCTGGCATAGATGTTCATTACTCCATGTGCTATTTTCTGTGATTCGCCTTCTTAAACATGAGGTTTTCTTCCTGCACGGTGCAAAGAACACAAACCCTTAGGAAGGGCTGTGAATGTCACTGGCAACTATGTACCGTAAAGATGGGCTGTGCATTGTCAGTCTGCACTCTAAGACTAACTTCTCTTGAGCAGTCTCAAATTCCTCCGTAAGGACATGATGTACACCTGTGTTTTGACAGGTGGCAGTGACCCTGGCACTGAAGGATCCAGTGATGGGCAGAGCATGCTAACAAAATTATGCTTTTGTCTTTCCTTCTCCATCCAACTTGAGGTATCAAAATCAATCTTTTCCAACCTCCTTCTTCATCCTTTGTAGTAAATGTTCTCCAGGTCACATCATAGCCCCGTGTGTATTTTTGCAACCCCGCTGATTTCCCCATTCCCTCAGTGACAGCTGTGTAGTCACATTACCTTCATTTTATGTCAGCTGTGGCACCTAGGTGGCCCGAGGACATCAGTAGACTGGATCATTGCCTCAGATTGCCTTAGACTGCAGTCAGCCTTACTTTGGTTATTTCTGTGGAGAAGCCTCCACTTGTACCCAGCTGTAGCTGGCTCTGCAGGACTGATAACAGCAGAAGCAATAAATATTACATTTGTTACCACATTTAACAGGTATTACTCTGAATAAGTATCAGAAACGATCCTGCTTCATAGGGAAAAAGAAACAATTTTTATCTAGGCACTTTGCAGAGCCACCTCCCTGTTCTCCACCCCAGTACATTTCAAGAATTTGATTTAAGTTGACAGAAGATAAGAAGATTTAAAATAATGCCTGACACTTCATCCATAATCCTCACTGTGGTGCCATCTTCTTGCCCTCTTTTAATTTAGTTTAATACAGTGGCAGGTGGCAAGGACACGTTAGGTGCCTTCATTTTAGATTTCCTGATTCTGCTAGACCGCTGCGGTCATTTGCATGTCATTGGTACACTTCATAACATGAATCATACTTCGTCCTGTGTGGAAAGACAATAAACCTAGCCACAAAGAACAAATAAATGAATTCCAAACTGTGGGTATGGGGTTAAGCTAAGTAGGCAATTAGATGATTTAAAGGTGCTTTACCCAGCAGCAAAACAAGATAAAGTTGAACCACCTGTGCACAGATTTTGCAAGAGAGGTATTGAAGAATTAAAACTCAGTTAAAAGTACTTTAAATAGTATTTCTTTGGCTGTGATTATTTGGCCAATATAAAACCTAGATAACCAGGGTAGGCACATTTTGTGCTTTCTAGAGAACAGCAATCATCTTTCAACATAATGCTGACTATGTAACCACTGAACCTCTGTAAATTGGCACTATTTTCCTTGGTAAATACACAGAGTGACAACTTAGAAAAGAAATAGGAAAGTTTCCAAACAAATGATCAGATGGTCTCATTGCAGATCACACTAATGGAATGTATTGGATACACCTGGAAAGGTTTTAGTAGCAGGGGGGCTCCAGGGGTGGCTTCTGTGAGAAGATGAAGAAGCTTCCCCTATGTCGGACAGAGCCAATGCCAGCCAGCTCCAGGACAGACCCGCCGCTGGCCAAAGCTGAGCCTGTCAGTGATGGTGGTAGCTCCTCTGTGATAACATATTTAGGAAGGGTAAAAACTGCTGTGCAACAGCAGCTGAGAGACAGGAGTGAGAATATGTGAGAGAAACAGCCCTGCAGGCACCAAGGCCAGTGAAGAAGGATGGGGAGGAGGTGCTCCAGGCACTGGAGCAGACATTCCCCTGCAGCCCCATGGTGAAGACCATGGTGAGGCAGCCTGTCCCCCTGCAGCCCATGAAGGTCCATGGTGGAGCAGATACCCACCCTGCAGCTCATGGAGGACCCCACAACAGAGCAAGTGGATGTGCCCTGAAGGAAGTTGTGACCCCATGCAGAGACCGCGTTGGAGCAGGCCCCTGGCAGAACCTATGAACCTGTGGCGGACGCACTCTGGAGCAATCTGTTCCTGAAGGACTGCGCCCCATGGAAGGGACCCACACTGGAGCAGTTCATGAAGAACTGCAGACCATAGGAAGGACTCACGTTGGAGAAGTTTGTCGAGGACTGTCTCCCATGGGCAGGACCCCACACTGGAGCAGGGGAAGAGCGTGAGGAGGAAGAAGTGACAGAGATGAAGCGTTACCCCCATTCCCTATCCCCCTGAGCTGCTCATGGAGAGGAGGTAGAGAAGTTGGGAATGAAGTTGAGCCTGGAAAGAAGGGTCAGGTGGGGGGAGGGTGTTTTTAAATTTGTTCTTATTTCTCGTTATCCTACTCTATTTTTGATTGGCAATAAATTAAATTAATTTATCTGAGTTGAGTCTGTTTTGCCTGTGGTGGTAATTGCTGAGTGATCTCCCTGTCCTTTTCTTGACCCATGAGTCTTTCATCATATTTTCTACCTTGTCGTGTTGAGGAAAGATAGTGAAATATCGGCTTGATGGGCACCTGACGGCCAGCCAAGGTTAACTGACCACATGAAAATATAAAGAAAATCCAAGATTCTACAGGAATAGGTCCACAATAAATAAATAAATAAATCTCCATAGCAGCATGGACAGAGACATGTGAAATAAGAGAATTATTTATCGATCAAGCAAATTCAGTTAAAATTGAAAGATAATTAGTGGTCTGTCCTCAGAACTTGTCTTGAAAGCTACTATTACTGGTAACAGTTGCATGAAACATCATCTTGGTGGTTTCATTACAGAGGGATACCTCAGGGGAAAAAACCAAACCAATCCAAAGCGATAGTTTCATTTTTTGGACATTCTTTGTGTGTTAATCCAGACCAGGAACTTTCTTAAGATACTCAAAAACTCTTTTCAACAGAATCAAATACTGTGACCAAAAAACCATGGTATTTTTCTGCAATGGGAAGCAGGGAGGCCTAAATCATGTTTTGGAAAAGCTTGTTGGATAGAACAAAAGAAAAAAACAACCCCCAAAAACCCACTGACTTGTCTCAAATACAAAGTACAAGATTTACTAACATGTGCCAACTTTTTATCTCTTTTTTTTATAATACACTACTAATAATATACCTTTGTTTCAATCTGTGAATTAGCTGAGTCTCATTTTTAGATGGCACACAATAAATCTCATGTTTTGGTTTCTACTTTTTTTGCTTGTAGTTGGCTGTTCTTTTAAACCGATGAAAAACATGTTTCCCAATATTACTTGTGTTGTTGTTTTGTGCTTTCAGTTAATCCATAACCTGTCACGGTCTGACATTTCACATCAGAAGATGCTGCAGACTTTAAGAAGCGTATGTGCTGATTCATGTCCCAGTTCAGTTTTCTCTGGAAAAAGCTGAAGACTATAGCTAAATTAGGTCAGTAGTTGAACTGAAAATGCAGAAGAAACTACTGAAAACACCTTTCTTATTTCTTCAGTCTTGATTAAGTCTACTGGTATAGAAATGAGGAGAAAATAACAACCAGAGTTCAGAATACTATCTATGGAAACTTTTGTGTGCATGTAGTAAGTGGTATTTTTTCTTTCTCCACTGGTAAATTAAAAAAGGACAAAAATCAGCCTATCAATGATATCAAACTATTGAGCAGAAGGCAGCTATTTTCTATATACTTTTGAATATAATATAACATTAATTCTTTCAATCAAATCACAATATGTTAAAATTTTATTACAATATAATTTCAGCTCCTATGAACAAGGGGAGTGCCAAGGTTTCTCTAGGCTGTCCAAATTCCTTGCTACAGAAGATATTATGGCCTTCGTACTTGACCCTACATACACAAGTAGGTTGACTGTCTAGGAATTCATCTGAAATCTGCTTGGTTGCAAGCCAGATGATGCTTAGCAATGTTGAAGTTGTATGAAGTCTGAAGTCTCAAGTGGTGTGTAGTCTCAAGTGGTCTACAGTCTCAAGTATTCAAAGCTGTAAATTAGACCCCTCTCATCAAATTCACAAGGCATTTACTATTAAATGGGGCAATATTTCAGTCTCTAAACCTTTAGTATGTTGCTACTCAGTGTTTTCCAGATGTTTTTTGAAATCTTGAAGACTGAACATTCTTTTTCAAAAAAAAGGATGGTAAAATTATCCCAAAATATTTCTTTTTGAGTATTTAAGCTTTAAGATACACACCCAAATGTGTGAAACTCATTATAAGATTGTAAGTATGAACAACTTTCTGCCCTTGTTTGCAGTGAACATGAAGGAAGAGCTGGGGAACACAGTGACTCATCTACAGGAGTTAATTAAACATTGCCTGTGGTAGTCTATTATCTCACTCTCACATTGTTAAAAGGGTCTCTGGCATGATTTTGCTCTGGGCCACCAAGGGCTCTGCTAGTCAGTGCTTGAGCAAGTCTGCGTGACCATTCCTAATAGGCAATTTGGATAAGGCATCTCTTTTGGATGTCAAAAGAGTGTAATAGTATCGATGCACCTATTGGCCCCAGGGCCAAAGAATGGGGCCAGTCACTGTTTAATTTGCTAGTTTCAAGGTGACCAACGTGGGGAAGACTTGTGAAAACATATGTGGAAAAAGTATAGGGAAGAGCAGTAGACTCACTGGGAAAATCCCTTCCTCAAGAAGAATAAACAAAAACTTCACTAAGGAATGGAAAGAAGAGATACACACTTGCAAAGTAAACTTAGAGGTCTCGATGGTCAGATAAAATCAACACTGGCAAAATTCAAGCTGAGTTAGAACTTACAAATGAACTTATACCATAAAAATAGTCATATAAATAAACAAGAACAAGAAAAGACATCCCACCTTCCCCCCCACCACTGCTACACAATAAGGAAGGAGCAAAGATTCAAGGCAGCGTTGGCATGAATCCAAATGTAAATCAAAGCTTTGCCTTTTTTCTGGTATGATTGATGAAGGTGACTAGCCAACTATCCCAAAAGATAATGGGAAAGACAGCAGGCAAATGGAATTGCTAAATCCAAGACTGAAGTAAAACTCAATTTGGAGACGTCCATACCAGAGCTCTAAAAAACCTTCTAATTAAATCCAGGTCAAATAGTATGAAGTTGATAACTGTACATCTTGGCTAAAGTATTGGAATTGTAGGACCTACATTTAAGAAGTGGGGAAAAAGTGACAGCTGCATACAGGCTCCTTTATCTGACTTCAGCAGTAGGCAGGATTTTGGAATATTGTAGAAGAGACTACTGAAAGTTATAGAGGAAAATAAAAAGAAAGTTGAACAGTGTGGGTCTATCATCTATGCATTGTGCAACACCACCCAGGTAAGGCCTCTGGTTTTCTATAAAATGGAAATAAAATAGATCTAATCAATCCAGATTTCAGTAAAACATTTAACGTGATGCTGTGTGGTAAATTATTAGTCAATAAAGATAAACTGGTAAAAAATAGATAAAGGAGACTATGTTGGGTTATGTTGAAAAGCAAATCTTTCAGTCAGGAGAAGCTGGTAGGTCAGTCTTGTGGACAGTTATCATCAGTGCCTTTGCTCTTAGCTGTGCTAAGTAAAAGTTCTGATTCACAACTTTGGGATACATTGTCAATATATAAGTCTAAGAATAGTACGCATAAACACAGAAGACTTAACTAAAGGCTGAAAATTGATGAGGGATTATAACAACTGCCTGCAAAACACAATGCCCAAAAATAACCCCTAACCTCAAACCCTTACATATAAAGTTTGTAATTCATTCATCATGAGGCAATTCTGAGTCATTGTTCTAGACATCCATAAAAAAATAATTATTGTAGTCAGGAAAAATATGTCTGAAATAGAGGTAGACATATCAGTGACATTTTACAAAGCCTTGGTGGAAGATTTCTTGTAGATGATTAACAGGGTACGGCAGGCTCAACTGTATTCAAGAAAGATGTTTTCAAAACAGAACCATTGTGGAGAAACTTTAATTATGCTGAGGGGGAAGAGAATTATGGGAAGATTAGATTAACTGGTCTTGTTTATCCTAATAAGAAAAAATGCTGAGAAGAACATGGATGATACCTAATACCCTATTACTTTGTGTGTAAATGCAAAGAATAAGAGAATTATTTGAGCATAGAAATAACATTCGCACAAACCCAATATATTTAGGATAAATGTTTAATGACTTCTGAACAGTAGAAAGTGATGGTCTGGAAAAATATGTCTAAGAGAGAAATAAAAACAAAAATTATTTGAATTTAAGCTTAAGAAATGTACTACACTGGGTACTTATACTAAGGACTGGACTTGAAAGCCAGTAGTGTTTGTCCTAGTGCAGTATTTATAGAACTGTCCTTTATTTCTGCTCAGTGGCACCGTCTAAGAGCTATCTGAAGCAGGTACCAAGCCTTTTTGGACTTGTCTGGGCTTTTTTCTTGGTGTATCTTTTTCATGACTGATGGAGGAGATTTACACTTCTACTCCACAGCTTCATAACTTATTTTCTACAGTGGCCACATCCTACAAAGTAATTTAAGACAAAAAAGATCTCAAAGGAGAAAAAATCTACCCAGAAATAATTTCCCAATTGAAGAAAGGGTGGGAAAGTACTTCTATATTCTATATGCCCACTATAAATTCATTTGTAGTTCTGGGAAGAGGGTGAAGCTCTCCCTCTCCTACAGTTAAGTCACCTACAAGTAGGAGTCAGCAGGAAAACAAAATTATTTTCTGCTGTTTCTGAGTGGATTTTTTTTTAAATCAAGACTAGTATAAGGATGAACAGTTGCATAAATTCCTGATCCGTGAGCATAATCTCTCCAGGAACAGAGCTATCTCTTTCCACTTTGAAATAAAAGCTCCGTAACACTATCACTTGTGCTCCAGATTCTGCTGATGCATAAAGCATGTTAGACAACAAACCTTAAAAAGTATCTACTTAAAGGTAATTCAGCTTCAAACCACAATAGTTTTTGTAAAGTGGTCCATGCAAGTTTGAAGGCCAGACCTCATTTCTCAGACCCACAGGACAAGCTCTGAAGGGAACCTCCAGCAACTGACAGTTTATTTTAGCAAGAAAACAGAAATCAAGGCTGGAACATCCTTCTGTTTTTTAAGTCTGATAGCTTTTGTCACTTTTTGAATAAAATCCGTGGTGGTATTTAAGTATTTGTTTAAAAGAATTTCTGCTTCTCCCATTTTTAATTAAAAGTTATAAAATACATTATTTACCCAGGAGATCAGATCAGAGTCATTCTATCCTGTTTACAACAAAGAGAGCCTGTAATAAGTCCTTGAAACCCCATCTAATCTGTTATATAAATATTTATTTAATCAGTTTAAAAATGCTAATTATTTACCAGAGAGACCAAGGCAACTTCTACAAAGTTACTATGGATGAAAACATAGTTTTTGAGGGTTTTTTGAATGCATCATGTACTTAATATCTTGAAAGGGTTCCTTTACAAGATGTTCAAATCTTTTTGGCAAATGCATATTTAGGTTCCTATCTTTTTATTGTATTTCATTTAGCTAATCTAAGGAGATTTTTTTCCAGGTATCTATTGGTTACATTAATTGCTAATTAACTATTTGCTTAGAAGTGTATGTTCTCTGATTTCAATCATTAGAAGAAATGCTGCTCTTCACCGTTACTCATATTTCAAACTAGTCTCTGCTTTCATACCACCACAACCTCACTTTTGTATACTCAAACAAATATACAGTCCTTAACTTTACAACCAATTTTCCATAATGAGAATGTCCTCTTAGATGTATGAAAACAAGTAGGATATCAAAAGCAAAACCTGCCTTCCCAGAAGTTAGCAAAATAATGTAGTATATTGTTAGTACATGAAATTCTATGGCCAAGTAGAGCATATCGTTAGTAGGTACATCCAGATGAGTTTTGGAAGTTAACTTGGAGGAAGTCACCTCTAGCAGTAGGGAGAGTAGCGGTGGCTGAGCTCGCACTGCGTGAGGAGTTCAAACGGTTTGGTTCAGCATTGTCTATCTATCTCATCTGCCTGGGGCCAGAAACCAGGACTAAGCAAGGCCTGGTGGAGGCAAAAAGGAATTTATTACGTGGGATGAGATGTCAACCAATGTAGGAGGAATAGCTCTTTTTCTTGCATCCTCTTTCATGGTATATTCCTCCTTTAGTGCTTTGGTATTCTTTCCAGTCACTCCAGGACGTGTGGTGCAACTATAGGGTGCAGGATGATGCTCGCTGGAGTACAAAAAGCCTGTGGTTGTTGTTGGCAGTGTATCCAGTGCTGCTGATAGAGAAGCCACAGTACATTCCTACATCAAATATCTGGGCTATGTTGCTTCTGACAGCTGTCTCCACCATAGCCAATACTAAATCTGATGATAGTCAACACCTAATTTCTCAAGACAGAAAATAAGAGTGCCATATAAAGTAATCATAAAGGGCACGGGTTTTCTCTTAGCTTTACCTGGCTCAGTGCACGTTCCTCTGCAATATAAGTATGGAGAACATACCAAATTGCTTAAGGTTCATCAGTTTTCATAGCCTAGAAGAATATTTATTTGATTTTGTGGCATGCATATTGATTTAAAAGAACAGACTGGATGTAACTGGAAAGTAAAACACTTTAAACATCTCTGACTAATTTTCTGGAGCCTATTTTTCAATCTCTAGACAATGTATTTAGACATCACTTCTATGTTACTGTTTTATCTCCTCTGTTAGCATTATTCTCAGTACTGTAGTTCCCATTCTGCTGAAAAATACACTTACTGTTCATTTTACTTTTGACACTTGCTTTTACTGAGCTTTGAAACTAACCTGTGTGCAATCCGTGAGCCTATTTCAGGTGATGATATGTTTCCCACACCTTTTTTGAAACCTTTTTTGAAAATCTGAGAGATTTTGAAAACTTAAACTGCAATTACAGAGCAGCTTGCATTGTAATGCTGCTTTTTCTCATTCTCAGCATCACCTTTTGTAGTACATGGCTATCAAAGTGTCTTTTATGATTCTTAGCAGGTTCTGTAACAGAGGACCTTGTATATAGTCCTCCAATTGAAATAAAACAGCTCCTTACTTACAAACAACAACTTTATTTGCACTTCAGTAGGTACTATAAATACCTGAGCATTTAATTTTCAGTTATGTGTTTATTACTTCAAATGACATGCTGCTCTCCCTGATGCAGTAGTTAACATAGGCTCACAAGCGTGTGAATAGTTGGATTTCAGAGCTCTGTTCAGGAACCTATATTTCAATTACAGATACCACACTGAATTCCTAAGAGGCAAAACCAGTACTTAAAAGATCCATATTTTTCCATTTATTACTAAATTCAGTTACCTATGCAAAATAAATATGAAAAAAAACCCAAACTCAAACTGAAAAATAAAAAAAAGCATGTTGGGAAAAATACAATTGGGAAATAAGTACACAAAAATGAGAGAGAAAATCTATAATCTAATCAATGAATTAAAATGATTATAATAATAATTTGGTGATCCAAAAGATCCTCGAAAGCAGAGATAGTTTCCTATGATAAGGAACTTTGTTTCCAGTATTTGAGTTACAGCATGTTGAAGGGGAGGGCCATGTGAGGACAAGAGCTCGTAGCAGAAGAAAAGAAAACAAGAATGATTCTGTGGTTTTGTCAGGAAACAGCCGTGGTGTAATGTAGAGTTCCAGATAACCACTCTATGTGTTGCAGGCCAGGAGTCTCCAAGAAAGCTTTCTGGATATATTGTAAGTATTTTGATCAGTACTGGAGTTTGTTGGTGCTTTTTTCTCTATTTGTTTGCCTCTGTCTCTGTCTTTCTGTCTATTTATTTTCCAGGAATCTAGAGTGCTCTTCCAAGCAAATTTCTTGTTTACTTACTTTTTCCTGTGGTTGTCTCTCTTCAAGCACGCAGCCCTATGTGGCTTCCCAGTCTGTATACATATGCATAACTTTGGGAAGGAATACCAGTAATTAATAAAATTAATAAAATTTCTGCATTCATCCTTGTCTCAGTCATGAGACTAAGAACTGCAAGAAATGCAGAGTAATGCAGTAAAGAATAGACCCCTTTGTGTTCTTGATTTTTTTGTATTAATGTCTGTTTAATAGCAATATTAAAAAAATGGTTACTAAATATACATAAATTCTTTTTGAATTTACAGTGGATACCATATTTCTGTGCACTTGACACACTGGTAGTTGAGTAATCAGAACTCTTACGATGTTTAACAGAATGCTAAATGCATTTTCTGCCACCATACCAGGCCAATGAATTGTGTTGATAATGGTGAAACCATGATCATTTGATGAGATGATCTTACTGGTATTTCATATATCAAAGGTAAAAATATCGTGAGAAGTAGATGCAGCAGACAGCTTCAAAGTTCAAAAAGGTGACCGTCTGTGGAAACAATATTTTGTAATATATGTCACCTTGACTCCATGCTCCAGACTGCAGGTGTAAAATACAGTGTTTATATTAAAAATGTATTTAAATATGAGTTGCTGCAGGTCAACTGATCCAATTGTCATGTCTTAAAAGTCTTGTGATACTCTTGAGCTTCAATTACATGCAGCGGTCTATGGTCTGAGCCTCCAGGGAAGAAGATCACTAGCTCTTTTTCCAACTTAGGCTCTAGCTGTGGAATATGATCAACCTTTTGTAAGAGCTGCTGCGCCCTGGTGCATGTCTCTTGTTGCAAGGCCCCAGATTTTTGTGTTACATAGGTTCAAATTTGGATTAATTTCCCTGGAATCTGAGGGGACACGCAACTTAAAAAAAATAATGAAAGGGTGGAAACAGGTTAAGTGTTTCTTGCATTTTTCAAGAAGTTGAGATGAGGGTCTTGATAGAAAAGTGAAAAAGAAGGTGACTGCAGTTCATTTGACTGGTATAACATGGGTATAAAGCCATTGCCTCAGATAATGACACTCCTGATTTATGACCTTGCAGTTGAGAACCACAGAGCTCACACTCCATTCAGAAAACCAAGGATGGAATTCGTCCTGACCCGGGCACGATGTCGTATTCAACAAACTTAAAGAAGAACATTAATCCAGGTTTTTAATAATGCCTTTTTGAACATTTTCTTGCTAGATTTCATTTTTAGAGTGACAACATCGCTGGGATTTGAGCTACTTCTCTTCCACCACAGTTCCTGTATCAGTCAGGGTCTTCCACTCTGCTCACACACACCACACACACACCCTGCTAAAAAAATTACTCACTACCACGTTAGTCACCCTGAGGTTCCAGTGGAGATAAACTGTCATGAAACTGGAGCAATGCAGTAGTAAATCAAACACATATGAAATCTTTCCCTCAGAGAGTTATGAGACTGCACTACTTGCTTTACTATGAGTAAATCCAAAACTCTACCTGTTTTTAAGAAAAAAGAATACGCATAGAATATATGCAAACTAAAGAAATATCCTTAAGAAATAAACCAGCAGAACAAGGGGAAACAACAGGAAAGAAAATATTAATGAAGGGATATTTACTGTTAAAAGTACTCTTAAGCTAAAGGTCAGGTTCTCAGCTGGTGTAAGCTGGAGCAGCTCCATTGCCTCCAGTGGAGCTGTGCCAGTTTATCCAATGCGTATGCTCTGGCCCAGTATGTCCTGCAAGTCAAATCACTGAACCAGAATCTTCAAAGCCTTCACTATCATGCTGTTAAATTTGTATTGCTATTAGCAACAATTTCTTTTAAAAAAAGTTTGCATACGCAAATTATTCACATTGCTTTATTTTTTCTTTGTCAGTTCACAAAAGAAGTATTTCAAGTTGTCATAACCTTGCATTTAGCCAGTGAAAGAGCAATCTTGAAAGGAGAACATTTTTTTTACAAACTGGACACATACCCTGTTTATTTTTCTCTAAAATTTGCACACCATAAAGCAAGTAGGGTTTTTTGTTTTGTTTTAAAACCTTCTTCAGATATTATTATACAAAAATATTCATATGCAAGTAATAAAGTTTTTTTAAACATTCAACTTTTTTAAACCTAAAGCAAAGTCACACCAAAAATTTTTTTTTGTTTTTTTTTTGTTTGTTTTTGTTTTTGTGGTTTTTTAATCTAGACAAAGTACACCTTGTGCTTTAACAAACCTACGGCATCATGTGCTCTTTACAAGTATTGTTGTGAATATGCTCATGTGTCATTATTCATTAAGTAACGCAAAACTTGCCTATTTTGTGGATTCTATTTCCCTTAATCTTCTTTTTTTTTCCCCTTTGTGTGTTATTTGTGTTTGTATATATGTGTGGAAAAGTTAAGGCAAGTGCAATCAAAGTTACAAAAATCAATATTTCTATTGCTAACATGTGCAGCATTCATATTTAGTGAGCGATGTCTTTTCTCCTGTAAGAATAAAAACTGCTGAAAATACAAAAATGTTTAATATGTTATAGTCATTACAATAAGCTGTTCAGTTTTATATATCAGGCTTGGTGAATTTTCCAAAGGTTAGGATAACATAAAACATGTTCTTTTTAAAGTAACATACACTGGAACTAGGTAACATTTTGATCACGACTCTCTTGCTTCCCAGCAATGTGTATAGTATTACTACAAAAATGCAGTTGCTTTTAGCTGACCCATCTATTTTTTTTAAAAAATAAATATAAGTTAATCTCTTTAGGTAAAATATTTAATATATACTAGGCATAAATATAGGTTGATGCATCTCTACTTAACTTCAGTGCTTCTATTTTAACTTCAGTGATTTTGCACAAAGTGTATAAAGGAAGAGGCATATTTTCCAGTTTTTAGTCATATCTGTAGCCTTAAGGAAAGCCTTGATAAGAACGCATATGTTAATCTATGGTTTATATGGCAATAGTAATGAACATTTGGAAAAGTAATGATGCTGAATCTTCAGTTAAACTATAGAATAACCAGAAATCTGTGTTGGCAAATTCTGGGCCTGATTCTGCTCTTTTTTTGCACCAGTTATACACAGCGTTAATTCTGCTGACTCGAGTAGAATTATTTTTAAATTTTATCAACCATTAAGGAAATTGAGAAGAATGATCTCAAAGCCTAGCATGGCACTTGTTTGTTTCATTCCATCAATGCAAAATGTTTTAAAGTTGGTCAGTATACCTTTATATCTTCAATGTATGTGCATGTATCCAATATGAGCTACAGAGCATTTCAGTTAGGGTTGTTCCCAGAATTACAGAGGGCCAGCTGAGAGCTTTGTAATAAAATGCTTTATCAAGATTCTTATACAGCTACTAGTTTTGAATAGTGCACTCCCAAGAAGGGACTGTTACTGCTTCAGTTGTGTTGTGTGCTCTGCTTATGGACAGCCAGCTCCTCCTGAGCTGAGTAAAGTAACTAGATAAAATTAAAGAAACTAAATCCCCTAGACAAATTGTGGCTGGTAAAAAGATGCTGCAGTCAATATTAGAATCAAACTTTTCTCTACGGACCTTTGTTTCTTTATTTGTATTACATTTGTAAAATTGTACTTTTTTGTAAAAGTGAAGGCAGTGAAAATTTCCTTCTACTACTGCAACTAGGCACATGCTCTTTCTGGTAAAGATCTTTTTGGTCGTTTTGTTTTCTTATCTTCTGAAGAAAGTGCAGTTAGGTACTATACGTTAATAAAGCTAACTATGAAATGGTGCATAAGTTTAAGTTTATATACTATGAACAGTCACAGGACCCTTGCACAGACTTAATAGTGTGCTTTTCTTGCAAAATTCATATGTGACTCAAAATTGCTGTGAGTCACAGCAGTGGATTCTAGCTGTAATGTTGGGAAGATAATTTAATTCCATTTTACTGTAAAAGCTAAGATGAATATTTTGTCTTTTAGCATCTTCAACTCACTAAATGCGTCGGCTCTTTCACCAGTGCCCAGCACTGGGCAGCTGCCTACTTTAACTTTATTTGCTGCTGAACTGGGATAAAATAAAAGTGATTAACAAGTCTGCAAATTTTTATGATGAAACAAAGATGCTATATTAAACTATTTCTGAGTTTGCTGAGTAATATAATAATAAACAACTTAGATTGTATCTTTACAGAACACTTAGAATAAGTTATAGCTGGTGACTGACTAGGGCAGAAGGACAGGAGTAAGAATGGGAAAAAAGGGTAGATTTGTGTGTTCTGGAAAGCTAATTGAAACAATTGGTGATGATATACATTTCCACTGATTCACCTTGACTTTGAACTAGCTGAATTTTTTTTTTTTTGAGAAGAACCTTAGCAAGCCAACAGATGGCAATCAGAAGGCCAAAATGAGAAGAAAACCTCAAGTTTCTCACAGAAACCTGATCTCTCAGTGAGCATGTGGCATCACACTCACTGTGTCTGAGATTCCATGTGTTGTGGCACCTGAAAGCACCATTTTCCTTTTCTAAACCTCTCTGTTGGAGTGTCTATGAAGTGGAGAACTGACTGAAGAGGGAGCTGAGGAAATCCAGCAGCTCCTTGAACAGGTGCAATATGCACAGATAGGAGATTTTGTCCTGATGGCTCTTTCTTTATGAAAACAAAACAAAACAAAGCAAAGCAAAACAAACAAGCAAACAAACAAAAAACCAAACCAAAGCCGTATGAGGAGCTACAAGGAAAAAAAAAATCCTTGAAAATAATATGCATGTGCTGTTCAGTCTGTCTCCCTTTATTCTCTAGATCGCCCTTTACCAGGATCTTGGGAGAAACGTGGCAGGCGAGGTGCCCAAGATGACTACACAGGGAATTTTTCTTCAAAATTCCATAAAGAACAACCTGGCAGTTAGTGTCTTTGTTGCTGTTTCTCACTCTTCAAATATCAACACTAACAAAGCAAAGGGTAGGAATGCTATTTGCTATACGGCACTGAGAGCTTTTCACAGTCTTTTTTGTTTAGGAGCGTGAAAAGGTAAGCGGAGAAAATAGGAGATGAACTGTACTGACACTAATTATTATTTACAATAACAGGAACTCTGGCAGATATTCCTGTGATTCAGGTAGATCCTGTCATCTAGAAAAAAACATTTCCTACCTCTAACAAGGTTATATAAATGGCTTCAGAGAGCACCCAGGAGGTGAAGGAAATATCTGGTAAATTCGGGTATCTAGTGTCCTACAGGCAAAGGATGTCTGTAATCACCTGTAGCAGCAGGACTAGCTGAGTGCTAGTCCCGTAACACCTACTCGGTCGTGTCATGATCAGGAAACATCTTCACTCCTCCTTCCCCATGTCACCCCTAGCTACGTACCTGTGTCACAGTGCCACCTAGCAATGGCCTGGTTATAAATTGGTCTTCTTGCAGCACATGGAAAACGTGGTTCTGCGAACACACCCAGGTTTTTGGGACTTCCTGGAATTTTTATGACAACGCTACCTAATTTATTTTGTGGTACTGTTCTATGATTAAATGATTACAATTAAAACATATATAAAGTGCTTTTTGTGATGTAACTAAGATTTGAGAATGCTTATTACAACAATTTTTTCCCCAGATATCTGCACGTTTTGCAAAGATTCATGTGTTTTGCTGAGGTAGGCATAGGTTAGTGATCTCAAAGACGGAGCCTGATGTCACCGAACTGTTTTGCTAAGAGAGATGGAAAGACAGTTGTGTCGCTGTTTTCCTCTCTGCTTTGTATTTACATAATTGTTCCATTTGAAGTTACCTGCATTTTAAGAAGACAAATGTACAGCATTCTAATGTGATGCTGAAGGTACACATATAATAATAATTGTTTAAATTTTCTACTGAAATGTCCCTAAGAACTTAATTAGGGCTGCAGTGAGCTGTTCACCAGAGAATATTAATTCTGGCAAACAATTTCCTCTTAGTCTGTAAATTCATTGCCCTGTCTGTATTAAATTTAAAATGAAGAATGAGATTTTCTAAAAAAAAAAATAAAATCTCCCTGTGATTTACCTGTCATGCAAAGAATGAAGAGAAAATTTAAAACCTTCTCTCAAACTTCCTACAAAACAGTGGAGAAAACCACCTTCCCTGAAAAAAAAAAAAAGAAGCCCTTAAAAAAAACAGGTTTAAATAGGGTTTAGTAATTGCATTGTTAATTTGCTTTTCTCTCTTTATTTTTGCTTTTCAAGTGTGTGTGCAGACCCTGAAGTCTAATGGCAGATGCATGGGTGAAGGTATTATGAGCCCATGACTGACCTTTTTAAGACTTTCTTTTTACTTCACAGAAGGTTCAGGACAGTATCAGGATGTGGCTTCACATGAGAACTCCACAGGGATGTGAAAAATACTGTGCGAACTGAGAACAAAAATAAATATTTTTTACAAACCAAAGCTTTGCTCCTGTAAGTCTCTTCTCAGGACAGAAGACATCTCCTCACCTTAAACGTCTCTGCAAAGAGTTTTCACATGTATCCAAATCTGAGGGCTCACAGCAAACTTTGCATGCCTGTACTTTTAATACAGCCTGCAAGGTAAGTGGAGAGGAGAGGATGGGATGGGATGGGACAGGACGAGATAGAAGCTGCTGTGAGGGAGCTCAGGTGCAGTGCTAGCTGACTGAGATGGCAATTTCCTTTAATTGTCATTTAGTGGATTGCACACTAACCCAGTAAGCTAACCTCTTTCTATGCCCCGTGCTGGCTTTTACTTTGCACACCAAACAAATCGGAAAAAATGTCAGCTGTTTCTACTCTTGTGGCTGCTTTGCAATAGGGTATCTGTGCTCAGCCAGCTGATGGCACTCACGTTTAATGTCACCAACACCAAGGCTTACTGCCCACCTTTTCTGTGTGTTGCCTATAGCAGGTAGAAGAGCAGTGATGTATTGAGCCTATAGTTCCTTCTGCACCCATCATAGGAGTAACTAAACACGACAGCCAAAGGGCTCTGTGATCTCCCTGCACATGGTCTCCCCACTGTAGAGCTTCTCAGTCACAGCCATGTGGTGCAGCCCCTTACTCTGGCTGGCACTTCTTTATCTGCCACCAAATGTGTTTGAGAGTATGGGCTTGGTAGGTATTCATTTTTCCTGGATGATTTTGTATTTTTGAGGGGGGCAGAGAGACAGCTAATACTCAGATAAACAGAGAAAGAGAAGGTTAAAAAGCACATCCATTTTATTTTTGGAGTAATTTGTCTTCCTTCTGTAATGCCTTGATAGTTAAGAGAGATGTCTTTATAAAAAATATCAAGAATATCTCCGTCAAATTCTTAGCTCTCAAATTTTGCTTCAAATTCTTATCCTAATACTAGTGACCCAGAAAAGAGATGTTTGTACTTTATGTAAGCTCAGTACTAGGCAAAGGTTATCTATTTTATTTAACATTTAAATCCTATCAAATCATGTTACTTTTAATCCACCAAAATAAAAATATTTTAATTGTATGTTTCTGAAATGACATTATCTAGGATATTGGCTATTTAATCTAAGAATGCTGATAAGCTTTTGGAATGAGGCTGGTTGTAATAACAGAATACTTTCTTTCAACAACCCTCAATCTCAATTAACTCATCTTTTAGTAATCTGAGCAGCTTCAGAATTTATACATTTTCCAAATAAGGTATCAGGCCTGCCTTTGTAATTTCTGCTCTGACTTCTTCATGACTCCATGGACTCTTGACCTCCCACCCGCAGAGATTATTAGGCCAGAACAAAGCTCAAACTTTGTCTTAAACAGAATTTAAACAAACAAAAAGCATAGGAAAACTCTTAATAGCTGAAACATTTCTATCAGTTTCACGCCCCAGGGCAACAACTCCAAGTTCTGGAACTTCAACCCAAGGCCAGATGGAGAAGTGCGATGCTGCCAACACATCTTCTTGGAGCATACAGTCAGAGTCGATGGGAAATAGCCCAGGAAAATTACATCACAAATGACAGCTCAGTATCCATACTAAATTCAGTGAATCTCAAATGAAAGACACAGTGGTGTTCTCCAACCTCCACTCAATGGGCTATTTAGGAGGTGAAGAGTTGTGATTATACAGAAAAAATGCAAGGGAACGTGCAGCATTCATTATACAAGGAGACTCATTGTTATGAAATTGCTTACATTTTTTCTGATACCAGTCACATTAGTCTCTTGCTCAGCTGAGAAATGGATTAAAAAAAGTGTTCTAATAACAGCAAATCAGATAAGGGGTGGGTGTGAAGGAATATAGTTACTCTGGGTAACAAACCAAACTTGTTACGGAGATTTTTTTTAGTGCTGACAGATTTCTGCCATCGTCTGTATCACAATAGAAGACACATCAAAAATGCCCTGTGCTAGACTACCAACATGTACAAAATAATTTGGAAGTGTATTAGACACACAGGGACATATTTGTGTTGCTGATCTGTCTGGATGGGGCCCAAAAGACTCAGTTGCAGTATGTAGGTCAGCCAGAGTACAGAGCTTTGCCCGACGAAAAAGCCACAATGCAGTCAAAAAAACAGGTGGGTATTTTGACCTTTCTTCTCCATTAGCCTCTATCCTGGTTTTGAGCTTACTTTACTGCTGAGATTTTTTTTTCTTCTTTGGATTTTAATTAAACTCTCCTTAGGCTTGCTAGCTTGACATTTTCTTCTTCTTTTTTATTTTTTTTTTTCAATTTAAGAATGAAGGAAGCCTGTTACCAGGCCAGTTTTCCCCAAATCTCCCTGCTTTATCTATAATTTAAATGTGTCATTAATGCACAATATCCAAGTAAAACTTTGTGAATTTTAATCAGGCACGAATAACAAGCTTTCCAATTATTTTGAAGCTGATTATCACCCATTATGTAACATACACATGGTTTCCACAGCTGTGCAGTAATAGAAAAATCTTAGTTTGCATCTAAGCCTAACAGTGTCTTGCTCTGAACCAGATCGTATTGAAAGTGTTTGATGTTGGCAGCCAGGTGAGAACTGCGTCCCTACTAAAATGCAGAAGACATTTTACTGCTGCTTTCCTTGCGGCCAAGATTTCAGCTTGTCACAGACTGCAAATATGAATTCCTTTTCTCTTTGCTTTTCCAATTTTCTTCTCCCACACAAATCAATCTTACACTCATTCAACTTTATTAGATTTACTCTCAAACCATACTGCTGCAACTGAGAACAGAATCAGGCCCAGCAATGGACTTTGCCTTCAAAATAATTAGCTGCGTCCTGTACAGTCCTCCATTTCTGTCCAGCTATATGTGCGGTCCAGAGAACATATATACTGAATTTCCACAGGTTGTGCAACAGAGTCCTTTAGTTTTATATCAAGGACTACCCTGATTAGAGAGAGCCTTACAAAGACTAAGCACCACACTTGGATAATTCATGTGCATAGAATCCACATACAGACCCAAAGTTATTGACCAGGCAGAGTAAGTTTTTCCAATCATCACACTGTGCAGTTTTTAAAATAAAGTGCTATTTGCTTATGGCTAAACCTTATATGTGGCTATTGCATGCACACTTCAGGCTGCATTGTCAAAAACTGGAACACCTTCACCAAAAAAGGATGAGCCTAAGCACTAGGGCAATGACAGGTTTGGTTGTGTTTTTTTTTTTTTTTTAATTTNGAACTTTTGTCAAACAAAGAGCACGTGAACACACAACAGTTTCCTTCACTGTTTCCCACACAGAGCTGTTCATAGAGGAGGAAGAGTAAGGAGGAATGTTTCTAAAGCCATAGACAGCTTCTCTGTTTATATCAGGTTTTGTTTTGTGGTTTGTGTTTTGGGTTTTTTTGTTTGTTTTTCTTTTGTTTAATATTATGACAAAACATTATAAGAAAAACTTTTTTTTTTCTTAAGTAGTGTGAATATCAAATAGTACCCATCAATCCCTGAATCATGCTATTCAAAGTGCTTAAATCTACACTAAAAATAGAACAACAGAAAAGTACTCCCCATGTGGCTAAGGAAACACCTACTGATCGTCTAAACGTGACTGTGGTCAGATAGTTACGTTCTACATTAATTCCACATCCCAGTCTTTACCCCATGGCATGTAAAGGGGAGGGAAAGGGGGAAAAAATAATGCACTGCTTTCAGAGGATACTAGGGTATTTGGCATCCAGTTGAATGAAGTTGAATGTCAT
Source organism: Himantopus leucocephalus (assembly GCA_003993805.1). Taxonomy (NCBI): domain Eukaryota; kingdom Metazoa; phylum Chordata; class Aves; order Charadriiformes; family Recurvirostridae; genus Himantopus; species Himantopus leucocephalus. The sequence continues at coordinate 140,713,440 of RSEF01000001.1, forward strand.
CAGTGCCTGACAGGTGTCTGTAATAATAGCTTTCTTACACTATGAAAATAACCAAATGTGCAAAGCTCTCTTAAAAGTTTATCTGGCCTGGCAGCTTCATTTCCATTTTGTGGATGTTTGGCACATGTCCAGAGGGAGACACCATAGTAAAGAACAGATTGTAGAAAAGGACTTGAGCAAATTGTCAGAGAAATAAACATTTTTAAGCAAATAAAAATCAGTGCACATCCCAAAGCTCTATTAGCTTGTTATGCAGATACTGAGATTTCTTGAATTTCACAACAGGAGCATAGTCATTCCCTCCCACACTGTCAATTCTGGATTACTCCCACAAACATCCCCCAAACTGCAGTTTACGTGCTCTTTACCCATCACTTCTCATTAAGAAGACCAAAATATTATAAGCTGTATCTTTTTCATTGTGACAATCAGGATGAACAAACCCCACACATCCATTATATTGGCCGATACCGTTCAGCTACCATAAAAACACCTAAAGCTATTTAATTACATAAATAGACTATAAAGTCTGTTTGCCAGGATACCAGTTACATTTCTGCCAGGGTAAATCAAACCCATGACTATATGACAGTGTGCTGCAGTCAGCTGCAACTCTACCCCAGCTCCTCTGCTTCTGCTAGCAGAGACTAGCAGAGAGCTTGGCCTGAATATGTTGTAGAGCTGCAACACCGCTCCTCTCTCTTTCTAAAAACACAAGAGGGACTTCTCCATTATTTAAAACATAAGTATGAGTAAGATGCTTATTTCATTTGTCTTGAAGATGTCCAGATGTAAACATAGCGGGTTTTTTTCTTCCCTGGCAGCCATGGTACACGCATTACTTGCAACTCCTCAAAGATAGAATCATACATAAAAAATAAAACTAATTTATTTATTCATTAAAGTGAATAAATTGGTTTTAATACTTCCAGGTCTGATTTAAATATTAATTTTGTATAAATAAAGTTTATTCTGAAAACAATGATATTTGTTGGTATTCATGTCATTTTTTTCTGCCTGAGTTCTTACTGAAATCATGTTGAAATTAATAAAATTTCACTTATCATTACAAGCTAAAACCAAATGAAAGATTTCTTAATCCTGAATATATCATTTTAAAGCAAATACAGGTTTCGGAACATTAAAATACAGGGGGACTCTGTAATCCACAGCAAAATAACGCTTTGCTATTCCTTCTTTAGAAAATAACATTTTTCTATAATACAAAGTGACAAACCATCTACAATATTGTCTTTTTAGTCCCCTTTGGTTTGGAAGTCATCACTGTAAATATCAGCAGGGATCTCTGCACTTCAGTGCCTATTGCCTCACTTGTCTTACTTGCCTGACAATTGCAAATGATCTTATTTGCAGGATTTTGAAAGGGGGAAAAGAAAAAGTTAAATGTTTAAAAATAAAATCCACAACCACATTAATGCTTTTCCAAGAAGTGTTAAAAATAGGGTTTGCTTTTATATTTATAAAAGGGATACAATTAACTCATTCTTAAAATAATAATTAAAAAAAAAAACCAAACAAACCCAAGAAAGCAAAAACCAAACCATCTCTAGTTTCTACACACTCTGTAGTGACTACTGTGAAGCAACCGATACAGATTGGGTATATTCTGTTGTTTGACAGGTATCTACCACAGTACATGTTAGATGATCAGACTGTAGCATTACCCCAAATGGGGGTCATCGAAAGGGCAGGGAAGGAGCAGTGCACATTACGGGAGTAGAAATGAAACTGGAGCTCTCAGTGAGGGATGGGGTCCTTCTAAGAACAAATATTCTCCAAAAGAGGTGAACTGCAGCAGGCATGGCCTTCAGGAATCAGGCTAGGCAGGCCAACAAAATGGATGGTGCTTCTGATATCAACATAGCTTTGTCCAAGCATTCCCAAGAGAGGTTAAAAACAAACAAACAAAAAGTCTAAAACTATACTAACGAAGCAAAAAAGTTTCCTATCTATACAGCAGTCTCTTCATTTAAAAAAATGTAAATATACAAACTCCAATAACATATAAAACAAAGTCGAAAATGTGAATGGGAAGAAATATGGGTAAAACAGGAAGACTGATGCTACAAAGAAATTGCAAAAAACATATGTACAAGACCCTGTTTTTCCTCGTATGTTATCGATTGTAATGCATGTTTAACAGCAGCAGTCGAGGATGTAGTTCCAGGCACCGGACTGCAGACTCAGCTCCTACTCAAGGGGGTTGATGGCCCCTTGCATTTCGGTCACCAAATGACGCTTGATATACTTGTCTCCCGTGGCAAGAGGGGCAGTATCGCACTGTTTGTGTGAGCCTCTTCTGGATTCTGCTCCCTGTTAGTTTTTGTTTGCGGCCGCTGCCCGTTTATAAGTGTCATAGGGATGTTGCAGTAGGTATGCTGGTTACCTATTGAGGTAAGCGGCAGGGTGCCGGTAGGAGGTACATCGTATTCATAGCTTCGATAATAGTGTTTCTGGCGCATCTGTGAATGATATGTGTTATGAAAGGTGGAGCGCAGGTCTGGATGGGCAGTGGCAAGAGCAGTGGAGGTGGCAGCAGCCATGGAAATTGCGGAGACTGTCTGCAGTTCCCCGAAGGGCCCCTGCTCACTGACATCTAAAACCTGCTCGTTTGTGATGGGTTCAATCCTCTTAAAAGGCATTTCGTACTGTAAACGTTTCCAGAACTTGGAATTCAACTTGTTGCATTTTGGTCCATGCCATTTAATGACAGTGAGGAGCTTGATGGTATGTTTTAGGGCCTCAACCTCCTGGTAGTTCATAACTCCTCGTAGTTCACTGCATTCAATCAGTATCACTTTGATTTCGCCCGTGACTAACATGTTTCGAAGCCTCGTTTCCAGTTCAAAGATGCTCCATCCTCTTCTTACCACATAATTTGGAGTCATGACGATGATCAGTCGCTTGCTTTGGTCTACGCATCTTGCCACGTCTTCAATGTAGGCTACAAAATAAGACAATTTCTCAAAAACCAATCTAAGAAAACACTGCTCCCGTAGACTGGGGAGAAACAACAGAGGCAAATCGCTGCTCCCAGAAAAGCTCACAGAAATATGCAAAAACATCACTTCCAAATATGCCAGGTTGGCTTGCCAGGACGTGGTCCTGGGCAACCTGCTCTAGGTGGCCCTGCTTGAGCAAGGGGGTTGGACAAGATGACCTGCAGAGGTTTCTTCCAATCAACCATTCTGTGATCCTGCAAAACACCTATTCCCACATGAGCTATGGATGGTGAGTGTTTGTTCATAAGCTGCGATTTTGTATCAATATCTATATCTTTATTGGAACAAGTATGTCCATCATCATTTTTTCTTTTAAAAAAGCAGTCACCCAGGTAAGCGACAGAGCAGCAACTATGCACCTCAGGGACTCAGTCTGAAACCCAAATGATACTCTAAGGTGTACTGTAGGCTTAGATTCTTCTTTTCCTTTTATGCCCCCACCTTTTATGCACCCCAACAGTGTTGGCTCCTGCAAATTAATGTTTTGTTTCCTGTAGATTTAACAAATACCCACGTGACTGTTTGATGTTGTGCTTTGCCTATACCAAACATCCTTTCTTTTCTTTAGTAAAAGATACTGGTCTTAGTAGCTGTCTATATGGTTACACTGAAGTTATGAAGAATACTGCAGCAACTTACAAAAAATTACTGTACGTAGGTTGGAATATGTGAAAGAAGCATGAAAAAGATCTACTTGTACCAGCTGGAGTCAATTCTAATTTTCAGTCTCCACTGCACATTTATCTACAGTGGACACTTAACGGAATTCACTAGTTTGCTCTGCTGTAGATGGTATTACTCAACCCTTGCCTTAGTCCAAACCCAACTTTTTCCTTCCTGTCTGAATTTCTGTAATAAATACTTAGAATCATGGATATCCCTCCAGGCAATCTCTAAGGAATAGAAAATAAAGACCCCTGTATTCATTCCTAGATATGCAAGCTCTCAATAAATCTGTGTAAAAATATTAGTCTCATTCATTCCCTTTACTTATGCATGTCCTTTCTGCACTGTCTCACCTCCAATCAATAGAATACAATTGCTAAAAAATAATCCTATTATCTGACAAATACATATTACGTATGTTTGGTGGCTTATCTTCACCATTCTCTAAGATAATAGAGGAAAGATGAAATTCTGAAGGAGTAAGGTATAGAAACAATACTAAAACAATCACTGCAATCACTGCATTTGCTGTTTAGGAAACACACAAGACTAAAGACATGACTTACTTCCTGTGGGAATCAAATCCCTGTCTGGTATGAACAACTTGTATCCATAATGCTTTTCAAGCATATCTGGTAGGATCTCAAGAGCAAATCTTTCTTCTTCTCCAGTTTCTTGATTCCACTGGTCAGGATCCACTTTGGTATAAGACAGATATGCATCGTAGTCTTTGTTGTCTAAGGAAAGAGAGGAAGCAAGTATGTTAGATTATTCATTATTCTTGTAGATTTCCTAGACAATTCCACAGGAATTATTTCGGGGAGAATTTCCAAGGAATAGGAAACTGTTTAGATAAAATGGCAAGCTTTCACCAAATCTCCAGATATGAATCTATTCACCTTTCCCGTTTCGNAAGCTTTCACCAAATCTCCAGATATGAATCTATTCACCTTTCCCGTTTCGCCTGGTAGAGGTCATCCTTGTTTACACAGATGCAAGGGAGAAGGGACTCATATCCATAGACTGACGTCAGTTTGTGCGTAAACATTTGTGTAAGGCTCTGTATGAAGGAAACCCGCTCCACTGTGGGGAGGCAGATTGTGAGCATAAAAGAAAAAAGTCACTGAAAAGAATTTGAATTCTTCTCTAGCTTTAAAAGGGAAAAAAAAA
>RSEF01000001.1:140718398-140744141 GCA_003993805.1 Himantopus leucocephalus
AGCAACAACAACAGCAAAAAAAAAAAAAAAGAAAAGAAAAAGAGCAAGAGAAGCACTGCTTTCTGTGGTTCACTCTTTCTGTAATTTTTCTTTGGAGTATTTGTGAAACCATGATCCTTAACAACAGGCAAGAACCTAATGCCTTTGACAATGCCTTGAAATAACACTGAATGGATCAAGTATGAGATAGAGGGAGATTACATAGCAGGTTTTTGCTTCTACAGTAAGGACAGTGTTCACCCAGCAACCAAGTTAACACACAGAGAGGTCATGAAATATATGGGAAAGTTATGCCAACTGACAAAACAATGCAGTAATACCATTTTCTGTTGTCACCTTAGTAATGGTCATAATCATAGTACATGCTTGAAAGCAGTGTTGTTCTGTTGAAAGTCTTTGAGTAAAGATGAGAATTTAAAATTTCTGAAAGGGATAAATAACAAGAAATAATGCAGTATTCCAACTGTTTTAAGGGCTCAGGATATTGTCTGTTAGGATGATTTGCACATTCTTACATAGAGGGAAAATTATTCATGCTATGTCTCTGTTTTCTTGCATATATAGACGTTACACTAATGCATTTATTTGAAATATATATTTTTCATACCATGGGCGCTCCAGCATTTCCACTGACTACAACTGCATTATCCTGTTTTGCAGGGAACATTTCTTTGCACCATAGTTCCCCAGTTTTAATTGCATTTGAAGAGCAAAGAATGGCCAGGATCGAAGGTATGTCCACACAGATGGGTTCAGGCAATCATGAATTTACTCAAACTCCAATCCAGCAAGCTGTGTAGTCCAGTTTGGGAAACTGTTAGATGCATTAGCACAGTGGTTTCCCTGAGCTATTATACTCCCCATCTGTCAGGGTTTTTTTTTAATTTTGTTTGATGAAAAGTAAAAAGTTCAGTTTACAGCAGAATTACTTTATGTGGTAATTTTGTTAACTGATGGTCTGACATACTCACACGAGCAGACAATTTGCAAAATGTGAAATGCCTGGGATACACAGGGGATGATCACATATGCCTTTGTTTCAGCTCTATGATATTTATATTTAGCCTGCTTTTAGTTAATTAAAATTATTTGGGTTGCATTGTCAACCCTGTGAAACATTTTAAGAACTACAGCAGGCAGATAGCTACACAGCCATCAGAAGCTATCTTTGTGATGGGATCAAAGGGCTATGGCATTATTTACTATTTTCTCTAATTGTTATGGATAGTAAAAAAAAATGTAGAATTTCAGTTGTAATGAAAAATCGGAGAACTCGTAAAATTGTTGAAATCTCCCATCTCCAGGAAAGTATTTAAACCCCCAGTAGGATAGCATCTCTGCCTGTGTTTCTTCTCAGTTAAATGGTCCCACCTACTCCTGCTTGTAATGGGGGGGACTGATGCCTATGTTCTAAAGAACACTTCTGATCTTAATTAATGTTTTTTAACATGCTGTCCCAATGGACTGAGAGGGAGAGATGGGAGCCTGCAGACAGCCAGCTCTTATGGCTGGGAGCTGCGGCTCGCATCTTGCTAGTCTTTTGGCCATGTCACATGGAAGCAGGTGGCTCTCAGCTTTGCTCTCAAGCCCTTTGATCTCGGGCTGTTTTCCATGTAAGCCTTCCTTTGAGCAATGCATCCAGGAGTCCCCAGAGTCCCAGCAAACACGCAGGAAGTCCGTTACAGCTTTATGTTTTCCTGACCATTCACTGGAAATGGTATTTTACCCATGACAATATTTGGTGTCAGTACATCTGCCTTTTCAAAGAAAAAAAACTTCACCAGAAAATTTCAGATCTGCTCCTACACACAAATCAAGTCATAAAGGACTTGATATCACTACTTATACTATTATGTAGTATGATAATTACATATTTGGCTACGCAGTAAGTTCAGATACTGGCTGGATCTAATATTCAGTGTCAGAAAAAAAGGGCAAAAATCCAAGTAAAAAAAAAAGCTGGTGGCAAACTAATCTTTTCTTTAAAATGAGAATTTCCTTATTTCCCTTCATCAGCAAACAATTAAGTCTTCTATCCAAGAACCCTCAGAATGAAAATGTGATTGATTGTTGCTTGCACTTTGGCTTTAGATATAGATTATGCCATTTCAAAGATTTGTTTTTATCAGGCTCCTGTGCATTAGCAATAAACTGAATATAGTTACTCACTACCTGTTTCCTCCCACACTTAGGAAGAAAAATACTTGCTAATAACCAAAGGCAGGGATGTTGATCATTTCATCTGAAAGTTTTTTCTTTCCCACGGAGATTGAAAGCAATTATCTACATATACTTTTGTACCTGAAAGCACTCTTATTCCCTTAACCATTTCAGGGTTCTTTTTTTAGAAACATATGAGAATAAGTTCATCTTGCATTGCCTTCAGGTATGTTGCAGAACTGTATTACGTAATGGTTGTCCTTTAATTTAGTGAACACAGCTGAGTGTGACATACAATATCATGCCACAACAACACTTTGAAATATTTTGGTGTGATAGTTTCCCTTTTCCATTCTTTGTGAATGGACAAGCAACCTTCTTCAGTTATGTGGTTTGTAGTTGCTTCCTGCTGCCTACAGGTAGTATACAACTAAGATGGAGCTCTTCAACTCAACAGCCTCCGTTTCTGTGAAGTTTCATTGCATACATTAATTGAAAATATTGAAACAAAACCTAAAGCAGACCTTGCATGGCCAAATTCAACGAGACTTGATGCAAAAAAATTCTTCGTTATTGTACTGTAGACTACCACGAGAGCTGGATTAGTTCACCACAATGGGGTCAAATACAGCCAGTGCTCAAGGCACGATGCATTCAGTCCACAAATGTTTCAGTCAGCCTAAAACAACTAGTACTGGTGACTCTGGTCAAAACAGACTGTGAAGTACAAACTTTGCCATATCATTTTAACCATTCTATGGAGTTGAAAGCAAGGACACTGAGTTAACGGTCATGGAGCTGCGCTCAGCCACAGGTCTGACAAAATTGTTTGAAGCGATCTTAGGGGTAAACATTGAGTGTGAAATCACAGCTTCATTGACAACACATGGAAACATTACTTCACTTAGTGGCCCAGGATTTTAGCCAAAACACCTGTTGCATCATTGCATCATGCATTCTTTAATGCTGTCCATTCCTTTTGGTACTCAGCCAAATGTGGAATATATTACCACACTTCCCGTAACTTTCTACAGTGTTAATCCAGCAGAAGTGATACAAACTTTTAGGGGATGGACTTGCAAATGCTTCTTGTTATTCCAAGGATGCGTTCAGCAGCAGTCACTTAAAGGCTCAATGTTAGCATAAAATGAAACCCAGACGCTATATGCATCTACTTTGTCACATGCAAATGGGATCTTTGGGTAAGTAAATTGCTATCAGACATCTAAGAACTCATCTGTATGCATGCTCTTTTAACAGCTACACATGAAGAAATGGTAAGCTGGTGCCTACAGAAACATAGATAAAGCTTCCTCTTCTACAGGGACCTGCAAACAGATTCAGTTTGGAATTTGTATTATAGATGTACATGTTTTCTAATGATTTCCATGTTGCACTCCAAGAAGCCAGCAGTTTGGGCTTTTGAGGGTTTATTAAACCTTAAACATTGCAGATATTTATTCTAATGGGGGACAGAAAAATTATATATATGGATGAAAACTTAAAAATAAAAAAACCCTTCAGAGTTAGTTTTTTCTTATCAGCTACGTTCAAGTAGACGACAAACTGATTTTCAGCTGGCATGATACATTTTAGCACAGGACAGATTAATAGGTCAAAAGAAAGAGAAATCTCACAATGTCATATTTCATAGTAAATCTTATTTTAATGAACCTGGAAGACCTAGACATCAGGGTCAACCCACGCCTCTGTGCATCCTGAAATCCTCCAGAGTAACTAGCAGTGCCTTCAGAAACATTCAATGCACTGAAGGGAGCCGACCATGCGCAGGTTGCTCTGCAGCTGGGTGTAGCTGGCAACACATCTTCCTCCGGCAGATCTTCCATTTCTAGACCAACAGGGAACTGGACAGTTGATTCCCCTCCTTCGCCAGAGCACATGCCAGCCTAGTAAAGACTCATTACTGGAGTCCAGGAGCAATGTGCTGATTATCTTGGAGTTTCAGGATTTCAAGTGGAGTTCTTAGAAATGACAGACTGGATCCTCCCAGTGCTGCAGAGAGTTGGAGTCAAGTCGATGCAGGAGGCTTTCCTCTTTAAAAAAGCATGCTGTGTTCAGGAAAGGTTGCAAGGTACTGGGCTTGCAAATTTTCCCAGAGAATGTCGTCGCTTCAAAATTATAATGACTATGGCATTTCATAATCTGTATTTGTTTCATTACTTGTGGGGCCACAATTAATGTACACATTGCAATAGTGTTCAACAGCCTTAACATAATGAAAAATGTAATTTAAGTCCTTAGTTAAGTAAAATGCCCGAATCCTGTCTTTCAAAATGTTTATACTTTTTCTCACACTATTTACTGTTGCTTATGAAGCTCTCCTTAACATTTTCTTTTATTTTTAAATGTCAAGCCCTTTTAATGTTAATAAAAATTAAGAACTACCAACACTAGCTTTTTCTGTGGCAATGTATTTTTTAAGTGTAGTTTTCCTAATGATAGTTCATATCCTTGTGCAGAGCGGGTAATGGTGAATTGGAGGGAGGTTTTGTAAATGCAACACTGGGGAAGAGGTTAAAGAAATGTAATCAATTCTAAATAGGTTCTGGAGTATTCTCAGCACAGCACAGAACAGAAAAAAAAAAAAGGTTCTTTGTCCCTAGTAGGCACATTTATAAAAATATTAAAGCCATGGACATGCATTTCTTTTTCCCTTTTTCCCCACTTTTTTTCCTTCTTCTTTTTTTTTTTTCCTTCCCCCATTAAGCTGTATTGAATTTTGGAAGTCATGAAAAAATAAAAGAAATACCAATTTAAAAGTTGATTTTACAAGAATATTTACGAAAACCCCAAGATATCAATGCTGCATTTGACATTTCTTGAAAATTGGGAGTGATTCCCAGCAGATAAAAATTCAGCCAAAAACTAATACAATGGCATGATTTCAAGTGTAAAATAAATTCTCTCTGTAAGCTATATTTTCCCTGGTTTTCTATAATTACAGCTAAAATTTGTCATTTATAGCTACATAAGATAGAATATTACTTATTTAAACTGAATAACCTATTAAGTTAATTTTTTCTCTTATATTTAGTCTGATTTTGTATTCCTAACTAAATGAAGAGTGCATCTCTAATATTTCCCAGTCATTCTCATTAACATGGAAGTTTAAATTTATTACTAGTACTGAAGACATTTTACTTTCAATATAAAAAACTGATGAAGCATTAATCTTGCTGCTCTTGACAGATATAAAAAGTCAGAAGTCCTTATAAGAGTTTCAGAATATTAAAAAATTATGAAAATTAAAAGATGGTGACAGAAATTATTGTCTCGGTTGCTATGAATTATTTTCAGGTCAAACACCAAACTAAGAAAAAACATATTACTAGTAGATATTGAAAGACTGAACAGTGACTACCTAGCTGGAAACATAGTATAGCATAGTAGTTATCTGTGGTAGACTGGAAGAAACTAGCTACTATTTAAAAAAGGAGAAAGTAGGAAGACGCACTAATGAAAAGTGTCATGTAAACTCTGAAAAGAGAAGTGTATAATTTTTTTTCTATACTAAAGATATTTCTTAAATAAAAAATTTCAAGAAGTGATACTTTTGTTATGTCCCTGGTTCAACAAAGCAACTAGCTACCTGTATAAAATACATGCTTAATTTTATGTATATTCCTTCGTTCTGTTGATCTCAGTGACAGTCCTTGTATCTTATCATTGGGTTAAGTATTTTGAAAACTCTAGTTAAGACAGCCTTGATCTAGGCAAAGCAGTGACAAGTTAAGTAAATCATTATAATATAAACAAAACTCAAGGGAGAAATGGCTTGGAAACTGACTTCCAATCTAAGATTCTTGAAATCAGACATCAATATGCTGTGTTCATCTCACCTACCTTGGAAATTTGCAACGTGCTTTGGCCTTGGATAAAAAAAATTAAAAGCTTAGAATCATTTGACAGAGCTGCTGGTTGAGGAACAGGACATATCTCAGTCTTCACTGATTTATATATGGTAGTCTTTTTTTTCTTTCTGCTTTACATCTGGACTTTCTAACCTATAACAATCTTTTAGTTTGGAATCTAAAGATGTTCTTGGTGATCTTGTTATTTTATTTTTTTATATATGTATTACACATACTCTAGATGCTATAAAATAGGAAAAGAGAAAAAAACAGGAATTTTTCTTTGAATTTGTAAGTTTCAAGGACAGAATCTAGAAAATCCCATATTCAGTGGAGACATAGACTGAGATTTTATTGTTTGAATTGCACCTCAGATGTAAATAAATAGCATAAACAAGAAGAGTTAAGAGAAGCAGTTCTCCAGCAATACAATTGTAATTAAATAAGAGGAAAATCCCTTTTCGTAACCAGTAATATTTAGAAAGATGAAAGCTGCATTTTTCTAGAGGTGATTTTAATAGAATTTGAAATCAGTATTTATAGAGCAGGATTTCTTATTGCCATGATTTGCCAATAAAAGCAAGAACACATACACAGTGTTGAGACTGCTATTGCAAACTTATTCTATGGGTCCCCAGGGAAGGTTCTGTAATTGCAAAGTCACTAACTTCAGCAGTAATTTCAGTCTAACTATACCTGCATAGCATAATCATTAACACGAGTGCTTTGGCAGTGCTTTAACCACTGGTAAAAGTTACATTTGAAAGTTAGCAACTAAGTCATACTGAAACATTAAGAATCTCAAAGTGCTGCCTTTCCATGCTGTGTAAGAGGTTTACTGGGATGAAACCCAGGAAACCACTAAGAGCTATATATTACCTGCTCTTGACTTGTACAGTTAATAAGTTAGTATTATCTTGGCAATCCCATAGGTCTGTCCGTGAACCATCCTAGTCTTTTGCAGCTAAATACAAGTAAGGACAAAAATCATGATTATTTAAGGACTCCCAGGTTTCATCAGTCTCCTAATCCGAGCATTGATTTGCTTCTCCTCAGCAAGCAGTAGAAACTCACCTCTTAAGAAAGTGCAACCAGCACAGCCAAGACACAGCCACTGTAGGTGTCACGTACCAAATCCAGACATCATCTCCCGAATTTAGAGAGCTCAGCAGTGACACATTTTAACCACGTTAGGAACACTTTGTTTTATTTCAGCAGTGTCAGGGGAGGGGGGGGAAGCAGCATCCTGCAGAACTGAAAGTAAAACCCAGAGGAACTCCCCAGTCCTGGCTCCCAGGTGCCTTCCCTGCCTGCACCCCAGCTGCACAGGGGCCGTGTCTTCCCTCTGTTCACCCAGGTTTCCTTGGCAAGGAAAGCTGAGAATAAGATCGAGGACATCACGGAGAGCTCCCGTCCCACATTGTAGAAACAGCAGATAGGACCTAAAGGCACCAAGGGTCATTGTGAAGGTCATCATATCAGTTGCTAGGTTATCAGCTGCCTAAAGGGTTTTTTTTTGTTCTTGAGCCTAAAGCTTGACTTCTTGTCAGCCCAGCTGTGAGAAATTATATTTATGTAAATCTCATTAGAAAACTATTTACAACACATTTTCTCAGACTTTTTCTTTAATTTCTACTTTTTTATTCTTATCAATTATAATGCTAGTCTCTTAATGTAAAATGTCTTCTTTTTCATGATAGTTTTCAGCCCTTGATTATTAATTCCTTCATACAAAAATGTCCACCAATTGAAAAGGTTACTAACATACCCAGGTAATGGTAGGAGCTAGTGCCTGCAGTCTGTTTCTACGGCTAACTGTACCACGTGCTTTTTTTCTCTGAAACTGGAATCTGGAACATAAACACATATATAAGTTCATGATTTTGAGTAATTTTGCCTATCCATGTCCAATGGTTTTCAGCCTGTCTTCCATAGACTTCTGGATTTCTCCTTAGTATACCTTAAAGCTGGCATCAGGCATCTGCACATCCACTGGAAACTCTGAGGTCTAGGTCTTGAAATGGCAAGAAAAAGTTGAAAACAGCTGTTTTGGTGACTTTGAGCCTCCTGGCCACTTTAAGGCAGCATCATAAACGGTGCTGCTTGGAGAAGTGGTCTGACTCCCCTCTCTGCCCTCGCTGTGTTGCTGATGAGCTGAAGCAGTCTCACAAAAGAGAAAGTTGTCCCAGGTAAAATCCTGGGAAAATTTGATTAGATTCTGGGGGACCTGGAAGTCAGCTCGCATGTAGGCAAAGAACAGATTTCTAGAGCGTGGCATTATCTCTTCTCATACAAACAACCATTTCAGGTCACAGAGTGCAAGGTAGAAAGAAGTTGGGGCACGTGCTGATCACAGGTACTTACAAATGTTTACTTGCATTTTTACTCTTCTCTGTTAGTTAAAGTATGATACTTCGTTCATCAACTCATTTAAAAACTGGGAAGGACAGCAAGAGAAGATCCTTGGAAAACAAAAATACGTAAAAAATAACTGCTAAAACAGTCCTCAGAGGATGAAGGTGATATAAAATCTCTTGTGTTGGAGCTCAATGTATAGCAGAAGAGAAGAAATCATTGCTTCTAAAAGTGGTTTTCCCTAATAATGTATTAGTCCTTAAAATGCATTTTATGGACAAGGCTTTTTAAAATACGCTTTTAAGTTTAGAGCTGCAAACCTAAAAATGTTGCCTGACATGTAACAATGATCAGCCCCCAGTGAAGTATCTACTTCTGAAAATTTTGTTGTTTTCGGAATAATACTGGGCATTTCTTCATTTGCATGACACTTCAAGGTATCATCTTCATCGTGTATGTGGAGAGATCTTGAACTGAACAGATTTGGGAGTTTCTGACCACCGGAGTGGTAGGGGTGAGTTATATCTCTGAGACACAAGGTCATGCCATGCACCTGCAGGTGAGAAAGCTACTGCTTTGCCAAGGGTCAGAGTGTCTTTCTTGACCCTGTGCTCCAGGTCCCGGGGGATCTGTCAGACACTCACAGTGAGGTCCCCTGACTAAACACTAGCATGTCGTGTAGCTCCACGCTGAAGGACACAACACGGTGTCCGTCCACACAGTCCCCCAGTGTGGAGACAGCTCCCAGGCGGCTGGAAAGCACTGGCACAGAGTGGGAGGAAAAGCATTAAAATGCAAGGTGGACTTGCTTATATTCCAATTTAGTAGGAAGAGCAAGGAATTAACCATCAAAACGAAAAAGTGGGCTTCAATGACCATTCCCTGGAAAAAATGAAGGTGAGACTGAGCTAAAGCATTTGCAGGAGCGAGGAAAAAACAGGAGAGTCTAGTCCCCAGGATAAGAGAGAAGATGGGAAGTTCAAAGCTGCAAGTTAGACAAATGAAGAATCAGCAGCTGTGATCACTTGCTTAATATGCAGTACCACTACAGAAAGTAATAAATGAAGTTGCATTAGCTGTAAGGGTTAAATACTTTGTTTTCAAATATTTCTCACAATTTACCCGTGCTTGCCACAGAAATGCGTATGGTAGCCTGAGAAAAACTGAAGTGTTTAAGGCTTGGAAGGGAAAGAGGAATTGTGATGAGATTTGACATCCTGAAGGGCTTGTTCTCTGATCAGGGAAGAAATGAAGCGTTGCATTTTAAAAGAGATTTTCAACTGAAAATTTTAATTGGACCTCACTTTTAAAGTGTTTCAAATCCTCTCTGGGTACAATATAATGCAAAGAAAAAAAGCCTGTGATATTTTGATGTTTGCTTATCTACATGCTGTCCCGAATTATGACAGAACATGGTGTAAATTATGAATAGCACGTGGGCGCTCTGCTGTTGCACTGCAGGAGATGCGGTGAGAAGAAGATTTTAGAGTTCAGCATTTTGTGTCTGTCAGTAACAAACCAAGCCAAAGGAAAGGATCTGAATGTATGTCTGCAATTTATTTCTGCACAAGCCGTGGCTTGGTCTTCTGTGGGGAATTTTCTCTCTGTTTTCTTGCTTTTTCAAGTGTGTAAGTGAAAGAGACAAAGTAAAAAGTCCAGCTGCAGTAACTTCATTGGCGCAATGGGTTTTATCCATGTTGCTATATATTGAATACAGTAGAAGCTACAGGTTTCCATTAGGAATCTGCAAGTGGTATTTTTCTTCTTATATTATGCAGTTAAGCACTCAAGCTGTCAGTGTTTGCATTGATCATCTAAGGAGAATCCATGCTTTATCTTCTTTAACAATGATCATTCCTCAGAAGGCTAAACTGAATGGATATTGGGTTTCCTCCTTTTGATTCCCACAACAACATCCTTTAGAGGTCACTTTTTTGTTGTTTAAAATGTGTAATTGAAGTATTGTTGTTCCTAGGTGACCAATGTTTGGGATGGGAGGAGAGAGAGGCAAGTGCATAACACCTGGTAGAGTAAGTTTGCAAATGAATTGGAATGATTTGAGATAACAATAAATGGCAGCTGTAAAACGAAGAATTCCTGATCTGCAAGAGAAAATATTAAATTGCATCTATTTAAACAATTATTAATTAAACTATTTCTGCATAATGGAATATGACAATTATTAAGTTCACACCATTCATGCAAGTAAGCATGCCCACTTAAACTGGGCGCAGCTTTGCAGAGAAGAGAGAATCTCAGCTCCTGAAAAAAGAAGGCATCTGCCAAAATCCTCCATGAGTCACTGTCCCTCTGGGCCTCAGTTTCCTCCTCTCTAAAATAAGTAGAATAACCTGATTTTTTCCCCCACTGAGCTGCTATATTAATGCATCCTTTTTGTAAATCCAGTAGAAGGACACAAAATGTTCTAATGTTCTTGGGCTTGTTGTTCTGAGCATTTTCTATTTTGAATCCTTGTGCATTTTTAGATGGGAGGCAGAAGTGGGTCATTCCCTAGTGATCTTATTATGGAAGTCTTTCCGTTATATAAGGACCTCTAATTCTGCTGCCACTCTTCTCCCTTATCAGTGACAGATTTGGCCAGTTCTTGTTTATCAGCATGCATTTATTTTAATATGTCACAGCGGCTTCTGCCCACAGGCTATTACCTTGAACTGTGAAATAACTTGTATTCCTCTTTCAGTAAAAAAGAAGGTCCTGTCACCAAAGACGCAGTGGTAAAACAAAACATCAGGAACTCTGACCCAAGAAACCAAACCTAATTAATCAGAGCCTGCAGCTCGACCCAGTTCGCTGTTCAACAGCAGTTTTGATTAGTAGGGCTAGAGGCAAAGACGACCTTTTCGCTTCAGTGCTTAAAAAGAGAATAAAAGAAAATGCATGTATACATCTGACACAAGCTGGTGCATACATAGATTATGGATTACTTTTCTTTAGGTTGGGTGTCCTTGAGTCACAGAACAACTTTAATGACCATTAGCCACTCTCTCAGTGATTAAGTAAATGAACTCAAGAAAATGAACTGCTGGGTACATTCCCAAACACTCGGTACAGTTTATTGAAACTGATCAGTTTAAACAAGCAGTAAATTGAGATTCACTTCAACCACTACCTACTTGGCGAATACAATTAGGGAAGATGCTCCCTAGCTTATGGAGGAGTGGAGCTGGCTTTCAGTACTGACAGAAAGTGAAAACCTTTAATGCATCAATGTTGGTAATTTACATTCAGTGTCGGGAATAAAAATCTAAAAGACATGGGTGTCTTCTGGTCCGCCAGAGAGCAGCATGTACATCAGCTCAGCAATCACTGCTGCTAATGTGCTGCATGAGGAATGCATATTCAAGTCAGTGCTTAATGCAGTGAGAAATAAAAATTGCAGTTGTTAACGCATCTTCAACTGAAATGAAATTTGGGCCTTAGCGGAGAGAAATAAAAGACAGGCAGACTTTGAAAGTAGGAAACGTACTAAGAAGCTGCCTTACCTCCATCTAGTTCTTCAGCTCCAAAATGATTCCTATAGAAGAGCATGATCTCTATCTTGTAACACTTGTAGATAGTCACTAAACAAACAAGCAGCAGCAGAATAGCACCGAGCCCACCAGCAAGCTCAACAGTGTACATCAGCTCTGCAAAGAATTACAAAACACAGTAACAACCACATTCCAAATCAGAGAAAGATTAGCAGCCAACCTTGCGCTTTTGTTAAACATTAAAATAAAATAATGAATGATGGGTTATTTATGTATTTATTTTGTTACAGGCCCCTTGAAGAAATACAAAATTAATAGACTTTTTTTCTTTAATAAACTATTTTTTCCTCTGGTACACCATCTGAATTGCTTATTTAAAAAATAATCGTTAATGGGGAGGGGTGTGTGTGTGTGTTCATAAGTATATGCATATATATGAGAGATATTTGATGACTCTCTTCCTTCTTTCTCTCTGTAGATAGATCACAGTTTGCTTTACACAGATAAATGTTGACATTCTACTTACAATGAAAGCAGAGGTGAATGTTTCTTTTTTGGGGACTATAATGCAAACAAAGCTCCTCCCTTATTCCACACACAAATAAGATGAGTTTCAGTCTACTGGGTAAGATTACACTAAGGATTTTCTTTTTTATTCCAAAATAAAAATAATTTTTTTAAAAAAACCCAGGAACTTGAGAGATGTGAAGACAAATTATCCGAGGCACCCCACAGCCTCACGTCTTAGTTATGTGTTAATATCTTTCACACAGTTTCCCAATGATCTGCAGTTCATCTTTATTCTCCCATTTCCCTCATTGGGCTTGGCTTATGTGAAATCACAGCAAACCATGCCGATTTGTCCATTCTGATATTCCATTTCAGACCACGACCCTCCCGGTGTCTTTGCTGCACTCTACCACTGGAGACTCACACGATAGGTTGAGATCGTCGCTGTGTAGCTCCGTTCCTGAGGACAGGGACTCCGGTCAAATGTGGCCACAACTGTCTACCACCAGCAGTATCTTCAGTGGGGCCACTTATCAGTGCATAAGTAATATGCCATTATGGACTTCCACTTCCCCTAGTCTTAACCATTGCACGCTCAAGGAAGCTCACACAGGTATGTGGCATCCATTTTGTTGTTACTTTTCATTTGTTTATTGACTGAAAACTGGCAATGTTAAAAAAGATGGGTGGGAGGAGGAAAAGCGCTACTCACAATTTTCTAATTTGAAGTGAGTAATAGATGGCAAATCTTAAGACCACCCATACTTTCCCAATCTCGCTCAGTTTTGAGGAATGCCACGAAATTAAATCTTGGAAATCTAAGATACACAGTTTGCTTCATAAAAATCTGCACTGGAGAAAGCTCAGTTCCATGTTATTTTCACAATATCCTCTTCCAGTGGGCAGCTTCTGTCAGAGTGAAGCAGGGTAGCCCTGAAGTAACCTTTTTTTTGTGTGTGTGGTTATGCAGATATGATATTCCAGCACAATACAATTCAATTAGAGAAATAAAAGGTTAGAGGAAAAAGTGACAATTCCATTTATTTTGACTGCATCTACTGAGAATCACACACTTTTTTATTATTTTGAGGCAACTGTAAGAAGATTTCATTGCTCTCTAGAAGACACTAAAAGTGTAATAAAATAAAATAAGAAGGCATTTATATTCCATGTCATTCTCTCCAAAACTGTGCTGGAAACTCCTTTGTGTTAGATATTTTTAAGACCGACATGGTTATTTCAGACTTTCAATACTTTTCTGGTGCAGAGAGGGGAATGTTATTAAAAACACCCAACAAAAAATTGTTTGCATAGACAAGTAATACAGTATTTTAGAATATAAATGGAAATGGAAATGGAAATTACTCTGCACTGGCTTACTATACCCTGTTTATCATTTTGTACTACAGGTGATGCAGCTGTTCAATGGTAACTAGAAGAAAGGCTTTAATATTTCGGGTTGCTAGGCACAAAATACTCTATTTATGTGCCTGCTGTTATGACTCATTAAAGGCAAGGAAAAACTTTACAACTGGAAAACGAAAGTTTTTCCTAAATTAATGATTTTGAGATTAAATGGAAAAAATAACTGCAGGTAGTCATCTGTTCTCTGTCATTGTGTATGAAATCAGACTAATGCATTGCATCACTTTGCCATCAGAGAGTCCTTAGTTATCTTTTTCCCCATTAAATTATTCAAGATTATGCCCATATTTTTACTTCAGTAAAATCTACCTGAACACACAGGAAACTGTCCTAAATTAGGCAACCAAAGCAAACAACAAAATGCTCTAAGTCACCCTGAAGCGTACTAGAAATGACCTTTTCATGTGCTGCTGCTGAGCCCATCGTGATCACTTATGAGCACGAGGATAAGGTGGTTCTTTCTTAAACAGATTTGTTTGCAAGGTAAGTTTCATGCCCTATCCATCTAGCATAGCAAGCTTGTATTTTCCTCTGTGCTGAGCAACATCTGTCGGCACATGTCCGCTCTCCATCTGGGGTGCTATCAGTCGGGGTTCAGAAGCAGAGAGGAGCAGTGATGAGCCATCCCAACACCCAGCCCCGCAGATGCCTGAGCTAACCCCCAGAGTGCTGGAGGTGGGACAGCCACAGCAGTGCAGCCCCGTGGAAGGCGGGATGGAATGGCCTGGGCACCAAGCTGGTTGCTCTCAGGCCCCGAGTTTGTGTTTCCACAGGATGCTAAAGAGGGGGCACTGGCTGGCTTTGAGCTGCCGCAGGGATTTTGTGAACGGCGTTGCCCGGTGTTGGGCTGAACCGAAGGTGTGAGGAGAGGAAGGCTGGGCCCTGCCACTGCTGTCGGCCCCCTCAGGTGACCGAAGCCATTTCAGATTTCTGTGCCTCGGTTTTCCTGATGTGAACTGGGGAGGGGGCTTCTGACTCCTTGGTGGGAGAGGTTACTCCTGAAGGTGCTCTGCAAACACTGAAGGTGTTGGTGGTGTGTATGTCAACGGTGACGCACTGACTGTTAAGGCTAAATTGAAGTGTAACAGCAAGGTTGGAGCATAAGGTTACCTTCACAAAAACAATTTTTCCTGCTGCTCTATTCTGCCTTTTGCATTGGGATTTGAGCACAGTAGCTGCAGCAGGCATTACACTCCCTTTGAAGTGTGATATGTTTTTCCTGCTGAAATTCAAGTTTCCTGTGGTGGCTCCACGCTAAAAAGATTCAATTTCAGCACAATTCCGCATCAGAGGGGAGAGACGAAAAGTGCAAACCTTTTAAAATCTATTTAGCCTCTGTGTTACATTGCTCAAATTACAGACCTGGCCCTCCTTAAGGAGCTGAGGCTGAATGTAGAAAATAGTAGAGGAAAATTACTCGGCTAACCCTTAGGGGGACAGGCATTCTGTTAAACACAACAAATGAGCGAGTGCCAGGGAGTTACATCCAGAAGCACAGCAATCATTTAGTTACAGGCAATTAACAATAGTCCTCCAGTAGCACAGGAACAGTTCTACTCCAAGGGAAAACACATTGATTACTGCTGCAGTAGTAGATTGGTTTCTGAATAAATAGCTTCAACTTAAAACAAGATTTGTTACAAGCATTTTGACCAATGGCTACAATTTTTTTTTCCTTATTGGGAGGCTTTGGCCAAGCAACTCAGTGAAAGAGACAGCTAATTAAAACAAAGTATGCGTCCTCTACAAATAGCCGGCACGATATGGCTGATAATAAATGCACTCATTTTATACTGATTCTGTCCTAATTATTAGGCATATTTGTAGGATGTATCTTTGATCCTCACCTGGCTTTAATATTTGATAAACTTCCTTTCGCTGTGTCATGCAGGTAATTCACTTATCGTAGCTGGAGTGGTAACAAGAAGGTAAACAAAAAGGTGCCTTCAAAGGTTCATATCTTTTGACTTATATGACATGCTTCAGGGACTTTACATTTAATGATCTGTGATAATTTAAAATTAATCTTATTCTATTCATTAGTCCACATACAGCTGAACTACTAAGAAAAATAATTGCATTTCAAACATTCTTTTTTTTGTGATTTATAACTCTTTGAGGACATGTGATTTATATCTATGTATTCAATGTCTGAGCCTTTTTCAAAATCCAATTACAGTCTATATAAGGTTTCAATTTTGCAATCACTTACGCAGATTGCTTAACTTCACCGACTATAAGTAATCCCTCTGAAGTCAACAGGACTATTCACAGAGCTTCAGGTTAGTGCATACATAAATCTTTGCAACTTTGTGGCCTGCACTCATTCCCATTCTCTGCTTGTCTTGGACTATTTAACTCACAAGGCTACAAGGTTTGGTTAGAGACAGTTCTCAGTTTGTCTAGGTATACTTTCATAGCCTTAAATTATTTAATGACACATAAAGGTAATGAATATAATTTGTAAGGGGAGCAGTTGAAGACAGTGCTAAAGCTCTCATGACAACACCTAAGAGAAGGTAAAGAAGGTAGATACTAATGGCCAACGCAAGATTGACATGTCATAACCTGCAGCTTTGGCTATAAACGGGTCTGTTTCTTCTAAAGAAAGGAGGAGGATGGGTAACACAGCAGTACTTGTCTGAGTCTCATTTCAGACATCAGCAGTGAACAGTAGGCAGAGTTTAGGTTAGGAAGAAAGAAACCCATACTCACAGTTTAAAAGTGGAGAAGTATGTGCTTTTTTTTTCTCTTCCCCCGCCCCCCTTTAATACAGTATTCATTATGGCATGGCTGTAAAACAATATATCTTTCCAAACTATAGCATATGGAACCACAGCGTTATACAGCATATGCATATCCAATATGCATTTATATAAATATATATATATTGAATCTATTGTCTACTTTTTAGGATTTTTTGTTTGTTTGTTTCAACATGCCAAACAAAATCTGTTTGTATTTAAGGTACCTAGATGTCTTTAGGTATTCTGTTGTGAACAATTACTGATGAATATTGCAGGACAATAATAATTCTGATACCAGTAGAAACAGATTTGGGATGTTCATTAGCTTGACTGTGAAACCATTTCTTCGCACAAAGTATGTGCTTTTTGCCAGCATAGGCCATGCATGCCTGTAGATGTCTGCAGAGTTGACTTAAGGTGGCTAAATTTAGTTACAGTTTTTAATATGGTTTTCAATGCAGCAGTTTCATTTTATTTATTAGAACTATTGAAACTTAGTCATCTCACTTTATTTTTTAGATCAATATATAATATATATTCCCAATTCATCTATGAATAAATACTAGTCAGGTTTGGGATTATATGTACGTATGTGTGCAAATACAAGACAGGGATCTTTTATTAACCTATTCATTAGTATGGCAGACAGCATATCTGAGCCTTGGTGCTGTTGGATTTCTCAGTGTTATTAGAATAGAGATAATAAATTATTATAATAGAAGTATATTCTTACTGATGACATTTTTATTTCTTCTAAGAAGTGCGGGATACCTGTTTCCAGCAGGAGAATAATTACACTGACTATCTCCAACAGTATGTTATCTCAAAAGAGGATAAGGTTGAAAAAAATATAGATGCTGCAATGTTACTGAAGTTTACTGCATTTAAACACAGAACGCTGCATTTTAAAGGCCGTTCATACTTCAGGTTAAAGGAAAAAAATCGTCATGGTGCAGAATTGCATTAATCTCTGGTTAGCTTCCCCAAATAAATGAATTGTGTATGACTTAAAACCTTACTGATTAGGAGAACTTCTATTTGCTTATTGCACTACAAAAATCAGACAGCCCACACAAT
Source organism: Himantopus leucocephalus (assembly GCA_003993805.1). Taxonomy (NCBI): domain Eukaryota; kingdom Metazoa; phylum Chordata; class Aves; order Charadriiformes; family Recurvirostridae; genus Himantopus; species Himantopus leucocephalus. Next base: position 140,736,036 of record RSEF01000001.1, read on the forward strand.
TACTTCTTTTAGATCTTCTGAAAGAAATGAATGTAAGAAGCACCGGGAGGTGCTAAAATGTGGGGAAACATGGAGTACCAAGTTCCAAGGATGTAAGATCATAAACCATATTGTTTACATTTTTTCTGAAGATAGCATTAATGAATAATTTAGCTCTGCATGGATTATGGGAACAATTTGTGACATTTTTTTTTTTTTAAATATCTTCATCCTTGCCAATCAAGGTTAGAATTGCACTTAGGGATTATATAAAGAGAAGAACTATGACAAAATTGGTACAAAAGCTGTTTTAAAAAGGACTCTGTTAAACAAACCAACTTTTTTGACACTTCCTCAGAGCAAAGTTAGATTAAGGCACATGCTAATTAATCTGACTAACCTTTTTACTGGAGATGTCTTAGTACAATTTTCTAAAGGATGAGAAAAATGTTACTGATGAAGAAAATGGTTTTATGAAGAGTTTCTGTCAGGCAGTAGCCTTTAGTATTCTACTAATTTACTGATTTTAGATGAGAATGATTGTAAAAAGAACAGTCACTTTTAGTTAGGTTTGGGACAGGAAGGGAGGTGATATTAGACTTTTGGGCCAATGTCATGAACCTCTTGGGTGACTGAACCTTTGCACTGCCCAGCCCTGTGACAACCAAAAGGCTTCTTTAATGGCCATAGGGGCATGAAAAATCAATTCCCATCAAATCAAATCAAATAAAATCAAATCAAATTTCAATTCCAATTCTAAAACCTGGTTAGGAACTCAGAAAAGCTTTTCCTGCAGTGGAGAATAAAAACTGAATGCTTTATACACTGGAAGATATGCATGTGTAAGGTCTTACCTGACCAAATGGGTCACAGTTTTACAATGTTTTGCTTCCACTGAGACTCAGAGATTTGCTGGAATGTTCAAGTAATTAGGACCAATTAACAGAAGTTGAAATATAAAACTCATTGCTCTCATATCTCACATGACAAGCTCCCATTCAGAAATTTCAGAAGCATCACTAAGCTTTATGGCAAAGGGAGCTATAGCACCTGCGGTTTCTTTGCAGAGGTTAGAAAAGAACTAGTGTCTTTCTCTTTTAGGTCTTAATTGTCACTCATCACTACCACCGTGTGAAATCGTGTCCTAGTGACTGAAAATGCTCATGAGATCAAAAACTTAACTTATTCAAGTCCTTAAGTCATAAAACAGATTTACACTATTATGTGAGCGACACTGTAATTTAAGGTTCTTGTCAGCAATTCCATTTTTATTAATAACTGTATGAAGAAAATTCAGAATTCCTTGCTATTCAGAATTTGCTATTAAATTGTACAGGAAATATTAATATGATGTTTATGGTTTAATAAATTATGAGTTTAAAGTATGCCTACTGATTTGTAGGTTTCCTCAAGATGCACTTCCTATAGGAAATATTAACTTATTTCTTTTTCAAACATACATTCTCTTGGGCAATTTCAAACAGAATAAATCTCTTCCTCTAAACAATTTATTTCAGTGAAAGTCTTTTTCTGTCCTAACAGAAAAAAAGTTGTTTTAACCATCTCTCATTAGCTTATAGTCAAGAAGACCTATTGAGAACACCTATGACAGAGGAAGATGAACTCAAAACATAGAAGAGGCCCAGGACAGGAAATTAGACAACACCGAGAAAATGGGAAGAAAGAGAAAGAGATACTTTGAAAAAAATGCGTAAAGTGTGTTACCTGCTCTTAATTCTGGTGTCTGTCCCATGAAAAATACAGGTATATTATTAATCTTTTAAAATAATATCAGTAACATTAAAAAGAAATGCCAAGATAGAATTTGAGATTTTCTTTTTACATTAGAGTTTTAGTTGCAGACATGCAGAGAAGAATTTCCACAAAAATAAACACATAATTAGATAATAATCTGTATTTCCAACATAGTCTATGATTAAATGAGACTACGAAGGCTTTGATCCAGCATGAAAGTCATGCTTTTCAATACGTAACAGTGCAGAAGTGCATTCTTTCTCCGTATGCATTACATTTTTATCTGCTACATTGATAGACTATGGGCTTTTCTTCTTGAAATAAAAACCTGTGAAAAAAATAGAATTATAGTATGTGATCCACCCCTTATATCATCTGCAATTTGTGGTCTGTCGTTAATAAATTTGTGCGTAGCTGCTGTCAGTACCACTCTCAAAATTAATTTCTAGAAGATTCCTCTACCTGGCTGAAGATTAACCTGTAACTCCTACAGATGATAGATGGCAGCTATCACCAATAAGTAATAAAATCAGCCCTAGATTATAAGAAGTAGATTATTTTTTTTCTCACACAAAAGAGAAAATAACTTGATTACTGTAAAGGTGATAGAAAGAGATTTGGCCAACAGCTGGAGGAAGAGAATGAAAGTTAAATCTCCTGGGTTCTGATCCCTCTCTTTTTCTGATTATCTTTGGACAAATTTTGCAGGAATAGACCAGAAAAGGAAACAGCATTGACACTGTCATGCTTAAAATGCTCTACTGCCTTTAGCTCTGAGTTAAATGCTCCCCATGCACAGCGTCTGAGGAAAGTTAGCAGCCTAAAAATGGTTATCTGGCTGCACACAAACATAGATCATAGGTTTTCTCTGCTGGCAGTCAGAAGAAAGTAAAAGAAGCTCAGGAGAAAACGGGGGCTCAGCTCCCTGAGGTGCAGAGCAGTGGCATTGGGGCTAGAGGGAGGTGCCAGGGGCCCCAGCTTTTCCCCGGTGCTAGATGCCCACACTGGGTTCGCTTTTCCTGCACAAGTGGTGCTGGAGTCCGAGGGAGCTGTGTTCTGCTCCCCTCCCAAAATTCCTCACAAGAAAGGGGAGGCTCCAGGTTTCCATTCCCATGCCATGTCAGGGAAGGAGCAGAAGCCCCCTCTCCCTGGCTGAATGTGCCAGGCATTGGTTTTTGGTGGGGACCACCATCGGATGGATCCTGCTAATGTTTTCTGTGTGTCCCTGCTGGACTGACGGGTGGGAAGAGGGAGAAGACACATCTAGGTTTTTGCTGGCGATTTAGACTCTGAAATTCTTGCCCCTTCAAGGCCTCTGTAGTTGCAGGCACATCCAAAAGCTCCCCCTGGAAGTTTAAGCTTACAGAGAATATATTGACGAGGCTGAAGCAGCAGTTGCAAAGGTGTTTGAAAGGCTTAAATTTTGTACCTGAATCCCCACTGCAGCGTTTAGCCCTAAATACCTCTTTTCCCAGGAATACCCTTTGTTCAGTAACAGAGCTTTCTGCTTTCCTGTCCCTTCTGATCTTGGTGATAATGTACCACATATGAAGTTTAAGAAGGATTATAATTTCTTTTTCAGGTATCCAGTGAACATTCCAGACTCAGCATTTTTTGGTTGGATTATACTGCTAGAAAAAAAGATCACCAAATAGAAAACCAGCCAAAACTAATACCTCTGCAAATGCCTCAGTGTCAGGAAGCAAATTTACGTAATTTTTAGGTCCCAATTGTTCTACGTGAGCCAATAATCAGAAATTAATAAACAGCTAACTCATTCCTAGCAGAGACTAAATGTGGATCTAAACAAGGAAACCTAAAACGAAATGTTGTCATGGTGATATACAGGAGACTAAGCAAGTAGTGCAAAGCTCCTCTTCCTAGGAGACCTGAGAGACTAGCTCAAATTTTTATCTGTCATGGTTAATTTATCATTTCACTGAAACAGTTGTCAACATGCAAAGTATGTAGAAGGCTTGTAACAAGTACCTTTTGTTTTTTGAGGGCACAACGGATTTTGTTTCCAAATCACAATTTCAGATTCAGCCTTACTTAAAGAGGAAAAAAAAATATTTGGGGGAATTTTTGCTATATTTAGCTTTTTACTATTTATAGGGGCAATTAAATATTGAGATTACTTCCTCTTGAGCATGTCATCATGAGGCCACATACTGTGGTGTGTTTGACATGCTGATTTCTCCAAGAAAGGAAGAAAGGAAAGTAGACCCTTGCAAAATTTATGCATGCACACTGTTAGATTAAAAAGCTGGTAGTCACAGAACAAAAAAGACTTATGTGTTGTCAGGCTTGGAGCTACTGCTTGTATGGAAGGGAAAATAAGGACTCACCATCAGCATGTGACTTAATACATGTCAGTTAATTAAGTATTGGTTTTAAAGTATTTTAAGACTTAAAAAACCCCCTTTATTTTCAGTGTTCCATGCACTAATTTCATTATTAAAGACAAGAAATTGGATTTCAGTGTTTGTTAGGTTAAGCTCTTGCTCTGGGTTCAAGCGTCTCTAAATTAGGAGCATATGACCACTAGCTGGTAAATCGTTGAGGTTCAATTACTTAGTAAGTTAATTTCCCATCTCAGTAAATTCAAGAAAATATGGCAAATGCCAGGCTAAGTGAAACATCTGGTTATTTACATCTGCATCTCTTAAGAAGCAATGACAAGAGTTCAGAAAAATGGCTACAAATTAGTTCTATTAAATTAACTGGCGGTACACAAAATACATTTAAATAAATGAGTCACACTATCTTGATTTATGGCTTCCTTTTAAACTTAGACAAACTTTGCATGCTACAAGACTAAAACTAAGGAAGACGTCACTGCTTTCATATAAATTGGGATGCCACAAGTAGTTCAGCACGACAGTAAGGACCTGGTTTGCTCACCCTTACAAACAGCCTAAAAAAAGCACAGTAATGACAGCAAAGTACAAACGCCGCTCCTGATTATTCTTTGCTCTCTTAAACCAGCAGGATGCTGCATGAAGGTGGGGAGCGTCAAGCCCAGGCATGTGGAGCACCCTCTGGGAGCTAAATTGAACAAAGTGGATCTGGGAACCTTGCTTTGCAAGAGATTCTCCACCTCTCCATAATTATCTCTGTGGGAGATGCCTGTGGCCGTTAGGCAGGCTGGAATCATGGGATGTGAGTGGTGAGTAGAAACAGGAAGGTCCTTAGAAGTTTCTGTTATGATACTCCACTTCAGAAATGTTGGTGTTAAACAAATATGTTAGAAGGAAAATGTCCACAGTCAGGCTATGCAGGAACTCCCCTGGTGTGGGGTTTAGGTGGCATTTCTGATAGAAGTGGAATGTATTTTTGTTGGCTTTTCTAGTATTTTATTTCTTACAGAAAGTTATTACAGTCGTGTTACCTGTGGCTTCCTATGTTTTTTTTTCTCTCTATTGAGCCTTTATTAGTTTTAGGGTTCATGAATTATTAAATGCATCTTTTATATAAATATAATTAAAAGGTATGACTGTATTTTTCCCAGTGGCAGTCATAGTTAACAACAACCTTTCTGTTTTATTTTGAAAGTTGCACAAATGCCTGGGGAAAAATAATAATTGCCTATTAATATCTCAGGAAGCCAAAATTCATGCTTGCATCAGAAGGAAGCTCTACAAACTGACCACCCCTGTAATGTACCATTTCATGGAGAATAGCTGAATATTTACCCCTTTTATGTAGAAGAATACTGGCATGTCGGCGTCCATTTCCATTCTCAACGTAGCATGAGTAATTCCCCAGGTCTGTCTCTTCCACAGAGTCAAGAATCAACGAGATGGAAACCTCCTGTTCCCCGAGATGTTCCTTAAGAACCCTGAGAAAAAAACAACCATCGCTGCTATTCTGCTTGTATCATAGCGGAGCATTAGATAATCACAACATAATAATGTTACTAACAATTCACAACTCTCTGGTTTCAAATTTGGCTATGGTTTGATGAAATCTTAATTGAATTATATCATGCCCTTTTCTTTCTCACTCCTAATGAGGATGCTTGGCTTTGTAAATGTTAATGAGAGCTTCAGTTAATTGTCTTCTTTAAACAAGATGATGTGCACACTGATAATATGTTATTGTACACTCTGATGGAGACCTTGATCGGTAGTATGTGAAGTCTTGAAATGTTAGAAGAGAGAAAAGTGAAAAGAGTTGTTTTGGGGTTTAGGGTCACACTAGGAGTCTGGGCCAAACACTATTAATGCACTTTCTGAGGCTGTCCAACTCGTCACTCAGAAACAGTGTGTTCACGTCAGGGCCTGAAATATTATTTCTTGAGTATATTATAAAATTTGACTGTATATTATAAATCAATAAAGAACTGGCATACCCAATGCCGCTCATCCATACAGACGATAAATAAAAGAAAAGACCTCCTGCATAAGACTCCACCTGTCTTCACATTGCTTTCTTTACCTCTTAGCATGCCCATCGTTGGTTTTAAAAACCGAGCAAAGCAAATGACAAACCGCTCTAGGCTGCCCCCTCACCTCACACCTGACAAAAGAAGTGGAAAGCAGCCTTCCTGCTCCTCCCTCCACAAAACAAGGAGGATTTTTATCAGCTTTTTTCTCAGCCTTCAGAATGCCAAGTCTCTAGCTTAATGGCTCAGGAAAAGCTTTAGATGTGAAATACAGCTGATCTGGCTGTCGTGCCATTTAGCTTATTGGTCTTGAGCTTTATAGAATAAACTTGAAGTACACTGGGGTGAAATATGCTTCCATTTGGCTATATCTGGAGACATGGAGATGACCTTGAATGTCTATGTGGCCTTCTTGATTTTGGTAAAGGAATTGTCTCTGTTTTTTCAGTTACACCGAAGAAGTCCGAGGTTAAGCTGAAAATGAGTGTGACTTCATGTCTTTTGATGAGATAGTAAACTCCTGTGTAAGAGGTGAAGTCTAAATAAGCTCATTTTGTTCTATTATAGACAATCACTGTAGATAACACATCTGTGATTATTTAGCTTCCTTTGTAACACACATTTAGATTTGCCTTCATTTCTGGGTTTATTCATGATATATAGGCAGAGTGATATACACACATGCAGAATTATAAATTAAAAAGGAATCTCTTCAGATCCATATGCTACTTCATCTTGGAAAGGTGTTGGTACACTATGTCAAGCATGTAATTCTCAACACAAAACTACTTTTTTCTTAATTTCCAAATAATGCAGCACTTTTAGGAGCAGTAAAAGTACATGATGCAGATAGCCAGATCCTCTCTAAAACAAGTGTTTCAGCAGATATAAGCATCCCACATAACAGGATGCTTGGCTCTCACAGGCCATATAACATCCCAGGGAACTCAGTGTCTTCCTTGAAGAAAAGAAATCGAAACATTTCAAAAAAGAAGCCAGACTTCAGAATTTATTTGAGGCTTCGTGCTTTAAAAAACTTCTTTTGAGCTGTTTTCCTTGATGTATTTCTTTTTCTTTGTTTCATCTCAGTAACTGTCTTAATGGTTCTTATTGTAGATTGCCAAAGTTTGAAAAAGTCACTATGCAAATTCCAGTTGGTTACACTATGGTTCTCGTTGAGCAGCTATTCTGCTTTTGCAGCTTTCTAACATGAGATCTGGCAGAGGCGTGCATTTTTCTGTTCTCTACTGGTGGAGTTGGAAAGGTAAAGAATGGATCTTGCAAAAAGAAGGATCAGACCCAAAGTGTTCCTGAGTTTGTCTGTGATAACAAGTATTACATGAACTATCAAAAAAAGATACTGACTAAAGAAACATAATACTTTTTCTTTTACCTGATGTCACTTTCCCAGACTCGGCTATCATCCAAATCTTCAATAAACTTCTCCCCTTTCATCCAGTAGATTAAAGGACTGACATCTCCACTATATCCAAAGAAAGCTCGGCATGTTAGATTAGCAGAACCACCTGTTACAAAGAGTGTAAGAAAATACTTTATTTCAAAATTTGTAAGAAACTTGTCATTTTTGAATCAGTTGCTTTTGTTGATTAAAAAAAATTATATCTATAGAGACCCCCAGTTTCCAGCTGCTGTTGAAAACATCCAAAAGTAGCTACTTGTCTTCCCACTTGACAATATATTTTCAGAAAATAAATACAATAAAAATTAAATTAAATGTTACATAAGAACAGGATTCAACTTTGTGTTGTTTCACCAAGTTTTCTATGTTTGGTAAGGAAGCTAAAGACTCTGCTTTTTCCAAAAGAGCTAACTTAACCAAAGATTTCCATGTTTTCTCTGAAAACAGATAAAGGTTAGGCAAAATAGATGTGCAATCACATCTGTGTTAGTTCAGCTTTGCAGTGGTTTCTGCAAAATGCTTGATAGGTTCCTGGAGGGTACCATTGCCAAGGGACAGCCAATAG
>RSEF01000001.1:140744241-140762684 GCA_003993805.1 Himantopus leucocephalus
TACAGGGATTGAAACGATACTTTGCACGCGTTTTGTATGTTGGTAAGATTGGATAAAACTAACTAGAGGACAGACTTATAGTCAAAGATCTCCAAATCACTGCTGTAAAGATGTTTGTCTCAACATGCACCAACCCTTCTAAACTGCAATATGCATTTCTTCAGTGGATAATTACACAGTGATTTAAGGAGTGTTTTCTCCCCCCTGAGGAGAGTATTTTCATGGAGTTTATATTACTGCTGAGACCAAACTCATATTTTATTTACAGTTTCAATTTTTGATCTTAGGATTTCAAAGCTTACTGACCACAGCTCCTGGGGAAATAAAATAAAATAAAATAAAATGCATTGTTACCACTACTTCATTCTGTACTGAGATGTTATGAGAATTCCATCTGGGTTCAATGAATTTCCTTAGAAATACACTTCTTTGGGTCAGGACCTCGCCCTTCTCAAACATATGACATTAATATTTGAAAATTCTATTTACTTTTTAGTATAGAAACAAATGCAAAATGCTGTATAACAAGAAGATGAGAAATATTAAATTAAGGTCTTATTTATCTGAAATGATTTGTGTCTTTCTGTAACAGCATCTGACTCCCCTATCTGGCTTGCACTCTCACATCCACACCATAAAAAGGGCAGAATCAAGTGTTTGTAATCAAAATGTGGAACACGCAGGCAAGTACCATTTATGTTGTTTTCACAAGCTGTTTCGGAACTAAGTTGCTTTTAGTCATGTCATGAACCTTTGGTTGATGCCACACTCTTTGCCAACAATGCCTGCTAAAGAGACAGGAGTAGCCCAGAATTTGAAACTAGGGTGGAGAGGAAGGTCTCATTAGTAATCAAAAGGTATGAAATCAAATCTCTGACTAATGTGACATTTTGATAATCTCAACTCATTTAGAGCATAGCTGCCAAATGGAAGTTGAAGATCCTCAGTGAGAGGGCAAAAACTCTCTAAAGGCAACCACAGGTCCTGTTTCCACATCCCAGGGAGCAATGGTCAGGAGACCTCCCTGGAAAGCACCTCCTCAATCTCTACACAGCTCAAGAAGTGCTGTTTGGAAGCACTGGTGAGAACGATTTTTGCAGTCTTGAAGCCATTTGCAAGGACTGAGGTGAGCGTTGGGACACCACTTAGTGTGGGTCAAGTATGTGAAAACCTGTAATGTAACATGACAAACTTCCTGGTTGTGCCCAGGACATCTTAACAGATGTAAACCCAGTTTCTTACAGCAGTTACATAGCAGATATGAACTAACTTTTTGTTTTGTTTTGTTTTGCATCATAATTATGATACACGAGCATGTGAAAAATGAAAATACAAAACCTTAAAGGATTATGAATATCTTGGCCACAGTCATACAACCTAGCAAATGTTCAGGGCTGTGAAATGCCTAGTAACCACAGTATTGATGGACTCTGATCACTCTCAAAACGGGAGAAGGTGCCTGCACATCTAAAGCAAAAGCAGGCTCCTGTGATAATTGGATAACCCCTATGGCATTATCTACCAGTGTTAGAGGGAGGACTGCTATCTAATACATCACTGTCACTTCTTGGGCTTTTTTTGGAGCTTTCCCACCAAGTCAAGGTCTGGTTGAAACTTTTTAGCTTTTAAGAGCTGGCAAGATCACAGCTAGAGGGACTGTAGCTTCTGGCCATCTTATCCAAGAATCACAGAGATTAGGCACCACAGGTGCAGAACCATCAAAGCTCTCCTGGCTCCTGCAGCTAACAGGCACCTGCTGAGAGCTGATTTTTGCACTGTGCAGGCCTTTGAGCCTTTTACAGCTGAATATTAACGTGCATAGGTTTGTTTTTTTAAAAATAAACACCTTTTGTTAAGGGCAAAAAATGTCAGAAAAAAAGAGTTTGTAAGATTAAGGCTGTTTTCCTCATTAAATTCTTAAAGAAATTTCCCCCCTAAATAAAGTATGTAATCATATCTTTAAACAGAGAATCCAAAGTTTCCATTCAACGTGAAATATTTACACATGAGAAATAAATTAGGAAAGATGTAATGCCTCTTAGTAGTACTGTGTCGATTACAGTCGCAGAGCAAAGGCCATTAGCGTGCTGGGTGTTCAGCTATAAATTACCTATAGTGTCTACCTTGACCAATCTTCACAATAAGCCAATGGGAAGTTCATTAGCAGGTCATCAAGAAAGATTCAGTGACCAGCTAATGGCCAACTGTGACCATTAATGAGGAGGTCTGTTACTCACAGCTCTTTGCAGAGGGCAGTGGAGCTTGCTTGGTGGAGCAGAGATGCTCACAGCTGCAGGCACATGTAAGTAATGGGCAAAGGCTGACTGAAGGGCAACATTATGAGTGGACAGAGTGTTTTGGGAGTGCATCTCGATGTCTGCTCCAGAGCTGCCCTCATATGAGCGTATGCTGTAGGATGGGCTGTATTTTTCCCTAGAAGTGCACCTTTGAAGTGAGCAGAGGATGCCTAGTTTGGCAGAGAGCAGCTGCTCTGAGTGGACAGTCTGTTTTTAAGAAGTCTGCAGATTTTTAGAAAGCATGCAAAATTTAAGTAAATACATACAAGAGCTGCTTTGCTTCATGTTTAAGCTGAAGAATAAAACAGCATGTCAGCCAGTTAATAGAAATCACTCACAGTTAACTCTACACAACTATATCTCTCCATGTGTTTTCTGTGCCAAGAAAAACTATAGCAGTGATATGAAAACTCTAGAAGTTGTATGAATGGGTATGTAATTCTTTCTATGCCCTTAATTTAAATTTTCCTGTAAATGCTGGATTATTACAGTTTTATAGTCTATCTTTGAAGGAATTTAAATACATGTTTTAAATTAACTACATGTTTTAAATTAAATTACTAGGGAAATCCATCTCTCTCTCTGTCCCCTTTGCTGTGAGATGTTGTAAATTCTTGAGAATGTTCTGTCTCAAGTTATGTCCTGGGTAAACTGCTTTTTTTATGGACCCTGGAAAAGTCCAAAGGCATGGGATAATTCTAATCTAATTAAGTGAAACTGATATTGTTGGTGTTTTTATTAACACCTCCCCACCAAAAAAAACCCAAACAAAAAACCCCCAAAACAACCTCAAGAAAGGATAAAAAGAAAAGTGACGCTTTTGACTTCTCTGTATAATTATCAGTTTTTACTGTGAAATAATGCAATAAAGACATGTAAAAGAACACCTAAAAATAAGCTTCAACTGTATATTCCTCCATCACCCTTATTTCTGAAGTTGAAATACTCTTCCTGTATTGAGCTGATTTTTGTAAAAATTGGACTATATAGCACCACATATTGCTGCTGCTTGCTGTGATAAAGTTGCACTGTCAACTCTAGCCAACTGGGTTCAAGTTAAATTAATCAAAAGCTCTTTGCCATCTAAACTGAGAACAATTTTTGTTACACAGTATGCTTTCAACTAGAGCAGAATGCAAGGAAGGACCACAACAAAGTGTACTTCCTTGAAATCAGCAAATCCTTTCAGCAGAGCAACACACTGTTTTTGTGTCCATTTTCTCTAATTGGCAACATTTGGGGCACTTTGCAAACTACTGCTATGGGAACCTATGTCCAGGAGAGGGCACTGTCTAACTTCAAAACATTTAAAAAAAAAAAAAAAAAAAAAAAANAAAAAAAAAAAAGCAAATTCCTAGTATCTAAGCTCTAATTAAAAACATCAGCCTGCTAAGAACCTGCTAGTTGTAATTAGCAAATAGTGAATGTTTTGTGGTTAGCGAAATGTCATCTTGTATGGGCAGTCTAAATTACACTTGCACCATTAGTCATGCAAGTTACCATACACTGTGATGGCACCCACTCTAGCCTTTGATTTGACAGATTCTTCAGTGAAGGACAACCATTTTTGCTGGAAGCAATGATAATTATCAGACATCTTCTGCAAGTGCTTTTTAGAAGAATCCTCAAAGACGTATTATGGAAGCGAAGCACTTGAGACCCATGCTCATCATCTAGTAATATTGAGGGCCAAAAGAGTGAAAATGTTAAGTGTACTGAATATGGAACTTTCTTTTACTGTACAATGTAAACCATTTATAAAACTTATGCACAGACAATACCTACACACTTATAAGTATGCAATTTATTTGTAATGTTAACACTTCAAAATGAAATTATAAAAGCCCAAGGCAGAAGGAATCAAAATCTTTCACACATGAACTAAATACCATTTTTTTCCATTTGTGAATTAGAGAAAAATCACTGACAAAATGTCAGTCTTCCAAGTGGAGGGGTGTAAAAGCTGTTAACATCCTAGGTATGACAGGTAGGTGGCAATTCCTCACAAAGTCAATGACCCACTTGTTTTGCCAATGTCATCTGCCAAGCCCAGCAGACAGGTAGGTAGAAGCTGCTCACATTTTCAGAGAAGTCTTATCTCCTAAAACAGTTCAACAGTTCTTGAAAACCTTCTTGTAAACGTGATTAAGGAAAGAAAAAAAAGGAAAATAAGGTACCTATAGTTTTGAGCCATGACCCTTGGTCATATGATCATATTCTCAGAATCTATAACTCTTCCCTTAGAGCAGGATGAACCACAGACATTCCTCTGTATTCCTTCCTTGCCTATGCAAAACATCACCTATGGCTATGCTGCCCTCCAGTTTACATACATATTTTCACATCTTGGTATCTTGTAGTCTCTTACCGGATTGTAACTGTCTTGCTGCATGTTTCATATAGCAGGTTAGGCCAAATTAAAAAAATAAAAAATAAACATGCTGTTTTCTGAAATGTAACTGCAAGCTGGGCACTGCTAAATTCTAGTCTCATTACTGAGTGGTATGTTGTGAAGTCTTTGGCAAGCCATCAGGTCTTGCATCCATACAATTGTGAAATTACAATGTAATTTCCCTCTACTTTGAATTCAGTGGATGTAGGTTTGAAAGGGCTGGGTATTATCATCCCGCTAAATATTATCATGCAAGCATCATACAAAGTGGCTGAATGTGATTACACAGCTATATCTCTTCATTAATAGACCTGTCCATATCTTGCTATGCTGTGGAGCAGAATGTTGATTGCACGGGACTCTGAATTACATATCGAATAAGTTCTTCAGGCCATAAATGTGTAAATTTAGAGTACACACAGCCATTCCTCCACAAAAAAAAAAAGACATCAGCTGAAGTTTTGCAACAAGATCACAGAGTTATTGTAGCTTTTGAACTTTCACTGAGGTTGTAGATATCACTATTTATTGGAGAGGTTAAAAAATCACTTCCTTGAACTTGTGATATTTTTTAATTGGAAAAAACAGCCTAATTCTCGTTCATTAGGGTTTTCTTTGGTTTTTTTTTTTTTTTTTTTTAACTTAGACACTAGCCATCATTCACCATAGGGCTAAAGTCGCTTGCCTGCTTATAGTCATTCATGGCCATATGAAAAGCCCTTTACCCTCCAAGGCTTCCAGCTGCTGAATTGCAGTCCAACAGCAGGACACATAATGGAGGTATCTGTATGTTGCTGCTTGCATGTTCCCTGCCATCAGCCCTGAGATACTTGAGTCTGCAACACTTATTAAGGTGCTATACTGAAACATGCATGGTAAGATCTAAGATTAACCTAAGAATATTAACATTTTTCGGTAGACCGCTTCATAGCTTGCGAAGGAAAAGAAACCCAAATCCTTTCAGCTTTGAATGGGCTCTTTAGCAGCAGGGTTGTCAGAGAGAGAGTCAATGAAGACAGCAACCACCGCAGCAAACTGCAGAAAAAGAAGTGATGTATGGGACTTTGGGCTCGAAATGCCCAGAACATCTCTCAGGTACGTATATTGTTAAACTAACCTTCATTTCACAAGAGGTAACAAAACCCCTGAACCAATAATCTTGATTTTCCTAACAGCAGGCCTCTCCTCTTGATAGATGGTAATGTCAGGCTGATAAATTAGTTGTTCAGCAAGTATTTTTCATTCCTTCCTCTTAAGAAGTAGAGGCTGGAGTGTGAGACAGCAACTATCACAAGCATAAAGCAAGAGTTGCTAAAAAAAAGGAAAGTTACTGCAATTGTTTTACAAGCTTGACTTAACTTCTACTCTAGAAGCTTGTATTTTCTTATGGATTTTTTTAGACAAATGCATTTCTCAAACACATTATTCCTGTGCCCTCTCTGTCAGATCAAAACATAATTTCTGTTTTAAAAGTTTAGCTGTTTTAGATACAAGTCACAAGAAAATATCCTAGGTAACATAATATCTCCAATGGGAAAAAAAAAAAAAAAANTGGCTCTAAATGTCAAACTTCACATGTTTTTTAGCTCTTATAGACTTATGACTTGGGAGCTTTAAATCTGTCCACACCATGCCTAGCTTAATATTGTTCAGTGTTTTGTTTCTGGATTCTTTTTCAAACATACTGCCTTTGACTATGGTCCTGTGGCTTTTGCATTTTAATGATGCTACATGGTAAGGAAAGAAGCTTAACTAGCAGCCTGAAGTTCCCTTTGCATAAAGGAGTCCCATAACGGCTCCCATAAGGAGTCCCATATGGAAGACCATGTTCCTTATGGTCTCTCTCTGTGCCTCAAAAGCGAGGCAGGTAGGTTGTGCACCCAGGGATGCCACTGCCCTTCCGCAAACTCTGACCCCCAGAACTGCTTCTTGCGGCTTTAGCTTTGTGAAGTCCTGGTCTGGGTCACATTTTGGGAAACTCCTAGAAAAGCAGGAGGGGTTACCCACTTATCTTTTTACATTTCAGGGNGTGAAGTCCTGCTCTGGGTCACATTTTGGGAAACTCCTAGAAAAGCAGGAGGGGTTACCCACTTATCTTTTTACATTTCAGGGAGGTTACATTAGGAAAAAAAATTAAAATAGTTCAATGTGTGTCTCTCTTGTAAATAATATTTATTGATAAGAAATATATTAAGAATAGTAACCTCCTGGAGTTCTGCAGATGACCCTGGGCCCCAAGCAACCACAAAGGTGGAATAATGTCTTTATTAGTTAAGTAAGACAGTTTCAAGCCATTACAGTTCCCACAACACTTTCCTCTTTCCCGTACAAAATCCAGAGACAAAGCAGCAGCAGACTGAAAGTGGGACTTAGGCGGCTCCTCTGAATTAGAACACAGCTCTTGCTAAACTTGTTTTGCTAAGGATATGTAATGTAATGATAAATCCAGTGCACCCATGCCTACGATGACAATAATTTTCTAATATAGTACACTTGCAATAGCACAGCTCCCTTGTCACTTTGCTTTCTTTTACCTACGCAAGCTATAGAAATAACTGACCTTTTATTTATTTATTTATTTTAACCTAAAGAGTATTGGTCCAGCTGATGAAAACGTTCAAATCTCTTGCCATGGAGGTTTTGTTATAAATCCTGTTTTTTTTTTCTTTCTGAACAAAATATAGTGGGTTTGCTTTGGTCTCTTGTGGGTGCTAATCCACGTCAAAAATCTCTGCACACGAATCATGGCAACCTGCTGCAGCCCTGGTGCCTTCTCCCAGCCTCCCTCTCAGGTGCACTGCACAATGCTTTCGGTACAGGGGAAATGCAGACTATGTCCTGGATTCTAGATAATGACAAATAACACACTTCTTTTTTTTCCAAAATAGGTTAACTCTGGGGAGCCGTAGAAAACAACTTACTGTGTCAGATCACACTTAAATGACAATATCATTAATCCGAAGGAACAGATTTGGCAATTCAGTTTACATACAAATTATTGGCTATTCAACCTCTTGTGGTTTTTTCAGCCCCTAACCGTTCAGCCAGTTGATTTCTTCAGACGTAGCACTTAATGAACAGTGTTAGGAACTGTGTTTTACTATAATGTCTCATAATACCTGCTCTGTAACTGCTTTGGGAAGAGGGATTGTAGTGATTGGGCAATCATTAGGTAATTTGAGTACATATGGCAAATTCTCAGCTTTGCAGTCACACATATATATTAAATAATAAGTTGTGGGTTTATTTTCCATTGTTCAGCCTGACCGCTCTTTTCTTCCCTTTGCTCTTTCTTCATAAACAAACCTACCACAGATTGAGTAGGTTGCAGGGAATTATTCAGGCAAGGAAGTATTCTGAAAAGTAGAGATGGGCTGCATATGGAATATTTTTTATAAAAGTAGAGCTTCTGGAGAGTAGCACACACAGTGCCATCTACACCTGCTAGGTAGGTATTAAGGAAATTGAGCCTCAAATTAACAAACAACAAATAATTAAACACTATATCTTCCTCTGGTGATCTTTATTCTTCAGCACATACTGGAAACATTAGCAGTTCCAAGATTTTCATGAACTAACCAGTTCTGGCAGATCCTACCATATGATGGAAAATGTCATTTGGAAAAGACCCTGGCTAGATTGTCAAGCATGTGGATGGGGAAAACTACCATTCCCATGAGGCAATGTGGCATAACAGGATAAATACAACTGAAATAAAACACATGCATTACGCGAATGAAAATATTTCAACTTGGTTCAAAAAGATGTGAAACCACTTCTCTGTTCAAATTTTCACCAGGAAAGCCATTAAGCACCACTGAAAATTAGAGCCCTGATGAACTGAACCTGTTGATTACTGATAAAATGCATAAATTAAATCAACATCAACTTTCCCTTTTACTGCAATAAAGCCTCTGAGGGTAGGAAGGTATTTCATGCTTATTCATGCTAGGGTTTTCTACATAAAAAAAATAATGAAAAAGGATAAGTATAGTTTAGATGTGCTTCTGCTTTAAATCATGGTGTCCCCACCTTATGTCAGGAAAAAATTGCAATGGACAGAGAACATACTAATTCTCAGCTTATGTCAGAAATAGCTGATGTTTGACATTTAATTATCCCATGGACTAATATCTGTTTATATAATTGAAAAGTCCTAACACATCAAGTATTTTTATTGCATAAACATGCGAATGCATGCTATTTCTAACAGCACTGGATTTTCCATTTTTATACCGCAGTCATTACACCATGTAGTCTTTCTATTTCTCTTGCATGTGTGAGTTAGTCCTCTGTTTTCCAAAGAATGCCCAGAAGCAAAATCTATGAAAACAAACCCCCTCATTCACAAAGTTGCCAATGGAGAAACTTGATGGCTAGTCCATGACAAATATGCTATACTCTTGGACCATACACATGCTGGAATCTATGGCTATTGATCAGCTTCCTTTCCACACCAAAGGCAGACAGGCTTTTTCTCTACATACCTCTACGTAACTGCATATTGATAGACAGCGCTTACTGTCGGCAGCTGCACCAATGCCACCAATGGAATAAAAAGAATCCAGCTAGCACAGTGCTACTTTAATTTAAAGGAAAAAAGTATAGAAATGGGGGCAAGCTTGAATTCTTGATGTTGGACCCTGCTTTCCGGCCTGCAGGCATACAAGTGGAGTAGAGGACCTGTGTTATAACCAGAATTCCCGCAGGAAAAAAGATGGGTCTGGCCAAAGGCAGGATTCCTGCCGCGCACTCTTGGGCCACGTAGCACCTTCTACCGCCGGGTCCTCAGTCTTCGTGAGCTTCTGCTCCACAGCAGGGCCTGCCCACTGCTCCCAGCCCCAGAAACCTGCCTTCTCTCATTCTGATTTTGGGATGGGTGAAGTCCTTTGATCTCCATCCCCCTCTACAGATAGTAGCTGTTCTTGCACCACATGGCTAAGAGTGGGAGCGTTGCTCTTGTACTCCTAAATTATACCTGCTCGAGAGCTTTACACTGGCTTTACACTGGCTACCCCTCTTTAACAGGAGAATGTCCTAGCTGGGCTGCAAGTACAATGGGAAGAAGCAGAGCCTGATGTCTGTGTTTGAAGTAGTTGCAGTCCTGAGTATCATAAAATGTGATCCTCCAAAACAACTTCCTGCTCAAGAACAATTAATCATCAAATTATTTTGGTTTCTTGCACATATCTGTCAAGAGGAGATGCTCTTGAGTACTGGAAAGTCTGGACAACAGCAGGACTTAAATGATTTATCTTCTTGCAGCAGCCATGTGGGCCTCATTTCTCTAGTCCACCTTCATCCTCCTTTAGTTGTAGTTTCCATAGTTGAACTGTACAGGGTTGTGCCAGCAAAACTCCTGAGACATTTAGGGCTCCTGTATCTGAAGCCAAATACCCGAGGTCAGCAAGCTGGATATCAATCCTCGTTACTAGCATAATTGTGAATTCCCTGATCAATTTACACAACCTACCCTCCTCCTGCTGCACGCCCACCAATACTGTAATTTTTGTTTTAATTTTCTAAGTGCTGTGAGAGACACGGGAGTTGTGACATTTCTTAAAAGCAGAAGAAAGTGAAGGAAAATTTTGCCTTGTTTCATTCAAGCCCCGGGAACGCAGAACATTGTCTACAATGTTGTTTGTGGTTTTTAACAGTTTTTGTAGGTCTCAAGGCAAGGACTAAAAGCAGAGTTTGAGTGACAATAGAAATATGAAGTATGACAGCTGCTGGTTACAGGAACAGGCAAATATTCATTATGCAATATTTATGATACAAACTGTGCAAGGAGGGAGGTGGCGGGCTGGTGTCTGTGACAGCCCAGCTCTCGGCAGAGGTGCGGGGTGCCACCCTGAGCAGCACCCACACTGCTCACCCAGTCCTCTGCCCCTCCAGAGTTGAGACTGCCACTCACCCTAAGGTGCCTGATGGCTTTTTAATATGGACACCTGCCCACGAGGGACCAGGGTAAGTTTGCAAAACCCCCTTTCACTTGTGTCTTGGAGCTAGAATTTTAATCCAGGTCTAGTGAAGAAGAAGAAGGTGTGTTAACCCTTACACTCCCTAGCCCATCATCATCAGACCTAGAGAATACCATTGCAGCTATAGGCTTTGATTTTTACTGATGCAGTGATTTGTAAGTGCTGTTAAAACTACTGGGTAATAAAACAATGATGGATTTTCAGAAAGTGCTTCGTACAGTGTTTACTTTCATTCCTTTGGCATCTAAATGACATCCCTTTAAAAATGTATTATAATTGCAGACATATGAAAATGAGTATTATTTATAAAACAGTCCAAAATTAATGGCCTTAGGCATTAGTTATTGCATGATCACATATCCAGCCAGTTTCCTGAATGTATGGTGTACACTCTCAATGGAGTTTAAATCTGTACTTATCATAAATGGAGTCATATGGATTAGCTGAAGTGAGAACAGTGGGGGGAAAAACACTTTAAAATCCTCCTTCTTTCACAAAAGATATTTTTTTGAATGTTAATTTGGGATCATTAATCTTCAAACACAAAAAGTGGGAAAGAATAAAACAGCCACCCATACTGAATCAGAGCAAAGATCCATATCCCAGCATCCTGTACCTGACAGCATTCAACAGCAGGAGGGCAAACGCCTAGATACGAGAGTCATGGTCCCTGAAAACAGCCTTAATTTTATGATGAAAATGTTGACAAACTTTAAACTACAGCAATGCCAATAATAAAAAGCGAGATCATATGGCTGTCCTCTGTAGGCAATTAATCTGTCCGTTCTAACAGGACGCACACATAAACCAGGACTAGTGATCAGCTTCATTAGCACTAGGAGACGAGAAGAAATAGCCTTCTGATAGAAGTTCAACAATGTGCTTTTCAACAAAAGCATGTGCACTTATCTGAGAGGTTAAAAGACGGAATTTTATTGGTATGATAAAAAGCAGCTATGTGAGCTTATGCAGTTGAATGCTTTGCCCCCAACTTGTTAACTTTTATTTTCTCCAGGTTTCAGGATAATCAGAGATAGTTAGGACTAAAGTTTGGTAAGAGTTTTTTGGTTGGGATTTTTTTTTTTTCATTCATTAGATTTTGGATGACAAATATATTAGACTTTATTTTACATACAAAATTCTCCTAAAATGCTTTGTAGTGTGACATGATAAAGTTCAAGTGTTAAATTTGAGAGGCATGAAAAAAATAGGGGAAAATAATAAAAGGCAGAGGGAAAAGGAAAATTTTTTCTGCTCTAGGTGGTCATTTGAAGATGAAGTGAGGATTTTTTCAAGACTGTGATGGCAGATAGTGTTTCCTTGGTGTCCAAGGCAGGTAATAGGATGACACGGGGTGGCTGGTCCTGTAACTTTTCTATTTCCTCTGAGTCAGTCTATAAAGCTAATACCTGTCCTGGTGAGTGTAAGAGAAAAGCTAACTCGATGGGAACCGAGGTAGGATTTTAAGTGTCCTGTTGAATTTTATCTCCTTGTACTACAATAAAGGATTCTTGTACAAGCTATTTCCATCTTTAATGTTTAGGTCAGTATGGTGTGGAAGGAATAGCAGGGAAGCAGAAAAAGATTGTTGCTCTTGAGGTTAGGACATGCCCTCTTCAAGTGTGTGCATATGGGAAGCTGGAAGATGGTAATGAGAAGATACGCTCTTAGAGGTGGGCTGCTGGCATACATCCAGTGACACCACAGTAGCCGAAAAGCGGGTTCCAGTAAAAGGCTGAGATGAAAGCGGAGGATATTGCTTTTCCTCATCAAAACAAAAGCCCACAACACTCCTGTTGCCTCATGTTTCCACAGTCACCTTTTCTCATCCCATCCCCTCCTCATCATCCTGAGAGTTCTCATGCAATTGTCAGCACCTCCCTACCTGGAGATAAATCCAGGACTGGACTTCCAGCACCCAGACCAGATGAGAGGCAGCCTGAACCCTGTTAACACAGAGATACACCTTACACGTCTGTCTTCACAGATAAAGTTNTCATCAAATATTACAAAATTACTTTGTCTGAGGAGTGATCAGGAAGAAAAAAAAAACAACAACAAAATAAAGCAAAACACTGCAAAAGAGATGTGGGAGAACTGGCTGATAGCAGCTACTTTCCTTCACCCATGAGAAAGATACTTCTGCTGTAGGTTTAAGAGTGGCATTACAAATAAGACCTAGCTAAAAGAAGCAGTTTGCCATCCCGAATAAAATGAATCATTCCTAATATGATTAGCACATGTTACATATTAGAATGAAACTGAAATGTAAGCTTGAAAAGAGCATTTGTCGAAAAGGCAGAAGAAAAAGGTTGACATGACATTTTCTGCATAAATGAAGACTTTGAAGGAAAAAAATCTGCTTTTTATGTTCATTTTAGAGATATTTCTATTAAATAGGTATTCGTTACTCAAATGTCACTTTTATGAATAAAAACTTATCTTGGTGACATGGGAGATATTGCAGGTGAGCTGTTGTTTGTAGAAAGAGCTGCAAACCCCCAGATTTTCACTAAGAAAGACAAAAAATGCAGAGCTATTAGCTCACCTTTTCACTAAGTGGGAACATGAAAAGCTCCGATAGATTATTTAAAATTACCAAGGCAAATTGTTAGATTGGTTAGACAGGAACAAAACCATATCTCCCGTAGAATTTTTACAGTTTTATTTATGAACTGGCCATAAAGGAATGATTCATAGACCGGACACACTGGGTTCAATAGAATTAAGTTTCCATAGTTTGAACAGTGGGATGGAAAAGCAGAAGTTTCTAGGAGACAGGTTTTCTGATAAAAAAGACTTGCCATTCTGTTTTCTTGCTTCTTTTTTTTTTTTTTTTTTTNTTTTTTTTTTTTTTTTCTGTCTGTTAGTTTAATAATTTTAATAGAATAACACCTCAGAACTGTTAATCCAGGATAGTCCCAAGAGCAAGACTGGCCTCTTAAGACAAGATGCTGGGATCTCTCCCAGGACTTGCAGGCTCTGAATTCAAGTGCTGCAGGAGGAGGCTTGGACACCCTGTTGGACCTTGTCCCACCTATGTTCTGAGAGTTTTAAAACTCTGTTAAGAAGAGTGACTTGGTTGGGGCTGGGGATCCCAAGGCTTTACAGTTAGCAAGCTTCACATCAATGATCTTGGAAACTCTTCCATGTCTTTCTGCCTGGAAACCTGGACCTTGGAAGTCCAGCTCGAGCTTCTCGAAGCTGTAGCTTCTAGGCTGCCTCCCTGTTGACCATCTCAAGACCAGGGATGCAGCAAGATCACTCTCATACCAGTCACATTGCACAGTGAGTCTGCTTCTGAGATGACAATTGTAGCCCACAGGAAACTCAGACTTTCAGCTTTACTGATCAGGTGTGAAAGGTCCCACATGCCTGATGATATTCAAGACCAGGGCATTGTAAGTTTGAGGATCTCCACTGACTTGCCCCACATCTACGATGTTTGATTTGCCAAAATGCTGTGAAGCCCATTTGTTCTTGGTAAGACTATCTTTTATCAAAAATTTCTGACCTTGACATTTAGATGCAGTTCCAGCATTGCTACATGTGTTCTGTATGATTTGGGGATAGTTACTGACACTTTCTATTCTAATTTACCTGACATCAGTTCTCACAGAAATTTGTCCTCCCATCCTCTGTTTTGTTTAATGAAACTGCAAGGGCAGAAAGTCAATGAGATTCCACAATCAAAACTCCCCAGCATCAGCCGAATGAATGAGTAGGGCTGGGTACATTACATCATAGTGAAACAATATGAAGATACAATAGCTAAAGTCCTGAAAGCAATATAGCTGTAAAAAGCTGTACTAAGTCATCCATACTGCTTCTGTACCAGAGTTTACTCATTCTGAACCACATCAGTGATATAACTGTAGGATGCGTTGCCTACTGGGGTTGTTTAGCCTGGAGAAAAGGAGGCTGAGGGGAGACCTTATCACTCTCTGTAACTACCTGAAAGGAGGCTGTAGCGAGGTGGGGGTCGGTCTCTTTTTCCCAAGCAACAAGCCAAGGACAAGAGGAAACGGCCACAAGTTGCACGAGGGGAGGTTTAGATTGGATACTAGGAAAAGTTGCTTCACTGAAAGGGTTGTTAAGCACTGGAAGAGGCTGCCCAGGGAAGTGGTTGGGCCACCATCCCTGGAGGCATTCAGAAGATGTGTAGATGTGGTGCTGAGGGACATGGTTTAGTGATGGCCTTGGCAGTGTTAGGTTAACAGTTGGACTTGATGATCTTAACGGTCTTTTCCAGCCTAAATGATTCTATGATTCTATGTTTCTATGATTCTATACTGTGTATCTATCATTACTGTTTCTTCTGTACAAACCATACTAAAATTGCGATGGATCCTCCTTCTGGTGGAGGTCAGTAAATGTCACTGTGATAGCAAGTATTGCTAGTTACATTTGTGATTGTTCATTTCTTCATTCACTGTTTCTTCATCTGTTCCTCAAAGAGGTTACTTTTTTTGGCAGGCTATGTAAAGAAGTGTGAAGAAAGGGGAAGATTTATTAATGCATTTATATAAAGGGTGTCAAGTTTAATTCAGTATATTCTGTAGGGTAAAATTACTTGCAATTTATTAGGAAAAGAATAAATAAAGCTTGAATGGCTAGACACTGGAAAGGGCTCTAAACAAATTGCCAGTGAAACCTTAGCAAAAAGCACCCTTGTTATCACTCCAGTCTAGGCTACACTTCTGCAATGAGGAAACTGCTTAACACTCTGTAAGCTAGGAGATGACTCATATGCTTCAAATTAAGCATTTACATAACTGTTTAAAGGCTGGGGGCGTTGGATCATAAGCTTCATGGGGGAAGAGAATAATTTCTCTCATGCTCCACACACCTAAAACTTCATTCCTTTTCTAGAAATCTTCCTGTTTCTAGCAGGAATATCTTTGCAATATCTATTATAGCATCCCGGATGTCTTTTTACTTCCTTTTCTTTTCACTATTGGCTTGTAGCAAACATAGTGCTTTCTGGATGCTTTTGGACTAGAAAGAAAGGAACAGGTAAAATGAAAAAAGGCTAAGTAGTAAAGATAAAAATCAGGGAAAACAATTTGTAATTTAATTCATTGTATTAGAGAAGGAATTATATGTGGAAGAAAAATGTGTGCTGCTAACTACTCTGTTAATCTTATATTGAAACTCCATGTCATTAACCTACAATCAAGATGAAAAATCTAGCTGCATATGATATAGAAATAGGTATATGTTCTTACATGGGTGTCCATGTGCTATTTAATGGTCCGGGTACTATTATTTCAACAGATTTCAAGTTTCTTCTGTCAACATGTGTATAAGTATTATAATACACCCTGAAAGCATTATTACTGTTGTGAGTGGTATTATGATAGGGATGAATTTGGAGCCTAACAATTTAATCTGATGGGGTTTTACTGGTTAGAGACAGTGGTTGCTAGAAGATGCAGATGTAAAGAAATTGAAACATTCATCACAAATTTAGAACAAACATTTGTCCTGTCCACCTCTAATTAAAATCATTCTCACTTCCATGCTATATAGCCAGTGTGTGCCCCATATATTAATTCATAGAATCATAGAAAGATAGAATCATATAATAGTTTGAGTTGGAAAGGACCTCCCAAGATCACCTAGTCCAACCTCTGCAATGAGCAGGGGAGTTTCATATTTTTTCCTGTTTTTCCTTTTTTCATATTTCTGCAATCCAGTGGAAAAACTTGGGACTTCAAGTTACATAACTTTTACCTGTTTCTTTTCACAAAATGATTCGTTTCACCTCTACTTTTATGGATAGCATTTTGTATTTCTACACTGCCTTCATGTTGACCATCTAAGGTATTCTACAGTGCTCTTAAATAGCACAACTTTTCTGATACAAATGGCTGGCTTTATGGTTTCTGCCCAGTAGAACATAATTAATACACATTTATGATTGCTAGCATGATGAGAAACCAATTGCTGAAGTACTTCCCAGGCTGACAGCAAAACTCCCATCCTAGTCTGGGATTTCACCTACTGTCTTCACAGCACCGCAGCATTTTGCACAGTAATATGCCATCTGTTGATGGCTGGCAAAACAACCCTCATCATTACCACTGCCCAGCTCAACAGCTGTAGCAGTGTAATGAAATATAAAGCCATTTAAGGCTCCTATTGCTGTGAGATAAATGCATGAGGACAGTCCATATTACTCCTTCCATGCAAAAGTGTATCATCTTGTAGCCTTTTATTATGGGTGAACAGCAGGCAAATGGAATTTGGGTGTTTATGTGGACTAAAAAGAAGGGGTTTAGTCAATCTTTCATGCATGGGTCACTGAACAATTTTCACTGGTCACAACAGTTACTGATGTGCTGCTTGTATTTCTGGCTCACGTTATCAAGGAGAGCCCTGTCGAACACTACCTGTCTTCCACCCCTAAATGTGTTTTTGATGACTACACAGAAAAAGACTGTGTTGAACTGGGGAGAGGAATATGAGAGTAGCTCTACTGAGAGCCAAGATGAAAGGTTAAATCTCAGTCAGCTGGAGAAAGTGACGAATTGTGAGGAAAGAAAAATATAATTAACCCATACCTTGCAAGAAATGGTTTTATTTCTGGTATTAGGGGATGATGAACACATACTAGTAGTCCAAAAGTAGTCAGGGAAACTCAGTGGCTGCAGCAAAGAACTTTCAGACCACTGGGTCCACGTTCTTAGCGCAGGATATAGTTTTCATACTTCTAGCCTACTTAGTAGATATTAAACTGATGTTTTACTGGAGCTTAGCCAAAAGACCGTCAAGAAAGTTGCGTAATTATGTGAGAGATTTGGACTGAAGCCAAGATAAATGTTTTTGGATTAAATCCTATATAATTAGTTTTTATTCACTATAATGATTTAAAATTCTCTGGAATGTGTACCTTTTCTTGGTAGATTTAAATATATTCCCTTAGGGAGAATATTGGAGGGAATATTTGCCCTCATGAAGTAAATACTTATTCTCATTCTATTCTCAGCTGCCTGATAACACAGTTGTGGTAATGGTTCCTTTGCCAGCTTTGCCGGTAATCTCCATGGTTTTCTTGGATTCAAGCTATATCTTCTTGGGGAGGCATGGGTAATAATTCAGTTTAAATATGAATTCTTTCTGCCTCTTCTTCTGAATTCACAGAGAACATAAGGTTTCTACATGTTAAAGATGCAGTAAGAAAATCCTTTGTTTATTATTGCATAAAAAGGAGGGCTATTCAGAGACTATAACATCATTGGAATTGACCTATTTAGTCATGCTTCCTAACTAATTCTTATCCTCCTAAGAAAAACATCTTAAGTTAATTAAAAGGTTCATGTATATAAATTGCCTGGAACTATTCAAGAACAATGATAAAAATAAAAAGAAATCTGTAATTCTGTTGGTAGAGAGGGGAACTTCTTTACAGATGGGAGGGATTGGAGTTGGTAGAAGGAAGAAATACTTGCTAGTCATGTAAGGTAAGACTACAAGCTTGTTCAGAAACAGAGGCAGGCAAGGTCTGTCCAGATGCTGAGCAGGGTGCATTAGCTCTCATGCCGAATTGTGACAGTTCCAGTTGCTCAAGAGACGGCAAAAACAAAATTCCCAGTAAAAGACCATGTAGACTATGACTAGGCCTCCTTTCTCAGATGTACACAAAGCTTTTATATCATTCACTTTGCCTTGAGTAAGGCAATGTTTTTTTCAGTGAATATCTAGTTTTAGAAAACAAAGGATGAAAGATCATAAAATCATAGAATGGTTTAGGTTGGAAGGGACCTTGAG
>RSEF01000001.1:140792502-140804007 GCA_003993805.1 Himantopus leucocephalus
ACTGACCAAAACTGGTCCTGTTTTACCTCAAACCAGGACACTCAGTCAATTAATGATATTTACAATCCCAGTTCTGCAAAGGGTCTAGTTATTTAGCTTTTTTTTTTCCTTTTACATGCCAGAAAGAGAAGTGTGAATACATGTTTAATGATGCACTTCTTGGATGTTTTCAGCAGTGAGATGCATCATTGACTAACCTTGCTCTTGAATAAATTAAGACAAACAGTTGAGGTTTGGTGCAGGTATTTTTAAGCTTAGTACTATTAAATATTACATTCTTCTCATTAAATTATGAGGTATATTTTAAATATTGATGTATTAACTTCAGCCTTTATTGCGTGCTTGTCAAATGTACTGTAAAACCTATACAGATGTAATGAAAAGATCTTTGACCCATAGGGCAGTCCAAATATTGACCCAATTGCTTTAAAGCCCCAATTCAAAACAGACACAAAAGAACTCTCTTAAATAACACAGCCAAAATCCCCAGCAGCTGGAAAAACGCCATATCATATGTCATTTGGATGAGGGCAATGGGATTGCCACAGAATTTACAAACATGCTGAAGCCAAGCCTAATCCTACAGAATCCTACCTACAGCCCTCAGGCTCCACTTCACACATTCACTCTGTGGTCTGTGTTGGGTTTTCAGACCCAAAGAAACTCATGATCACCTCAGGATGCAAGGGGGGAAAGGACCTTCCAGGCCAGAAAAATCCTCTCCTCTTTTATCATAAGGAACCACTTAATGCAGTCTCATGAGACAGCTCCAGCTCAAGATACAGGCTCTTGTAGAAAGCTCATATTCTGTGGCTGAGCAACAGCGTATTAGCACCAGTTCCGTCAGCAATGTTCACACATAAAAGAGCAGGCCTGTTCCTGTAAGAGGAGAAACTATCCCTGCCTCTTCCCTTGGAAACTGCAAAACTGTCGTTACTAAAAAGCTGTACAGATTGAGTCTCTCTGCCTTTAGATATCCTCAGCCTGTCAGTCAGAGCTGAGGGAAATAGCTGTCTGTAGGTACTTCTGCACCACTGTGGTCTCATCAACCCACCTTTTCCCAAATACACATAAAAGCCTGAGGTATGAATCGTGCAAGCTGGCCTCTGAAGCAGGGACTCCTTCTTGCTAAACCATTCGGTCGGGCTGTGCTACTGCACTACTGGCATCTGGCAGAGCAGGGAAGCTTCAGCCACACATCCCTTCCTATGGGGTAAGTATCACCCCAGCACTTGCAGTAGTTTCCCAACATAAGCTTCCTTTGGACAAATGGGACCATCACCTGTCTACAATAACATTTCTGCAGAAGGCATCAGCAATCACTGTTGACTCCCCAGGACTGGACGCTTATGTTTAGTTTCATGACACAGACTGTTAGCTGATCTCTTTTCATGGTGCTGTGGATGAGACTGGGTCTGCAGTCTGTATGTTTTCGGCATGCTGCCATGTCAGTGTGGTAACCTAGCTTTAAAAATAGAGGAATAAATCAGTATGTGCTAGTAAGATGAAGACAACAGCATATTATACCATCCTCAGACTTTTAAAATCCTAAATGGCTCCACCATAAAAGCAATTAGGTGCTTTCCTCCTTTTACTCCTTTTCTTCAGCAGTGTCAGAACTGCATTGAGTCAGTGGCGACGTGTCTTCTCCTAGCATCCATTTGATTGTGTAACATAACTTCCAGATAAAGGATGCAAGAATAATAATGCACAAACTTTCTGGCAATACATATTTCTTCTCCTACTCTGCCTATGCATCCGCTGATATATTTACTCATAGACAGAAATCACAGTCTCTCTCTGGCTTTGCTAGCTAGGCTAAACACACCAAATGCTTCCAGCCTCTTCTAATCTCCTGAGAAATGCTTTTTATTATCAGTTCTTTTTATTCTAGTAGAATTTCTCTTCACCTGGTTGAGTTTTGATTTATCTTTCTTCAACGCTCATGACCAGAATAAGAAAAAGTGAAAGAAATGGCATTCCTTTTTTAAAAAAAAAAAAAAAGTAGTGATGAATTGAGATATGTTTTAGTCAGGTCATAAAAATACATCAATGCAATGAATACTGTCTGGTTTTGCTATAGTTAAGAAACATTACAGAAACAATAAGATATGTAACAGACACTAGCTTGTCACATTAATTAATTTTTCTTTTTTAAAACCCATGTTGAGAATCATTCAAGTAATAATATGAAATCAGACAGCACTCCGCATACAAATGAAGCAAATATTCCAGAACCTTCAGCAACAGAAGAATTTCATACTAAAAAATACAGTTAAAATCAGAAAGCTGTCCTGCCATCTGTTTAAAACAAAAAGTTTTAAATTTCCTTGCTGTTATCACAAAATAGCAAAATGCTATGTATGACTATTTTGGGGGATTATCTTTACTGATGACAGCAAAATATACTTAAATATGCAAATACACAGTAAGCATGTCAAACTGCAGGATACCACATTATTATTACCAAATTGTAAGATGAGAGCTTAAATTAACTTGCTTAACAGACCTTCATTGCAGCTATAACCATACCAGGATGGGCAGCGAAGGTGAACCTAGCACATAAAAACCGAAGGGAAACGGCACGTGGTCAGAAAAACCTGTACGCATTTTCATCATAGGCTACTATTTAATCTGCTGATAAAGTCATTCAAACAGAGAGGTCTGATGAACCACTTTTTAATATGGCTCTTGTTAACGTCCAAAAGCAGTTGTGCTGGACCTGGATACCCAGCAGGACACATCAAAGCCAGTCCAAACATAATTAAATGGTCAAATCACACAGAGGTAAGAAGAAACGGCAAGGCACATGGATACTTATTTTGCACTGAAGGAGACTTGAGCAATTAGTTTACTGTTTGTCTTGCCTGTAAGTTGTTAGATGGCCACTCTACTGCAAAGCAGGTTTCTGGGGGCTCTTTGCCTCTTCAGCTTGCCTTCTTTCCAAG
The DNA here is from genome assembly GCA_003993805.1 of Himantopus leucocephalus. NCBI lineage: Eukaryota > Metazoa > Chordata > Aves > Charadriiformes > Recurvirostridae > Himantopus > Himantopus leucocephalus. The sequence continues at coordinate 140,795,451 of RSEF01000001.1, forward strand.
TTCTGTTCCTGCTCTTAGTAACAAACGCCGAGAGGATGGCCCCGCTAAGCCTGGCTGCCACTGATATCTCATATCTCAACAATGGCCACCCTTACAGTCTTCCACATGTGGCGTAATGTAAGTGGCATGAACCTACAGACCTAGCATGATTTATTAGGAGCACATGGCTCCTGCAAGCATGAAATTTGCTACTAACTTATCAGAAAGCTACAGGGGACAACAAGTGAAGAGTCCAGACATATATAGATCTTCTTGGTAAGAATGACTTTGGCAGCCTTTTTGACCCACCATCTTTTCGGCTCCAGCATTATCCAGGCTCACCAATTAGGCTGCAAACCCTGAGATGATTGCTGGTTCATGGAGACCTGCAAGATGAGGTCGGTGACACTGATGGAGGGCTGCACTGAACATGCATCTCTACCAGGAACTTTGAGCTGACTGCACAAAGAGCAATCTGTCTGTCAATCTGTCTGACTGTCCAGATACACTTGCTAGACACCAGACACTACATATTGTTTTCCTTTCTCTGCAAAAGAGAAGAAACAGAAAAGGAAGGGAACAAGAAAACAATGCAAAAAGCAGCTCAACGAGCCAACAAGTTAGAGAAAGCTGCAGAGCTACAACCACCAGTTATCTTAGCTACATAAAAATTTAACACAAGGGGAGTGTTCTTTTATTTTGGGTTTTTTCCTCCCACTGATTCATGTAATTTTTATATAACTTTACTAATAAGGCAACAGCAACCAAAGGAGCCAGATTCCTAATTTAAAAGACATACCATTATCCAGGCAGTAACTTACTGCTTTGCACAGTGTCTGGCAAACAGGACAGTCAAATGGCTAGAAAGATGGCTGCGACCCATGCCTTGTCTCCATACCCGTTTGTATTCAGCTCCCAGGAAAACGCATCTGACCAAGGATGCTGACATGCAGTTCTCCCTCAGTTCATCACTTTGTTTAGCAATGCCTATCCTTCCATACTCAGAAAATAAAAGGCCCTGGTTATGACAAAAGCAATTGCTTAAAAAATAATAGCTAGGGGAAAAAAAGAGAAAGCAATCACATACAGGACATGTAGCGTCCTGATATTATTTCTTCACGTAGTTCCACTGAAATCACAGGACCACTTTACACAAAGAGAAGGAAATTAAGAGAATTTCCTATATAACCTCCTTTTTTAATATACCTGTAATTTCACAATAAACATGAACGCAACCATTCTCTGCAAAAGCAGAGAGTGGCATTTCCTTCCTGGTCTCTGCATTATCAGCACCCCAATAGAAATATATTTACTTTCTCTAAATAGACTCTGCTAGGATGGTGTTTAGAAACAAGCTTCACCTAGTTGTCATGAATTATTAACCAGAAAAAAACCCTCTTGTTGCCCTTTACGGAGGCTTGATTTGCAAGTTTAAAAATCAAACTGACACTTGCATCTCTTGTACAAATACCCAACCTTTTAAAAAATGCTCTGAGCATTATTCATGAAAAAAATGTATTTATATGAGAACAATTCTATAAATAGCTATTCTTCACAGAACTGCTTCAAGACATTGTTTTTACAGACAACAGTAGGAAACTGAAGGAGGTCTTAGTGCCAAACATATTAAAAAGTGAAATAAACTCTCCAATCAACTCTGGGTTTCCATTTATTATTACAAAGTTTGCCGTTATTTTTCGGCTTATACAATTAGTTTATGCAAGGAAAGGAACAAACCAGAAGACTGCATTGTGTTCTGGCATAGCTACTGATTTGGTGTAAATCAGTCATAGCCTTCAACTTCTGCGGGAATTCACTTTGCTTCTTAGGGCAGTAATTTAACAATTCTGGACTGTCAACAGGTGAACCCACTATTAACCACCACCTTGTACAAGCAAAGTAAGACAAAATTTTTATTATAACTCCATGATATGATTTCCAAATACACTGACTCAAAACTGTGCTCTATCTCCTCTAAAAAGCAAACACAGGAAGATAAATATGATCTAATGTTAACAGCAAATTGCCTGTACAGTCTGCACCTTTAATGGTTGCTACCTTCTCAAGCAATTTTTGCAATGGTATCTAAACATAAAATCAACAGGAACTCCTGAAAAACAGCTACTCAACTGGCTAACCAGGTTTCCATAGCCAGAATACTACAAGTACGTGTTTCATCATTTTGGCATATTCTCCAACACAAGGCCAAAGCTCAAGCACTACCAAGTTCTAACACCATTTTCAACAGGGAACCACTACAAGCACTTACTTCATAAGTACTTGAAAAATCATCTGTAAAAAAAGAGGAGGAACACATTCAGCTTCTAGTTTTGATATGCTATTTTGCTGTAACAACTGCAACAATAATTTGCTACTACATGTCTGATAAGCTGTACGTAACAAGCTGCACCCAATTGCTCAGGGTACTGATACTCTTTCACCCCGATGCAGCTCCAGAGTCTCCAACAGCTGGAAACATGACAGTTCTGATTTCATGGGGTGACACGGATGTGAAAGCGGAGTAACACAGCGATGAATCAGGCCACGAGCTTTCCCAACAGCTCCCCAGCCATAAGAGTGATCTAAGCATACCGGAATGTTTTTTAAAGAAAGTAAGTGTCCAGCAAGGATTACTAAGAACTTAGTGACGTGGCCCATCAGGCACAGCCAGGGATCACGCAGCAGTTCAGGAGGAAGAATTCAAAGGGAGCTCTGGCCTTTGGGAATTCTGAGTCTGCCATGCACCACAGCCAAAATCCTCAACGTATGGAAGGCAAGACAGAGAAACCACAAGCCAACTATGAACAACAACAGCATCCCACATTGATCCTTGCCTGTAAACCAGAACAATTATACACCTCACTGGCCATCAGATCATTAAGATGGCTGGAAATTCCAAGTCTTCCATTCATCTCTCCAAGTTTTGTGCAGAAAGGATGAGCCACAGGCCTGTTGTATTTGCTCCCCAGAGGAACAGAGGAACATAAGCTGATGTAATGCTTGTCTGCTGTGCCAGGACTGGCATGCAAGGCCTCCTGACTCCTGCCCATCAAACCACAGTAAACAGAAAGAACCACTCTGGAGCAGGAACCTTTTCTCTTACCTTATTTTGATCTGTCCAGTAAAAGAAAAATCCCTGTGGATCTGTTCTGAGAATGATTGGAGTCACAACAGTGGAGTCCTGGAAGAGAAAAAAGGACAAACAAAAAACGCGTGTCAGCACACAGAACACATAATTACACAGTAGCTGCTTTTCCACCCTTATTAATGAATTGCAGCATCCAGAAGTTACCCTGAAGGTATCACGAGCAAGATGTCACTAAAAGAATTTAGTATCACCTGCCTAATCTCCATTTTTCAGACATAATGTATTTCCATTACTGAGAAGACAGCACTAAATAACTCCAGACTTGTCAACACATGGAGTTACTCCAGAAAAGCTGGATGTAGGTGAAGTTAAACAGACATAACACACTAACTGTCAAACTAGAGCCCACATAGTAAAGTATTACAGTTATCAGAAGTCCACTGCTCACCTTGACACAAATTAACCTTCAGATATAGACAAGAGCTGACTGCCTATAAGCTTTACTTTAACATACAAAGATTGAATTTTCCTAGAAAACCTGGAATTTTATACACTACATTAAGACTTTTGCCAATTACTTTCCATTAGTATTTTTCTATTTTTTCTACAATCCAACTATGAAGATTTTAGTAATGGGAGTATATAGATTCCACCCTACCTCCAAATCAGTTGAAAATTTGTCTACTCTGGTAACATCCATAGCTCAGGTCATTTAAAACCAAGCACATATATAAGTACAGCAGCCTGGTTTCCTACATATTCATGTAGTCTAACGACAGCAGGTACCTGACTCAGGAGATACAAGCTCTAACCGAAGCCTTTCCTGCAGGTGGGAATTCATTACATCTCTCTCCCATCGGGATTCCCTGGTGCTTAACAATAACTGACATCAGTGCAGTCCTAATAGGATTCCCCCTCTCCTCTACTATTTTTCATGACATCTGTAAAAATGCTGTTGTTTTGAGACCTCTATCTGTTTGCCAAACTCAATTTACAAGTTATGGAGAGAACACAGAAAGGAGGAAGACAGGCAGACAGAAAAAATGCCTAAGCCTTATCTCCACAGGAACCCAGGCTAAACACACAATCCCTCCTCAAAAAGGATGTATATTTCTGTTAAATTGTTACAGGTATTTTACAGTTTTAGCCTTCGCCTATTTCCAAAGCAGCAGTATGTGAGGTCAGTTTACATTCCTTTAAGGGAAAAAACTGGGATCTGCTAGGTTCAAATTTAAATCAAACATTTAACTGTGTTTTTTCTAAGTGCATAAAGTTGATGGAAGTGACATTATCATAAATAAACAAACACTAACTTATGCAAGTGCCATTTCCAAGGCAAGAAGATAACACTTGTCTATATTATGTCACCAGTACAGTCCTTTGTGACAGAGTACCGAAATCCCAGCAATGGGCATTTGTGAAACAGGGAAGTTGAATTACTCCCAGGTTACAGCTGGAAAAAATGAGACCCAAAGAAGCTAAGTGACAGGCCCAGCACCAGTCACAAGCATGCAAGGGAACAAGAAGAAGAATAAAATGGAGTCATGCATGAAGCGTGTTTTTATCTCAGTACAAAAGAAATACAAATAGAAGAGCAAGGCCTACACTAAGAAGAAATACAAGATCAAACCTTTTATTGAGCGTAAAAGTCCTCTTGATAACTGGAAGACCCGGGCTGTGGATTAGCTACACCACAGGTACACTGACACTCAAATGGGTGCCAAGTGAGCTTTTGGAGGCTGGGAACAAGTACGGCCTGTACCAATGCCAGGTGGTGCTACGGGAATGTCCCAGCTGGGATCCGAGCTAGTCCACAAAGCACCACTGACCCTTCTTTTCCTCATTACAAGAAAACAGCATTGTACGCACTCTCCCTAAGAGAATGGACATCCAGAATTTGTATCATCTATTTTTTTAATCTGTTTCTCCATAGTTCCTAGTTATCTTGTACACCTGAGAGTCAGGTACTGTTTGAGTATAACAGGCAAATTTATTTTTAAAAAAATGCCAAGTCCTGAAAAGATGTTGACTAGTTGTCTACATCCATAAGCTTCTACAAAAGTGTTCTCAAACCTCTGCCTCTCAAAAACACCCCTGCGATAGAGATATAACTCTCCTTTTTTAGCCTATTTCATTATTTTCCATGCAGCCTGTCTGTACATAGGCAAAATGAGGACAGAAAAAGACTTAAGTGTCCTGCCTTCCGAGGAGATATACACAGCTTCGGGGGGGGAAGAGAAGGAAGTGATGGGAAATAGACAGGCATGAAGTGATTATGTCTAGGATTAATCAATTTTGCTGGTTAATCACTTCAAATCAGTTGCTTCAACCCAAAAGCTGTTTGGATTTGTCTATGCTGATGACATACAGCTGTCAAAGTAACACTTTTGTAGATGTAAGCTGTAAAGTGTTGACTATAATCAGACTCAAAAAAGTGGAAAATGGGGGGGAAGAGCCTTCAATATCTATTAGGTGACATAAAGGAAATCTCATCACGTCAGGGATAATGATGAGTCTTAATTTAAGGTCCTCTATGCTCCAGGAAGTTGTTTGGTTGATGTTGTTTTGTTTTAAATCATAAAAAGGCAATTGTGCATTATGCATCTTTTCCAAATTAACTACACTACTCTGACATTAAGCATAACACAATTAACATGCTGATGAACATGAGAACCCCACGCTGTCATGCTTGTATACAAACACAGGATCTGAGACGAACTTTGTACACCTGTCTCGGGAACTCTTCCACACAGTTAACAGCAGCAATAAAAGCCATGTGCACAATGTTTTATGTATTCTACAAGATAGCTATAACTCTTATAAGTCCCTGCCACCAAAAGCCACACTCCTCAGTTCTGGGCACCGTGAAATGGAAATAAACTCCTCTGGTCAGCTCTGCAAGTCCTGCTCCACACTCCGCATCAATGCGGAGTCCTTTGTTACGTGGAACAGGTCTGTTGCTTTCATACTGCTCTGCAATCAGTGCCTGCAAAGGCAAGCAACAATTGAAGAGATAGATGAAAAACCCTTTATACTGTATACATTCAAGAGCAGCAGCAGTTCAAGGCTCCAAAATAGAAACTTGTTTCAAATGACAATTGTCTGGTACATTTATTTACAAAAACTATTGTACTATATGGGAATAACTGGTTTATTACCCAACCTACAGTCATTCAGGAGAGTATCCTGAAGCCCATTAATTCAATTTCCTCACCTATATCATAAGTCTCCAGATTTACCAATCGTACACAACTCTGATGAAGAGGGTGGCAGACAGGACACAATAAAGGGGGAAAAACAAAACAAAACAAAACCCCACAAACACAACTTGAAGGACAGACAAATAGGGAGCAGACCTTCATTTCTTCCCTAACACACTCAGATCCAGAATGTGAGAATAAAACGGGGTAGGTGGGAAGGTCAGTGTTGTCCATCTCTAAAGCTGATGGTTTTGGAAATTAACATGTATTTAGGTGTCTAGTAGGGGCATAGCTCTTCCAATCCTCTGGATGTCAACAAAGCAAGCAGCCCTTTGGGTAGGAGCACCAGATTCTTGGGACACTTTCAAGTATATAAGCAAAGAAGCAGGAGGAGGTGACCAAGGCAAAAATCAGATGGGATCAGAAAGGGGAGAGGACGAAGAGAAAGGCAGAGTTCCCAGTCAATGATGCAAATATTTGTGGGTTATCAGGCTTTTTAAACGCCACCCGTGGGTGCTTGTGCCAAGCAGTGGCTTTGTTTCTGACAGTTTGCTATTGCAAATTCCTTGAATAGAAAGACTTGGAACGGCCCTAACCTGGCAGTCCCCATGTGCTGCATACCGCACCAGTCTAAACTTAAGTGGATAATTTTTTTAAAGGGCTTTTCATTTCACCTTTAAAAGCCCCCCACCTTTTTATTTGTTGACTTAGGGCCAATTCTCTACTTTCTTCCAATTTCACAGCCTCAAATGAGTAATGTGGTTCTTCTACACTTATTCCATTAAGTTGCCTCCTAATTGGCTGTACAACCTCAGACCCTGCATTAGCAATATTCTTTATTTTCTACTTTTAAACAAAAAGATTTTGAATTTATGCCCACAAAGTGCCACAGAGAACTCTGGGATCCTTACCAACCAGGCACAGCAGAACACAGGCATAAAAGATCAATGGACAAATCCATATTTAAGTGCCTGCCAGGTAACCGTTTCAAGGTCTGATTTTAAGTGTGGGTCCCCTAGACTACATCTAACATCAGTGAGCCAACACCTCCATTTTAATATTACTGACCAATAAAGACTCTCATACAAAGCCAAATAGTGAAGAGCATGGAAACCTTGGTTTAGTTCCTTTCTAACTATATGCCCATGCTTCCTAGTCCTCAGAGCACCCCTACAACTGGCTGTGCATCCAGCCGTGAGGGACGGAGCCTTCTACCCTACTCCGCAACCGTCACTGCTAAGACCTCAAGAGTCACGAGGCGAGAAAGAACAGCTACATAAGGGTGCACCGCTCTGCCACCTATGTCCTGGGCTTTGGCCCTTGTTCCCAGAGCTCTCTGTACTTTATTCATTATGTATTAAGGGAAGGGTGTAACACTATTACCGTTGTGTTTTGTGCCAAGCACAGTTCAGTGTTAAAATGATCAGAGAATGTCACAGGCTGGCACTAGTGTGCCTGCGATGCAAGTATCAGGTCAATCCTGCATAAATGAGAAGTTCCTAAAGGATCTTAAAAGTACCTACAGGGGAATGAAAATCTACATGTACCTTGTCAACTAGCAAGACCACAAGTCAGATGAGTATGTGTTTTAATAAATCATATATAGATAATGATGACGTTTCTTAGAAACAGTTGCAGTCAAAATTCACATCAACAGATTTTAAGAAGAAAAGCAGACCAGCCTTTATCTTCAGCTCTTACAACAGATGGGGCTCACAGCACTGCCTTATTAAGCCAGACCGTTGTTTCCTGGTTTTGCCTCTGATTTTTAGAGACATCGAACATTCCCAAATATAACCTGAAAACTTTTACACACATCATTATTTCATTCGCTTGAACCTTCTCCTGGAAAATTTCTGCCAAACCTTCCAAACACAAAGCTAAGAAATACAGGTTGTTTCTAGCAGAGGCAAAATATTCTGCAACTTTTCTTTCACTTTGGTGAAACAGCTTGAACTCTGCTTGAGCAAGGGTGTAAGGCTGCAGCAAAGGTGTGGGGAAGAGTCCCTGCAAAGATTTTTCTTGCCACCCTCACAAGCCAGGGGGATTACAGGCTTGGAGGAGTGGAGGAAGAGCGAAGGAGAAGGGATAGCAAAACCACAGTTTACACATGGTCAGCAGATACATCAGCTGTTAAATTCCATAATACACGGGGTGTACCCAGACTGGAACTAAGCACGATTACCCAAATAATTAGCACTATGCATTTCTTTAGGCTGACAGCTGAACTATGAGTGAGAGGAAAAAATTCACAGAATGGTCAGGGTTGGAAGGGACCTCTGGAGATCAT
>RSEF01000001.1:140821310-140838919 GCA_003993805.1 Himantopus leucocephalus
CTGTGATCATCTGTAGCCTCATAGCACAGCTCTTCCCACTGGGAAAAGCATGACTTCACAGCACTGAAACAAAAACCATCGGTTTCAGACACCCAAGACCACTCAGTTTGCAGTTTTCTGTCTGTGCTTGCAACTGCTTTTAAAAATCTTAGGCTGAGTTATTGATACACTTAGACTGCTATTGATATATTGCAAAAACCATTAAGACTACCCATTTCCGTGCATCTTAACTTCAAACTAGAATACAATTCCGTTAAATACATGCTCCTATATGATTGTTACCTTGCTGCAGGGTGGAATCCTTTGAGAAACAGGGAAGAATGCAAGAGCAATAAAGTGAATTACTCCTACGAAGGAACAATAACAGTGCAGTGCACCTACTTGCTCAGGAAGCATCAAACAATACAAATTAAAGTGAGGTTGTTTTCAACGATTTTGTTTCTCAAATATGTTATATATTTAACCACACAAATACACATGTTGTGCTATATGAGCTAAACTAAAATAACTAAAAATACAAAATAAGGTTGAAATTGTTCTCAAAATCACCAGAAAGAAGAACAGGGGAGTTATGAAGAAACTTCAACCAAATATTTATCCAGAAAATATCGTGAAATACTGTCNAATAAGGTTGAAATTGTTCTCAAAATCACCAGAAAGAAGAACAGAGGAGTTATGAAGTAACTTCAACCAAATATTTATCCAGAAAAGATCGTGAAATACTGAGTTGATTGATGATTCAGTACAATGGATAAGGATTAACAAGACGACATCTTTTCAGTTAAAGTTCAGTAGTTTATTTCTCTGACAATAGGAAAAAAGCCTTTGTTTCTCTGACAACAGAAAAACACATTTGTATTTACTGGAAGAGGTAAAGAAATTATCTTTTGGTCGAACATGCAGCAAAACACCAGGAACCAAATATTCTCCAGAATGTTCAGTTGTTGCAATAAAGCAAAAATTAGCCTCTGAGAAAAAATAAAACAAAACCCACAAACAAAACAAAAATCAGAAAGAAAAAAAAAAGAGAGGAATAACTATTATGTACCAACACACAGAAGAACAGAGCAGCTATCCTGAAGATGGAAAGTACGTGAATGTATCTGGTCATGATCACAGATTTCCTTTAATTGAAGATCTCTAGGGAATGGCAAAAAGCAGAAGTTGGCTGATGAAATAAAGTCATCTTCAGCAGGAGGCCTATATAAAGCATAAAACAGCCTTTATACTATTGAAAATTAAGTATGACTAATGATAGCAATGAAAGATTTCCTCTGTCTACTTTTTGCTGTTCTGATCATGAAATTTGCTTCCTACTTTGTATTAAACAATCTGATTTTGGCAACAGATAGACGTCTCTAAATGTCATTCCTGTAGGTATTTATCGTAAGTGCCTCTCAAAACTAAGATGGGCATCATAAACTGTCCTTAAGTGTTAACTCAGATACGTGCTCAAAATTTGTATATGCAATTCTAACCACCCAATATCCAACTTTCTATCATTGTCAAGTGATGCTTATTTTAAGGTACAGGCCTTTATTTTACAGCGCAGAATAAATCCTTCATTTTAATTGAGTTCATCAGGAGTTAAGGGTTTCCTCACAAATTCAAAGATGAAGCACATGTCGCATAGGAATTTAGTTACACATCCTTGCACAACAGTCCCCAGCATGCTACGCAGCTACACAAACTCCTCCGGCACCGCGTGCTTCACACCTTGTAAGAGTCTCACTGCCCACTTTCAAGAGCACTTCAACATGTTTTTGCTGGAGTGTTTTTGTCACACGGTATGGACGAGCAGCAGGAGAATCTAAATACATTCTCTGCCATCAAGATCATTTCACACGCACACACTCGCACACAGAGAAAAGGAATGAAAAGGGGATATCTCTTGATTTTATCTGCTGAACATTTCTTGAAAACCATCAGAAGATTTGTGTCCTTCTGTTGTTTGGTCTTTTTCCCTAGTCTCTTGCTGATTCTAAAACTGTGTACGTATTTGCTTTAATTCTTAGGAATAGACAGTCATCCTCTTGTTTCTCATTCTCAACTGCTGATAAAGGTTTTCCACAGTGGGGAGTTGTAGGTGCTTTTTTCTTTTTTTAGACAGAGTACTTTGAAAATATGCCCTTTGCCTAGTAAGGCCTTTTGGCTCTGAAGCCACAGAATTGGACATGAGGTTGTCAAATGCTATAAAATAAACATTACTGCAAATGTGCCAGCTCACAGAGTAGGGAACCTGCCAGAAAACTACTTCCTAATCCTTTTGGAAGGATTCTCAAACTAAATATTCCTGGCCACTGAGTTTGCAGAAGGGAAAAAAGTGGCTCTAATCTTCCACTCTAAATCATTAGGTAAATGAAGTTCAGGTTTTCTTGGGAAGGAATTAAAAAACGCTCTCAAAACTGTAAATGGAATATCCTCAGAACGTATTTTTGAAACACCTCCAGCAGTCTCATTTCAGGTGGTTAAAGCCACTGAAGTTAAGTAACAGGCCCACAATAAGTGTAATTGTTCATACCTTGGATTAAAAAAGGTGAAATATTCAATGTGTTTGTCAAATGAATGGGAGTCTATTTTCTCACTCTTTTCTGTATGAAGGAGCATGTTGTCACTATGCAAAGAAAAGGGAATCCTGCAAAAATCAACAAAAAAAAATTGTAATCTTAAGCTGCTGATGCTGGAAAAACTTCAATGGAAACTTATTTTTAGTATGCCTCTAAATTTTATAAAATTGACAGAAAATTGAGAAGAAGTGTTTATCCCAGCAAAGCATGTAACATCACACATCCAGGATTCTTTTGCTACAACAGAGTACTTGCATGAAAAGAAACCAATATCTTCATATCTGGTTAGGAGAAAAATATTATTAAAAATCTGTTTTTCCCTAACAAATATGCAGATCCTTTGGACCAAAACTAGCTAGAAATTCAAACTCTAAGTCAAGAAGTCAACAGATATATTAAAATCAAGTTCTCAAACCATACTTTTTATGGACAAGGAATTTTGGAGAAGAAAGGCTACAGTTTGAAATAGAACTGCATTTCTTCTCCCCCCACCCCATCTTGTCAGATTTTCTTCTATTTCTATAAAGCATTAGAAATAGTTCTCAGGAAGATTGAGAATTTATAACAATGATCTTATTTTACGTTTACTTGGAGGATTCCTTTATACCTTACTGAGTAATAATCTTGAACACGACATGTGAATTTAGAAAATACCAAGGTCAAAATATTCTAGAAGTCTAAAAATCTGTAAACAAAAAAATGCATCTCCTCTTATTCTTCATTGTTTCCCTTCATTTATCAAATTTACTCCTGGAATTTTATGCCAAAACTTTTTACTATCTTAAATTTGAATAGTATCACTAAAATCCTTTGTTCAGCATCTTAGAAATGAAAACTCATCTCGAGCTAGCCGAATTAACTGGCTTATGTCAAAAATGGCAACAAATATAAAGAAAAACACTGGAGTATCCTTATTTTCCATCAAGGAATACTAAATGAGAAAGACAAAGAAACTAAACAAAAATTAAAATTGGCAACAGTTAAGGCCTGGCATTTAAAAACCCCAATGTGATAACTCCACCATAGTATGAGAAATATTATTTCTGCAGTCATCTGAAAATAAGTTACGGAAGACAGAAAGAGCCATTTTTAATGAGACGAAGTATTCACAGATACTGGGTAACAAAACCGTTTGTTGTTTCTGATAACGGACTGGTCCAGACACCAGCCCTCTAATCAGGTGTTACGGCACTTCCCAGCTTCAAGGCTGGATTTCACAGAGGGAACTGGTTCGACAGTACCAACTGGGGGCCATATAAGCCTGCACTTACACTGCCTTGTGACAAGTATACAGAGAGGCTGGACAAGAGAAGCATAGGAGGGATCTTCTATTCCTGAAATAATGCTACTCCCTCACACTTGAAAAGCGCATGCCCTAAAGAAATTTTATGACTACACATATAGCACATATAGGAGAGATGCAAGATAAACTAGGGCAAGGTAGAAGCGTACTAAGTATTAGTACTAATGATGACCATCGGTCTGCACACCTTCAACATATTTTCTGTAGGTATCATGATAAAGTCTGTTTGAGGGGCAAACACAAAGGGAATAATGAAGTCAGCAGTTACAGTAATACTTAAGGGCCCTCCTCTGCAGGAGAGGGGTAAGTGGAGAGTTGTGCCATTTGGCTGCGCCTGGCAAGATGTTGACAGCTGCAAATGGGGTGACATAAGGTGTGAGGTAGATGCAAAGAAGAGATCTTCCAGGAAATATCAGAATAGATTATACATGTTAGATAAAAAAAGAAAAGTAATGCAGTTGTCAGAAACACAGATGTTATCAGTGATGAAACTGAAAGATAGGCAGTAAAATATCATGTTATAGAGCTGGGGTTTGTCTTGGGTTGTTTGGCTTTTTTTTTTTTTTTTTTTTTTTCATTAACACATCGCTAAATATTTACTTTGAGAGGCCCTTTGATGTAAAGATCAATATACATGAGAGTCCAAGAACGCAATCACAGGAAGATAGGTAATTAGTAAATAGCATTTGAGGAAAATTTTAAAAGCCTGTATAATGCAGAAGGGAGTGAAAAGCAGATTTCATAATGGAACAGTGGGTTCCAACTTTGCAAAAGCCCTGATCCTAAAAATGTCTTCTCAGGAGTACATGCTTGCAAATATCCAGAGCTTTCTGCTCGGGTACATGCTTCTTCCTAAAACTATAACCAATGAGTTTTAAAAGCGATGCTCATCTTTCTGTATGTCACCTTATTCTTGCTGATAGGTGGGAACAGCAACTCGAAACGCTTCCTAGAATGGACAAAGCATGATGTGTCCAGTGTTAAGAAAAGCAACAAAGTCACAGACCCTTAGAGTCAACCGAAAGGATTGAGACAGAAGTTCCTAAAATTTTAGGATAGACATGAAAATAAAAGGAGTATAAAGGTTCATCTTATTTCATATGTCCCTTTCAAAAATGTTTATTTTTTACTAAGATATGCATTATATCATCAACATCCAAAATATTACAGTTAACAGATCTGTCTGTTCTTCTACCATATACAATTACTAAAAAAGTAAGTGCTATACAATACAGTCTATGCTGAAGCTTACTACCTCCTTATGGCATCAAAAGAAGTTCCCTTTCCCTGTTTGACAGCTGCTGCTAAGCTAAATCTATGCTTCTGTGGATCCTGAGTTATATACTGTAATCTCAGAGTGAACATTTTTCCTTATGAATTCAGCAGCTGGAAAATCAATTTATCAATCAACTATTAAACCCTGTTACTTCACATATGTATTTTGAATAGTCATTTAAGAGTTGAGCCAAAAACGTGTTACTGCTAAATATTTCCCTGGACAGTTTATACTTCAAAGTACATTTCACATTATAAGGAATATATAATCTTCTTAAAGTTTTTCAAATTCTGAAACTTTGCACATGTTTCAACTAGCTTCATGGAGATTTTTGACTCTTTACCCAATTTTTAGGCCACAAGCATGATGACCTGAAAGCTACCAAGCACTGCCACCCTGAGCCAGGTGAATTCCCAGCCACCTGCAATGCATATGATTAATTCCAGTGACATGAACTAAAGTGATTTTAATTGTCATGTAGAAAGTGAATATGGAACTAAATGGCTGTGAAGCACATAAAACAAGCTGCTGGAGATTTCAATCAGTCTTAATATGTTCTTCTGTTAGAAACACACAGTGCGCGTAATAAATACAGCGCATTACTCAAAAGGCGCAGAGGGCTAAATTAGAAGTACAAACTTTAGCTCAAGAAAAATCCAATCAAGGTTATAAATTCTACACAAGACTTAGAGATCACAAAGTAAGGAAGAACATCAGAGGTCTGACAAAGATGGGAAAGGAAAACACCAACTTGGGATCCTTATTAGCTGCAGTAAATCTTATTCTAATAGACTTCATCATCTTGTTACATAAAATTCATTTGCACTACACTTTCAACTGCAAGTGCAAAACCTGTGAAAGCCTTGTCCATCCCAATATAACCCAAATGAACATTTCCTCCACCGTTACTGAGGAACTACTAAGGAAAAATGCCCAAGGCAATGTCACAGTGCTTTTCTAATACATCTGACATTTTGGTAATTCAACATGATAACGAACAATAATTGGCTTGTAAGCAAGTCCCATACTCCTCACATCTCTCTGGCAATGTTTTCCTGTCAGCAACAGTTTCTGTCCAGGAGCCCCCCTCCACATATTTGCCAGATTTCACAGGAAGACATTTCCATAGAGATTGATTTACTTATTTGGGTTTTTTTTAAGCAGTATCTTCAGTGACCAGGATCTATCACAACATTATGTGCAACTGCAGGGTACCACTAAGTCTGGAAAGCTTAATAAAATCACAAAATATCCTTTGTTGAAAACATCAGTCTGGAAAATGCAAATGAATTAATGTTGAGGAGTCAACCCAGAGGCTTTGACTGTAAGAAAAACAGACCACTAACTGCATACAGTTTTAACACAGAAGTCATTCTTTCATTCTTTTCTTATGAGATTTTAGTCAGCAAACCTCTTAAAAAAAAAAAAAAAAGGCTTGATAGATTTGGTTAGTATGTAAAATACACATAGAAGAGTAAAGAGATTAGTTATGGGCAAGAGGAGGAAAAAGCACATCACCCAAAGGACACCCCTGATAAATTCTGAGATGCAGCATAAACACACAGTATTTCAGCAATATGGAGAAATAAATACATGATGGAACATGAACGTGTATACACAACCATGTATTTCAGAGTTCTAAGTACTTTGGTCCACAAAGGACCATGTACAGAAAAAGAAGAGATTAGTCTGAACTGTACTTACAGATAAGACCCTCAGATTCTGTCCACAATTTAATTCTGATTTTATAGCACACAAATGAACTCTCTCTCTGTGCTTCAGCTAGCCTGCTGGCCGGTAACAGAGACTGTACGAACAGCTGCCTACCTCTCAAGGAGATTGTGGGGAAAAAACTATTTATTAGTATTTGGGGGGGGGGGCTTTAAGATAGATACCACAGAAGATCAAAACATTAACAGTCGTTCCAAATGACTTCAGAAAATCTGCCAGGGGAAAAAAAAAGGTACAAATCTATTCCAAATACTATTAACATAGTCTGCAAGGCTGTGTATATACTTTCCAAAAACTAGCAAGGAGTAGGCATTGTGAAATGTCTGCCATTATGAACTGAAACTGCTCAGGAAGTTATTCTGTTATTTTGAGATCACTCACCCACATTGATGTATGCAAAGAATTGGACAGTAGTTTCCATTTATATTACAGCCAGTAGCAGATTCAATATTAAAACAAACAAAACCAAGGAATTCAAAACCCCCTGAATTTCGTGACCACCATTATTTATGTTCACTAGGCATATTCTGAGAAGTGCTATAGGCAGGTGGTTACATCTTTAATGCTTTAACCACAGTAAAATAATTGATTCCTGCCAAACTGGCAAAATGGTGGTGTACCACACAGGTGGGAAGGGAAGTCTAATAAAAAATAATAAAAATTAAAATAAAAAAAACCCAGCAGCACAAGCACTCAAATGCATCCATATATTACACCCAGTTATTATCCACCAGAGAGGTAAATAGGCTAAGTGACACAAGCACTTACTGCATTCCCAGGCAGCAGTCCCTTTACTCTGCAATTAATAACTTTTGAGATTTATGACGATTTATGACGATGTTTATGAGGATTTATTTACTTATATTGTCCTGCCCATCCTTACATTAACAACTCCATAAAATGGCTCCTAGAACGCCGGCTGGGAACATTTTTATTTTTGCTTACGAGTCTCCTGCACGAGGAGACTAGCCTTGCTGCAGCCTGTCCCCGACAGTAAGCTCCAGCGCTGGATGAAGTGGTAGCACCGGAGGAGCAGGTACCTGGTCAGTAGACTACTGTTATGTGAGTGCCACCTGTGTTTAACGGTCAACCAGAGGAGCAACTCCTGCCATATTTCAATTTCTACTGACCTCAGTGAATTTTCAAAAAGGACTAAATCTAGACTTGGTCTACAGCTGCATCTTAAGCCTCAAGTACTAAGACAGAAAAGATGACAAATAACCCCCCCTGCCCCATCTGTCGATGCGACACTACAAGCTTGAGGAGGTTTTATTGCAGATCAAACCCACAGATCTTCAGTTTATGCCCAGCTTATGTGATTGATGTGCTTTAAAATATGTATTTTTCAAAATCTCTCTAGAGACAGACAATCTCAAACAATCGGGGGTGGGGGGAGGGAAGGGGGAACAGGTTATGGGGACACCAGCACAGCCATGTTATGTGGATTAAATTGCAGGTTATTTCATTCCGTAAATTATGTGAAATGGCTGGGGAACGAAGCAACCTGCAGCACCATCCCCTCAAATACCATCTCCCTGCCTTTGGGGTGTACATCAGTTTTCAGGCTTGCTGCACAGGGTATAACACGTTCTAAATAAATATTAGGACACTTTGATGAAAGTAAAATAAATCTCTCTTCCATATGGTATAGTTAGAAGCATAGCTAGTCACAAGATTTCAAATTGGACAATGTATAATAAAATAAGTAATAGGGAACAGCAAGGGAAAAGAAATAGATGACCTAAATGTCAGCTTTAAATTTTCATCTTCAGTGATTCATCCATTCATCTTAACTACCTCTTTAGTTAAATATAATCTGTTCAAAGCTCTAACAGTGTCTAATCAAAGTTCTTTTGCCTTATTATTATCAAAGCAAGGAAGAAAGAAGGAGAAAGGAGAATGATGGGGCAGTCAGGACAGATTATTTACTTCTGTAGATAAACTTGGAATTTAGAAATGTTAAACCCAGGCGAGGCAATAAATTTCAAATGGACGAGAAATAAGCAGAAGAAAGAGGCTGGGAAGCTTTCTCCTGCTAATGGAAATCTGTATGGGCAGGGGTTCATTTTGGGGAGCTGTGGACAAGGCAGCCCACGCCCCGTGGGAGCAGCACTGCTGGCTGCAGGGGGGTTACTTCAGCACAGCGTGGTTGGGCCGTGCCAGAAATTCACACGCTGCCTCTGTGCAGTGGCAAGGGGAACCCTGCCCAAGCCCTGCACCGCTGCTTCTCCTATGAGGACAGGAGCTGCAAAAGGGATGAGTCACTTACACAGGGCACACAAAATACATCACATGCTGCTGCATAAGGCAGGAGTGTGAGTAGATATGAGAATGCAGTTATTTCAGGCTACCACCAACCTGGATTGATTTAGAAGCAATAACTCAGAGGTTAAAAAAACCAAAATACAATACAATTTATGACTATTCCCATAAATGAGAACAGCTAGACAACTACATACACACAAAGAATGAAAGTAATTATTAAAAGTTAAATTAAATTAATTTTTATTAAGCTCAGTACCTTTTTTTTTAATATACAAAGTGCTTTTGGGATTCAAGCCTCCAAAACTTTTTGCCCTTTCAGAGACTCTGATCAGTTCAGCAACATAGGTGCTCAAAGTTTGCTGATTTTCCTTCTCATCAAAACAGAAAACAGAACATGTTTTTCATTTTGGGGTTTTTTTTTCCTTCCTCTTCTTTCCCAATTCTTCTCTTTCCGTATCTCTACTTTAANTTAAAAAAAAAAAAAAAAAAGTCTTTTCCAGCCTAAATGATTCTATGATTAGGTTCTTTAAATACTTTGCTGAATCATGAACAGAGGACCCTCATGTGAGGTAGTTTTTCTCTGAAACCACTGTCCTGGTTTCAGCTGGGATAGAGTTAATTTTCTTTCTAGCTGCTGTGTTTTGGATTTAGTATTAGAAGAATGTCAATAACACAGATTGTTTTAGTTGTTGCTAAGTAATGTTTACGTTAGTGTCAAGGACTTTTCCAGCTTCCCATAGAAGCTGAGAGGGAGCACAGACAGGAGAAGCTGGCAAAAGAAATATTCCATACAATAGATGTAATGCTCAGTATAGAAATGAGTGTTGGCTGGGGCAGGGATCTGCGGTCGCTGCTTGGGATGGGATGGGCAATCGATCATCAGGTAGTGAGAGTGACTTGTATTTTGTATGTTCTTTAGCACTGTTGTTATTGTTATTTTCCTCTTCTGTTACTGTTCTATTAAACTATGTTTTCGTTCTATTAAACTGTCTTTTCCTCAAACCCACCATTTTTTTCCCTTTCCCCTCCTTTTCTCTCTCTTCTCCCTACCCTACTGGAGGGGTGAGGGGAGTGAGCGAGCAGCTGTGTGGTCCTAGTTGCTGGCTGGGGTTAAACCACAACCATGAAGCCTCTTTTTCCATGAAAAAAGAATGTCAAGGTTCACTGAAATGCAAGTCAATATACAGATATTAGTAGTATCAATGTATTTTCCTATAATATATTCAATTAATCTTTCTTATTACCCAATGCACCTTTCCCTCTCCAAGTGAATTTACAGTTAAACTTGCCGTATCACTTCTCCACCATCTCAGAGAACATAACTACATTCTCAGATAATTCTGATTCTGATACCTATGATTATGAATGTTTCTGAGCTCTTTCTTTCCAAAAACTATCATTTACATCAATCATACCTATTTCTGAAAAATAATACTACGTTAAAAAAAGTTGTCTGTTGTTACCATTAAAGTAAATAAAATTTGCGTTTTCACTGTGTTTCTATACCCAAATAGCCTTATGCTTTACCATGCCAAGAAACTGCTTAGATTCTTCGCATTTCAAAAGGTTTTGGGGCCCAACCAATTCAAGCCACTTCTCCACGTCCCTGCATATTAGACATTGCAGAGCGTGCAGTAAGAGACACCAGAGAAGCGTGCGCTACCTGCAAGACCCATCATTCTTCTTGAGTAGGTTTCCTTTCCCATAGGAGCCTGCAGATGGCAGTTACTGCGTATCCCTGGATGCAAAGGCACTTGCTGGTGGTACCAAGTGTTGTCTCTGCACTCCCCTGGGCAGGGCGCAGGGAAGGAAGCACCAGGACAAAGGCCAGCAGCGAGATGGATGGAGAAAGCTGAAGGGCATGACTTGGTACTGAGGGATGAAAGGTGAAGACACAGGAGACTCAAGTCATGGAGTTAGGCTTCTAGAAGATGCAACAGAAACACTTGCTGCTTTCGATTTTGATCAGTAATGTAGGGCACACTCTGTAAAACTTTCTAAGGGACCTCACATCATTTAACGTGGCCCTGCTCCCTTTCAGTACTTTCACCTGTTTAAGGAGTGTGACAAAAGGTGATTCAAAAGCTGCTACATGTTTTTCATGGCACCAACAGGTAAAGTGGTAATGTGACGTGAACATTAAGATAGTTATTTTCTTTATTTCTTTTGTGTTACAACAAATTAATTGCATACTTACCTATAAAATATGTAACACATTGTTCTGTTAACTGGGGACCATTTTTGTCCAATTTTATCCTACAATTCACCAACTAAAGGATTAAAGAATACAACTGAGTAGAACATCAAGTCATGAATAAAATGGGATTTTACAAAAAGTAATTTATTGGAAGTTTTTTCGATTGTTATTTTTTAATCTGAGATGCTGGTGGGGGGTGTTATCGGGGCTTTCTGCAGCCTCTGGAGTTAATTCCTTTTGTTCTATATACACATACAAATTAAAATTATCTTTTCGAAAAAAAAGTCCATATGAAAGTGCTCTGGCGAATGAAATAAAGCACTCCAGGTGAAATGCAAATTTTTGATCTCATCACCTCCACATAACCTTATACATGTGCTGCTGTTAAAAGGAAAACCTAGCTGGAGCACTACAATTCAGCCCAGAGAAACTGTATCAGCAGAAACACAATCCTGGAGAACATAAATTTAGAGCTAAAGTTAATGACCTTCCCAGAATATATCAAGAAACCAACATAAAGACGACAGCAATATATTTCCTGTTATCCTTGGTAGTTTAAGTCTTTAAATCAATTCTTCACTTATTGTTAGGCATTTCTTCTCCAAAGCACTACACAAAAAGAGAAAATTAACCATATAAATAATAGTTTAACTAATTGACTTCAAAAAAAAAAAATCAGTCCCTCCAGACTATCTGGCAGATAAGTATCAAAAGAAATACATTAGTTAAGACAATTAGTGAAAGGTTCAAAAGTTCATTCCTGCTTGGAAACAGCATTTAGTAGTCTCCAAATCTTTTATTTTCCTTCAAAACTGGAATGTTTAGAAATCCATCCCTTCATGATTTCCTGTAAAGACGCTATGGCTGCACCCCAGCTTGGCAGGGCTGAGCTGAGCATGTTCCCCCTCCACCATGTCCTGCCTGTGTGTTGGGGGGAGGCACAATCCCCCCCCCCCGCCAAGCATCCCCCAGCTCCTCCTTGCAGGTCTGCCATGGGCTCTGTGCCCATAGAGGGGACCACGGGCCTTCAGGCAGCAGTGGCTGTTGATGCACCTCGGGGTTCCCATCGCCCCAGGGGTCCCCAGAGGACCTGGGTGTCCTGACCACGAGCGGCCCCTGGCGCTCAGCTTCCCTAGAGGAAAGGTGCAGCCACC
The DNA here is from genome assembly GCA_003993805.1 of Himantopus leucocephalus. Lineage (NCBI taxonomy): Eukaryota > Metazoa > Chordata > Aves > Charadriiformes > Recurvirostridae > Himantopus > Himantopus leucocephalus. Next base: position 140,833,804 of record RSEF01000001.1, read on the forward strand.
CCCTCTCTTCTGTCCAAGACATCATTGCTAAAATGAGAAAAAATAGTATTTTGAGCCTTCCTTTCCCCAGGATCCCAAAAGAAATAGGTGGGAAGATGGGATGGTAAACACAGTAAATATGGCTAAAACATGACCTGAGCACAGTGCAGCCTGAGGTGATATTTTAGTCAATCCTTGCACGCGTTTCTGTGCTTGCGTGAGCGCCTTTCCCCAGCAATAAATTCCATCACCTACTAGTTTCAATAAAGATAGCGGAAAAAGATACCATTCTGTTTGAGCAGACCAGTTACATTTACAGGTTTTCAGATAAGAATAGTCATACATACACATTTATTATTGCATAGGGTTGCATTCAATAGTTGCATTAAAAAGTACACCAGCAAGATCAAAGGTATGATGATAATTCTGATTTTCATTTCAAGAGTTCCCCAAACACATGGGATGGAGTTCTTAAAAGGTACTTTTGCAAACAAAGGCGTGAAGACAGATTCTATAAAATACCACAAAGGCATTCAGGACACTTAATACTTCAGAGGTCTGAGCATTAGCTTCCATTTCAAAGTAAAAGTTTTGCAGGTAATCTCTTAGCAACATTTGTAAATCCCATTGGGCACCTTCCCAAATTCCTTGTAAAATTTTGGCCAAGGGTGCTTATGGCCAAGAACTTTTGTTTGAGCAAAGTATTTCTGGCACCTAAAAAAGGCACTTCACTGCTGAAAGAATCTACAACAGCATCTAGAATCTACTCCTCATTGATTTTTTTTAAGTGCTTAAACATAGCTTTAAAGGTTCAGTGGCATTGTTTTCCTTTTGTTGCCCGTAGATGCAAAATCAGGATCTTTAAAGATGATCCACCCAGACTACAGTAGCAGTTCTGTATTTTATTAAGTATATGAACCAAAGTACATTGAACATATAGATACACCTTTATGCTTCATTTCATGATGTTTAGTACTTGTTATTCAAGAAATACACAAATTACATGAGTGAAAGGATAGCATAAATATCCCTGTGCTAAAGAGCTTATGAATGTGAATTCTGCATGGAAATCCACATACATAAAGTTTGCAGTGACGACATTTAAAAGGCAGAAAGTTACACTCAAACATGACACTGGGGGCGAGTAAAAATATAACAATAAGTGCTTGTATGACTTTTGGGAAGAAAAGACAAGAATGGGAGCATACTAAGCATTTGTCAACACTATTCTCAACAGCACACAATTAAAGGAAGTTGCCCCCATGTCTGCCCTTACCATGGTTTGGTTCACGTATCACAGAGCACTCGGAGAAAGCGAACTCAAGTCAATTGGATAAAAATAGACAGGGCATCTTCCAAGAGCACATCGAATGCTCTCCATTCCCAATTAGGTGTATTCTGTGCAGCCTAGAGCTAGTCCAAAGGAAGCTCCCTTGACACGTTGTCCTACAGCATGGTTGCGGGGTCCTCAGCACCCAGTGTCTTGCCCTACAGATGTGGCTGCTGGGCTGCCCTTTGTGCCAAGGTAGGCATTGTCTAACATCACTGGCATGGCAAGGGAAGATGATTCTTTGCACATTTGAATAAGAAATCCATTGTTAAAATCCTCTAAGCTTCACAAGCAATCTGTAACAAACCTTTCACGAGGAAAAGAATTGTTCTGTCCATACCGCCATAGAAAGTTAAAATGTTGGCTTCAGCAGTCCATTAATAGAGACGATTGCAGATGCCTATCTTTCCTGCTAAAATTAAAAAGCTTTATGCTTACTCCTAGTTCTATTATTTTTCATCTTAAATATTGTCTCTCTAATCCTGAATTGTTCTATCTCTCCATATCCTAATAATGGCTCACATATTTTCTGCTACACATTTTCTCCTCAAGGTCCAGGATTTTCTTATCTGGTGCTTAAAACTGTTTAACCAATTTAACTACTTTTCATAGTAGCAGCACATCAATAAACTGAAGAATATTGTTTTTCGGGTTCCTACTGAGAAGATAAAACTCAGCGGTCTCCTAATGCAGCAGAGATAAAATACGCAGCATCATTCAGGTCAGAATGATGCAGGGGAAGATTGTATTTGATGCCCTTCACAAACTCTGAGAAGTTACTGCCCAAGGCCTCACGCCCACGTGCATGGTCACCGTTAGCAAGGGCACAGTCGCATGACCGCAGGTAATCAGGAGGCGGCGGCTGCTAGGAAGCCTACAGTAAACGTGGGAAATGCTGAGTACCGTGGACTTTCTGTAAACTGCCTGACAGGATATCATCACGGTCATCCCGATTACAGGCCTCTGTGACTCCGGGAAGTCACATAGACAAGGATTCATATTTTAGCCATAATGGCAAGATGGTTTAGCTCGGAATGAAGGTCTAAATAGAGGCGGGGTGGGGATGGGGGTGGAAGTCTACTTAGTCATTCAGCCCAGGAATTCAACCCGTGAAAAAAGTGGGGGAGGGGGGAAGTGGAGGGCCAGGAAGTTGTTGGGTGGATGATGGTTCCAGCTCCCTTGAGAAGCTCAGGCAATTGTAATAACAGCCAGGCGTTTCAGAAACAGCCATTTTAAAAGGAAGAAGCCTATAAATTTAGCCTGAATTTATAGCAGACTCCTGGACTAAGATGATTTCATTTAACCAAGTCTATGGAACAGTCTCTTATAGTTCTACCTCGTCAGTTACCTTAAGTTTGAAAGACAACTGTAAATATATTGCAAAGAGTAACATTGCTGTAAAACCTACCTGATGTTATATATCTAGGCATCCACAATACCACTCTACTAGGTAAACACCATTTGTACCCTAACATTTTGGGTATAAAGATGTGGAGAGTATCTTTTTTCTGCCAGAGCTTGTCCATTAGGGGTTGCATGATGTTAATTGCTTAAGAAGCCACACTGATCATGAAATAGCAACTGCTGTTTCCGGGAGGCTACCTCTTTCCCCAGTAAGGGAATTACTAAGAGGATGACAAAGCAAACTCCACGGTGAATGAAAGGGAAGCGGATGGATGGGTGACTCACTAAGTCATCATGAAAATCTAAACTTAAAAACATAATTTGAGAAATTGAAGGGGTTGAAGCTTCATAAAAGGGAAAAATATAGTCCTTCAATTTTTATTTAACAGAGAGCTCTCAAAATGTGGTGGTTCGGTTGTTGGAGTGTTTTGGGGTGGATTTTTTTTTTTTTTGCAAACCGCAATTTACTACCTTTCAGTTGTTATTCCCATAAGATTGAGACCTTAAGAAATCAATATGCTTTACCTAATTTATCTGAAGGAATGAAGGCATTCCAGTCAAACAGAAACAGGATTAAACAAAATAAAGCATGCATAATTAATAATAAACTTGTTTCAGGGTTTTATAACCATTTTAATATGTGGAAATAAAAGCTGCATAACGGGAATAATTTTCAGACGTGCAAAATAATAATGAAAACAGCAAGAAGAAAAAATGAGAAATCATTTACTTAGTATTATTGTTTATCACACTAATAACACTTATCTCTCTGGGGCACAATAAAGACAATTTAATGTTTATATAACTCACAGAAGCTGAAAGGTGCTATTTAAAGTAGCAGGTATTAAAATATAGGTGTAGCTAATTCTTATTTTAATTTTCCATTTGCATGGTAATTTTTTTTACCACTCTTGTATTCAAAAATCATTACAAAAATTTTGAATTTGAATTAAAGTAAAAGGAAAATCCTTTTGTTCAAAAGATGACTGATGGCTATGCTCAGTTTGAATTGCCATACTGCTAAATTGACCTGTTCCAGAAAAAGATGCCGTATAAGAAGCTAAGACATTTCTTTCCTGCTTTCTTACGCAGACTACAGCCATGCTCTGCAGGTGTTCACTCTCATTCTTCTTCCAGGTTTTGGGTTTTAGTTTTTTCTTTTATATGTACTTCCACTCAGAAAACTGCCTGGTAGCATAGTCAAAATACTCTGTAACAGACTTTGGGGGGCTATTTTGGAGAGAGTGGGAAGGAAGCCAGCAGTTCCAGCTGCAGGGAATATTTGCCCCAGAAAGCACATGCTCCTTCCACCTTCTGATCGATCCTTAGCACCAGGGAAGTCCGCAGAAGTCCTTGTCTTGCAAAACTGCATTTATGAAATCTAACACAGACACTTTCCTACATGTTAGTACATCAGACATGCAAATATATTTGGATGAATGCATTATTATTTAATACCTTTGCATCTTATTTGTCATTTTCCAAACGACACTACCTTACTGATACACACTCCTCCAGTGTCATCCTGGTTCAACCTCCCAGGTCCTCCACATAACCCAGTTCTTCATGAATGATCATGAAATTCTTCCCACCAACAGTGCCTCCCTAGCTTTACACACCAGCAAACTGTGGCAGTTTACCTTCCCAGAAATGCTTCTAAACCAAAATATAACTAACAAACCCCAAGATCTGCCCCTCAACTAGTCCTCACAAACAGCCCCTCACAGGCTCCCTCTGCTGTCACAGGTTCCCACCACAGCACAATCTGCTGGAAATCCTCAGCTGAAGATATCGCACTAGTTTTGGTATGAGCTGCCTCTGGAAAACTTCTTTTGCACATTAATTCATTCTCTATCTCCTTACTTTTAATTTCTCTTTCCATTGGTGTTTGTTTCACAACTTTGTTTCATGATGCTGTTGAGATGAGAGCCAAAGGTCTACAGAAGGTTGTATCACTTCCCAGCTTTCCACCCCCCCTTTAAGTGAGGAAACTACATCTGCTAGGTTCTGTGTCATATTTCCAGTGCTAGGTGAACTCTGGTTACACCATACGAAATAGCTATGGTGAGTGCAGCAAACCTCAAGAGAGTAAAACTTGGGAAGTGTTATTTCCCACTGCTGCAGTGCTAGTGGGTACCCACCACACCTCTCTCCTCCAGGTCGCAACAGGCTGCAGAAGCAATCTGCTCAGTCCTGACTCTTGCAGCAACCACATTGCTAAGGAGAGAGCCTAAAAACATAGCCTGCCCTTTCTTGACTTCTGTTGGCATGACAATAACAAACATCTAAGACTACTGAACGGAACAGGTACTCTGTGAAAGTTATGTTGCAAGGCTGAGTCACCATCATACAACGGCATCATCCAGACAGATAAGCCAGACAGAAATATTCAGAATCAAGTAA
>RSEF01000001.1:140839919-140855786 GCA_003993805.1 Himantopus leucocephalus
TTTCAGAAGTCATAGTTAAGGAAAGGAAAAGCAGGTAATATCACTAGACTCAGTTAAGGAAAATAATCAACAGGCTACTCCCAAGTTCTTTTCCAGTGTCTAACATACTCAGGTGACAGTGTTTCACCATTTGCCTTAAAAGACTGTAATAATAGTCAGGAGGGTTGTAGGGTTTGTTTGGTTTTGGTTGTTTGTTTTGGTTTTGGTTTTTTTTTTCCTTAAACCAAAGTGTTTTCTGCTACTCCGTTTCATCTCATGCTTCTAGTTTCACTTTAGTAAAAATAAAGATACCAATTTAAAAAGTGAAAATAACCCCACACACCAAACCAAACAACTAAAATACTCATTTGTTACAGGAAGGGTAACAAACCATGGACACAAATATGAAAAGTATTCTTAAAACATTCTAAGCTAATGCAAACTAAAGAGCACAAGAACAACCTTATGATCACGTCACCTAAAGTCACTGGTGAGGAACAAAACCAGAACAGACAAGCTCTCAGTTCAGTAAAAGTCACAGGTCTCATTATCATTAAAGCTGTAACTCCCACCTTTTTACAAGTGCCAGAAACAGATTATATACAAACAGATTTCACTGCATGTTGCTTTATCAAACCAGTTACGTTTCTAATTCCTTTTATTACTGGTACCTATGAAAATAGATCCCTTTTTCTAGGTTAGACTATGGCAGTAAAAACTGGTCTCCAGACAAACAAAACAAGCTACTTTATGGAAAAATCAATTTGCCCCAATATGAAACTGAGTATACATCACCTCGTTGGAGGCTTACACTTGAAGAGTTCAGGGGTAGTTTTCTATTCCTTTCAGAAGCTACATCTCATTTTCAAATCTATATGTGCCATAGTACTGACAACAGCTTTTGCTTTCTATCCTTCTCCATTCATATATTCCCCATCCGAGCTGTCCTGAAATTTTAAGTTCATACAATAGGTCTCATTTCCATCTCCAAAGTTTTATAGCAAGAAATACAGCATTTTATCAAAAGAGGGGATTTTAGATACAAAGAGAAGGGTCAAAGGCATAAGAATGTCTGTCCTCCTTTCCCAACAGCCAAACTTAACAGCTTGATTTAAAAAAAATAAAAATCTGGCCTACCAGAAATAAAGTGGCATACTTGTAGTATATAATCAAACAGATTTGTAAGATGATCGCTATTTTTAGATGAGAAGTCAGTTTTAATTAGAGTGCCCTAAATTTAGGACCTCAAATTACAGACCGAGTTTTATGGTCCTCTTCCCAATAGGTTTCTAGCACTTGTCTTTGACTACACTAATGTCTGTGCCCTGTAATGTATGTGGAAGTTTAGCTGACCTCTTTTTAAATTGTGATGAAATTGCCTCATCAAGATTGAAAGAGCTCTCACCTCTTCTAAAGCAGTTTATTCACTAAATATAGCTTTTGAACCTTAATTCCTCCATTTTAAATTAAATCTGCTAAATTAACACTGAGCATGTCTCTGCAAACACTTCAGTAATGATAGCGCAGATGAGATGGGTTGACTTTCCATTTGAAAGTTATCCTGAGCAGAATCCCTGAACAACGGAGTATCCATGGATACCCAGGTCCACTATCTCCCTCGCTACCTAAGTAAACTCTTAGAAGTTACATCTTGCTCGCTTAATTAGTACAAAGCCTCATAACAAGCCATATCACCATGGTAGAAGAAAACTGGCAAGTTAGAGCTGAAAGCTAAGCTAGAGGCACACCAGACTGCAAGCAGTGTTTGTTGCTTGTAGCAGCAATTAATTACTTGTTTAAATGCAGAACAAGCTAGTTTTGAAAGCAGATAAATAAGGTGATTTTTGTCATCAGAATTCATGAAAAGAACTGTAGTAATAGAAGAGAATCATAAAGAAACAATGATAATGCAGAGACTACCAGTGTCCTTCAACATGGTAACAGCTGCATTAAGCTTAAGAAGAAACAGGCAGGAACATACTATCAATTTTAAAATAGCTTTCAGTATGAAGAAGAGTAGAACTTGGCATTTGATACTTTAAGGAATCACAGCTGGGGGGGCTGTTAATCATTTTAAATAATTAAATCCTGACAGATATAAGCGTATTGCTCAGTTGAGAGACCTATTAAAGTGAATTCATTTGAAAAATTTAAAAAATAGAATGCCACTTACAAAAGTAAAATATCTGGTGGTTAACTGCATGAGACCACAAATCCAAGTTTGACTCAGTATTACTTTTTCTGCCATGAAATCTGACAAGAAATTTCTCCAACCCTTGACTGAATTTGAGCAGTTCTATTTTTGTCAACCTCTGATTCATCTAAAAAAATATTCTCCTAGGAAGAGTTACTATGTTGAAAGTAACAGCTCCAGCTTGGAAATATACTGGAGGCTCCACTTTCTAGAAAAGTCTCTAGAGCAGCATTACAGAATCATAGAATAGTTCAGGTTGGAAAAGACCTTAAAGATCACCTAGTTCCAGCCCCCCTGCCATGGGCAGGAACACCTCCCACTAGACCAGGTTGCTCAAAGCCCCATCCAACCTGGCCTTGAACACCTCCAAGGATGGAGCATCTACAACTTCCCTGGGCAACCTGTTCCAGTGCCTCACCACCTTCACAGTGAAAGATTTCTTCCCGATACCTAATCTAAGTCTACTCTCTTCTAGTTTGAAGCCATTACCCCTGAAATCTTATCACTACATGCCCTTGTAAAAAGTCCCTCCCCAGCTTTCTTGGAGGCACCCCTCAGATACTGGAAAGCTGCTATAAGGTCTCCCTGGAGCTTTCTCTTCTCCAGGCTGAACAACCCCAACTCTCTCAGCCTGTCCTCATAGGAGAGGTGCTCCAGCCCTCTGATCATCTTCATGGCCCTCCTCTGGACCTGCTCCAACAGGCCCATGTCCTTTTTTTGTGCTGAGGACTCCAAAGCTGGATGCAGTATTCCAGATGGGGTCTCACAAGAGCGGAGTAGAGAGGTAGAATCACCTCCCTTTACAATGTGTAAGAGCTCTATAAAGCCTGGATCCATACTTGAATGCAGATGAGGTTGAAGATCAAAAAACCTCTGTAGGTCAGCTCTATTCACCACCCAGTGTTACTCTTCTCTTTGCTCTCCTTTGAGAGACACTCTCCAGCCTATTCAACAACTGTACTACCAGTTTAAACTTGTGATACTCATGCATTCACTTCTCATTAGGGCCATCTCTTAGCATTTTGATCACTGAAGCCTGAGTAAACCTAGCATACAAATCTTTAGCTTGTCACAGTCAGAAAGTTTCTTTCCCACCTATTTCCAAGATACCTAAAACACACCCAAGAGAAACAGCCCTTGGGAATTCATATTTGAATTGCTACCTTCACATCCAACTCAGGGTTACCATGGTATCATCAAACTCCCTTGTACAAGTTTCCATCACGAGAAAGGTTAAAGTTCTGCCGGGTAACAGAACACCATACACAGTGTATTCTCACCTCAGAGAGAAAAGGCTATTGCCACTTCTCAAGAGTTTTTTGGCTTAATTTTATTTAAAAATTAACATTACAGAGAACAAGCTATTTTCCAGAAGTCATGAGATTTTTCAGGACAAATATTTGAGGACTGCACTCAGTAACAACTCCCCTATCATAACGAGGAATCCCGTGAACACTGGGCAGCATGTGTATCTCCACCTGGTGATGGGAAGTGCATATTAACTGATTCACACAGATACTTTTCCATTGATACTGATTATTCTCCCTTTTGATTGGTGGCTAAAGCAAGTTCTCTAGTAGTTGAAGAAACGAAATCCTTTTGAGATTGTAGCTAATATTTATATGGTTTCTTAAGATGAGACTGAAATATTTCATCCTCTTAAAGTCAGCTAGCCTTCCTCAAAATATCCCTTCAAATAGAAGGTAGCTGAATTCAGCCCTCAACTAAAACTTTTATGAACTGAACTTCATAATTTTGCCACAGTTATTGTACATGTACATACAATGAACAGTGATGTAGAGAAAACAGTTTAAATTCTAAATTACCATCTAGGACTAAGCCTGGACAAAACAGACTGAGCTCAAGAGGAAATTTAAAGGGAGTTGCCACTAATGATGAATTGCAAAATCAACATGTTAAGTTAAGAAGAAACATAAAGCTTGTCAGAAGTTATGTGACAAAGCTTCAACACCACCATTGATAGGTAGTGTCCTTCTGTGAGACACCAAGCATCTCTTCAAGGTACCAGGCATCTTCAACTTCCATTAACATCAGCTGACACCAAGGACAGTATCATGAAATCATGCTAGATCCGGGAAAAAAAATTCCTATCCCAGGTGATCATAGAGATGATTATTAATTCAGTTTCCCCAAATGGTTCTTGTAAATACTGCATTTCCAGTTTGGGGTTTGTTTGTTTGTTTTTTTAAAATAATCTATCATTACATGATAAAATGGGTCTGATCTACTAGAAAAAAACCTTTTCCCAATCCAAAAAATGAATATGGGATAATTAATAATCCCATAATTACAGATATTAACACCTATCAAGACCCAAAGGCCACCTGGATCACAGCCATGTTTCAATGTTCAATATTGAAGGAAACAAATTGACCTCAATAAAGTTCTAGAAGCAGAAAGATCACAAATGCTGTGTGATNGCCCAAAGGCCGCCTGGATCACAGTCATGTTTCAATGTTCAATATTGAAGGAAACAAATTGACTTCAATAAAGTTCTAGAAGCAGAAAGATCACAAATGCTGTGTGATTTCAAATAAAGTATAACCTAACCCAAATTGTCTAATATGAATGTAGCTCTTCCTAAGGTTCAGAGATGCTGTACAACAGACTTTGAAAGAAGATAAAGATAGTAAGAAAAAATAAAATATTACACTTTAGAAATTATTCTGGAAGAGGTAATTAAAAGTTTTTCCCCCACATCTTCTAATTAGGTTTTGGTTTGCTGCTCTAGTAAATCGATGGAGATTGCAAAATATCATTAGGAAAGTAAATGGATTCAAATTCACATAGTATCGGAAAAATAACACACTGTACTTGGTAATGTTAGTGCAATTTTTCTGCAATATCCTCCACCATGGAAAAACATTAAGTTACAGTAAAATATTTGAAAGGACAGATTTATTTATTTTTTTTAAATACGGATTATGAAAAGAACTACTTAAATATTTAAAACCCTCTGAAAACACCCATATTTATCTCCTAACTAGTTCCTTCTAGTCTCCCCACATTTTATGCAGCACTGGTAGAATTATTCCTGTGGACTTAGGGCAGTACTGGAGCTGAGGCAAACACAGCTCAGCTGGGAGAGACAGTGACTGAGACAGATAAAGCCAGAAGAGGCTCTGCTGGGACTGGGCTTGAATCATCAAGCTTTTCTGACACAGGATCAGTGCCTGTTTCATCTTGTCTTTCATAGAATTAATGAGACTGACCAGGGTTGTTTTTTGTTTGTCTGTTTTTAAATTGACTAAGACTATAAATTAAACGCAAGTAAGCTGTTACAGGTCCAGTGCACCAGGGTAGAGAAGACTTGCATTAGACATACAAGCCGTCCTATTTGAAGGCTACACAAACACTCAAGCATATAAGTATGTGTCTCACTGTTCTAGAACAAACACATAAATTGACTACAAAGTAGGGTTTTTTTCTTATCTACAATGAATAAATAAAAAAAATTTTAAGGAGCCTTAATATAGCATATTCCTGGTGTTAGCATTGATTAGAAAAAAAAGGCTTGTTTAGCCAAATTATTTTCAGTCAGACAAGAACACCAAACAATTAAGGTCTGCAATCCCACCACTAAAACTTCACAAATACTTAGCAAGGAACATTGTTTACAGTTGAATGGGACAAACTCAAAGACAAAAGAGGTCTAATATACATTCAAGAACCAAGAGGGGTTTCTTTGGCTTTTTGAGGGGAGGGTTTCTTTGCAGACAAATGCATGTGGACACAGACATACAACCCATAGGTTACGTCTGGACTAAAAATATATGACCATTATTAACACGACGCTCAAAGGAGGATAGCAGCAAGGGCTGAGAAAAAGGAAATGGATATGCAAGCAGTGCAGCAAGCCAGCAACTATCCAAAAGGTAAAGACAACACTCCAGTGAAAAATGAACACACTTAAGCACGAAACAAAACAACCGGCATTAGGCGGCTACGGAATAATACTGCATCTCCTCTCCAAGCAGTACTTCGTAGGGATGCACTTTTCTTACAGCCTCAGGTGGGTCTAAACACTTACATCCTATAAACACATAGGCCCTATAGCCCAGAAAGAGCCTCCAATATACCACTTAGGTCTAGAGGAGCTGCAAGGAATTCCTAAGACACTGAATACATTTCAGATGCACTACAGGGCATGTAGGCTTTGGTTTCTCATTTGTCAGCCACTGAGCAGTTGGATGTTAGCTGCAGCTGCTACTGGCTTTTATTATGGGAGGGAGGCACAAGGGACACAGTGATGGAATGGTTTTGCATTTTGTTTTCTTCCTCCTCTCGACACAACTCTCCCCACATCTCTCAAGGTCAGAGAGGACATGCCTGTTTGATTAAGAGCATGAAATTACAGAAAGTTTGTGATTTCACAGTATTAGGTGATTAACTATATTTTTTTTCCTGAAGAAATCCATTAGAGCAGCACATGAAATCTGCACTGTGGGCATCAGAGCCCCAAAGAGTAACTGTTGATGTTGAGAGCCAGCCCAACACATAGTTTGTTTTCACATAGACATTAAGCAAAGCACAGAGTTTGAGATGCAGAATACTGGTGTTTGGTGGTATTACCATTTTGAAGCAAAGAGTATTTGCTTTTCCTCTTTTCTTCCTCTTCTCTCATCTTTAAGGGAATTACAAGTTTAAACAAAGCTTTAATTCTCCTGTAGTACTTTTAATAGTGCGTACCACAGCAATCGGTAAGACAAGATCATTACGAGCCAGAGACTTTCTTTAAACTCATCTGGCAATGCCCTGGGGGAGTCAAGATCTCCTGCCCAAAGAACCACTGTCTTGATCTTCCAACCTTAGGGAACTGCAGAGAAGCACAGGAGCAGCACAGCATGGGGAGAGCTGGGCAGAGCAGCGAGGGGATTCTATAGGAATGGGCACAAGGAAACAGAGGGTGGAAGAATACGTGGGCTAGTGGACGATGCTCTGGTAGTGACAGGCAACAACCATGCTGGTTAGCTCAGCATGAGCATCCCAGATGGGTATCCAGTGGCCCACAGCGAGACCAAGGAGAGCTCATCTGAGGAGATAAAACTGAGACATTCACAAGCTACTTCCCATTCCCCCTGCTACCTCCTCACTTCCCTCCCTATTTCTCACCAGTCTCTCCCAGCAGAGCTTCACAGGTCTCTAAACCCAGGCCCCAAAAGCAGTAGAGACATTTCTTCACCTTTTCTGCATACAATCCTGCCCACAAATTGTTCTTAGTCACACTATGTGCAAGAACTCCTGCTGCAGTAAAAAAATAAAAAGGTGCCCAAATACAAAAATATGCATGGGAGTTTCAGCTGCAGACTGAAGCAAAAGGGAAATGAAGTTGATGATAGCAAAGTTTTTCACAGAAGCCAGAAAAGTGAGAGAAGGGAAGAAGCAGTTTGACTAGAAACTTGACTAGAAAAAGAGCAAGCCTGCCTCGACTGCCGCCCAGCTTGCTGACTACAGAAGTAACCGAGGCATTTCTGAATATACTGCAAGGCACTTCCTCAGAAAGTAAATTGTGTTCAAATCCCAAAAATCCCATTGCTGAGATGAACAGATGAGGTAACTTTTAAGCAGCACCTGTAATACAGTTGTGTTTGTATCTATAAATAAACTGAGGCTAAACCAGGGATGAATAAAGATGTTGAATTTCAGCACACTGTTGGCAGAGAGTAAAGCTCAAAGAAACATGTACAGGGATAAAGCAACGCAGGAAAAGCTACAGAAAGAAAATTGAAATTGTTCAAAGATAAATTCAACTATGCTTCTGGCAAGTATCCTAGAAATAAAGGTAGTAACACTAAGAAAAGGCCAATGTAGATAAACAGGAAAGTACAGCAAATAATCAAGGTTAAGAGACAGGCATAGGCATAGCATAAAAATACTGGCTATACAAGAAACATTACACAGTAAGGAGACAAAAACAACAGATGAAAAGGTATATCACAAAAGTACACTTGCCCAACATGTTCTGAAAATAGAGATCTTTTCAAAGTACTTCAAGTACAGCAAGGTGGAAAGAAAGGATATACGAAAGTGATGTTTGAAGGATAGCAAAGGTAGCTTTAGCAGAAGAAGTAAAAACAGTTTTTTCCCCCCCTTCAAAAAGGATGAAGATCCCAGCAGTCACTGCAGTCATACTCCTTGTATTTATTCATTTGAGTTTAATTGGAATATTTCATAGCCCTCAATCTACGTTTGCCAATGCTGCTCATTTTTAGTGGCTTCCTTTCAATTTATTATATTGTGATCACACAAACACACACACCCCTTACTGACTGACAAGCTCCAAACATCAAAATGTTGAACGATATTTTTGACATTTGCCAGAAGTATTTCTGGACAGGACAATATAATTAGTTCTGGACTTAATTTAATCCTGCCCAGATAATGATAATGTCATGGTAATGACCTTCAGTCATAGCTGTCAGCTCTTCGGCAGTATCACTGCTTTGCTATTTGCCATCAGCTTAGCCTCCCCTGTTTTCACCTTGGGTGGAACCAACCTGTATGATGCGATATATTGGCATAGAGCAACAGCACATACAGTTATTGGATTTGCTTTTTTTTGTATTAATCCATTCCTTATTTGGAATGAAATCTTTAACTTTCTACACAAGTAATCCTTTCAATATCATCAAAAAAGTCAAAGTAAATTACATCAACTCCTTAGATGTAGTGTATTACCATTTTTTATAAGCCTCTACCAGATTACAAAAGCAAGGAATTTACTGGCTCTCCTCTACTACATTATTGTTTTGTTTGCTTTTTTAAAGCTTATAAGTCATACATATCTCTCCTTAAGTAAACACTGTTTTCTGCAGAGCAAGCCAATGCTCACCAAGGCAATTCACAAAAGCATCAGAGCATTAGGAACATTTTGAAGAACAGGATACATGGCATCCTCTAAGGGTGAAGGGAGAGCACTTATTTGATGGCAAAAGACTTATTTGTGAAAACAAAGCATCCCAGACCTACTGCTGAAGAGCAAACTGTGTAAACCCCGATTTCCTGCAGATATTAAGTAGTTTATTTAAAGGTTTCTGCTTTCTGTCCATCTTTATAAGCTTTCCGAGAAGTCCAATTCGGCTACCTGGGAACCTGGAGTTTATTTCTTTCCAAGTTAAGAGCTGCTTATAACAAGGTCCTTGACTACAGATTCAAATCCTTGCAAAGGCAGTCCTAAGTGTGCCACACAAAGGCTTCTGATCCTTAACAGGGTTTCTTTAGTTCAAAAGAATACTAATTAGTATTTGTGAACCAACATTTGAAATTAGATTTCAAATACTTCTGAAACATTCACTTTTTCGCCTCAGGCAGCTTTGGAGCTTACTTGTCAGAGCATCCACTAAAGGAGGGTTGCAGGCAAAAACACCACACATGCACTTAAACACATTTGTGATATTTCCCATTTTTGCAATATTTGGCCAGATGCTTTACCTACCTGGCTAATGCTCTATCCTGCCTGTCTGTTAACAGGCAGGCTCGGATGCATGGCTTTCATTGCTGTCCAAAATAATTAGACAAGTGCACATCCAGTCCTGTCCTAAAGAGCTGACATATTTCCTTTGAGCTGTCACCACTCCAGTGCTTCTTAAAAGCTTACTGCTGTATGCTTCTGTGGCAGATGCTTATAACATGGAAGTTGCTAGTATTTTTGGACAGTTGTCTATAGGTAATTAGCAGTGTGGGTCTAGTTACTTTTCCTTTTTAGTCTGGCATAAAAAAAAACACCAGACAGCGTACCTGCTGAAGAGGTTTACTTTTCCTCCTATGCAGCAGCAGCACCCTCCCCAAATCAAGTGCAGGACAAGGAGACCCTATCTACCATCCAGTTTTCTACATGCTGGTGGAAACATATGCTATTTCTGTAAGAAAAGTAATTCTAGACAGACGTGAAAGAATTTCCAATAATTCTTTTTTTGCCTTTCCAGTAAGTTTCTTTACTTACACTGTTGAATCAACTGGAGGCCAGGCACTTAGTGATCTTAATTATAAAAGCACGAGTGAACCAACCCAAGATCCCCTAGGTCTATGAATTTGTTTTCTAGGGTAGAGTAGGGTCCTATCTGTGCCTTGGACTCCGCTTCTTGAAACTTGTGTAACCTCTTTGAGGAAACAGACTTGCTCAAGTCTTCATGTGTTTTAAAATAATTGAACACTTTTTTTTTTGAGAAAAAAACTAAGCACATATCCATCATTTACAACCTGCACAGATAAACAGCATTATCTTCAGTGTTTTATTTCTTGTTTTAGCATGCTTAAGTTTGTTGTCACACTGCCTAAGAAGCTCAGAGTATAAACTAAACTCATCTACCAATATGACCCTCTCTTAAGTTCACTAAGAAAAGGTACCTACCTATGAGAAGTTGATAAAATAAGCTAGAAAGCTAAATTTTGGTCCTATTTTTAAAGGATAGGGGATATTTAAAGTGGCAGTTCAGAACAGCAGAAAAGCAAGCATTCATGTAAGTAGTCTAACCTGTCTGTCCCGGCTTGACGTAGAACAGAACCAGTTTTCTGTTCAGTAATTTTACTTTGCAGCTAAACCTCTTCTAACTCTGAAATTAACAGCATATTTTTCAGACACTGTCCAATTCCAGAGTGATAAGACCTATGTTTATAGCTGATGCCAAGGCACAGTATGCAGAGAGGCTCTTTCTTATACTTATTGCTATAACACCCAAGGGCAGATAACTGTTATTTGCCCCGTTGGAGGGTCGGAAGCAGAAAAGCACAGAGGGGTCCCACCTCTGTTGGAGGAGCGGACAGGACAGGTGACCCAAAACTGACCAACAGGGGATTCCATCCCGTCTGCCTCATGCTCAATATAAGAGCTGAGGGAGCAAAGGGTCAGCTCTTTTTCATCAATGGCCAGTGTCCAAGGAGGACTCTGTCCATTCATCTGCCTTTGATCCCAATCAGTGCATTCCTGAATCCAGTTCCCATCTGTTGTGGAGTCCACTCTGGGACTTTCCCCATGCCTGCCGATGACTGTCATCCTGGGAGCTTGATATTGGTTTTGTATATATTGTTTATATTTCATTATTTTCTTTTTTGATATTATCTTTCCTTTTTATTATTTTAGTATTAATATTTCATTTACGTAGTTTCATTGCTTTTAAACTCTTAAGTCTTTGTCTCTCATACTTCTCTCCCTGAAGGGAGATGCTTTTCCTTCTCTGAAAGGGGAGAGAAGTAAAAGAGAGCATCTGTCATTCATTTTAGTGGCCAGCCCAGCCCAAACCACAAGACTGTTTCCAGACAACTTTTCATTCACAGGCAGGTACCTGCACAGATATTTCCAGCTTTAACTACCTAACTGGAAAATCATTCCTTTTAAATCCCATCTGCTTCAGTTTAAAACACAGTACAACATCCTGAATCCAACTTTTTAACATAAAGATATATTTTCAGCTTAGATGGGAAACATAATGAGTTACCAGATTTCTAATCAGCCGTTGACAAACAGGAAAAAAAAACCAGGATGCAGTAGATGTTTTCTTTCTTTCCTACTCATCTGTTCCCCATATTCCCCCTCCTCAAAGAAGATTACTTGTCTTAGAATCTCTCCAGACCCAGCTACTCACCATCCCTTGACACAGTACTAAGATAAAAAGTTGAAAAAAACCACACCAGGTCCTATGGTGCTTCAATTCATATACCTCAGACTCATTCTAGCCTTCTGAAAGGTTGCTCTGTACTGTTCTGGTCATTCTACTATTAATAAAAAAGGATATTACAGAAACCATGATGCTGCTATAGAAGACAATCAAGCCAATACAAAGACTGAACAATCAGAGTTATTTAAAGTGGCCAGAAAGAATAAGTCCGTTCTCTAAAAGAGCACAAATTGGAAGCGGACTTCACTGAGTTCTGCTTCTGATGGGAATAAAGAATAAGAACAGCACTAGGGCAGGAATAGAGCCAAGGATAATCTGAGACACACTGAGTTTTAAGGGTTTTTATTTTTCATAGTCAAGTTCACATAACTACTAGCTTTAAATAGAAAAAACACACCATGCAAAAACTAACAGAAGCACACACATGAATTCTTAACACTTACCTGGGAATAAGCCCTGATTAATCTTCAGCCAATGTAGGTTAAACAGAGGGTGGGGCAGAATGTTTCCAAAAGGTAGATGGGAAACGAGAAGCACATCCTTATTTTCCCCAGAATCCATCCAGAGAAAACAAATTACGAACTACTTAACAACAGAAGTTAATTCTTCATCCCTATGGATGACCAAAATTTCTCCACACACCAAGAACCCTTTCTGGCTTGTTTATTTAACTGGGAAAAGCCTAAGACCAAGCAGTGGAAAAAAAAACATACTGCCAGGCATGGCATCTACAACCATTGGCAAATAAATGTTCGCCCCCATCAACAAAAACACTCTGAGCTCTGTTGTACTTCCCAGGACACTGGAATACACAAAATTCAGGCTTGCTCCTTGTTCTTAGAGCTGAGGAACTGGGGACTGTGAAATAGCAGCTAAGAGAGAAGCACCTCTCCCTTCCCTGGTAACAACATGCAATGCCAACTCTTCTCCCATCACTACCCACCTTCCTTTCTTGGTCGCTTATCATCTGAGTAGCAACAGTCACTTTCACCTAAACAGCTTTGAAGTTTTGAGACATCTCAAAGGGCAGTGAGAAGGAGCAGGGAGAGAGGGATCACTATTGCTATGTTACGTTCATGCTGCACTGATTCCCCATCTAATAATCATTTAGCTATATAAGAGCACAAGGCTTAGAGAAAGAAGCTGGTTAAATGCTGGAACAGATGGCTCAGTCATAAGCGACCCTCAGCTCAGCTCCCACTCAGGTGGAGCGGGTACTAGTGGGGCTTGCTAGTGTTTCTGGCTACAATAACCACAGGATAGCACCAGCAGGCTGGTGACAGCATTGTATCCTAATATGTACAATGTACAGAGACTGTAATGGACATAGAGGAAATCAGTATGCCATCTACTTCTGACCTCAGTTCATTGCTGGTCATGACTGTCTCTGGCACTGACCCACTACAGAGGGTAATTTTTAGAGTTAACAGAGAAAGGGAACACTGGAGTCTTTTGTTCTTTCATCCTTGATCTGGCATCTGCTGCCACTGACCAGCAGTTAATTCTTTAAGATCTCAGACATATCACCCAGTTCTCTTTGGTCCAAAAAGATATTTGCAAGTCTTCAGCAACGTTAAAAACAATTCAACAAACTATTAAATAAAATACTGCCAAAACATAAATAAGCGCTCTAAAATTAAAAATAAAACCTAGAAGTTATTCCTACTTGTATCACAGCTGGGCAAGTCATTACAAGGCAGCTGGTAGCTGAGAGGCATGCCAACATCAATCTATCAATCTCTGTTTTGCTATATTACTGCATGTCACAGGTCTCGTGACTTGGATTTCCTACACCCAAATAAAGGGGTTTCAAACTGCCTAACATTTAACAAATTGGCAACCTACTGCCTTTACTTATATTATACACTGCCTTCTGAGGGTCAATCACCTACAATTCTGATTTGATCCCGCTGAAAAGAAATCAGCTGAGAGATTTCTCACCCTTCAGGTGAGAATTCTGGTGAGCAGGGCTTTGGAGAGAGAGGGTCAGCAAAGCCGCCTCTTGTGTGTCCACATGCCCAACAAAGCAATTCACAACTTGTACTCTCATGCCCAATGAGGGAAGACTGACCACCCTGAAACACTCACTAGAACAATCCACAATGCCCAAGACCTGAGACACCGACAAGCATCCCAGTTTAAGACATGCACAGGGGGCAACTGTGTCATTTTTCTCAAGTAAACTCACCAGCCTCAAGCTGTGTTTATTCCTGCATCTTGATTTGGAAACTCAGGTCACATCAAGTCTTGAAGGAAGATTTACAACATGGCAGAAGTCTTTGCAAGATAATCAGAAGAGTACCATGATATTGCACATTTTGGTGCTTACTCAAATTCCTGGTAAGGATTTCACCTGTACGTAGTTTTTCTAAACACCATTACAAGCTCCTGAAATAACACTGGGAAAGCTGAAAAGTAAGCCACATAAAAAGCAATGCAGCTAATAAAGGATTCTTGATCTACAGCCCTTCCTAAACCTTAACACAGGCCGTAGATCCTGGGCAACACTGTTTTAACAACAAAGGCAAGGCTGTGCTGATGCAAATCTGTGGAAGCACCACACTGTAAGAAGTCTTCTATTCTCATGCTCACTAACTCAACTATGTGGTGCTCATTAGGCACTGTAAAACACTGCAGTAAAGCTATACTATCCTAATATAGTAAGATTACAGAGTACTTAATGAGGAGACACATCAATAATACATCATTATAGATATAGTATTTCTCAGAGTGGCTCATTTTTAGACTGCTGATGTCCCATGTCTGCTGCAACAGTATATGAGAAAGAGGCCAGTTTTGAAAACAGCAGTGGGTCATCTTTGATGCTTTTTGAAGAAAAAAAAAAAATTCACTTTTCAGGTGCAGTCCCTCTGTGAAATACGTTCCTGCTTATAACATCTACCTCAGAGCCGCAAATGCCCAAACACTGATCCAACAGGCCAAAAATGCAGTTTTAGGGATGAAAACTTTTCCTTTCAAAGCAATTAACCTTTCAGTTCTTTGCTGCAGTTTGGGTCCTCATCCCTGACTGAGAAATACATACAAGGGATGCTTTCCGTCTCTCTGCTGATCAGACGAACTTGTTTTCTTCTTCTACGTGAACCTGTCAAAGCCTAGCAACACAAATACTGCAAAATCAGTTCCCACTCTGTGTAGGTGGGATCATACTCACAAACATTTCATTTCTAGGTCCAGTGCCACAGGCAGACTATTTTGGACAAAACTCACCAAAACAAAATGAAAAACATAGTTAGAGAACCAAGCTGGCTTTACCACTGGCACAGGACCTACTCTCTCCGCCTCAGGCTCATTCAACATTAAGCAAAATTCAGCTGGCAGGCAGTCAGATGGCACGGTTGAGGCATTAATTGACTAATAGAAAGGAAGTCACAGCACAGTGCTTTCTTGCGGTTGCTTCTATGTGATAATTGCACCAGAAAAACAGTTTGTATTTGCATTACTTTTTAAGTAGTTCCAGTTCTTACCAGTATTATGTTTCAAATACTCTTGCTATTATGTCTAAAGCAAAGGTATTACTGTGCAGGTAAAAGGTCCCTTTGATGGATCCATGTTATATTTCTGGTTCCCTTAGAGACTTTGCATGGCCTTTGGCAAGTCAATTTACTTTCTCATCCATAAGGTAATGCAGTAATAGCACAGTAGCTCCCAAAGGCGTTCTGTGTTGCCCTAACTTCTGAATAGAGAGTGCTTCATAAATATTAACATCGTCCAACAAAAGTGCATGAAATATGAGAACTTAATGATGCAAGTGGATCTTATTCAGCATCTGGAAGATCAGCTAGCCCTGCTCCTGCAGAAAGCCAGGGGATGTCACCAGGGATGGGCCAAGGGGCCTATTTCCCTGCCAGTGGGTCTGCACAGGGTCCTGAGCCCCAGACAGTGACAGCAATGCCCTTCCTGCCCCTGAGGGACAGATGCTCAAGAGGTGGGTGTACATCAGCTGAGAGGGCTACAAAGATGATTAGGGGGTTGGAGCACCTTTCTTATGAGGAAAGGCATAGGCCCTTGGGTCTTTTTAGTCTGGAGAAAAGACTGTGG
>RSEF01000001.1:140863652-140880876 GCA_003993805.1 Himantopus leucocephalus
CTCCAACAGGTCCATGTCCTTCTTAAAGATGCAAAATTATTTGTGAATTCAGGTGGGTTTTGGCTGATAGACTAGAGAAAGATAGAAAATATCAATAGAGTTCTTCTGATGTTTTCAGATAAGATTGTCAATATTTTTTATGCTAGTTTATTTTATTTTGAGAAATTACCTACCCTGACAAAGGAAAGATTTTACAAAAGTGATTAAAAAATTTGAAAGGATATGCAATTTATTATTTTGTGCTGAATGAGAGAGTTGTCTACACCAAAATGAAATACTGCATGGCATCATTGCTGCACCAAATATTTCTGAAAAGATTATTTAATTTCAACCCTAAAAATTGGACTCTTATTTCTTATCCAAGTATTGACCCTTGGCAGATTCAAATCAGGAGGGTTGAACAGTGCTCATTAATCTGAGAATAGGCTTAAGCTCCTGTATGCAAATTATCCTTTCACCATATACTAGCCTTTCAGGCAAATGGTATTTGGTGGAGCAAGAAGGAAGGGAGAGGTACTGCATCTTTAGACATTTGAGTTCTGTCAAGGGGTGAGATGCATAAACACAACCTAACATAACACTCTACATGCCTTCAGGTGCCTTAGACTTCTACAGAAACATGCAGAACTTCACGAAAAAACTAAGTAGGATTGTTTTCTGCCAACCCTTATATCTACAGGTGTGACAGAAGTGAAGTGGTATGTGACTTAATCTTGCCTAGAATACTGGAAAGACTTCAGTCTGACAGTCATTGTCACAGCAAGGGTTGTCTTGGCTACACTATCTTCTGTGAGTTCAAATTTCCTTTACAATATGTGATGCGAGTGATTCGTAACAGATTACATGTTTGTATGGTCACTGTCATCCTGCTGAGGTGAAGAGCAGCACATGGACATTAAATTACGCAGAGCCTAAGAAATCATGGAGGAGCCTGCATGGATTTTACTTGACTGCTCAGTATTCTAAAAACAACAGACTGAACCAAAGGAAAAAGCATATGGAAAGAGATTTTCTGTAGGTCCTGATTTTGTCTGGGCATCATATCTCCAGAGCAACAAAAAATTTACAGAATTTTAGCTGAGAGATCTGTTGTTATGTATACCACAAAAAAAACGTGAGAAAAAGGGGTTTTGGTGGTATATCAAAATTGAAATAGACTATGAATCCTTAGGCCTGGAACAAAGTGTGCCATCACAGAACATTTTCTATACAGGTTACACTCAAGTTGAGGTCATGTTGACCTTTGTTTTAGCACTTCTATTCTAACATAAATCCAGGAGAATTACTTGTAAATGTCGTAAGAATAGAAAAAAGGTGCTAAAATTTCCGGAACCATTGAGACAATGGTTTGTATTTGGAGTTTGACTTGCATTTCAAATAAAATATTCTTTTCTGCCCTATTCTACGCACCTCTGTCATTCAGATTTAACTGTGTCAAACAGGGTATTAACTGGCATGAATGACTAATGCTCGCCATGTGGATCATTCTAACTATCTGTTTAAGCCCTATGTACCCATGCTATATGAGATAGATAAAATTATATTCTCAATAAAGATTTTCTTAGGGATTTTTTTTTTAATGTTCAGAGTACTTTGGATTCATATTACAGAAGCTGGGTTGAAGATTTGTCTCAGTAACGTGGAGGGCAATGCTGGGATTTCTGCCCTGTGATTCATCAGAAAAATCTCCACCGCAAAATAAGGTTACAAAGAAGTTATCAGTGTAAGTGTAGGACGAAACAAGGACTTATCAAAACTTTCACATAATGACATAAACAAAGAGATAGTTTACTAAACCAAACATGCAGAAGATTTTTCCTGATTCTGAGGTGCTGTGAGGATAACCCAGTGATGTGGTGAAACTGGCAAAGTGCCATAATTGACCACAGATGTAAGACACAACCTTTCACATTGATCAAGCCTAAATACTTTGGAGATGAATTCTTGTTTTACAGCTGATCAAGGTTTTGATTCAGCAGCATGGTAAAGAACATAATCCACTTTAAACATCTCTGTCCCATCTCTTCTGCACTCACACAAATTAAATCAATTAGGCAAAACTCACAGTTTATAAAGGAAAGTACGTAATTAAGAGCTAAATTGAACTTCTATCAAACTATCTTTATCTAAGGGGAAAAGATCGTTTCCATCCACGTCTCAGGGTTGATGTAATTAACATCGTAACAAAACTACAGTATTATTAAAAATACATGTCACATTTTGATCCTTGCTTGTAACAGTCCTTATTACAGATGTTAAACTCATTCATCAAAATGTTAGAGGTAAATTATAGAAATATATTACAGATGTACACAGATGTATGTGTTTGCTTAAATGTAAGTAGCCGGCTACCCCTACTGAATTATTTGATTCTTTGGGTTGAACAAAGTTTTGTTTTGTTGGACGAATATCTCAGAGTATTGAATTTTCCCTGTAGAGATTCTCTGTAATTAAAACTACATCGGGCTTTTCAATTTCAGTTGTTCTTAACTTCTGGAAAAATCCTTTCATCCATTTCTAAAACCTTCCAAGGGTGGACTCAGTCTCACTCATGACCAGTACCATTGCATAATTAAAAATAAATGAACTTCATACATTAAGACAACAAAAGTTAATCCAATAGACAATTATTCTTAGCAAAAATAATTATAGGCTATTTCCAGCACCATGAGAAGAAAACACTATTTTTAAATCAAACTGAAAATTTTTATTCATGAACATTTCAACATTTTTCATTGTGGTTTGAATTCATATAGTGAGAACATAGCCATGGAGAAGAAATTTTAAGCATAATTTACTATGTTACACATACCATATATGTGAGTATACCAAAGTAGCACAATCTTTCAAAAAGGATGAACGTTGAACGTTTGGTAAAAGTTAGCTTTTTAACGATGCTCAGATTAATTAAAAGTGTCTCAGATAATCAAGATATATAGGATTAAGTATGTAATCGAAGGTAGATATACACTGTTCTTTCATTAAGGATATTTAAGTAGTGCATGTCAAGGAAATACAGAGAAATACAGAGTTTTCTGTTCTAAACATTGGCTTATTTAATAGAGATTTTCATAATAACAGGAGACTGTCCTTGCTAATCAGAAGGCCCTCCAAATCTGTAGTCTAATAATGTTATTTTTTCTTGAATGGATTATAATTACCAACAAAAACATACATCATGCAACAAAGTAAGAATTCTATTTTAAAGATCCCAAAGGCAGGAACTTAAAAATATTATGCGCAGCTGTGCTTACATGCTACCCCTTGGTTTCAAATGGAAGTTGTAGGTGAAGAGAGAAAGACACAGTCTGCTCACATGCAAGTTACTCTGAAATTTTTAATTTGTACAGTTCTGGCTTTCAGTGAGTAAAGGCTAAATCTTCAGATTATTAGTATGTCTGTATTTAATTTGTCCTTTATTAAAGTGTGAATCATTTCAAATGACTGAAAGAAGTGTTATAAAAAGCCATTTAATCCTCCTCTATCTTTCCATCACATCCTGAAAGGTATGAGTCTATTTAAATACTATTGACATATGACACCATTCCTGAAAACAGACAACATTAAGCTTAAGGGCTACTGTCATTAACAAAATTCAAAGCAGAAGCTGGTATGTACCCTATAAAAAAAGGATTTCAGACAAATAGATCTGAAAATTTTCCATCACTTGAAGTTATTACCTTAGCTGTTGCTCTGTTAAAAAAAATAGATAGTTGATTTCTTCATGACCACGATCTGGGTATGTCATTGGTTTTGTATTGTTATAACAGGAAGTTTGGGATGGATTGACATACTGCGGTAGATCCTACACAATCTTCTTGGGACCAAACACTTGCAGAAATGGTTCTGTTGCTGATGCATGCCATAATTTCATCTGAACACCAGGTACAGTTTAAGCCCACACACACTCACTGGTCCCTGCTATGTGGGCACTGAAGCTTTTGACTTCTTGCCTGTTGTTTCTGAGTAGCTTCATAAAAGAGTTTCCCACGGAAAAAAGACCACAGGCAGCAGCCCAGAGAAACAGGCAAGAAAAATATGACTGCCATCTTCCAGCAGGATCTAGAGTATGAAATGACAGTAAATAACTAACTATTGTGGTCAGATGTTGTATAAGTCATGGAAAGAAATAAAGCAATCTAGCAGCATGAAAAAGAATTTTATTCAAAGTAAATTCTACATGGCCACAGCTTCAACAGTCCTCATTAAAACCCATGTTACTTAAAAAAAACCACACCGCACATGGACTTAAAAAACATAGGCTTAGAGCACAGTAACTCTTTTCCATAGATGTCTCTGCAATCATGGTCAACTAAAGAGAGACTGTAATAATTTGAAATCAATTCACATTACAAGAGCCATTGGACATCACTGTCTCATCATTTGTCATTAAAAGAAGAGATCTAATATTCTGCCTTAGCAGGTGCTCTGCTCCAATTATTGAACATAAATTGCAAATCCTTTGCTAGTCCTAGACTTTCTTTGAAGTATGATTTAGGAAGAACAGTGATCTCTATTACCCTGGGATCCAATCTCTTTGAATTAAAATGCTGTAAACAGGCTGCTCATAAAAATGAAAAAAAAAAAAAAAAAAANGAGGGTATATGAGGGGGAAAGTAAAAGGGGAAATTACATTAGAGAAGTCAAAAGGAAAAAGCTTAACACCTTCAATGATTTGGATGTTTAGACATTTCTAAAAATGGGGTAGTCAGAAATGGAAGAATTGGGTGAAAATACCACTTGTTTTCTGCACCCACCTACAGGAAAAGAAAGCATAATATGTCCTTTAACTGATGGCAATTGCTTGTGTGTGATAGAAGGAAAGCAATTGTGAACAGATCCAGCTCTTGCTCTTTCTCATGCCATGAATGTAGAATGTGTCTAAATCTTGTTATTTTCTTCCACAGCATTTGTGATATCTGCCCTTTCTTAACATCCCTAACCTCTGAAGATCTACATCTCATCTAATTTCTTCAACAGCCTTGTCTGTAGCAGTCTTGTAAAATGTTCACACCCATTGCTATAAAAACCTGACTACTAGGATCAGCTTCTTTGAAAGCAGCTTTGACTATCAAAATCCTTCTTGTCCCCACCTGCAAGGCCATTCAAAAGCACTTTTATTCTCTCTTTATTCAAACTTCTTATTGTTTTATTATCTAAACTGTTTGTGTCTCCTAAATTACTCAAAAAAATAAAGTCCAGCAAAATCTTTTAATAAGGTAAAACTTTTGCTGGAAAAAGAAATGGATGTTTTGTTTAAAAATAGAAACAAAATTTTAAAAGGATCAAATCAAAAACTATCTTGAAAAGCTTTGACTGTCTGGTTTATCTTGAGGTTTTAGTTCTTAAAAGCTTTTGTGATTTTGATTTTTTTTTATTCCGACTGAATAATTTGGGGGAAAAAAATCGTTGTAGGACAAGAAAACTGCCTCTTAGCCAGTTATGGCTCTTGTATAGATACTTGATTTTAAGTGGATATGTACACTGCCACTTGACAGAAAGTGCTTTTACAACTTCCTTTTCATCTTAACCCTTTCTTTTAACCAAATTAAGAGGGGTACACTGGCAGAACAGAAATGATTGATGTATTACTATGGTTTCAATAGATTCAGGATAAAAATATAAGTATCTAGTTCATAGATTTAACTCCCTCTCTCCTGTCTCATGTTGCTGCTCTGAGGATTAGTTTTATCAAGTAACTTGTATTTGTGTTTAGAAACTTTCTCAGACAGAGTTTAACTGTGATAAAAAAAGTTTAAAGAGATTCAAGCTTTCAGTAAGGGAAAGACTCCACTAGAGACTTAAAAGAAAAAATAAACAAGAAGCATTATTTCTTCATTGCCTACTACTGGGCTTTAATCTTCATTAACAAACGGATGAATGGATACAATTTTCATCTATTCATTTATCTATCCAGAAGAAGTATTTCAAGACATTTTTATTACCTTTGGAATTTGGAATGTTTGCAACAGCTATTTTATAGCTAAAAATCCTTTCTGCAAAGGTGCACACAATGAGATGTATGGTGGGCAGAACTGGGAACCATGGAGGCATGGGAGCAGAGGGAAGGGCAATGTATTGCACAGAGCAGAGATGCAAAAATGGTGGGATATTTAGGACAGCACACAGAAAGTCAACCAAAAGAAATCATTCATCTTTACGCTGGATTATCAGTAACCTGTTGATCAGCTATTGATACCACAGGAGAAACAAGGTACCTGATCTTTGCTAGGTAAGGGAGGATTTGGAGTCATTAGATCACCATCTGGTTGCTTGCAGAATTCACCTGCCGTTGATGCATTTTTCAGAGAGGTGGTAACTCAGGAATTAAGCTAACATAGCTATGTTGCAAATAACTCATGGAAAACCGGCAAGACTTGATTAGCTTTGCTGAGTGGAAATGCTGTTTTTGTCAGACTGTGGTGTTGTAAGGTTGCAGGTTCATTGTGCCTTCCAGTCACTAGGTCAAGCAGGGCACTTTGAAAATAAAAAGATATTTTTTACCTAAATGCCTAGTGCTCCAAATTCACAGTGGAATCCACTACACCATTTTTTATGTGCTTACTGTTCAAAGTGGAAAAATGTTTTAAAAGTTGTTTCGTGAACTGAAAATTTGACATACCAGGAAAACTTCAGCATAAGTCCCCAGCTGGATAATGTTTGTCTCTGTCATACCAAATATTTCTTGTCTTGGTATTCCGCTTCATGCCAGAATCCCTTCACCCACCGTGCCTCCCTTAAATCAAAATTCATATTTGAACTACTTAGCTATATAGTATTTGGGTAGAAATAAATGACGTTTTCATTTTTTCCTTCAAAGGATACTGTGTTGACACACTATGGAGTTAATCTTACACAAGTTTATCATATGCAAGATAAAATTGGAATCATTTACACCAGTAGTTTTAAAACTGTACTGTTTTAGTTACCCTGAAATATTTTTTTTCCTTCATAACAAAACTCACTCAAGGGATATTAATATTGCCAATTTTTTTAACATCCACTTGCAGTTTGAATAAGATGCAAATAGCTACACCCTGAAAAGTGAAGAAAAGTAGGTTGCCTTTATATTTTACAGCACAAGGTTGAAATTAAATGTGCCATTTTTCACCAAAATATTGTTTCCCATTACTGAAGAGAAGTGATGGGCCTGAGGGCCTCATGCATTACAAATCTCATGCGCTTTAAATTGCTAGTAAATCACTTGCAGTTTTGCCTTTAGTAGTTTCTGCCGAGCTCAGCGTTTATTGCTTACAGCTGAATACAGCCACCTAAATCATCCATCACATTTTTATAACCTACTGTAGCTTTCCATTTCATACACCAAGGAACTGGCACATCTTCAGAATGGGAATGGGTGAACACACTTCTATATACACTGAATAGTACTGTATGTGCAGTTCGATGCAGTGTTTTTAATAGCACGGGGGAAAATACCCTGGAGTTTCAGCCAGCAGTAGCTGCGTGCATTTGTGGTCACCTGCAGGGATAGAGATCCAGCTCCTGACTCTCCAGCATAGACCCTTCCCCACCAGCTGAAGTTCACACCTCTAGTGCTTGCTGGCATCATGTTGTTTACCCATACATGAACATTTCTCTCCCTCAGTGGCCCCACACAAGAAATGAGACAGAACTTCACCCAGCCATACCAGAGACACCAACGACCATGGAATACCAAGTAAAGATGCTTGGACCTATTTGCATGATAGGCCAAGATTTCGCCTTGTTTAAACTTCAGATTCCCTTGGCAGGACTCAAATATGAGTCAAAGTCTCCCACTGGTTGTAAAGTTTCTTGTAGCTGGAGGTAGTAAAATGTTTCTTATTAGCATTTAAATCCCTGAGGAGGTAATACCTTTGAGTGCAGTGACTGAATATAGAGAGGGATAAAATTCAGTTCTGTGCAGGAGGCTGGCACCTCTTTATTCACTGTTGAGTACTGTCCAAATCATGATTTACATGGTAATTGAGAGGTTAGAGGGTATAGGTTTCTGGAGCATGATGGAGTGGCAAATAGCAAAAATTCAAAAGTTTCTGTGGAACCAGTGATTTACCAGGTCCAAATTTGATGCCACTATGCAGTACTCGTAGATCTAATTTAGCTTCATCACTTGCTGTTGAAGGCTGTCTTGCCATACATATATTTTCATATTAACTCAACCACATCTAGATTATGGGCTTATTGCAAAAGGGTCTGATCCACATTCCTAAAATTATTTTTTTCCTCCTCAAATTTCACATTATCCTTGCATAACAGCAGGTGAGTTCAAAACTCTGAGGTTGCAACTTGTCACTCCAACTCTGAATTTTTCAATTAACAAACCAGGCTGTGGAATTTTTCAGAAAATTTTGCTACAAATGTCATTTTAAAGTCTCATCTATCACACTCTTTCAGAGCTGTCTTTTCATACTGTGTTGAATCACCCTTTTTTCCATTAATTGGAAACTAAATGCATAACTTAATGGACCTTTCCACGCTTCTATTTTAAAGTAGCATTTTAGATTATTGCAAGTACTTTGCCTGAACAGCAGAATCATGTCCTGTTTGTTTACAGTTGGCAAAAAATTCCAACAGGAATTACAAAGACATGATATGCCAATGGATATTGCAGTCAAACCAAAGATTCCATCCATTTACCCAATAACTGTAAAGTCGCTAAGGCACATTATTAAAGAGAACAAGGGGTTTATTTCCTGTAATGTGATTCATCTGTCCTTTAGATGCTATGGGGATAGACAGTTACTGGGAAGGGATACATAATTTTACTGCAGATATGCTATAAGTGTGAATTATCATCAATAATAATTAATAATCGCTATTAATCATTTCTCAGTTACTAATCAGTATCAACTAATCATTTTTTAGCAATTAATCACATTCCTCTAAGTATTAATTATTCATTAATTGATCAGTATTAACAAACTACTAGTTTATAATAAATTATTATTAACTACCTAAAAGCAATAAACTCTTCCTTCACAAAGGGACATTTTTCACATTTTTCAAAACTTCTAAATAAACATGAATTTATTTTCTTCCTCGTACTTTTAAAGGGGGAACCCCTGCTCCCAACAATATGTCCTCTGATCCTTTGGGTGCACAGTCTGTGTTTGGGTCAGTACCAGCCTAGTACAAAAAGCCCTATATCCTTAATTTTTCCTAGTGAATTAACTCACTCCAATAGTCAGTGATGCATTGAAAAAAAAGTAAAAAAAAAAAGTAAAATACCAAAGCCAGTCACTGAGTTGGTACTTCAGTATTTGAATATAGTTTTGGCACACTCCAAATAACTGAGTGTCTCTTCAGGAAATTCTAAGACGTCTTCAATCAAAGCCCTTCAGAATTCTTTCTTTTCCGATGTTCTGACATACACCTTTTGCTTTCTTAATCCTGAGTATCAAAGAAATACCTACAGTCGTGCTAATGGGATATGCCACCCAGAAATTAGAAGCCCCTTCCAATGTGCTATCCAGACAGAGGCAATCTGATGCCTAACAGACATTGCAGAGTAGTTTGTGGAGAAGTGAAGACTAGAGTATCTGTTTCTTTTTAGTATTTCTATAGCTTTGCATGTATATCCCAAAGTGCAGAGAGTCTACCAGGAAATACTAAGTCATTTTCTCTGGGCATGATAGAAAAGTCTTAAATTTGTGGCAGACGTGCCGAGCGTTCAGGCTGTACAATGCCTACAGAAATCTAGGAGTCCTCAAGAATACTTCACTAATGAAAAATAATATTGACATTCATTTCCATTTTTTAGTTCAAGCTGCTTCTACTCACAGAATTCATATAAAACAGGATACAAACAAAAGGAAAATGAATGCAATAAAACTAGGAACTCTGTTTTCAGAAGCCAACATGTATTACCCAATGTTAGACTGTGTTCATAAGTGCAAATAACACAATTTATTGCTACTGAAAAAATTTTACATATCAAGAACCAACACAGAAATGCAGGGTGGTATATGATCACTCTTTGGTTTAGGAAAAAAAAACCACAAAACCAAACACGAGAACAAAATTTGCTGAGAACAATTTTTCATTTTTAATTGGTTTTCTACAAATAAAATTAAGGTTTAAATGATCCTGAGCTGCATGTACCTTCTTATATGCTAGATGCTTAATGACACATAGTATGATAGATCTCTGAATCTCCAACTAACTGACTTTCAGTTTTAGTTTGGGTCTTATCTTTTTCTTTGAGTAATAGGAATGCTATAGCTATGATGGATCTGTTTCAAACTATGTTTATTCATCTGCTCTTTAGACCATAGTAGCTTTTCTAGCTATACCTTCATTCAAATATTGGAAAAAAAATGGAATAAACAAGCCTGATCCACAGCTGGTATAAATCAGTGCAGCTTCTCTGTCTTCAGTGGAATGACATCAATTTATAGCAGCTGAGGATTTGGCTCTTGGAGCCAAATTATGAGCCAGATGAGCACAATGGGATGCAAAAAGAAGGCATAATGTGGCCATAAATTTGCTCAAAGGCTCTTCACATTTCAATGATAGTCTCTTTGTAGAATTCAATTAGCATTGCTGTTTCTACTCATAAAATATATGCCCTTCCTGAATGATTTTTTTCTTGTTCTTCTACACTACCCAGAGGCCAAATCTTACAGCTGCTACTGAGGATAAATTCTATTGATTTCACAAGATGCCTTCAGTACATAGGCTGGACTATTTGAATATCTATGTTAAACAATACAAACTCGAAAGCAGTCTGGAAAGATTCTTTGGAGTGCAGAATCTAATGTTTTTCAGATGCTTCAACCCGCCACAGGTTCAACCTACAGTCCTGCCTTATTGCAGTAATTTTATTTTTTCAATTTATCAATTACGTTGTATGTCATGTTCGATTTTATGTGTTGTTTTCCTGATGTATTAAAAAAGTGTATTTGTGTGCATGAAGCATATGCTATAAATCAATAAATAACATAAGAAAGAGTCAGAACCAAATATCTTATTTACTGTGTCACAATATTGTAAAAACTTGAGAGAAAATTACAGGAATAGCTATTTTAATCTTATTTGTTGTACAGCAAGTGAGGTGAAAGTCATTAAAAACAACCAGTTCCTCTTAGTATGCCATTTGCAAACACCACTGCCTTTAAAGGTTTTTTAGAATTTTCAATATATATAATGTTCAAAACAGAGACAAAACCCAGCAATACATCATTACTGTTTTCATGTATTTTCCTGCCTATTTAGTCTTAATAGCTAGTTTGAGCCTTTTGACTGAGTCAACAGCCTAGGAGGAGCAGTAATTGTGATCAAATTACAGTCCCGTCCCTGTCCTTCCTGGGCTGAAAAGTCACGGCAACTGCAAAGGTCAGATTGTTATCCTCCTTCCATGCTGCCATTAGCTGCATTATTTAGGTGCTAAATCAAGACTCCTTTTCCTGTCTACAAAGGAATGATTGCTGCATCCCAAAAGTGGCTGATTTTCTCTAGCCTCTTCTATGTACCATCCAGAAAGTTTTGCAAAACCATACTGCAGGAATGAGAGCAAGCCACCATTCCCTGTGCCACCCTAATATTCCATTTAGGATTCATTTCTAATTACAGCTCAAGTTTCATCTTTTCACTTTGCCTGTTCAACTTTCTATTTCAGCTCACTTTTTCACACAGTTGCTAATGCAACCTGTGCTCAGTCTCTCCCTTCTCCTTTCAAATTCCTCCTCAAAAACCCTTCTTAGAGTTCATACACAAATTCTAGCCAGATGTTTTAATGGTATTACAAAGGAACTGACAGGAATGATAAAAATACTAGACTAGCATAGTTTTCTGGATATGAACCTTTCTAAGAGTATCAAAAAAGAAGGTTTATCAGCATTTTCATGTCTAACATGTATGTCCTGTCATTTCCCATCTACTTTGTAAGTTTTTAGGGCAAGAGTTATGTCTTCTTTTATATTCTACAGAATATAAAAGTTGGTTGTGAGTGCTTCCTGAAGACGGATAATCACAATAATCACAATAAATGACAAACAGAGCTCAGACTCCTAAGCAGTCCTTGGGCTGGGAACACATAAAACTTAGGAACATTCCAAAAGAAACTGCAAAAGCTGGAGGATGTGACTACCCCACTACAATACAGGCCGCTGAACTGTTGAAGAGACAATAGATCACAGGGCGTAACATTTAGGAAAAATACATCCTTTAATTAAAAATTTATAGAATATTGGAAAATATTTGCCCAACATAGAAAGCTTCAGAAAGCTAATTTTATAACCAAAACTAAAAAGTATGAACAAATTATTGGAAACAAACCCAAATATTAAGCCATGATAGAATTAACAATATTCCAACAGTAAAAATGACAAAATTAATAGTGCAAGAATTCTTTATCAAAGTCCTACTGAGTTTTAAGATGAACTCTACATGATTTTTTTGTTCCATTTTATCAACAATATGATAAAAAAAACCTTCTCAGAAACATTTTTATCAATGAAATGAACTTCGCTTTAAAAAGCACGCTCTGTTTTGAAGGAGTGAAGCTGCCATTTGCTTTTGTGGTTTGTAGTTTTTCATTATGTCTGATTTTTATTTTTCACATCCAGTCTTATAATTCTTCAAACACAGAAAAAACTTGCAAATTTTACATGTTAATTTATGCTAAACCAGTATTCAAAGTGAACCACTGTTTTTGTTTGGTGCTATTGACTTTGGAAGTAGTGAGGCAGCTCAAAATGAATTGCAGCAAGTTTTGGATGGTTTTATCTGGTCAGATGAACTTCAGACTGCCTCTTTAGCCATATATATCAGAAACGGTATTTATGTTCCCTTCTCTGACAGTGGCTGTGACATACATGAGCAAAGAGCTACTTTAGCAAATGAAATTGGTTATGTACATGTGATCTTACTCCAGCCTTCATTCTTCATTGCCTGTGGACATTTAAGTCTGTATAAAATGAACATAATGAAACAGTTTCATCTTGGCAGTATTTTATTCCCATACTTCTCTGTAAGCAGACTGTAAGCAACAGAGATACGATCACATTCTTTCCTCTCACCCCCTTTGTGCAGTTAAGGTGCTAGGCTCAGGATTTTTCCTCTTCAACTAACACAAAGACAATAATTTTTAAAAACCCCATGGGAATAGGGGCTAAATTTCAGTTCCATTTCTTTTTATTTTCAGTGATACTAGTTAGGCTCAGAAAATAAAAAAAAAAAAAAAAAAAAAAACTTTACNCGGTGTCCCACACTTAGAGGCTTAATCCTGTGCCAGATTCTAAGTGAATTTATTCTACTAGCACTGCCTAGATGCCTGAAAGGAAATCACAGGAGAACCTGAGTATTTCCTCTTATTCAGGCAGAAAGACAGAAATTATCTCTTTTCCTCTCATCTTAACTTGAACTCCCTAAACTGCAATGTTTGCCAAAGAATGTCCTTCAATCCATTTGATTTTTAAGTGTGATATTACTAATTGACTAAATTAACTAAATGGTGTGAAGAGACTAAGAGTGGAAAATAAATTATTCACCAAAAACATCAGTCAGGTGAAGATCTGTCTTTTATATTTCACTGGAGGCTAACAAAGGCTATAAATAACATACAGTTAAAAAATATTCAGATGAGTATAGTAAATAATTGGGATTCACCAGTAATATGTACTTACTATGACAGTTTTCTGTGGGTCTGGATTTTGATCATATAGCAATTTTAAACCAGGAATTTCTCTTACTTTACGGATTTACTTCCCATTACAAAGTTATAAATGAGATGAAACCCAGATTGTGAGTGGAGCTGTCAATTTTCATGTCCAAATTATTAATGTTTAATTAAGAGGAAGTATCGACACTTAATTGTGACCATCTTTTACTAGGCTAATGATGGCTATATCCTGAGATCCCAGCTGACTATAAAAATAAAAATTGTGATATTTGAAGGAATCTCTCACAGAAATGTTGAAATCTCCTTTTCTTTTCTTAGAAAAGCCGTTAGATATTTGTCTTTTCTAATGAATAAGATTATGAAGGTTTTACAAAATTCTTTTTAACTTAAAAGTATGTATAACAAAAGCATTGACAAAGTCAGAATCCATCATTGTTACATAAGATTTTTTAAAAAAATTCAAGTATGGACTGCTATACAATTACTACCATCTCCCAGACATTGGAAAGAAATAAATGAAAAGCAAAAATTGAAAGCTTTTGAGAAACAGTTGCCACTTAATCATTTTTATCTGCTCATTATCATCTTGGATTCTCAACCTCTGACCTGAGGGTAATGCCTTACATCCTTTCTTCAGGTCTTCGCAAGAGACCGGCATTTGGAAAAGAATACAGATTCTGAAACCACCTTCTGAAGCTCACCTGAGTGCTTTGAGTTCTCTGCAAGGCTCAGAAACAGGAGGAAATCATTCCCTGGATATCAGAGATCCTCCGTCACTGAAATTGGAGCATCATGATGAACCCCCAGGTCCAGAAAAGTTGTCCCATGAAATTTGCAGAGAATCGGTGTCCCCCTTCCCTGGCTCTAACAACAAAGTTTAGACTTGTATGTTTGCAGAACAGTTCATTGCATTCAAGGCTTCTTCCTTCTAAGTTGTTTTAGTAAGTCAAGGATGATGTTAATATTATCAGTCTTGGTTCATTTTCTGTTGTTTGAGTGGGATTATTCCATAATGTTTCAAAATAATTATATGCCTAATGTAATTAATTTCTTCACACAGAAACCTTTTTTGTCAAGGGAGGGTTCTTAGAACGAGAAGACCCTTGTTCCTGAGGTATACATCATTTTGTATTGTGTGAGATGTGAAGGGAGAACACTGTAGGTCATGCGCATTCTTAAAAACATATTGTTTAGACACATACTGAGGTGTTCTGCTAGATGGCATCTGAAATTCCTATGGCCACAGTTACATGGTATTAACATATAAAAGCATATATATTAACAAATATAAAGGGAAAACTAAAGAATATTTTTGCCTTTTAAACAATTTCCAACTTTCAAAAATAAAGGAATGAAACACTGAATTTGCACAGTAACATCTGAGATACTTACAAGAACATTTAAGTAGTAATTTCTTGTAAATATAGATACTAATTAGGCAACAGTTGGCTAAAATACAAGTTCAATGAGCTTGCTAGATTAGTAACTGCTTTAGGGGATTTTCTTCATTTTTTACTTTACGTTTTTATGCTCTTGTATCCGGTTCCACAAAACAATATTACTGCCGTGCCAGTGAAATCACTTATATGTTTAAGGCTAGGTACAAGCTTAAGTGCTTTGCTTCATCAAAGCACTTCACATCTTGCTACAGTCACACATCCCTGTACTTTCTGTGCTTCCTTTGTGCCTTTTTTTTTTCTGTTTTTACTTATAGAACTGTGATGTTTTCTGAGATCTGCAGTTGGAAAGAGGCAGCTCCCTATATCTGCCTGTGGTCTTATTTTACACTCTTAAGCTTTCCGGGGGAATGGTAATACCTCTGTAATGTACTTGTCTTTTGTCTGTACAGTTGCCCCAGGGCACTAACACAATGCAAAGAAATACATAAATAGATAAACAACAAATACAATATTGCAAGTCTGTTCGGGCTTCTTTGATATGCCTCATTTTTTTTTTAAATCTTGTAGACAATTGGGATTAATAATCTGTTGCTAAAGTTTGGCTTTAAAAATTCAGAGAAATGTTCTTGTGCATTGAATTATTTATATATATCATTTGTTATTCTCGGTTTTGACTCTTGTGCTTATGTCATCCTGTCTTTGCTTTTCAAACAGCTCACCAGGGTGAGAACACTTCTTCTCTAACTCCGTGCGTCAGTATGATTATTTCCAGTCACTGAGTGCCACATAAACTGTGTCATCTTGGTGCATTGGACTCACCAAATCTTTAGGACCCCTGTGTTGAAAATCTGTCTCAGAACAGCTGGATTCTATCCACAGGCCACCAATTTCAAACAGGTTTCAGATAAACTCTATGCTTTTTCAGCTTTGTCATTATATGACACTTATCTGCATGAAACACTAGGGACTCTTCCTTACAAGCTATTTCATAACTACTTTGGCTACTTCAAGTATGAATGATGTTCTAGCACTATTTTTCAACTATAAAAGTGACCCAATTAAAAGACGCATGAAACTTTTCTTTTCACTGATTGATTGAACTTTAAGGAGGCAATTTAAGGTAAAAATGCTTAGGGAGAGCCTTGAAATGACCTTGGTTTCTTTCATGATGCTGTTAAAATTTTTAGTTTCAGGGACCTGAACATTTGAAACCATGATATTCTTCATGTGGGAGTGCTGGATAGATTGGCAATGCAGATTTTTTATTTTAATACATACTTATTACTCTCCTACATGATAGATCCGCAAGTGATACAAGCTGTCTGATCTTTACAGGAGGAATCACATGGTGAAGATATGACAAGATTGAGCAACTGGAAATATGTCCTCCTGACATATTTTCATTTATAATACCTCCAATGGCAAGGGTAGAAAAAAGATGATGTTAATAAAGTAGAAAATGCTGATGTTCAATGAATAATTAGTCTCTAAATTTTATCATTTTTTTTTTGTGTCACTGCTAGTTCAGATAATCTAATAAGAGATATTGCTTTGTACCCCTGACCTCGTTTGGTGCTCGATCAGGACACTGCGAACACTGTCACATGGGGGCCTGTATTCTGATGGATTCTGAATGCTGGTAATGCTTGACTGAGAATAGCAAAAATGCTGCTTTGGGGCTGGAGTGGTGGGCTTGTGAAGAAGGATGATACTGTACTCCTCTTGCCTAAGCAGCAAACTTCTGCCTGGCTTCTTCTGCACAGCTGGGGAGCTGTGGTACCCCACTGGCTGTAGGTAGGTAGAGCTACACACTGCCACAAGTAAGAAACACACTCTTGCCCCAGAACAAATTAATACAAATTATTGTGGAGCTTTGTCCAAGCTAAAAATCTCTAATTCTTATCATGGCTACCTCTGCTGCCTGTCCTGGGAGGTGCTGTGACAGCATGCTCTTTTATCTTCCATATCGGCTGTGAAACACCTCTTGCCTGCTTTTCAACTGTCACATCATGAAAATCTTCATCTTGAGTTCATCTTTTAAGGTCATTATAATAACAAGCAAACAACCTGGGATAGTTATGAAAGGTACCATTTTACACCCTTTCTGCAAGGGGGAGAAAAGAACAGATTGGTATTTTACCCCAACAGTTTTGGAACTGCTAGTTCTCTTTTGGAAGATGTCTTTGCCTTGCTCCATAAAATG
>RSEF01000001.1:140880976-140901326 GCA_003993805.1 Himantopus leucocephalus
TTTTGATCTGTTATGGAAACTGAATATATTTCCATTTCTCAAAATATTTACCAGTGAGACCTAATAAAGGATCCTTATTAGAAGCCAAGATTAATGTATTTTAGACCGTTCTCCTACATGAACTGAGTAAGACAGACTGTCTGAGAGAAGTCTTCCCCTACCCCCAAAGCAAAAAGTATGCCTGCACCATGCAATGCAGGAATATTTTGTTACTTCCAAACAAAAGGATTTATCTGTAAAACACAGCTGTGCAGGGATGGCAGCTCTTGTCCTAAAAGTGTTATAAGCATGCTAGCAGTTTGTATGTGAAGTTATCTACCCTGAATGCAGTTGCTAATGCTACCACCAGTTCTTAGGCTGCTCCAGGTCTGTTCATGCAGATGTTGTAACACATGACGCAGATTTGCTCAGAGAAATGCCTTTCCTTCCAGCCAAGGCTATTTGCCTGAGTGGTAAGTGGCAGTAGCATAAGCAACTTGTCTGAACTTTTTTACCAATTTTTTTCCTTTTTTTTTCTTGTCCTCCTTTGACTTTGGATGTTTTTAAATTCTTTCTAGTGGATATTTACCACTACTGCTTCTTGTTTCTGAACTATGACTTGCTGTGTCAGCTTTAGTCTGTGCCCCGTAACATCCTTCTGTTATTAGCTGTCCCACAGTCCCCCTGTTCCACAGACATTTTTTCCCACTTTCTGTTGTCCTTGGGAATCTAGCATCTCCCCTGACTCTCACCACCTTCCCACAACTTGCAATAAATGGACAGTACATGAAATACGTTCAGTAGTCTCGGGAGCCACAGCTACTAATCAGGTTTTCTCCTTTTGAGGTCAGCGCCCTCATCGCAGGCCACAGAATTATGCTTCCTCATTTGCCCTCTTTCTGGCCCAATAAATATTGCATTATTTCTTGAAAGGAGCACATAGTTCCTAGGAGCTTGCAGCTAACATCCAGCAATCTTTTGGAGACAAAGGCTAATTTGGATGCCTGGAGTCCAGCCCTACTCCTTCCAGCATGCAATGGCAGAGGTAACAGCAGAAATGGTTCCACCAGCATGTTTCAAAAGAAAAGGCTGATCCTCCACTCCTTTTTTAAAGTGAACAGCTTCAATTTCAAACTCTGTGACAGAATTTAGATGCATGAATCCCAGTCTGACAGGAACGCTTCTCTGCAGACCTAAGTTAAGTACCAAAGCCTCTGAGAAGAGTGACATTTAAGTTAAATCCTGCTCTTCAGTATTCATATGAGGTCCTTGAAGTGGCTCTCTGCTGCCATGAAGCTTATTGCAAGTGTCTCATTTTTCTCAGATAGTCAGTTTATGGGACTGTTTTCCACTTTGGATTCCAGTAACTAAAGAATACGACATGGTAATGTTTCTCTCTGCAGTGCTTAAGAGACTTTTTGAATTGTTTTTGAATATTCTTTACTCTTTAATCTTCATTTTACAGTTTTAATATTTTCACTGATTGGTGCCACAGTGGACTGAAAAATCTCTTCATTCAGTCAAGCTGCACCTTATTTTTCAAATCAAAATATATACCACTGTAATCAGATTGATTAATACAAATAATTAGCCAAAAGAAATATCTATAGAGCTCTAATTAACTTAGTAATTAGGACCATAAACTCTAAAAAGAAGAATGAAAGATGGAGGGCTAACAGGCAGATAATAAACAACAAATTTTTAGCTGAATTACTGTTCATTTATGCATTTCTCTGTACAAAGCTGCAGACAATAGATTAATTTTCTACTTACTTTTAACATTTTTCAGCACAGTGATGTAGATAAATCTGGCATCAGGAAGAAGTAGAAAGAATTCCATGTTTGTAAAGTTTAGGTGGGACAGGGAGCTTTGTTTCAGTGATATGAAAAGCCCTCAGCTGGACTGATATTTTAAGAGAGAGTAAACGAGAGAATCCTTAGCCAGATGAAATTATTCTATTTTATTTGAAAAGCAGGACCATGGACTCATAGCGACTACGACTAAATGAGAACATCTGATTTTTAGGATAATTTCTCATTCTTTTTAGCAATATTTTGTTATTTAAGTGCATGTCAGTCAAATCAGGTAGGCATTATCCTGAGCTGACTGAATCTGGGGAGAAAGACTGTTCTGCTATGTTGAAAGTAGAGCTGTAGGCCATTTACCACTCCTTTTCCTCCATCTTTATAAGTGTCCACTTGAAACAGTAACGATATCACACATTTTGCTTAAAATTTAAAAAAAAGATTTCTGCGGATTCCAAATGTATAATGCATAGGTACTCCAAAAAACCTGCATGTCAGCTGAATTTTTAGTGCAAACTCTCTATACTTTTAAAATAAATCTTTGAAAAAAGCTCCTGTTTTCTGTAATACTACAAAGCAAAATAAGCAAGACACGGTAAAATACCAAAAATGAAAATGCTGCCTAAAAGCATATTAAAGGCAACAAACACATCATTGTGAATTCACAGCAATATTCCATTTCAAGCAATCTCCCATTCTTGAGTGCTAGAAATGACCCATTGTTGAAAAGGTATGTGATTTGTGACAGTGGTGGTGTGAGAGTTCAATGTAGGAATTTGTAAACACACTTCAATTCTCTTTCAGTAATTGCTGAAACGAGCATAGAAGACCATTTTTAAAGATTTAGGGGTTTTAATTTTTTTTCTGTTTCTAAAATCCACATTTAAGCAGGACACAAAAATCCTTACTTTTCATCCTCATATGGCACTCCGCACAAATGACACCACTCTTCAGGAGAGCATTAAATTGACAAGTTGCAACTAAAGCTCCCCAAAAATAAACACGTTACAATTTATTCAGGGATACAAGCTTGTCTCACCTTGTCAGCTTTCAGACTGTTGAGCTGAGAAAAATAGGTGCAACTTTCCATTAAAGGTCTGCTTCAAGCCTAGTAGTTAAGAACATAAAAATGGTACCTTAATGATGGTTCCTAAATCCTAACTATGAACTGCTTAGAGCATTGATTTTCTAAAGTGTTGAGCACTCTGCAGTTCTCTTTAAAGTCTTAGCTTGGTCAAGGCAAGGTAGATGCCTAGTGATTTCTGTGTGTTCAGCTTTAGATGCCCATACATATGGGTGCTTTTGGTATTTAGGCTACATGTATAGGTGTTTAAATAGACATTCCTCCCTGTTTACTGAAGTTGTTCTACAAATATATTGCAAGGTGTTTTCTGAAAGAGCTTGCAGTGACAGCCAACTGTAAATGCTAGGCAATACTAGATGGGATGGTTATTCATGATAACAAGAAATGACCGGCTGAAGGAAGCTTGGGAGTCATCTCTGAGTACTGGGAAACAACAGCTGGAAGCAGAGGACTGAGTTACCCAGGGGATGAGAGGATGATAGGAGGTTAAGTCAAGAGAAGAAGAAGAAGAAACCAAGGGATAAGAAGGAGCAGGGAATGTACAGATGAAAAAAAACCTAGAAATAGAGGTATTAGTGAGATTGAGAAGGGTTTTGTCATCAAGAATTAATAGCTTTACCATGATACAAAGGAGAAAAACAGTCAATAAAGGGATTCAGAAAGGAGAGTGACATGTCCAGAGCAAGAGAAAGGAAAGGAAGATTCCTTTGGCAACAGCACTTCAAACACATTAAAATGGGGGAAAGTGGCAGGCAGTGGGGGTGGGTAATTCTGGGGGTCAAAGCCAGCCATGCTCACGTCATAAAGATACGTGGATTTCAGCAATGCAGTATGGTGGAACCAGTGGCTCCCAGAGATGTTAGAAGGGAAGAAATCACGTTATAAGTGTCTGAGTGCGTTTGTGTTTTAAAAACACAATAAAAACATACCACCGGTGGGTCTGTACTTCACTGGAAGACACATTTACATTGTAATATTAAATTTCTTCCAAGAACTCTGAATCAAGGACATAGTGCAGTCTGTCATCTTGAACTCCAGTCCTCATTACCTTAATGGATTTAACTTAGACCCTTAATCGCATGTAAAACTGTCCATTGCTGTAATGATATTCCTCAGTCATAGAAGGAAGATATATAGCTGGCAGCCTGCTAACAGTACCGTTGGCCACCGCACTCTGTTTTGGCTGGTGCCATGGCATGGGGTCAGGGGGACACGGCCACCCCCCTCACAAGTCCTGCTGTTCAGCAAAGATGATAACAAGGAAGCTACACTCTGTTTGGTGGCCTGGTACGTCATTTTTCTATTTGCATATTATTTAAGACTGGATTAGGGAAGCTCTGGGAGAGTCGTAGCTCTTATCTACAGGAAGCGATGCTGCTGGTGGTGCTGCTGCGTGCTCCTGTTTTCTGAGTGAGGGAGTCCCAGGTAGCTGCCATCGGTCTTCACACCCCAGTGCCGCGGTTTGGCAGATACCTCCAGGCTGGTATTGCTACTACGGTGGATTTTCCACAAAGGGAAAAGGCATCAGAGGAAAGAGGTTAATTAGGCAGAGAAGACTTCTGTCCCTGAACAGTGAAACAAGTGCCATAATGAAAGTCGATGTGATGAGACAAGTAGGATGGACTTTGACAAAATGATTGTCAGGTGGATAAAATTACCCTGCTTTCCTTGATAAATAATAAAATAT
Organism: Himantopus leucocephalus; assembly: GCA_003993805.1. Taxonomy (NCBI): domain Eukaryota; kingdom Metazoa; phylum Chordata; class Aves; order Charadriiformes; family Recurvirostridae; genus Himantopus; species Himantopus leucocephalus. Next base: position 140,885,533 of record RSEF01000001.1, read on the forward strand.
AATTTTAACTAACAAAAGCCTTAGCTCAATGTAGATCTTCACAAATATAGATAAAAAGTTCCTCCTTTCCCTTCTCATTAATTTTTAAAACATTCTCTCCTTTGCTCTGAGGATATGGGGCCACAGTTGAAAGTAAGATTGCCATTTATTCACATCACCCGGTAAAAGACTTGGCTGTTAATACTGGTGTACTGTTGGTGGTGTGAATAGTTATGTTCCAGCTGACAGTTTGTGTTTGGGAAACCTTAGCTAATTGAAACCATTTTGCTCAGGTGAGTTGTCTATTTAGTTCTGCTGATGTCTATAGAAGACTCCTCTGTGAAAGTACTACATGTAACTTAGCACTATGGTTTAAATTCAGAGAATCTTTTCCACCTCAGAAATGTTTCAGTTACCCCTACAGTGAATCTTATTCGTTATTCCAGTACTCAAAAAAAAGTCAGTGAACTATGTAAGTATGTTATTATTTATTTTGTTAAAATAGACTTTCTAATTTTTGAGAGCAAAATTAGCAAAGCACAACAGCAAGGTAATAAAGCAATCAAATTCCATCCCTTTTTAAAAACAAATGAGAGGAGTCATTTTAGTGTAAGAGTAAGGGGGGGGGGGGGGATTATCTGAAACATATGAGGTAACAGGTAGTAAAATCAACTGCAACAAAAGCATAAAACCAAAGTCTAGGAAGAACCTGGCCTTCAGGTGCCGCCTCAGTCAATTCAAGGGATCACAGAATTTGCTGTGACAAAGCACTGGTATGATGGAACAGCGTCTGCTGTATCTGAACCCCAGTCAGGTTTCAAGGTTAAAGCCGTATTTGTGTTTTCAGAGTTTTTCTTCATAATTGGTAAGGTTATATCTATGAATATTATAATATCTAATCTGAAAATTTCTAATAGGTTAAAAGGCAATCTATCATCATCTTTAAAATGTGATGTTAACAGCTTTGTAGTTAAATTAGGCCATGAAAAATGGCTAAAGGTTGTCTGTGAAAAAGCTCTTTTTTATGACAAAGATAATTGAACCCATAGAGAGGAAAGTATAAGCTGAAACCAATTTAGAAAATTCATCATGAAAGCGTGTCATTATATTAATTTAGAGTGAAAATAACTTTTTTTTTATTTACCTATCTCTAATGAATTCATCTTTAACCATACAGACAGGCTAAGAGAATGTCAAAATGTTAATGATGAACATGTCAAAAGTTAGACTTTAACCTTGTCACATTCTGCGTAAGGATGAGCAGTTAAAAACAGTATTTCTGACGTGCTTGTAATGCAACATGAGATGAATCTGTGAGCCTTTTTTTTTTAAGCATGAGAGAAAGATGTTTGGGAAAAATTGAATTCAATCAATTAGTTGGTGCTTTTTTTTCTCATATCATGCAATGAAAGTGTTGTAAGAACACTGAAAATTTCACTTCAGCCTGCATATAAAATAACTTAAATTACTCTCAAAATGTGGTTCTTTATCACTACAAGATAATGAAGATGACAGAACAGAATATGAAGGGCATTGCAAGTCCTCTTACTGTTTTTAGCTCTGAATATTACTTGCAGTGCACACGGACTCAAAATTTTTCCATTTTATCAGTGTTTGTCAAGTAATTTATAGTCAGCACTATTAATTGCCCCAGTAATGAAACCAATGAGCATACCTCTAGAGTGAAAAATAATAAGGCAGAACATCTAAAGTACTAGATGATAACTAAGCTGTGTCAGACTCTGGAACATGTAACTTCTTTTTAAAATGAGTGCTCAAATATCATTTAACTGTTCCCTTAGACATTTTTCATAATGAACCTTCATTTTAGTTTTTCATTTTCTTAGTGTTCAAAGATAAAGAAACAGACATTTTCTTTTCATGACAAATGGGCGGTTTTAAACAATGAGTATGGACAATATCTCATTTGTTAAAAAAAAAGAGAAGAAACTAAGAATTTTATTGAACCTACTGGATATCTTAGTGTTGTTCACCACTCATTAGATAAAAATTTTGCTATTATTTCTATTTTACTTAAGTACTGATTCAGCCAGGAAAGAAATTCTCCTCCTGAAAATGAAGTTGAAAGATCTTCTCTTTTGATAGCTTTTGTAAAAGAATAAAGATGTGTCTGGGGTATTTAAATTTGAACCTGTATATCTCAAAAACTCCATAAGCACTGCAATGCATTAAGGTGAACTCCTGACATTTAACAGTAGAAAACTGGGGTTGTTTCTGCTCTCATTTACATTGGCTTCATATGGGTATATGCTGTTTACTTCTGTTAAATCCATTTTAATTTAAATAAGTGTATGCGAATGTAAAAAGGGGTCTATTTGGGTTATTTTTTTCCTCATTATGTGCATATTTCTGTACCTTTCATTATGACCAAATCACAGCTGAGGAGCTGTTATAATGCACTTTGTCAAAGTTCAGGGCTGTTATGCCTCTGCCCCCTTCTCCCCCAGTTTGCTAAATAGACCAGACCAACAAATATCTGTTCAGAAAAGAGCAGGAAAATTAATATGTTGTTCTGCCTATGCTTCTGTGGCAGTGGCTGAATGTAGCATAAAGGAATTACTGTGATGATCTGGTAACATCTTAGCTTTACTCCATAGAGAGAAAATCAGTAGTTTGATCAAACCAGTAATTAGGACAGCAGAGAACAAGTTCCCAAGATATAAGGAAGAAATTTTTTATGATGAGCGTAGTGAAACACTGGCCCAGGTTGTCCAGAGAGGTGGTAAATGTCCCATCCCTGGGAACATTCCAGGTCAGGTTGGATGGGGCTCTGAGCAGCCTGATCTAGTTGAAGCTGTCCCTGCTCATTGCAGCGGGGTTGGACTAGATGACCTTTAAAGGTCCTTTGCAACCTAAAGTATTCTATGATTCTGCGAAAACAAATTGGTCTGTAAAAATGGCTACACTTATGCATTGCGCCATTTTTGGTGTAGATGGAGTTTTGTGTACAGGGACACAAAAATAAAAGTATATATCTTCCATGCACAGTGGATTTAAAAATAATGTTTGTCACGGGGGTACCTAATTAAAAATACATTTTTAACCAAGTTAAAGTTCATACAGAAGGAAGTGTATAGAGCAGCACACAAAACTCTGTCATTTCCCTTTATATGAGAGTATAAATAATATGAACTTGCGTACTTCAAAGAAGAAATAGTTCCATGAAAGACTTTAATTCATTACCTTTTTTTCAATGATGATAAAATTTCGCCATAAATGGAGGGTCAGGTGAGCAAAAGATATTATCACAAGTGTAATTAGGGAACACTTTTGATTTATTTCCATAACAAAGAACTATGTATTAGAGATAAATGAGATGTTGCACCTAGTACTTTTAGATGACACTGCCTATAAAGGAGAGCTAGCTGCAGATACTGAATCAATAGCCCATTGCTTTATGAAGCTGAATTCTAGGTTAATACACGCACTCAGACATATATTTTGAGATCTCTATGTAAACACAAGAAATCACATTTCAAAGCAATAACTAAGGTGTCTATCACTATCAGATAGAAAACAAAAATACCACTGTTGAAAATAAACTACGTGTGAAGTGCCAGTGACCAAAAGTGACCTGTCCCCCTAAATTTAAATCCACAAATAATGGTATAATGCAAGAAAAAGGAGAATCTAATTGGTTACTGTAATTCTGCTGAATGTGTTGTTCCAGAGACATAGAATGTTAAACTTGGTTTTAATTATTTTCCTTTTTAATTAAGAAGTAAATAACCTTATTAGAATACTGCTCTTCAACCGTTCAAACTAGTTTTCTCCAAAAACCACAATTACTGAAGTTTCTGCATGAGTTACAGAGACAATTCCACCAATCAAGAAGCAAAGTAAAGGTCCTCTTTTATGTTTCATGTTAGGCATACTTTGTCAGTCAGTACTGTTAAATTACTTTTCTGCGGATTAAATTCCTGTTAACTGGTTGATTTTTGCATTTCATTAACTCAGATCATTATTAATGTCATGATAAACGCTAATGAAATACAGCTTCTTTCACTAATAGACTGTCATAGTGATGCTCAGATAGATCTTTTCCTTGGTAATCTTTCTCTCAAGTAAGCCTGAGATGAGGAATAGCCAAATCAAGACATGAACATGCTAAAATAATTGGAATGTATCTCTTACAGCTACGCCTCCTTTCATAAAGATCAATACACAGAAGAGCAGGAAAGCTGTAACTTAATCAGTCCTCGAGAAAGAGAAGATCATACACAACCTCTCCTTCCTGGGTACAATTTTGCTGCTAACAGGGAATGACTTGATGTACTTCAGTCTTTAAATTTCTATGTTATTTCCAAAGATGCCTTTGGGTGGATAAACTGGATGTTTTGGAATGTAAAGAAACCATACAGACAGCGTGGTCATCATCCCTCAGACAGTCAGTGTCATAAGGATTTAGGTGTATTTTGGGTATCGTGATCTCTCTGAAAGGCAACATTGAAGCGTATGTACATATATATCCTCATATGAATTTTAGACTTATTAGCATACCTACTAGGAATGGCCCCATATCTAAGTAAATTATTAAGATTTTCTTGAACACTTCAGCCATGAAACATGATTATTTACTCTTCTTTACACCTGGCCATAAGTACAAAAGTTCTCACTGGATGGCTCAGAATGTTGTATTGAAAGAAAAATGGCTACAAATGCTTAGCTTGAAATGCGTCAGTATGGGTAAGCTTCTAGTGAGCCCATGACACATTTACCTTTCAGAGACAAAGGAACTGATCATTTAAAACTGTTTTTCTGAGTCAGGAAAAAGGCATAAGAAATAACTAGTTCGCACTGGTGTCTAATTCAGAATGAGATGAATAATCCTCTGGAGTCCACTGAGTTGACCACGCCGGTATTGACTACAACAGGAAGGTAGGACCTGGCTCACATCTAGACACCACAGGTAGGTATCTTACTCTAAATTCAATATCAATAATGAAATTGCAATATCTGAAGAATTATTACCAGGGATTTTACAATTTATGAAGAGATGCTGAGCAAAAATTATTAAGCTGTGTAAGTACTCAGAAAATGAGGTAACGGGCACAGCATCAAACCGAGCAGAATATTAGTTTCTGAACCTGTTATATCTCAGGTATTTTGTCACAAAAACCAGGGAAATACAATACACATGAGTCCCCTTGGTCTCCCAGCTTTTAACTAAACAAATTGAATAGGGAATAAATTGTTTATTTTTCCCAGGAAGAGGAACTGAGTTCATGCCCAGGTTCATCTCAAGAAACATATGGAAGAAATCACAATCTGTAGCATTTCAAACAACTTATTTAGAGGCACTGCATGTTTACCACAACTTAATTAGTGACAGAAAAAACAATAGTAATAGCTAATTCATGTTCAAACTAATAAATGCACATATCCTGTGCCCTCGTAAAACTATCCCTAAACCTGCTTTTCAGAGGAAGCATTTGGACATTTTGCTTATGAAGATACCTGGAAACTCTCAGATTATTAAAAGAGGTAGTTTCAAGATATATTTTCAAAAGCAAGATGGCATCAAAAAAAAGCAAAGTATTTCTTTTTTTGTTTTCTTTCCTTTCTTTTTTTTTTCTTTTTCCTCTCCTTTCTTCCCCTTCCCCCTTTCATTACTGGGACAAAATGCAGGAAAGTTTAATATTATGTTCACTGTAATTAACAATTTTTCTCAAAGCACTTGTTATTTGAACTCTCAATTACACCTGAAATCATCGTAATCACAGTTCTCCCAAGGGCCTTGCCTTATTGTCTTCTCTTACTCAGGTCTTATTGTGACAGTCTACATAAAGGAAGCATTTTGTAGCATTTATTCAAGCTTTTTCTTCTGCTCTTACCTCCTACCGCTCCAACGGCAGCTTTACCAGTATTCCCCAGCAACATAAGTGAGAATGTTTCTTATGAATTTAATTCAGTCTTTCTATTTGCTTCAGATTCCTCTTCCCCAAGCTTACTAAGTCTTCAGATGATCCATTTTATTGTCTTCATTTCAGATTTCAGACTCTTGGGTCTGTTGTTCCCATCCAAGACCAGTCACAAAGGTTTCTATGCAAACAAATCCTGAAATGCAAATCCTGTTTCTAATTGGGTTAAATTAAGAGGAATTAGAGTGAAGTACTATGGATCTAGGCCAAAGTGGCTTTTGTTTTCCACTTGAGATTTTAAGAACCCGGCTCTCCATATCAGTGCTCTATGGCTATGTCAACAAAGACCAGAGTGACGTTACCCTGAGATAAAAGCCTGTTAAACAGAACTGGGAATTAAGCACAAAATTTTCCGTAAGTCATATATTTCCTACATCCTGCTTCCAGCCATGGGGACGTTGGGGTTAGTTTAACTATTTCTGCAGGTGAGTATGTTTAACCATGCATGACACAAGAGAGTCATGTTCTCATTCTGCCTTCCCCCTTTTTTAGCACGCAGATCACCCAAAGCTTTTATAATGGTACCATCCTTATGAAGCTTGTCTGACAAAAGAAGGCACTTTTTTTTTTGATGCATTTGCACACTCCAATTAAACAAGTTTAAGCAGGATATGCTTTACTGAATGACACCATGCTACCACAGAACAACTCCAGGCAAGTGATGCTGACTTTAAGTAAGTGAATACAAATAGTTTCCCAAACAGAAACATTTAGTGCTTTTATGGTGCATTTCATTTACTTTAACTATTACATGTGAAATATTTAAGATATATTAAAAATTATAATAATATTAAAATAAATATAAAAATACAAAATTACATTAAAATATTTAATAAAAATATATTATTAAAATTATAAAAATATTTTGGCTAAAATACACCCTAACGTAAGTGATTATTGAAACAGTCTTTTTACTCTTGTGTTCACAAGGTTCAGGCTTACAAAGCATTGAGAGCCCCAAGCATAAACTTATGCATGCTTAAATGAAGTGATCCTTCTTGAATCACTAGCTAAACCACTTCTGTGACTTAAGTGACAGTTTGCTCTTTTTCACATTCATGTTTTACTCATATTTCTACTTCACAATCAGCACTTGACCTTAGCGCATTTGCTGCCTGACTGCAGAGCGGTGTTAAATTGAATAGAGAAGGATCTGGGTACCACGTGCGGATGAAAAGTATCTGTACACAACAATTAGTGCTTTGTTCTTTTCAGCGTTTGATCATTCCATCATGGCAGGAGATGCTGCCTCTGATTCAGTTCAGATGTTAATGCATATGCGTCGAGTACCATTTCAGTTGCACTTATACATAAGACACTTTGTGGGGTGGGTGGGTATGACGCAAGAGGTTTGGGAGACCTGTGTCCTTGCAGTTGCAGAATGGATGGGATACCCTAGGCTGTCTCAAATTGCATAAAGGTGATTGAATCCTTCCCTATCTACCTCATAGGTCCATTGACCATCCACAATTTCCCCTTAGTCAAGAGTTAGAATTTTAAACTGGTTCTTCTGTTTATATTGCAGTAATACTTTGCTAGTTTTAAAAAAAGACTGTTGTTTAAACCTTCTTTTAGTGGAGATTTTAAAACTCCCCATCACCTGTCTCTTCAAGGAAAAGCTTCTGAACAATAAACTAGAGCAGTGGTTCTGGTTTTTTGTTTGTTTGTTTTAGTTTGGTTTTTTTTTTTTTTCTTCTGATATACACAAACTAGAGTATGCTGGAAAAGACATCAGTAATTTCTGGAACTTTAGTCACAATGTAAACACTATGAAAACAGTACCGCTGTCTTCACTGTAAAGGACTACGTAGTCAGTACAGAGCTCAGGACACAGATTATATGCAGTCCATACTCTGGCAAAATTTGGCCCTTCTGATGAAGTTCCAAATTTACAAAAACACAATACTAGTGAGCCTTTCTGTGATAACCGGCACTCTCCACTTACAATCATTTTAAAAATGTCTGTTTTAAAGGTTACCACGATTGACTAGGCCTGAGACTACTTATACTAGGTCAGGTCAAAGTTCCCTCTACCCCAGTACCAAGGTTCCACTGGGAGTAAATAAGTGCTACGGAGGTCAAAACTACAGCAGAAACTATGCTTGTTCTGAGATTAAGAAGATACTGCAGTGCATGTCAGGGCATGTAGGTGCTTGCTTGACCCTGCTCTCTATTTAAACTTGTGAAAGTCTCCTCTTCCCTTCGCATTTAAATCTGAGATACTCTGTTTTAGCTCTTCCTCTGCTATTTTCTATAGGGTGAATTAATACAAGGAGGGCCCTACTAATAAACCATGAATCTATCGCCCATCAAAAAGATTCTTCTTACAGCTGTCATCAAACTGTTCAGAGCTGCAGTGTAGTTCTGCAGGCAATCCTCTGCTCTTTTATATTTAGCACTTATAGACAAAGTTTTCAGAGGAGTCTTGATGTGGACTAAACTCCTTTTAAAGAGAACCCCATGTGCACCAAAACTGCTCCCTTTCAGCAGCTTTGAGCCACGTACACGAAGGGAGCGTGCAGTCATAGGGACTGGTCTAAATCCATTCAGAAGTAAAATTCCAAAATATAAACACTGTCAAAATTCAGGCCCCTACACAAAGCAGGTCAGTCTATTGGACTGCCGATATTGCACCAAATTGTTTGTCATGGTAGAGATACTGCCTCCAAGCTTCTGATTTCGGTTCAGAAGTTCCAGTATGAAAGGGATTTTCAGCTTCTTAAATCTCAAATTTTCCCATACTGGAAAGAAAACATTAGGATTGCATATGTTGTATCTATTCTTCAGCCATCAGTCATTCAGGGGCACAAATATAGCTTTATATTTGAGACAAAAAACCAAAGCAGGTAAATGGTACTCTTGATGGCAAGTTGTATGTTAATAAGAAACCAAAAGATGATTTATGAGTTGAAATCCTTCCCAAACACCTTTCAGATTACTGAATTCACTGTCCATTTTTCAGCTTTGATTTGAGCACAAAACACAGTATAATTGTATGGAGGCTGTCAAAGTTCTACTGGAACAGAACATTAGCTACAGACATAATATCTTTAATGGAAACTGGATAAAGGTAAAATTGACACACAGGAGACACAAGGGCACTTGAGAAAAGCCAGCAGTTTAAAAGCCTACATGTGAACTGGTCTATGAAGTTTTGAGAGAAAAAAGAAATTAACATTTCTTCTGGAATGTGTAATATTCTTCCATGGGGAAAGGATCGAAAATGTAGTAATTTAAAAGTATATCAGATGTCACATTGTTGGAGAAGATAATTTTCCTCTGTTGGGAAAAAGCATTGGCAAGAATGGTGGATTACAGGACCTAATAATTCTTTTTTAATTCTCTAATTCCTATAATTATGTTATGATCAGGACGTTATAGAAACATCGGATACCAGCTTGCTGAGTGGCATGATGTATCCCAGTAATAGGTATAGTCCATTCTCCTTTATAGAATTAATTAAGTTTCCTTAAATTTAAAGTAATTATTTCAGGAAAAGGCATATGGTATCTTGTGAAAGGAATATAGATGCTGGTGAAACTGCTGTTGTGAACAATCATATCCAGTTTAAAATAGAATATCAATATCCTGTGGACACTCTCTGATAGCATGAAGAGTCTTGCATTCCCATCGTTTTGTCTGGTGCTACTTCACAGGGCAATAGAGCAAGAGACATTGCAAGAAGATCTTCACATGCCAGGAGGAAAAAAAAATCAATATAAAAGTGACAGAGTGAAAGGTCACCAAGCAGTGGCAGTTATACAATGGCTTTTGAATCTTAAACAGCAGCATGAAGGAGAAAAAAACAGGCTATTGCGGTCTTCAGTCTCAGATTCCATCAGTATGGGAGAAACAGGGAAGGTTAGTAAAACTGAAAAAATGAACAGCAGTTTTCTTGGCACCATTCAAGTTGAATTAAATGGTATCAATGCAAAGACGTTTGCTTGTTTATTTTGTTTGTGCTTTGGAGAAAATGTTCAGAAGCAATTCATCCTCATGTTAAGAATTTGCAATTTAAGATTTACTGTGTAATGTAGCCAGTGATAAATTGGTTCATCTATCGCCTGAACATGTTAAAGCTTGGAAACATTTTTCAAACTTTTTTTCTTGGAAGTCCTCTTTATTTATTTCTCTCCCTTTCCTTTTACCGTCTGTTTTAGACCAGTTCTTATTCTATACTTGGAAAAAAGAGGGTGTTGCAACATTCCTTAAAGACAAAAGCTGGAATCAGTTATCATAAATGTGTCCATCACTTCAGAGATGCTAATCTGCAATCGCATCTGTTCCCAGTTATGAGCCCATAATGAAATGAAGTATTAATCTCCTTTATTCGTATAAATGAAGTTTGCAAAAATCATAGCTGTTGTTTTATATCTTTCTGTAAAATATAAAGTTTGACAAAGGGAAATCATTTCCAATTAAAATATCCGTATTGTTGTACTAGGTGAGAAAATTTTACTGATAGGTGAATGACTTGCTAATTGTTTAAGGAAGAGAGAGAAGATGCCTGCACCAATCCTGTCTAAAGGACATTAGCATTTAAAGAGAAATAAGAGCAACTGGCAGTCCCTGAAGGAAACTTCTTCCTGGTAAATTGTCTGTCAATATTTTCAAGGACAAGAAGAGATTTTGAAGTTAAATAAAAACATATGGCTAAGTATGCAAGTTAGCATTTTCTTCTGTCCAAAAGCACTTTCTCATGAATGTAGTCTAAAGATGTACGGCTGGCAGGAGGAACAAGTTCCTGACCATCCAGGGTAAGTACGTGTTTACAATTTAGTACTAGTCCTAGGGAGAACTCCATCTAGCTTTACAGATATTTGATTCTGAAATAATCCAAATACTTTATTTTCTGACACTTCTGTCTTTATAAACTTTGCTGCTCATTTTTTTGGTTTTGTAAATTAATTTGTTTTCCTAATGGCATGGCTTTTATTTAGAACGATTTCAAGATACATGAGTAACATATACCTGTAGGATATTGTATACTTCTACGACATTCCTAATGCACACCAAATTTCTGCAGAGGATCCAACAGCATACTTTTGCACAGATGAGTTTGAGAGTCAGTAGTGCAATGTCTAAATGGATCAAACATGAACTGGCAACTATTCTCAGCTAAGAAATATCTCTGTTCTGAAGGAAGTTACACTGAAGGAGTACACTTAATTCTTGATAAGCCCAATGGATTTTATAATACAAGTGAGAAAAATGAAAAATAAGATGAAGGACTGTCATAAAAATTAGATGTTTCAAATACGTTGGATTTCTCCAGCTAACTCAGAGGACAACGAGTTGTTGTTTTATACTTCTGAAATTACATATTGCTAGAGAGGAATAACAGCTACTTTTCAGCTATATCAAATAATGAATCTACCATATTACTACTAATGTTTTATTCTGCAAAGGTTTTGTGATGCTTTCTTTTGGATTGCAGTGTTGTTAAAGACAACATAGTAAAACCTATAGTTCTGGGAAAAAAAAAAAATTAGAGACGAGAATTATACTTCTACCAAGACATGCCAGGTCCATGAGTGCAAGTTATTTCAGAAAGAACTAATAATGTAGATGAAACTGGGTTTTTTTTAATTATTATTTTTAACAGGAACAAAATAATAATTATAAGCAATTTGGGAGGGGAATGTGATACATTAGATGTATCAAAGTTAAGTGTACATAGATGAATGAATTATTTATTGTTATATTGATTATTATTATTATGTTTCATCTCATAAGGAAAAAAAGCAGTGCAACAGCCTTGCTAAGTAAGCAAATAATTACGTTAGGCTATTGAAAGAATAAGTGTACTAGAGAAAGGAAAAGAAGGGACAGCACTATTATTGTCCGTACTGACTGCAAAGTTATGGAAGGTTGCTTTGGAGACACGGTGAGGTTTTCTCTGCAGAGGAACCGGTCAAGGTGGAGCCAGCTGGGCTGCCTTGTATATGCAACACAGCTAAACCACAATACAGATCATCCGTCCACGGATAACTGTGAGTTAACTGCTTTGTGCATCCTCGTTATCACTACAGTATTTCACTTTCTTTTATAATTAGTATGAGCTAAATATGGATAAAGAACAGTTTGGCATTCAGAAGACTTAAATTAGGCTGTATTGCTGATTTGCCTATGACTGTCTAGTGCATGGGATGAGAGTGGGTTTATAACAATCACTCTTCGAAAATGACTACGGATTAAGACACTTTTAGCTAGGAAACCCTGTGCATTGTCTCCCTCGATATTTTTAGCCTTCTGCTATTTGATACAAAGGGAAGTACTGAATGTATATGGGATGAGGCAGATCTTTTATTGTAAAAATTGATGTTTAAAAGAACTAGTTTGAGTGCCTACACGTTTGCATATCTAACTTGCTATTAATTTTTCTAAAGGGCACCTTGTCAAGACTTTCTGTAAGCAGCTATACCCTTCCTTTAAATTACCTTAGCGTCACCTCAGTGTAGACAAAAAGCATTTAAGTGCTCTAGGCCATAATCTATACGAGCTCTGAATCATGAGAGTGAGTAGGGAAGATGACTCTAAACTCACTGAATTAATTCTGTGAACCCAAATATCCTTTTCTTTCTTTTTATTTTTTCCAAGAACTCCCAGTCTCCTCAGGGTAAAGACAATGGAGAAATAATAGGTGTCTCTTAATCCCAGTAAACAGGGAAGAGCATATGCAAAGTTTCAGGTCATAAAAAGATTTTTTTTTTATTTAATTAAAATATTAAATTAACCGTGGCATCTTATTGCTTCAGATTGCTTTCAGTCTCCGTAAAACTACCACTGGGAGGAGACACCACAAAAGAACAAGAAAATATGAGGAAAGTTAGAAAGACTGGTACAAGTCCTAGAGCAAAAAAACCTGTATGTAAGAGTCAATGGCTCAGACAACAGAAATAATCATTATTATTAGCAGCAGGTTTCCCAGAAGCGTCAGGCTCTAAAGCAGATGAATTTGGAAAAGTGACAGTAGTAAATGGCCTGCAAAAATGCTAGTGACAGGAGGTCTTCCAGGCCGGTGTCCAAATGTTGGATGATGCCACATCAAAATAAATGTTATCTATCAAGAATTTCTATTTCAGAGATCTCCAACTTCTAAATTGTAACATAAACCTTCTGTATATACATAAATCTTACCTAATCTCATGTACCAGTACTGAGCTCACAAATTCTTGAACCTCTGTCATTTCTTGCTCTTTTGTAGCTCTGTGTAAAAGAGATGTGGGCAACTCTCCCCTTTACATCCCCACAGCTGAGATTTGAGCCAAGCCCTGCAGTGCAGCCCAGTCACCATTGCTTCTTGATCCAAGAGACTCAAAGGATCTTTAAAAAAACATCTAAAACCATGTTTTAGATGAGAACTACTGCTCTGGATCAGACCCAGCCTTGAGTAAGAATAAGTAGTGTGTAAAGCATTACTTTCCACCCATAATTTCAGTTTCTAAGTCTCACCAGTTTAGAAACTTCTTGAAATAGCTCTTGCATATGTTGAGGAGCTCTTCCATGAATTTGCTTCTCCTTTCTGGAAACCATTTGTATTTTTGCTCTCAGTCACATCCCAATGCACTAATCCTACAGCTGTCGAGAGATGGTCAATAGGAAATACATCCAGCAGTGTTCAGATATTAACTATGTGCTGTGATTTGTTCCTTCCGAGTACCCAAAAATCAGTTATGTTTGCTTTTTTTTAAAAACAAAGAAACTTAAAACCAAACACAGCACCCCCCCTCCCCCCCCCTCCCCCCCCCCCTTTTCTTTTGTCTTTAAAAACAAGAGCACTATAAAATATTTAGATGAGACCGTGGCTCAATCCACTCAGTTCCAAATCACTTCTTTTGTCTCCTTGATATGTAGGCTAAACCACCACCAGTTTGCTGTCTTTAAAAAAAACTCCAGGTACAGGAAAAAAATGAAATTCCTCAGACATTTATTGAAAATTTTGCGTGTAGGGGAGAGGACAGAGGGACTCCTGAGTTCAAGTTAATCATGCTTGTAACCCGTTCATGAAAAACACTCTCAAGAGCCAGGGAATTTCAATTCCTTTCATAGCAATGGAATAATTAAGACAGGATTTTACTTTTTTAACGTTTGCAAAGTCTACATTTACACAGTCTGCCTTGAAGCTACCTTGAATTCCTTTGTCAATGGAATTAAAAAAGCACCTGTAAGATGCAATTCATCTGACCTATTTTGGACACCACTTGTGTTTACTCCAAAAGACCTCCAGATTAATAGATCAGAAGCAAATATCTACATTGCAGATCCCTTCATTTGTTCAAATGACTTTCACCCGTTCTTTGGACCCTGAAGGACTTGACTTCACTGTATGGCAGAGATGGTTCTGGGCATGTGTGGAGTCACAGATGTGGCTGGTAACTAAAAGAAACAACTGCTCCCGAATAAAGCTGAGACACTCATGTTTGAGGTAGCAACAAATTGCCATTTCAAAGACTACAATTGTCTGTGCAGAAGGCCTGAAGATCCCCTACACCTTTTAGTGCCTAAAGTCTTGTACGTGATGCTCTTTTGTAGGAGGCAGAACTAGGTTTTAGGAGGCTTTTTTGTTTATTACACCTTATTTTCAACCTCAGTGTCAGAAACAGCTGCTACTGGAGACAATCATGTTTGGCAATGTGTCAATACACTGAAGGCAAAATACTCAGAGGTTAATGATTTGACCCTTTCTGCATCTCAAATTATCTTCTGAGGCTGTTATACAAGCATGTTTTTTGTTACTTCATGTACTTCTAAAAACTATATTGCTTAGTTTTAAGGGCCAAGATGAAGAAGAAAAATAACAATCCTTCAGCAACCTGTGTGTTTCCTGTTATTGGGCAAAATTCAATTTTTTATTATTTTAATTTTAATATGTGATAAAGCTTAGAAAAGCATATTCCCACAGAGATAAGAACACTCTAAAATTGGCACAGCTAGGGTTTGCTGTAGACTCTAAAGAAGACAGAGCTGCCTCATTTGGTTTTAAAATGGATACATAGAATATAGCACATGTAGGGAAGAATTAACTAACTGTAGCAAAATGTTTTTCTCAACTGCTTCTCTCTGCTGGAAATCCCACTATCATACTTAAAATCTAAGATAATGAGAAAGCCTCTAAGCTGAAAAAGCACTACCTCTAATCATTTCAATCCTAGTTTAATATACAATTTTATAAAACAGAACAGCCTTCCTTATCCCAAACTCAGATTGAAATATTTTATCTTCAAATTTTAATATATTATTTTGTTGCAGTTTCTTACAATACACTGCTACCCAAACTGGGATCTGAGTAACAGCAAACAGACTCTTGCTACGTTCAGAAGACAAAAGTGAATGTGAATCATAGAATCCCTTAGGTTGGAAAAGACCTTCAAGATCATTGACTCCAACCGTTAACCTAGCACTGCCAAGTCCACTACTAAACCATGACCCTAAGCACCACATCTACAAGTCTTTTCAATACATCCAGGGCTGGTGACTCAATCACTTCCCTGGGCAGCCTGTTCCTGTACTTGACAACCCTTTCAGTGAAAAAACTTCTCCTAATATCTGATCTAAACCTCCCCTGGTGCAACTTGAGGCCATTTCCTCTTGTCAAATGTACAACAGCCAAGTGAAAAAAGCTGGAGGTAAGACTTGGAGTACTTGCTGAGGTGTGACAACAAGCAATACAGCATGCCAGCAACAGACAGTGAAAAGATCACATGGACATACGCATTAGCAGGACCTAATCTGAAATAGCTGGCGTAAGTGAGAAATACTGCCAACTCCAATAAGAGTTCTATTTAGTCGATAGGAATTTCATGTGGCCACAGAAACACGATACTCCAGTATTCATAGAATCATAGAATTGTTAAGGTTGGAAGGGACCTT
>RSEF01000001.1:140901426-140921062 GCA_003993805.1 Himantopus leucocephalus
ATCCCCTCATCCAGGTCATTGATAAAGATGTTAAAGAGAACATTGTAGAGGTGGTGACCTTCCTCTTCTGCTTATGGCACCACGGGGCACTAAGGACAAGTACAGAGTATGGGAGTATAGGATTTTCCAAGGGTGCTATTTATAGTGCTTAACATTAGCCATTTAAAGACAGTGTCAAGTTAAAAAAAAATCTAGGTTCCTTCAGTTATCATAAGTAAACGTCTGCTCCTTGGGGAGAACCTAGGCTTTCCAGGTTCACGTCTAAGATGGGGTAATCCTCCTCTGGGAAATGTCCCTCTCTTGCCTTTAAATATATAGCTATTCTAAATTATTAACTTTCATATAGTCAAAGCTAGGAAACTGAATCCTGTCAAGTTTGGGTAGGGGGACCAGGAAAGCAGAAGAAGGGATGGGAAAGAGAAGGAGGTTTCTCATTAATTTTTATGTTCTTTTTCCCTAGTGTCTAATACTCAATTAGTAAAGATTAATATTCATTCCTGCTAATAGCACATATGGCACATGAAATAAATAGTATCTTATTTGCAAAAAACCCTCCAAACATATTGAGAAACATTAATATTTCAAAGTGATGAAGAAATGAAGAAGTTCTGCATGCCTGAAAAATCTGGAAGCCACTTCTTCACTTGTAAGTCTGTTGACTGAAAGTAAAAATAACTTTCAAAATCTGTTTCTGTTCCACATGTTTTGTCCTATGAAGTGGCAAAATGAAAAAAGGAGTTTATTTCAATAATGCAGATGAGGTTTCTGAGTAAATCCAGGGCTTTCTGCACACTGTGCCTTCCTGATACCACCATGAGGTAGCATGCCAGCAGTTTGGCTGCCATACTGGGATATGGCCTGGAAATTTATTTATACGCAAAGTAGATCAACCTGACTTTCTGATAGATATGAAATTATATCTAAACTGCTTTCAAAGTAGATGAAAAGGGTACTGAATGCCTGACGCATTGGTCTTGATCGGTGGGCTTGAAGGATATAGCTTTCATTGCCTGATGGCATAATAACTTTTTTTTAAAGAAACTTTTTAATGTCACCAAGGGGCCATTATTTATAAAAGTTTGATGTCACACTGTATTTGCAGAAACTGCATTACTGAATTGAATTATATCATTATTGTAAAGTTAAGCAAAACTATGTTTTCTCCTTGTTTTTTATGGGGTAGAGTTAATTTTCTTCTTAGCAGCCCATAAGTTGCTGTGTTTTGGATTTGTGACCAAAACAGTGTTGATAACACAGGGATGTTTTACCTACTGCTGAGCAGCGCTTACACAGTGTCAAGGCCTCCTCTGTTTCTCGTACTGCCCCGCCAGTGAGGAGGCTGGGGGTACACAAAGAAGTTGAGAGGGGACACAGCCGGGACAGCTGACCCCAGCTGACCAAAGGGATCTCCCACACAGTATGACATGCTCAGCAACAAAAGCTGGGGAGAGAAGGAAGAAGGAGGGACATGCAGAGTGATGTCATTTGTCTTCCCAAGTCACTGTTATGTGTGATGGAGCCCTGCTTTCCTGGAGATGGCTGAACACCTGCCTGCCGATGGGAAGTAGAGAATTAATTCCTTATTTTGCTTTCCTTGCATGCAGGGCTTTTGCTTTACTTATTAAACTGTCTTTATCTCAACCCACGAGTTTTCTCACTTTTATCCTCCTGTCCCACTGCAGAGGGAGTGAGCAAGCAGCTGTGGTGCTTACCTGCCTACCAGGGTTTAACCACAACACTGTACGCTGTCTCATTACCACCTTTACAGAGGCAGAAGTTTTACATCCAAATGTACTTTATGGAGTGTAATTTCTAGCATGAATGTAGCCAAGCTTTTGATGGATAGATTCTTGTAGTCACTTGTTTGCAGAACATTCAAACATGAGTTTGTATAATTTTATATAATTATGTAATAGTATCAAAATCTGGGGGTATTATTATTGAATTACACAACAAAAGTTTAATAGGATCAGATCTTTATGTAGTAATTTGTTCACATTTAGAAAATAAAATAAGGAAACATTAAGTAAACATAAAAAATAAAACAATGATTTAAATTAAGAATAAAAGAGATATCATCTGCACATATGAATATATTGTTTACATATGAATTGGGCTATGTGCTGGTTTTAACATTACATGTCTTAGATAGAGCAGCATTATAATGCAAGCATAAAATGGAGAGGCAAGTTAATAACATTTGTGTAGTATATTCTTTTAGAAAAAAGTATATGAGCTATTTCAAAAACATGTTGGCAGTTTGCTAGTTATTGCTTCTGGAAATAGTCCCATAAAACGAGTGCAAGCTGCCCTCTAAATTATAATGTAATTTTCTTATTTTAGTGAAAGGTAAGCATTTGGAATACCATCTTGTTTATCACAAACAGGGAGCACCACATTTGCTCAATAGAAAATTTTAATCAGTTAAGTGAAGTTTGTGGATTCAATTTAACCTTTGTTAGGAGTCTGTTTTAAATATTATACTGCAGAATATGCTGCTGTTCAATTGATGAAAGTGACCCATCCACAGAATTATCATTATTGCAAATGTGAAGTTATGCTCTGCATGAGAATTTTTGTACACTGTAGTATCAACCCTGCGTACTGGACTCATTTTGAGCAGTTACAAGGAGAACATTCCAGAGTATAATAAAATAGACTGCCATAAAGGATAAATAGTATCCTTAGACCCAACACATTGTCTTGTCTTTCATCTGGTTTCCCTAGAGGCGGAGAAGCACAGATCTGGCCATTTCTCCAGTTGATGCACATTTGAGTATTTACTTGTCTAAGATGTATCTGAGATATGTTGGACCTACTGTACTTGTATGACACTGATTAATTATTACGAATAATTATTCATATGCAGTTAATCCAGTATATTTCCCAAGGCAAACTTAATGAGCATGGTAAGATCACTTCCTTTGAGCATGAACACCACCTACAAATCTCCTCAGATATGTCAGAGCCCTCTTCATTATAGAGCCCTCTTTATTTTATATGTTTTGCACATAAGAACTAGGTAATTTTTGTCCTAGCATAATAAGCTCATTATATATGCCCTATTCTATTCATGTATACGTGCTCAAGGCAGGAATACAGCAATCCTATCTGGAGAAGGTGAAGCACTACTCTGGGCAGTCACGTTTGTGTCCACTGGAAGTGGACCACAAAAGGTGCCACTGTCCAATTCTTGTACCACTAAAGCCCAGGCCAAAGGAAAGGTTTCCCTGTAAAAGGGATGTTCCAGTGGCTTCATTGAGTGGTACTCAGGATGGTTCGGTGGCTTCAGTAACCCTGCGTAATCAAGCTTAAAAAATCTCCATGGGCTTTCTTCTCAGTGAGCAGTGGTCAAACCTTACCATGCATAACACGTGCCAGAGTGTAATGTATGTGGGTAAATAATGAACTAACACAGTGCAATGATTTCAGTCACAATCATAACATGTGAGGACTATATGTCTTGCAAATTTTAATTTTATTTTTCTTACCAGTGCTAAACCAGAATCAGGTTGCAAAGCACTATTCCTGAGAGTAAGAATCTGTTACACATATTGGACATGCAGTGCCAATGGCTTCAAAAGAGATTAATTGCAAAGAAAGAAAATGTTCAGTATGAGAAAGGACAACAGAATATAAACCTCAGAAGTATCCCAGGTTTTTATCCAGAGGGAAACATTACGATCATCCAAATTTGATTTCCAGCAAAACAGCCCCAAAAGCTTCAACCACTAATTCCTTCACTGAGCCCACAATTCTGGTGGAGTTTGAGCATATCTTTTAAAAAGACAGCTAATCTTAATTTAAAGACTTTAAATGATGGAAAGTGCACCACAACCCTCAGCAAATTGTTACACAGTTTAATTACATTTTACTGCTGAAGAAGTCTACCTCATTTCGACTCTGAATTTATTAAGCTTCTAATTCCAGCCACTGGGTCTCATTCTCCCTTCATCTGTAAGATTAAAGAGCCTTCTACTACCAGAAAACTTTCCTCATGTGGGCAGCTGCAGACTACAAACAATTCACCTCTTAACCTTCTTTTTGTTTAGCTAAATACATTAACTTTTTTTTAGTCTGTTACAGTTGAGACAGGTTTTTCAACTTTACATTATTCTTTGAGTTCTTTTCTAAATCATTTCCAAACTGCTGACATCCATTTTACACTCTTGCAGTGAGAACTGTGCAAAGAATTTCAATAAGCTCTTGTAAATATCGTGGACAGCACTAACCACCTTACAGCTACTTGTTACTCTCATCTTTCTAAAAACAAAGTTTGTGTTTGACTTCAGAGCCACAAAACCACTTTGTGACCTCAGGTTCAGATGCTTGTGTCCTGTGGCCTCCAACTGCTCTACTGGAACAGGTAAAGGTCCTTTTGAAATTCTCTCCTTTTAGACAGAGATTTTATTAAGCTATACTTCTAAATAACTTTCAAACAGAACCATATTGAGAAATGCTTATATATATATAAAACTGGCACCCGTGGAAAAAGCCATCTGCTTTTGTGCATGTATTATCCCAGGAATAAAACCATTCATTAGCTGAATAGGAAATAATATAGTGTTAGATATAATTAATGTTCTTATTAATTATAAAAATTACTTAATTAATTAGAAAAAAATCAAGCAGTTATAAATCATTGCTTACTAGAAACAGTTTCCACTTGGGTAATGTTAAAACTAAAATCAGGGGGTTTAGGCTGAAGCTTTTATCCATTAAACAGATAAAGCACTCGATGCTTACTAAGTTAGACATTGAAGTATATCCTGAATAGTTCTGATGAACAGAGGTTTTAAACTACAAATGCCAGTCAAATAAATCAATTTATGCTTTTAAATACCTTCTCTGTATCTAGAAATTTTCCACTTACACTCAAACTGAAAGGAAAGCATTACTCCTCCTCCAAGTGAGTAAGGAAGCCAAAAGGAAAGCAGGTATTTTCAGGTTTTCTCTTGTAACATTTTTACCACCCATGCTTTGGTCCTCAAGGAGCAGAAAGATACCAGTTATAGTGGTTACTCATGGTAGGGTTGTTTAGAGCAGAGTTTCTGTCTTACCAGAATTCTCGTGATTTTTACTACAAGACAACTTCTTGAATATGAATTAAAGTTTGTATATGTGGCTGAACTGGTTTTGTTCCAATGCAAACAATTTTAAACATGATTTCACAGTCGTTAGCTCTAGGGATAAAGAAACATTGGTCTTGGCTTCTGTTGGAATCATTGTGCATTTTCCTGAGGGCTAGACTGATCTTCTCCTCAGCATTATTTTGGGGTTTATTTCTTGTGATTAAGAATCTAGGAACTTACTTTCCTCTGTATCTGTGCCTTTGAGGGATGGACAAAGTCCCTCTGTGGGACCTTAACTAAGTTTGTTCAGAACTTGGAAAGACAGCCATCTCTCTTATCTTTCTTCAGATTCCTTATGGACACACACCCATGCAAACTTCAGTACTAGAGCCACCAGTAATGAACATTATTACTTTCCTATTCCTATTTTCCCTCTTATTGTAGACACCCAAGGTGAATCTAAAGCCAGGCTTGTGCTGCTCCATCCTCCACGTGTCCAGACTGGTCCTTAGAAAGCAATGCTACAATTGTTCAGCAGCTTGCATTTCTTCAATATAATTGCTGACATTTTGATATTCGGAGATAACCTCTTACCTTCACATAGGTGAGAGAAACTGCTGCTCGTCTAGGGACTAGCGACATTTGGTAGATGAGCTGTGTTTTTTCTGTTCTGTTTCTAAAGATATTGCTAGAAATTGCTTCAATGCCACAAAACTGGGGACATTTTCCTTTCCTTCCCCATGACTTTTGGCAAATACTAAGAAAAATTATTAGCTGCTTTCTCGAATACTTTGCAGAGCTGTGTGAAACTGAATTCCTCACTTGCTGGAAGCAGTATATTCTGGTTTTGTTTTTTTCATTTTTTCATTGGTGTTTTGCTTGCACACTTTGAGACCTTCTGGGAAAGCCAGATCCTAAATCTTGAACGGGATTGACAAATTTTGTTGCTTTTGCGTATTTAACTATGTAAATCTCTGAACCCCTCACAAAATTGCAAACAGCATCTTAGTACACGGCTCACAGGCCTTGCAGAGCAGAGCCAAATCTGGATGAATTCCCAGGGTCTGTGTAGCCCTCCAGCTCCCCTGTAACTTTGTGAAATTACACTTGTCTTTTAAAGTTCTGCATGGTGCTAACAGGTAACCCTTTTCATAAACAAATACAATATTTGCAACCCTGTCGAGTCTTAAGGTGCTCCCTGTGGGGCCTGTTTTGCAAATATTAATTGCAGTCAATGACCTAAATCATAATTATAAGCAATACTGTAGTTAGAAAGATACCTTGATCTTAGGTTCTATTTTTAGTAATAAAAACCCAAAGCATTTCTGTTAAGAAACATTCAAAACCACTCAATGAGTTCCAAGTACAGATATTTGCTGCTATTTCTAAGGATTGCTTATCAAAATATCACAGGATGCTCATTTCTTTTGTTGTCCCAGAGCAGTATCCTAGACTGAATGCAAGTTCTGCACTGCTCCATGTTGAGATATATATAATGCCTGTCAGCCTCAGAATAAAGTTTTGTTAGCCTTCTGAGCACCTGTATTACATCATAGGTTGACTTCACTTGCTGCCCACCATTAAGGTCTCTGGAACAAATTTTAGCATGTTGCTAGACTTTGCTTCATGTCTTTAACTGATAATGTGTTATTTTGCTGGAAGTGCATTTGTTCACATTTTTTTCAAGTTGATATTTTTAGGCTAAATTTCTAACCTCTATATAAATACTAAATCTCAATATAAATTTTATTACTTCTTTGTAGCAATGTTACCACTGATACTAATTCTCTCTCCTGTTTTATATATCATCAGTAAAGACCATTCATGTGAGAATCATTCCAACTTCCACAGCAAAAATTAAGTTATTAATCAAGATGGATAATAAAATCTATTCCTGTGGAAAGCCACTAGACACCTCCAGTCAACAAAATGCTATTTATCCTAATGATTAGCTTAGCTGTCTTCTGAATAACATAAAGCACAGAATCTTGCTCTCCATAAAACAACCAGCATCTGTTGTCAGGAAAGAAAAAGGAAAAAAACATTTGTGAGAGTACCACAATTAGCTATTTATAGTTACTATGGAAACAAAGCAGAATCAAATAAGCACCAGAGCTTGTGTGATTATACTTTCGTTCATTTGACACTGTATTGAACCATAGGCCTGCTTTTAATAACATTTTCTTTCAAATATTAATATAATTTAGTGTGATGTATTTCACATTCAGGAGTACCCTATTTGATGATAAGAAGTGGAGAGATAGGAAGGCTTAAATTCTGCTAACCTGTAAACGTGAGCAATGTGCAATGTAGGAAGTTTTACATGTCTAAAGGAACAAATCCCAAAGAAGGCTGTAGAACAGAAAATGTTGCTGCTCTTTGCCAGATGTCCTTTACTACAATGAAAAAAGATCTTGTTTTTCAATTAATGAAGATGATCTTACTATCATGAAGAAAAAATATTTATGTAGACCTTACTGGGCTGCTTAGCTAAGTCACAGATAAGTTGGAAGTTTCTCAAGCTGTGCTGAATCTGAAGAATATTTTTATGGATGGAAGTACTTAATCAAAATGCTTTGTCCATTTTAGCTTTTTTTTTGCTAATAATATGAACACTATAAAGACAATGATATATGGCGGAAAGATTCCAGACAATACTTTTGTTCCAGAATATGTTTCTCTTTGATCTGATCATTGTCAAGTCTTATTGCAGATGCTCACGAAATTAACTCTTCAGCTGTGTAACAAATTGGCTGAGAAAATTAACTTCTTAACTGCGTAAGAAATTTATAGCAACACCAACATAAAAATTCACTTTCTGCTTCATACCTACCCATCTACCCACCTTTAAACTAAAAAAAGTCAGACAGCTTTTCACATGGTTTTCAGAAAAAAGGCCACAGACAAACTATATAAACACATACAAATAAAAATTGCGTATATAATATAAAATTTGTTTTGTATTCTAGTTTTCAAATAATTCTTGCTTTCTCAGTTTATATTCTTTGCTTGTACTATATTTTTATATTCTATATATTAAGTTATAGATAAAATATATATATAAGATATATTGTTACATTATATTATTTACATACATAACTTGTGTGCAGTAATAATGTGTGTGGAGGTAATCAAAGAAAAGTTTATCCAATAGCTTCATCACTCTCATTAATACAACTGTTTGTCTCTGATCCTTCTGGCCTCTGTTGATTATTTGACAGGGAGAGTTATTTAATGATATCTTTTTGAACAATAGTGCTCCTAAAACTGTGAAGGATGTTAATGAGATTTGTCTTTCCTGCATACTGCAAAAATTTTTACCTAGTAAGAAAATTAAGGTTATTGATTTTGATTTTTTGCATGCAGTAAGTTCACTGTCAGAATTTTAGGACATTGCACATCATGCAGAATCTTTATTCGTGAAGAAGTTAGATCGCATCATTTCTAGTTTGATTCTTGAAAGATTCCAAACATCAATTTACTGAAATAAGCCCATAAACAATACCTAAATCTTTTTGTCAAATAGGAATACTTTGTGATATAAGGTGTTCAAAAATTCTTTAGGAAAGAATTTGCCATCTAATAACTTCACAAAAAATTTTTTAATATTCTGGTAACAACTATGATCTTAATTTCAACCAACTATGTAAAATGTAGCATCAATATGATAGTAGTTTAATTTTTGGTTTAACTTTTTTTCACCAACTGAACATTGTCTGAACAATGCATGGATATTTAATTTAAAAGTAACAAAAGATTGTGGGTTCACTTGCACAATAATCAATGGTCTGGGTTTTTTTTAATTCAAAACCCTCATGTATCTCTTGGAAAAAGTAACCCCACAAAGAACCAGGAAGACTGGAACTCTTCCAAAAAATTAACATCAATCATAAGCAGCTGCTACCTATTGTAAATGTTAGCTCAAGCCCTGGAATATGGCATTAACTTGAAAGGCAACTTGAAGTTATGTGCAAAAAGATCATCTTAACATCAGTGTAGAAAAGGTCTTCTTAAATGTGGGAAGAGGACTCAGAATTTCCTACTTTCTGACACCTCAAATACATTTGCTTTTTTGCACTCAACAATTTAAGTAAAAAAAATTGTATATTTAATTTAGAGTTTAGAATATGCATTTTAAAAATTTCTAAAATTTTTCATTGTGCCTTTGTTCATATTTTTCTAAAGTCAAGATAGGCAAAGGATGTGGCATGGATTTCTATTTTCAGAGGGGGGCAGGTGTGGCCAAATATGAAACTTGGAGAGATACTGATGTGCAAGGCAACCTAGAACATGTAGTTCTAAAGCTATATATGTGAGTTACCAATTGTTGAGGAATCCAGTGTTGTTCCTCACACAGCATTACTCCCTGTTACTGATACGGTCCATGCAATTAGTACATCTCCTTGGGCCTGAACAAGAGTATCCAGTTCATGGAAAACAAGGAGAATGCCATTCTGTTTCTTTGTGTTTCAGGATATTTACATTCTATCCACTTTGTGTACGAGGCTTTTGAAAAACATGAAACTCAGGATTAATGCTTAGGGAAAAAAAAAGTACATGCTTTAACTTTTTGTGTTACAGTACAGGTGAAACCATGGGTTTACACATAAGATTGATGCACCCAGTCAGGTCAAAACACTGAAGATGAACCAAGTGGTAGATTAAAAGGAAGAGGCACTTAGTGACATCTATGAAATATTAAAAAAAACGTTGAGAGCACAATTTAAATGTACGAAAGTAATTGCAGTATTTTACACAGTCCTTAGATGCAACTAATTTTAAATATATGAATTGTTTTGGAAATTATCTCAGTTTAAGGGTATTCAAATATAAAAAAGACATTATTGCCAACTTACTGCAATTCAGGCAGGTGCAGGAGTGTCCCTGACATTCAGCACAAGTTCAGATGTGTTACGTGTATTTACTGCTCTCACTGTTGTTACCGCTCGTGGGCATTACCGTGGCAGTAACCCCTGGGGATCTGTATCATGAAGAAGGACAGCCAGCAACAGTTTGCTGTCTCACACATACACTATCCGTCAGCCTGCTTTCCTGAGACTCATTCTAGCATCTTCAGTAGCTTCTGATTTTTCTCAGTTTCATCTTTACTCCCTTACTTGGAGGAGGAAGGAGTTCATCTCCCCACCACAGACAGAAGCACCAGGCTACTGCTGCCGCACTGCTTCACTGCTCCTTCCACAAAAGATCACTGTAATAAAATGCTCTAAAGGAAAGTGCAAGCTATGGATGAAAACCAGTGCCCGCACACATAGAGGCCACGAGTTGTAATTGTTATGGTAGCTTTATGGCAAGAAGAAACAGAAGCTCTTGGTTGCTAGAGTCCAACTTGCTCTCACACTCAGAAAGATTCTGACTACAAGCTATTCTGGATTTCAACTTATCACCATTCAAAGATCCATTTCAGTCCTGTAAACAGGATTACAGTGATGGCAGCAACTAACATTTCTAATTACAAGGGACTTGTAGGTACTAAGGTTGTAATCAAAGTTTTGAAAAATATTTTGACAGCATATACAGAACACACATTACCATGATGCAGTATAACGCTTTTATTGTTATGACTTTGGAAAGTATCCTGTCTCCCTTCCCTCCCTTCATGGTGATAAAAACATCATAACTCAGATTTCCTTTTCTCTACCACAGCTTTTGATTCTAGTTCCTCAACTGGGCTTGTGATAAGTTCTGTATTTAAATCAGCTTTTCTGTTCAGAAGGAAATTACTTTATGGATGACATCCTGGTTCAATTTACATCAATAGCAATATCCCTCTCCCTTCATTGGAGCCAGAATTTCATAATACAAGCTCAAATTAATTTTAAAATTATTACTGTAAGAAATGCAGCTTCCAGAGGCAGAATTTGTATTGTTTCCAAATTCTTTTAATAACATAATGATGCACAATTTTTCACACTTTCACATAAATAAAGTGCATGCTTGTCCAGAAAAAAAATCTCAATTTCTATGGTGATACCATAAAAAAGGGAAAACCAATAATTTAAAGAATAAATTTAGTATAATTTTGTATCACAAACGCTGTAACACAGTAATAAATTTGATGTTTTTTGGTAATGCTATTTCAGAAGAATACTATGGTTTTATCTATGACATATTTCTATATGTCCTGCTTTTTCATATTTTAATACATTGGATTCACTTTCATTATGATTAGAACTCCTGAATTTTCTCCCCTTAGAAGTACCATAAAATCCTTGTGATGTACTTAGATAAGTATCCAAAGAACAACATCTTGAATCTTCACATCTTGAATCTCTCCTTAAATCCTTTTTTGGACTGAAAACATACTTATATATGTTATTATGTTACTAATTTTTTACATCAGTCAAATCCGTGCTTGAAAAATATTTCTATCATTTTGGTGATGAACTTGCTTTGGAAGTGTTGCTGATACCTTAATAATAATAATAATAATAATAATAATAATAATATCAGTTATTTTTTTTTTTTTCCCAAACTGGAACTGACATGCACATAAAGGTCTTTGAAGGCCTGAAATTCGATAAAAATAACTGCATTTCTTAGCCTGTTTTTCAGGTCTTTTTCACATTGATTCTCAGTTTTCTGCCATCTTTCTCCTCTAATTTCTGACAACATCATGTTTAATGAAATTGAGTGAGTCAGTAAGAAAGAATGTGTTGCAGACTTCTGTTTATAACCCAACATCTGACTGATTTATAATATTAGAACATCTTGTCAACTCTGCAAGGAAGTATAATGTGTTTGTTAGCTGGATTCTTCATTTAGAATGTTTCTGGTTTTGTTGATAAAAATTATTATTTTTCCAAATACTGTATCATCAGGGAAAGGCAAGAGAAATGTTTCCTCATCCTATTACAATTAAAGAAGGCTCCCTGCTGCCAACAAATGTACATGTGTTTGCTTCTAAAGGCACAGTCCTTATGAAAGAATTACAATAAATACATTTTGGTTGGTTTAAACAACAGATGGGTGACATGTTTTACACTTTCATTTTTCCACGGTATTTTACCACCATCTGAAAAGCTGGAATTGTAGCACTTCTTGGGTTTTTGTTGATTTTGCAATAGGAACCAATCTGGGAAGGAGTAATGACATCTCTGTGAAGGGTAAATGTTTTCCAGCAGTTTTCTGCACGTAGTCTGAGACAGTGAAAAAGAATAGGTAATCTGAAGGGTTTAGCTTTAGTTATAAAGCTCAGTTGGTGAGAGATCGGAGCGAAGAAAAACCAAGTTGGCAAGAAATTTCTAGAAATGGCAGTATGCCTCCTTTCTCCTTATTGAAAAATGTGAGAAACTGTTGTAAACGTCCAGTTCTTATTGCTATACCAAGACCTTTGACTTTGGAAATAATTGACATTGTAAAAGCCCCTTTTTTCCTCTCTAAGCAATTTAGAAAGTGGAAGATGTGATGGAAAGTGGAATAGGGAAGGAAAAACTGAAAGGTTTCTAGATGAAACAAAAATGTTTGGTCTGAACTCAGAAACACCTTAGGCGTGGATTCCCCAGTGCAAGCACTTGGATCAGTCAGCAGAAGTAAAAAGCTAAAACTTTTTCATTGTAAACAAACGTTAGTCTGACCGACCTTCCTGTGAAAGGAAAGAAGCCATGCTGCACATGACTACTTTCATCTCATGCTTCGAGTCAGGCAGTGCCGTTCTCAAGTGTAGCTCCTCAGCAAGCAGAGCTCACATGTCACCACGAAACATGGGCAGCAGAGACACGCTGGGCCAGGCTGCCTGCACAGGCAGGAGAAGACACCCCACCGTCTCTATGTCCTCCCACCTCTTACCTTCTCCTTCCTCTCCACCACACCCAAAACACCTTTCACACTTCTGTAGGCTTCAATCTGTCACGGGTTATTCAAATGGCCCCTGGGGAAGCTTACACAGAGCAGATCATTGGCAACAGCAGCATAAGTTGCTTTAAAGCAGAGTTAGTCAAATATCTTTGGCAAGTGAAATTTCGTCAAAATGTTGTTTTTTACAAAGCTGTAAAGCTGCCCAGAGATGTGTCAGTTTAGACAAAGATGAAATTTTTTAATAAGGAGTGTGTGAAGAGAGACAGAGAGAGAGAGAGAGACAATTCAAGGTACAAGCATAAATGTACCCACATTCTCACCCAAAATGTTCAGCCATCATAATTCTGTTCTTTGAAAATGTTCAGGGGTTTTGTTTACCTTTCAACAAACACTTTCAAAAGAAATAAAAAAACAGAACCAAAAAACCCTCACACCTTAAAATTTGACACAAAATAGAAATGAGATTGCTTAATTTTGGACAACTCTAGCCTAAGGTGAGACAACTGACAAGAAAAAAAAGATTTTTTTTTGGCAGCTTTCAATAAAATCGTGTAGTAGTTTACTTGTAGCAGTATTATAATAGAACTTTTATTTATAATAGAACTTTCATTATAATAGAACTTTTAAGCTCAATTATTTCAGCCTTTAAAACTTCAAAATTTCTCTTGTAATTAAGAGAGAAACCTTTATTATGTTATTTTCTCACAGTAAGCAATACATGGAAAAATACCCAAGTACTACATCCCTGTAAGTGAAAATTAATTGAAGATTGTGATAATTTGAAAAATCTTGTGAAGGGGTAGGATGAAATATTATTACATTTGAACACAATGACGTGTAGCTGCTTTCTTTTGTGTTTTGTCTCCTGTTTCTGGAGCAGCGTTCCTTATCAAAAGTATGTCATGTTATCTGAGCTAAAGAACAAGCTGGGAAAGAGCTACATATATATCATACTCTGTATAAGTTGTCATCTTTTGGAGAAGGAAAATAAGAAGATCGAAGCACTGCAAAGTGCTTCAGTATCCAAAATATCCATATTGATTCAATGTAAAGATGTGTTAGGGACTATGGTAAGTGATCTGAATTTACAACTCAGTCAGCAAAGGAAGAACTATCTTGGAGCTGAACATTTCCACTGCTCATTTCTTCACTGCTCTGAGATGTATAGTGACATTTTTTAATGGAAATCAATTTGCTTTAAGGACATTGGATAAAGGAGAGCAATATGGTGCACTAATCTGAGATATACAGCATTTTGCAGAAGCTTTTGGGAAAAGCAGTCAGCCATATTGATTTGGAAGACAAAGAAAGGAAATTCCCAGTAGGAGAATAGGATGAAGAACTTGTACACGGTCTTATGAGACCAGGGTAGAAACTGGGCTGCCCTATACATATGCATAGTCATGCATGTATACTGGTTTTCCAGTGAGAATTCAAGGTAGCTCCTAATGTTTAGTTAAAACAGAGATAAATACTCTTTCAGCATTTGGTCTGGGTTTGTGCTATTTTTTGTAAAGCTGTCTTACCTCCCTTCCTGACAGAAATTGAGAGAGTGAAATAGCAATGGTTGTAGGAGCCCTCTAGAGGTACATCCTGAGCGAGACTTGGTGGAGTGGCAACTAAGACAGCTACAAGATCACAAAAAAAGTCTGTCTTCATACCAGACAAGCTGTACCAATGTGAATTTACCATCACAGTGATGGAGAAATGAAACAAAGTGGGACACAACTTCTCTCTTTCTGTGGAATACAGAACTTATGCCACTTTGGAAGGTCCTGCTTGGAACTCCAGAGCACTCCCTTTCTTCCTTCCTTCCTTCTTTAGCAGATGAGTACTACTCCAGATGCAGACCCACAGATGCCCAATGGATGGGAAGGATCACTTCCATGGACTTGCTGACTCCACCACTGCCAGTGCAGCCCAGAGCGCTGAGGCCGCCTTTGCCGCAGGGCTCACTGCTGGCTCACGTTAAACTGGATGAACACCTGGGCTCCCCAGACCTTTCCTACAGAGCAACTTCTGAGCAGCTGGCTCCCACCTTGTGCTGGACCATGCCATTATTCCATGCCAGCTGCAAGGTTTTGCATTTCGCTTTGTTGAATTTCACGAGGTCCTCTCCCGCTCGTTTCCCCAGCCTGTCGAGTGCCACCTTCCAACCCTCCCCTTCAGCAGATCAACAGATTCCCAAAAGAGAGATGGAGTTAACAAGACTTCAAGCCTGATAGGGATGTGTTTTCCAGACCACGGCCTGAGTTTGATGGCTATGTGTTTGTGCTGTGGTAAACACTGCAGATAAAAGCTGTCTCTTTATTAGCTGTTAAACTTAAAACTAAGTCTGCCTTTCCAAAGCAAACCATAAAAGGATTCACGCTTTGCCCACACAGAGCATATTTCAGTGCAGCACCTTCACCTTTTCCTTCTCACCTTAAGAAGGGTCCATAGGTCACATGAAAGGAGGATATGAGAAAAAGCAGGAGGCAGTGTTATGCCAGCCCCATTCTGAAGATAGCATTTATTTTATGTTTTATAAACTGCTAAGTTAAAGTCATCAGTTTGTTATGCGTACAGCCTCATTAATACTCAGAGCACAGAGTGGATTCTGCAAAGAGTTAGATGAAAGGCTGGCTGCTGGTACCTTTCACCTGATATCTTTCTGCATGACTCTGGGAAAACGCCTTCTGTCCTGCAAAACATAGACTTACAGGTACAGCACTGGGGTGTACTTGCCTCCATAGCTATAGACCCAAACTTTTATCCCTAGGATCAGCGAGCAGTAAACAATGGTTTGAATTCATTTCACTGCTATCTGTGCATGAAACTGTGAGTACTTGAGAGAACAGGCACGCACAAGAATTTCATTTCTTCTTATTTAAGCTCAGAACTGTCTCTATTTCTGTCTCTCATAAAAAGATACTGGATAGAAATTCATAATGTAAATGATCTTCACAGCTAGAATAAATGAATCATAAAGATATACCAGTTCTTTAGCGAATTTTCATACTAAGTATTATTATAAATGTTTATTTTAAAGTGTGGGAAATAATGGAGTACTTTTTTAATTAAGTGGCTGGAATGATTCAACAAAAATACAGAAATTAAAATGAAAAACAAGAAACAATATGAAGTCTTTATGAATAGGAAATTTTGAGGAACATTTTGATTTAGGACTTTAAAAATGAACTAAATTTAGTGTACTGAAGCTATTAAAATGATTAATAATGACATGCAACTACTATTGTAATTGCTGTGCCAATCATAGGGGCGTTATGCAAAATTCTTTAACATGAACAACATCATTTGCATGCATGCTATTGCTAATTAGTTTGATGCTTTGTGCTAGCAAAATGATCACACACTAAGAGAGTATATTTAGAGTATTTGTAACAAGGAATTTATTAAAGTATAGTCTTCTACATACGTTTGCTTATGATAGAAGACTTGGTAACTTTGTTGAACACTGAATGCTGTCATTGCCCTTTCCTGACTGTGATAAAGGAGGGCAAGGCATTCTCTGTAGTGACTGATGCAACATGGTGACAAGAGCCATTTATGCAGTTAAGAGAAAATAACCCATAGCACTTTGTGAAAACGACATTAAGCAAACAAATGTAGAAAACAATGACAGCTACAGGCTGTTGAAGTTCATGTCAATAATATCCTTGTTTTTCCCTAGCAACTAAGAAATAAAGACGAAACACAGTAAGCTGGATTACACAAAAGGTCCTTTTAAACCTTTGGTTCTAGGGAAGGACACCAACACCAGCAGGGTGAAGTTGGCTTGGTATATTCAAGACGCTTCTCCAGATGTAGGCTATATCCAGACAACTATTTGAAAATGTTAAGAAGATTTACAAAAACATCATGCTGCCATTAAAGAGTTTTCAATCTACTTTCAGTTTCGCAGAAAGCAGGGTAATATTACATTAAACATACATGCTTACTGTTACTTTGAATAAGGAATTGATTGTTGTTGCATTGAATATTTTAATAACTTTCATGCAGTAAACACTGCAAAGAACATTATAGCAAACTCATTCATTTTAATTAGTCATATTATAAATTATGCGAGTGACACTGCTCAGCTGCCTAGCACTTAGTAAAAAGCTGTTTCTGTATTCACATGTAAATAACTGTGGGTGACAATTAAGAAAATGTTGATAAAGGAGTATATAATTACTGCTATTAACAATACACCTTAAAAACAATTGAGGACTGAGTTATACCTGTTAAAATAGAAAGCACCTTTGAAGACAAAACCCAAAAGATTCTTTTTATATACTTGTTTTAATCCAGTTGATTACTGTATGTTTAATGAATGCACAATACAAACCAGTATGGAAGACAAAGCAATAAGGAACAAAGAAAAACATTTTCATTTTCCTAATGAGTGCATGGAATGAAGTCCAACTTACTGTAATACAGATTTTAATTAGTTTGTGTTTGATACAAGATGAGGATGAGAGGCTACTGTCTTTTATTTAAGTTTTGCTTTTCTGTTGACATATTTGATTTGGTAATTGTAGAAGCTTGTGAATAGATATGGACCAAACTTCTGTAACCATGAAACATTTTGTTAATTCATTAATGAGAGACACATGCTATCTACTAATTTTCCCCTCTCTTCCCTCCTACAAAAAATCAAAATAGGATGAATCCAAGGTTCTTTCCAAAGCATACTAAGCCCATCTGCGTCTGGGACATCCTAATTGCTTCTCACCATACCAACAATGCTGTCATGACTCACATGTTATTTATACTCCAACAGTTCTGCCCCAAACTTCTGCCAAATTTTCTCTATCACATCAAGTCACAAAAATACACTGAGATATTTCTCTTGATGTTCAGCAAGGATAGATTCAGCTATGTTGTGCACTGTGTACCACTACTGCATTTCACTCATCTCTTAGCATATAGTATGCTGAACTAGTCTTGTTAGTATGGGTCCACACTCAGTTATGGGTCATAAAGCCATGCCGAGTCACCACATTAAACCTGATCTGTAACTATTCCTGAATACTTAAGGTTTTCTATCTGAAATATTTTTAGAAATCAGCCTTCTTCAAATTGCCCTATGCTTATTTAGTTGTCCTTAAAATCTTATATCAAATTGCCATTAATGATAGAAGTGCAGAGGAAGAAAATCTGTGCATAACTGTTCCAAATGGAAGCACTTCAAGTAGAAAGACATGAGAGCTTCTGGGAGCACTTGCAGCAGTGACTGATCTGGTTGTAGATTGATCTCCTCTGTGCAAGCCAAGCCCGCTGTCAGCAATATCTTGTCTCTTTTTTGGCTGATTTCAAAAGCATCACACAGAAAATTAGGTAAAATCAAAGGTGATACTTCCCCTTTCTAAATCCCACACCATGCACGATACAGAACTTTTTGTGGTCGGGCAAATGAATGCAAAGCAATGGACTTGAAGGTAAAATTCAAGAGTGCACAATGACTTCCAGCTGGGGAGCAGCATTAGGATTTACAGTGTCCATAGAGACAAAACATGGCTGCCTGTGGCCCCTGGAAATAGGGGAGGGAGTAGTTCAGGTAGGGCTACAGTAGTCCCTGGAGAGGTGAATGATGACCAAGTAAAAAGAAATGCAGGAAAGATAGTCTAGTATCTGCTTTTGAGGACAGAGTGGCATTAACAATATCCTGGTGGATCCTTAAGCTCCCAATTCAAATATCTTATCTTAATATTAGCCTTATCTTACTTTTTGGAGGACTTTGAAAATTATCTTAGTTGTTCCTTCAGATTCCTTCATTTTGGTAGAATTCAA
Organism: Himantopus leucocephalus; assembly: GCA_003993805.1. Classification (NCBI taxonomy): domain Eukaryota; kingdom Metazoa; phylum Chordata; class Aves; order Charadriiformes; family Recurvirostridae; genus Himantopus; species Himantopus leucocephalus. The sequence goes on from RSEF01000001.1 coordinate 140,920,089, forward strand.
AAGCTTTGGGAGTGGGCATGAATAACAAAATAAATAAATAATTTGGTCAGTAATGCTCATTTGCCACCTCCTCTTTTTGCTAACAAATGGTACAAACAGGAACACCAAGACGTATATTGCAGCGGTGTACTATCAAACTTCATTTTGGATTAAAAACTAAATGGAAAAGAAAATCAGAATAAATTCTACTTGTAAACTTGCTGTAAAAAAAAGATGAGATGTCATCCTAAAAAGTATTATTTCCATGTTCTCTCTTTTCTACAGAGATGGAAAGGGATCATTAGGAATATATATAGCCCAGCAAGCAAGGGACTGTTAGACACCTCTGCAAATAGCGCATAATAAATCAGGGAACAAAACCCATGAAGACTCCACTGTTCGAAATATTTTTTTTCTTTAAAAATACCTACCCCTGCTATGACAGATGTGACTGGGTGGTCTAGCTTAAAAAAAAATCCCAAACAAATGAACAAGGCTCTTCCCAGCAGCAGAGTCCTCTCATTATTTCAGAACTCAGGTCTGAGGCTTGAAGAAGCAGCAGTAGGGTTATTATCCTCTGTAAGATTCAGTCTCCTGTGACAATTTTTTGACAAACTCTAACAGGATAACAAGGTATGCAGGGCTAACACAGGAGGATGGCAATGCACTTGAGATTGCCTTTTGAGTAATTATGTGATCCCAATTAAATTATTCTAGTTTAGAATGTCTTAAAAGGCAGGTCAAAATTTGGTATTCATTGTCCATCTTTCTCTAGGATTTGAAGTCCTACTCAATACACTGCATAATTGCCATGAAAGTAACGATTAGAGCCTCGTTGTCAGGCTTCATTACTGAGCTTCCTTTGCAGCACTCACAGCTTAGGTTGCTCCCCAGTTTTTCTTGCATTCGAATGCATGAGGTTCCGGTAGTAAATGTCATTTAGGATATATATAAAGGTACTGTCACCCTAGAGATAACTTCAATCTTAATTAAGC